>CM075782.1:51679850-52279850 GCA_037974665.1 Ehretia macrophylla
TCAGTTCTCCACCTTAACGATAGAAAAAATGATTGATCAAATTCTATTGAGTCTGACTCATATTGATCATTTATCAAAGAATGACTCTGGTTATCAAATGATTGAACATCCGGGAGTAATTTATTTACGATACTTAGTTGACATTCATAAAACGTATCTAATGAATTATGAGTTCAATACATCCTGTGTAGTAGAAAGACGGATATTCCTTGCTCATTATCAGGCAATCATTTATTCACAAACTTCGTGTGGGGCTAATAGTTTTCATTTCCCATCTCATGGAAAACCCTTTTCATTCCACTTAGCCTTATCCCCCTTTAGAGGTATTTTAGTGATAGGTTCTATAGGAACTAGATGATCCTATTTGGTCAAATACCTAGCAACAAACTCCTATGTTGTAATACCCAAGCCCGGAATGTGGAATTTATTGATTATCTTTCTGGAAATTATATTTTCTTAGATTCTTTTAGATTTAATTGTTATTTCTTTGTTGTTGCAAAGTGCATTGCATTTCGGGAGCGATAGTTAGAGGGTGACTTTTAGTCCTCAACAAATAGTAAAACTAGTATTTTAGTGCCTTAAATTTTATAATTTAATTGTTGTTAGCTAGAATTAATATTTCCTTAGTTGTTTTAGCCTAAAAATGCATAAAAACAAGTCTTTTGACCAACTTAAGCTATATTGACCAAGTGCTTGACCCTTTGACCAAAGACTTCTCACCTTATAAGCTAAACAATGCAAAATAAATAAATAAAAAAAGAAAAGTTGAAATCAAAGAGCAAGCAGGCCGAAACAAGAAGGAAAAAGAAAAAAAAATCAACCTTTCAAAAATTCAAATCTTCACGTGAGCTCATGCGGGGTGGTTTCCGAGGTGACCAGCGTTGTTTTCCTAGGGACTAGGAGTGCCTAAGGTAAGGGAAGCACGTTATTTGCGCATTTAAATGATATGTATGTCAACTTTGTGATTTTTGAGTTTTATCCGTAGATTGTTGTTTAAAGCATTTTGATGCTTCTAGAATGTTCCTTGACAAATGTAGAACATGTATTTATAACTTTTTAACATTTTCTACGGTTAAATGTTGAGATTGTAATTTAAAATTTCAATTGAATAGTAATATATAAATAGTAAACCCTTGAAAAGATGAAGTTGCGCTGTTATTCTTTCCGTTGATGTAGAAAGGTGCTAGGTGTTCTAGAATGCCTAAGTGCATGGTTTGTTTAGGTTGCGTAATGGAAAAAATAAAAAATATGCCTTGGTGAAAGTCGGGGTCATTTAGGTCGAGTTTGGCATTTTCTCGTTTTGTGTGTTGGCATTGTTTCAGGAGACCATGGAAGCACTTTTGGTGCGATTATGGCGTTGGTTGGGTGTTTGGTTGGTATAGTTGTAGTTCAAACGAGCATACGAGGAAGTCGGGGCTGTGCGTGAATTCTAGGGTTAAGTAGTGTTTCTGGGTCTTTAGACGTGCCTTATGGTGACCTAGGAGGATTGGCGAAGTCAGTTTCCAGAACTCGTGGCTTGTTTGGAAATGGTAGTGTTTTGATAGTTGGGGCCGATTTGTGATTTTGCTTGTTTTCTTGATATTATGCCTATAGAATGCTTAGGGTTGCTTGATATACTTGTTTGAATTGATTTTAATTGAAATGCTTATCAACTGTTGCTATTGCGTGCGAGAGTAACCTACTTTGTTATTATCCCACGTGTGGCTTTATTGCTCATTTATCTCCTTGTATCGAGTCTTCCATTGCATAGTGTCCCGCTCGTGAGTGATGGGCCTCTCTGGGTAGCCTCGGGTTGCCAGTGTTGGTTGCTCTAGCTCCGTGGCTATTCCCTTTTCTTGCTTGGGTTGCCTCCCAGGGAGATTTGGGTCGTAGATTGATGGATACTTCCGGGGTATTCCAAACTGGTGTTATAAGGTGGTTTGGGCCGGCACGTCGTCATCGAGTTCGTGATTGAAAGTTGCTCGTGAAAAGAGTACCGTATCCTTTGAATGAGTGTTTATAGTTTTAATGCTTGGTTTGCTTTATTGATGGCTTTGTTGTATCTCTATATAATATTTGTATGAATTGCTTGATTAATTGCATTGCATTCTCCTCTTATCTCCGCCCTTGAGACCAATTGCCCTCGCTGAGCAATAGTTTTGCTCATTCCTTTCTATACTATATTTTTACAGGAGTAGTTGAAGCAGACCCTATTGAGGTAATAGAGGAGGAGGAGCAGGTGGAGGTGTTTCCGTGATAGCACTTCTTTGCTTTGCTGGTGGTTGGTTGCCAGACTTTTGTGCGAGCCTTGATTGATATGTATATTGCTTGGATGTCGCATTATTTTGAGGCTTGTAGCCTTGTATGTAGTATCTATTTTGAGGCCTAGATGGTCTTATGTTGTAAAGGATTAAAGGTTGTAATGTTGTAAATATATACTCATGTGACTAGTAAGAAAATGCATGCTAATGGTTAATGGTTTAGTGGCATAAATAATTGTGTAGTATGCATATCATTTTTGGGTTGCAAAGTTGTTAATGAAAAGATGTATGTTTTCTAAAAGAATGTTGGCTTGTCTCAAATGAATGTTGTGGTTTCTCGAATATCATATTGAATGTAGGGTTTCGGAACGTCCGCGGTACAGAGGAGACTCCGTCCGTGTGTCGGGTCCGGGCTTGGCCTTTTGCGGGGTTGGGTCGGGGCGTGACATCTTTAGGTGGTATCAGAGCATGATAGTCTTGCATGAGCCGGGATATGTTTCTCGGTCTATGGGGTAAAGGTCCAAAATGCTAGAGTGTTATTGTATGATTGTTAAGTGGAAAGAAAGTGTTATAGCATGACTTTGTGAACTTAGAGTGCTTATGTGTTTAAAGTGAATTAGTTTGGCATGTCAATCTTGTGTTATGTGAATTGCGTGTTAGAATGTTTGATTGTTATTGACTTGAGTGTTATCTAATCTTATGTGCTATATCTCTGTCTATAAACTGCTTTTATATGCTGCCAGCTATTGTGAATTGCTACTATGCCGCCACGTCGTGGTACTCAAGGTATAGGGTCAGATGAAGAGGCAGCAGAAGAGGGTCAGCAACCGTTGCCTGAGCAGTGTATGGCTACTATGACTACAGCGGTTGACCAGATTACCCAGGTACTGCATGAGCAGAGGCAGGATAGGAATAATAATCCCCAGGGAAATCAAGCTAATCCTGGTGGATAGGGGTATAGAGTTGAGAATAATCAGTTGGAGAAATTTCTGAGGCACGAGCCGGGTAAGTTCTTCGAAGAGCCAGATGATGAGGCAACCGAGAGATGGATTAATCGTGTTGAGAAAATTTTCACCGCTTTGAGGTACACTGATGAGGCAAGAATAGATTATGCATCATTCTTATTTGAGGGTGATGCAGAGCAGTGGTGGAATACTGTCAGGAGGAGGTGGGACAGTGAGGATGTACCGCATTTGTGGGATGATTTTGTGAGTGAGTTTCGGGACAAGTATATTCCCGAGATGGCTATGGAAAGGAGGGAAGACGAGTTTGTGGCCCTGAAGCAGGGAAACATGACTGTTGCACAGTATGAGGCTAGGTTTGTCAGCTTGTCGAGGTATATGCCTGAGTTGGTACGGCCAGCTAGGAGGATGATTCATAGGTTTGTTCGTGGGCTGAGAATGGATATTCAGTTGCATTTGACTGGGCAGACCTACACTACTTTTCCTAAGGCATTCCAAGCAGCCTCGAAGTTTGAGAAACGGAAGGCTGAGATGTTAGCTGAGAGTAGTCAGCCGAGTAAGAAGCAGTATTTGGGCCAAAGCAGCCAGAGTCAGCCGAGGCAGTATCAGACTTCTGCACAGGTTCCTCAGCAACGTCCATATCAGCCTCAACATCAAATTCAGGGGAGGCCAGCTGTGATTAGACCCCAGCAGGGAGTTACAGTTCCTAGTACTGCCAGAGCCCCAGCATCTACGGGAAACACTGTTGTAAGGCAAAATCAGCAGTGTAACTTTTGTTATCGATCGGGGCACGTTGAGGCTAATTGCTGGAGGAAGAGTGGTAAATGTACAGGTTGTGGGAGTGATGACCATAGGGTGAGAGATTGCCCTAAGTATAACAATGTTCAGGGCCGTACTGGAGGCCAGGGTGTTCATAATAGGGCTGCAGGTGCACATCCAGCATAGAGGGTTCAGGCTAGGGTCTTTGCACTGGATGCATAGGAGCTACCCGATACTACAGCTATAGTGGAAGGTACCTTTCTTCTCAATACTCAGCCAGTTAAAGTTTTGATTGATCCCGGAGCTACACATTCGTTTATAACTCCTGCATGTGCACGATCTGTGAATGTTTGCATTGATAAACTGCCGCATGAAGTTGAAGTTAGTACGCCTTTGGGTGCAAATTTTGTTACTGAGTCTATTTGCAAATCTTGTGATATATGCATTGAGAACCGTAAATTTCCTGCTGATTTAATTATACTGCAATTTTGTGACTTTGAAATCATTTTGGGAATGGACTGGTTGGGGAAATATTATGCTCAATTGGATTGTAGAACAAAGATTGTTTATCTTCAGGTTCCTGACCTACCGGTACTGAAGATTGTTGGGAACTGCAGGGCTGCCCGAAATCCTCTTTTATCAGCGATCAAGACTTCTAAGTTGTTGAATAAGGGTTGTGAAGCATACTTAGCTTATTTGATCAATCAGCCTACTGATAAGTTGAGTTTGAATGAGGTTCCGATTGTTAGAGACTTCCGTAGTGTATTTCCCGAGGAATTACCCGGTTTATCACCCGATAGGGAGATTGAGTTCATGATTGACCTTATGCCAGGCACTGCGCCAATTTCTAGGAGTCCTTATAGAATGGCATCGGCTGAACTTCAGGAATTAAAAATTCAGCTTCAGAACTTACTTGAGAAAGGGTTTATACAACCTAGTTCTTCGTCGTGGGGTGCGCCTGTGTTGTTTGTGAGAAATAAAGACGGCACACTGCGGTTATGTATTGATTACAGGGGACTTAATCAAGCCACGATTAAAATCAAATACCCCTTGCCGTTGATTGAAGAATTGTTTGACCAGTTGCAGGGTGCGAGTGTTTACTCCAAATTTGATTTGAGGCAGGGTTACTATCAACTTAGGATTCGGAGTGACGATATACCAAAGACGGCATTCAAGACTAAATATGGCCACTATGAGTTTGTTGTGTTGCCGTTTGGATTGATGAATGCACCAGCCGCATTCATGGACTTAATGTAGAGGGTTTTTCGACCTTATCTTGATCAATTTGTCGTGATCTTTATTGACGATATTTTAGTGTACTCGAAGAATGAGGCTGAGCATGAACAACACTTGAAGATTGTGCTACAGACTTTGCAGGAAAACAAGCTTTTTGTAAAATTCAGCAAGTGTGAATTCTGGTTGAATCAAATATCATTTCTAGGCCATACCATTTCAGATCAAGGGATTTCAGTGGACCCAGCTAAGATTGAAGTTGTTTCATCTTGGAAGAGACCAGAGATGGTGTCAGAGATTCGGAGTTTTCTTGGGTTGGCAGGTTACTACCGGAGGTTTGTTAAAGACTTTTCCAAAATATCTGGACCTTTAAGCCAGTTGACTCGAAAGAAAGTTGCTTACAACTGGGATGCCAAATGTGAATCCAGTTTCCAAGAATTGAAGAAGAGACTAACTACAGCTCCAATACTAGCTTTACCTAAGGGAACAGAAAACTTTGTTGTTTATAGTGATGCATCTAAAGAAGGTTTGGGCTGTGTTTTAATGCAGAATGGTAAGGTGATTGCTTATGCTTCTAGGAAGTTGAAACCATATGAAGTCAATTACCCTACACATGACCTTGAGTTAGCTGCAGTTGTGTTTGCTTTGAAGAAGTGGTGTCACTACTTTTGGGGTAGCAGATTTGAAATTTTTACTGACCACAATAGTCTCAAGTATTTGTTTTCATAGAAGGATCTGAATATGAGGCAGCGGAGATGGCTAAAGCTATTAAGTGGTTACAACTGTTCTATTAACTACGTGCCAGGTAAGGCAAATGTTGTTGCTGATGCTTTGAGCCGAAAGGCTACTGTTGCAAGCTTAATTATCAAGGATTGGGAGACTTTGGAAGAAATTTGTTCATGGAAGCCAAAAGCTACTGAGGTAGGGATTCGATTTGCTAGTTTGCAGATTCAGTCAGGGTTGCTAGCACATATCAAAGAGGCTCAGAAGACTGATCCTTACATCTTGAAAATCCACGAAAAATCAAAAGGGGAGAGTCGGAGTTTAAATTACATGTAGATGGTATCTTCAGATTCAGGGATAGGGTGTGTGTTATACGACTTTGAAGAATGAGATTCTGTCCGAGGCACATAATTCAAGGTATACGATTCACTCGGGCAGTACTAAAATGTATAGAGATTTGAAACAACACTTCTGGTGGAACAATATGAAGAGGGAGATTGCTGGGTATGTATCCAGATGTTTGACTGTCAGAGGGTTAAAGTTGAGCATCAGAGGCCAGCCGGGCTTCTGCAGCCATTGTCGATTCCGCAATGGAAGTGGGTACATGTCACGCCCCAACCCAACCCCGCAAAAGGCCAAGCCCGGACCCGACACACGGACGGAGTCTCCTCTGTAACGCGGACGTTCCGAAACCCTACATTCAATATAATATTCGAGAATCCACAACATTCCTTTGAGACAAGCCAACATTCTTTTGGAAACATACATATTTTCTTTAACAACCTTGCAACCCAAAAATGATATGCATACTACGCAATTATTTAAGCCACTAAACCATTAGCATGCATTTCCTTACTAGTCACATGAGTATATATTTACAACATTACAATATTTAATCCTTTACAACATAAGACCATCTAGGCCTCAAAATAGATACTACATACAAGGCTCTAAGCCTCAAAATAAAACGACAACCAAGCATTAAACACATCAAGCATGGCTCGTACAAAAGTCTGGCAACCAACCACCAGCAAAGCAAAGAAGTGCTATCACGGAAACACCTCCACTTGCTCTTCCTCCTCTATTACCTCAATAGGGTTTTCTTCAACTACTCCTGTAAAAATATAGTATAGAAAGGAATGAGCAAAAACTATTGCTCAGCGAAGGCAATTGGTCTCAAGGACGGAGATGAGAGGAGTATGCAATGCAATTAGTCAAGCAATTCATACAATTATCATATAGATAAACATTTAAAGCCACCAACAAACAAAACGAACATTTAAGCTATAAACATTTAATCAAAGGATACGGTACTCTTTTCACGTGCAACTTTCAATCACGAATTCGATGACGACGCGCCGGCCCAAACCACCTTATAACACCAGTTTGGAATATCCCGGAAGTATCCATCAATCTACGACCCAAATCTCCCTGGGAGGCAACCCAAGCGAGAAGAGGGAATAGCAACGGAGCTAGAGCAACCAACACTAGCAACCCGAGGCTACCCAGAGAGGCCCATCACTCACGCGCGGGACACTATGCAATGCAAGACTCGATACAAGGCGATAAATGAGCAATAAAGCCACACGTGGGAGAATAACAAAGTAGGTTACTCTCGCACGCAATAGCAACAGTTGATAAGCATTTCAATCATAATCAATTCAAACAAGTATATCAAGAAATCCTAAGCATTCTATAGGCATAATATCAAGAAAACAAGCAAAATCACAAATCGGCCCCAACTATCAAAACACTACCAATTTCAAACGAGCCACGAGTTATGGAAACTGACTTCGCCAATCCTCCTAGGTCACCATAGGGCACGTATAAAGACCCCAAAACCCTGCTTAACCCTAGGATTCACGCAAAGCCCCGATTTTCCCCTTTGCTCGTTTGAACTTCAACTATACCAACCAAACACCCAACCAATGCCATAATCACACCAAAAGTGCTTCCATGACCTCCCGAAACAATGCCAACACGCAAAACGAGAAAACACCAAACTCGACCTAAACGACCCCGACTTTCACCAAGGCATATTTCTCATTTTTTTCATTACACAACCCAAACAAACCATGCATTTAGGCATTATAGCATGCCTAGCACATTTCTACATCAACAGATAGCATAACAGCGCAACTTCATTGTTTCAAGGATTTATTATTCATAAAATACTATTCAATTGTCATTTTAAATTGCAATCTCAACATTTAACCGCAGAAAATGTTAAAAAGATATAAATACACGTTCTACAATTGTCAAGGAACATTCTAGAAGCATCAAAATGCTTTAAACAACTATCTACGGATAAATCTCAAAAATCACAAAGTTGACATACATTGTCACGCCCCAACTCGACCCCTCTTACAATCAGTCAGGACGCAACGGAATTTCGGCAGCATAACGACAGTAACATGAACATTAGGGCTCTAAACCAACCCTTAATAACAACATACATCAAACTCCATAAATCACCAACCAACTCCACAATTAAATCAACAACATACAATGCAACTATTTCATACATTAAATATTCTTTCATCAACTCATTCATAGTTATGCGCCTCCGTTCCAACATAATACATTTACTATATAACATACACTTCCAAAATAGATTATAGCCTACCTAGCAACCTAATCATAGACAAAATAAAGACTACTAAGATTGCATCAACTAATTCGTTATCTTTTCAACATCTTTTACATAATGAACTACAAAGCATATAAAAGTCTACTAAGTTAATATACAAGATAGTAAAACAATACAACACCAAGGATAAGACTCTAGAACATAGGACTCATCCACGTAAGGCACGTTTTCCACATTCTCCTCTTCAGGAGGCACGTACCCGTAATCCTGTAAAAGTACACCTGTATGCATGCAATAATAGAGAGTGAGCTTATATAAATAAGCCCAGTGAGGATCCGATAGATCTCGAGCAAGGTCTACTAAACTCCTTGGAATAATCCTTTGAGTCAGTAAACACACAATAACAATAAATAATACTATCATCACATAACTATATGACCATTCAATAAAGGATACTCTCTCTAGTTGGTGTAGCTCCAAACGCCATCACGATCTCAACCATTCTTCTTGTAACTCCCCATTACTCACGCACCCGGGGTACCTCACTAGCCCCTTCCCTCCATGACATCTCCGTCATGCGAGCTGGGGGTAGCCTATGGCAGTCATGCCGTTATCAACCCGACAGCCCGACGCTGCCCGAGAGGTGGCACACACATACCAAGACTCCATATTCATCAATCATCATGCAAGCATAAATCAATCAATCAATTGGGAGATCAGCAACAAGAGTGCCCGATTCCCGCATTCAATAATAATCAATCAATAACATCAATATAACATCAATATTAAATTAAACATCAAACAACGTAGTTAGATGACAAAGTAGGCCATCTAACCGGACATGCATAAAATACATAATTAAACTCTAAATTACTCAACAACAACTCACCATTCATCACTCGAACACTACCCAACCATCTAAGGCATCGTTCAAGAAATTAAAGAATGACAACCTAAACTTCTAAAATTCATAACTTACAATCTACTAATCCAAACATTGCCAAATCAGTTCCTATCACTCACCCATTCAACCTACTACATTAGCCCTCTCGGAAATCCACCATAACACCTCCAAATCATGCCCGATAACCCTAAAACCCTAAGATGTCATGGCTGGATTTTCCGGATTTTCACACAAACAATGTAATCGAAAATTCGGCATTACAACAGCGCTAACACGTAATTATCAAGTATTTAGAAATCGACGGCAATCGATTTCGAGCAACGCAACTCAATTAAATCAACTTTGAACATTTTAATCAAAATTAAATACCCGGAAAATAAAAATTATGCTACATCCGACAGAAATTCGTAGTATTAGTATATAATGATCCGTAGCATGCATGGAGCAATAATCTAACATCAGATTAACATTCTAACGGTTCAATAATTAATTATACGCAAAAACATAAAAATGACATTTTGAGATCTAGAATTTTTCTCTCACCTTTGATCCGAAGTAAAGCTAGGAATGCGTGCAACAGGTGCCCAACAAGCGGAATCTAGCTCGGTTTGAAAAGATTCGGACTTTAAATGAGTTTTCTAAGGCAAAATTACTTTGAAAATAAGTTGAATAAAATCTCTTTTTTTCCCTAAGCTTTCACGGCTGCAAGGTGTGTGAAAATGTGGTGTTTTGCTTTGTTTCATTGTGTGTTGGTGATATATGCATGAAAGTCAACAAGTCAAATGAAAGTCAAAGTTGAAACTTTAGTATTTTTAGTGTTTTCTTGACTTTAAATGCATTTTATTGATCACCAAAGTTCAAAACAATTATTCAACACTCAAGATAGTTCAAGTAGATTATTTTTAGGTGACAAGAAGTTTTACAATCAAACAATTTCACCCGAGTCGGCTTAAAACTCGATTTTCGCAAAAGTCGGTGTAAAAATCCTAATAAATTCTTAAGCCGATTTTAAAAATCATTTTCATCAAACACAGGTCTATTAAAGTCCGTGGACTAGGTCTAGAAGGGTTAAAAAGACCAGTTTCAAAATTTTAGCGGGCGAGTTTCGAAAACACTATTCACTGAAAATCGACGATAAAATTTCTCATCCCGTTTTTGATGAAAATTTCATGAATGCACATTTAGCACGTATTAGGAGTATTGACATCAAAATTATAACATTCTAGGCCCTATAGCACATAAACAGGTCATATGCACGCAAAACGCGACAAAGCACGTAATTCGAGTTAAAGCAGAAAAGTGGGGTTTCACATTCTCCCCTCCTTAAAACAATTGCGTCCGCGCAATTCTCGAACTGATAGACAATTAAATCCTCAATCGTTACACTTAATAATACTTCTCTTAGTTCTTATTTATCTCCTAGGATGACACCTAACCAAAGACCTCAAAAGAACAACCTCTGTTGACTGCAAGTTGATGATCATAATTCCAAGACAATCTTCAATTCATAATTCTCTCCCACCTAATATCATATTGCATATGAAATGAATCACAACTCCAAAGTCTTAGCATGACACCACTAATTATCAATCATCCCCTACTACACTAAACAGCTCTATGAACACCCCGGGGGTTTAAAAACTCAATCACGATAACATGAATGATTACTGATCAAGGAAATATCTCAAAAGTGACATTGGTCAGAATATGGCTCTTATGAAATTTACAAGGAATTAAGAATATGGAAAGTCATATTTGAGCCAACAATCAAGGGTGCAAGATGTCAAACAAGTTAGAGAATCAAGAGGCTAATAGTTTAATAAGAAAGCATGATAACTAAGATAAGAAATGTCTCAGCACCTTTTAGTTAAATAAGTACGAACAAAAGATAATGGCGAGTCAAAACAGTGCTGAGTATGTTGAACAAAAATTCCTGAACAAGTAGATATTTCAATTCTCGATGATTGTTCAAAGAACCAACAAGTAAGTTGTACTTGAGGTGAAATAAAATTAAGAGATAAGAGATGATTAATTCAATAGAAAATATGAGTGTCAAGATAATGAGTATCTTAGCACGCAATAACCAAAGAAGTATTAATAAGAAGGACAATGCCGAGTATATTGAATGAGCAATTACAAGCAAAGTAATGACTCAAGATTTAATAATGAAACAATAGGATTAACAAGGATCAACAAGAATGACAATGATGTACTTAGGTAGGGAGTACATCAAGCAAGTGAAATTCGAATAAGTAAAATGATATACCAAAGGAAAAATTACTTTCAAATGAATAGTAATAGGATGAAATGAAATATTGAAACGAATGGCTAGAGATATAGAATGAAATATAGAAGTCTCAAACCTTAACTCCAATAAGCGACATTGCTATAAGAAGCAAATATGAATGTTAAGAATGGAAACAATGTCAAATGAGTATAGGATCCATTAATCCAATAAGAAAAACTTTCAAGAAACAATTGATATGCTAGAAAAGTGTAACTCTCTCTCAAATAAGTGAGAATAGAGTAAAAGATAATAATAAGACTGATAGAATTATGAAGCACAAGAAGGGTGTCCCACCTACACACTTAAACACCAACAAGTCAAATCCTACAATTTATCTTCCTCCAAAACAAAACACTAAGGAGATCTAGAGAACCTAAGGAGTCATAACAATCACCCGACAAGATAAATCACTCCAAAATTTTACATTCCGTACCAGACCAATCACTAAACAAGATAAATCACCGATTACCCAACAAGATTAACTAATGAGGACTCCAAAATCTGATAACACAATACAGATTCATACTAACCCATTATAACACAAGAGAATCCTCAATCAACAATTTAGAAAGTCATACCACCTAGAACTCAAAAGCTTGATGTAGGTAAGTAAATGTTCAGTCACCAAAATGCATTCTTATTTCCTCAAATAATTCTATCTCCCAACAATTACATCTTCAATTAAAGTAACTTTAGTCAGGAATCACTCCAATTGTTTCCAAGGTTTAAAGATCAAAACTCCAAAATACCCATTAATAATATAGCAATCCCAAATAGTAGAAATATTCACACGTTATACCACACTTCATTCCATTCACAAATATACATCACTAATTCCTCAAATAAATTCATTCTAAAATAACCTCAAGAAAGTATAATCTGAGTTGAGACTCCAAAAATGTCTAATCACAACCTCATGGAAACCTCAACTTATAATTCATCTCCAAGTAATAACAAGTTAAACATGGCAACAAAAGTAATTATAATCATCAAGATACATTGCTATTTTCCTCGAACAACTTCATTCTCGCTAAAGGAACATCAAGATCATTCCACTAAGCCGAAACTAAAATCCATAAACATAACAATTAAAATCTAACTGATAAACTTCTAGAATAATAATAATTCAAAATCATGGCCTATCTCTATTTCCGAAAATTCTTACAACCACCCTAGACATTAAAAGGTCACTCACGAGTTAAAACATGTATGCAACTATATCATATGAAAGACAAGTATAACGTAATGCGCAATTATCATACAATGCAACATTATCACATAACACACAATTCAACATATAAGAAGCCAACATCACATAAACAGGTTATATCACAGAAGTAAGTTATAAACAATTAAAGTCACATAAGCAACAAACTTCACATAAGACAAGTTGATCACGTAACTCACATTGGTCACTTAAAGTACATTGAGCACCTAAAGCACGTTGTTTCACATAAGCTAGTTATAAACAATTAAAAGCACATAAACAACTAACTTCACACAAGGCACAAAATCACATAAAACACAATTGTCACATAATACACATTAATCACATAATGCACATTAATTACAACACATTGAGTACGTATAACACGTTATCACATAAAACATATTGACCACATTAGTTCACTTAACACACAAGGCATACTGGTCACATAGAAAGTTAGACACATAAGTAAATTAATCACATAAACATATTAACATATGTTTCACTTTTCTTTCACTTAATACATACTTGCATGCTTAGACCACTACCCACATTCCGAGGATACCCCGGCTGACAGCTAATCAAGCTCTGATACCACTTAAATGTCACGCCCCAACTCGACCCCTCTTACAATCAGTCAGGACGCAACGGAATTTCGGCAGCATAACGACAGTAACATGAACATCAGGGCTCTAAACCAACCCTTAATAACAACATACATCAAACTCCATAAATCACCAACCAACTCCACAATTAAATCAACAACATACAATGCAACTATTTCATACATTAAATATTCTTTCATCAACTCATTCATAGTTATGCGCCTCCGTTCCAACATAATACATTTACTATATAACATACACTTCCAAAATAGATTATAGCCTACCTAGCAACCTAATCATAGACAAAATAAAGACTACTAAGATTGCATCAACTAATTCGTTATCTTTTCAACATCTTTTACATAATGAACTACAAAGCATATAAAAGTCTACTAAGTTAATATACAAGATAGTAAAACAATACAACACCAAGGATAAGACTCTAGAACATAGGACTCATCCACGTAAGGCACGTTTTCCACATTCTCCTCTTCAGGAGGCACGTACCCGTAATCCTGTAAAAGTACACCTGTATGCATGCAATAATAGAGAGTGAGCTTATATAAATAAGCCCAGTGAGGATCCGATAGATCTCGAGCAAGGTCTACTAAACTCCTTGGAATAATCCTTTGAGTCAGTAAACACACAATAACAATAAATAATACTATCATCACATAACTATATGACCATTCAATAAAGGATACTCTCTCTAGTTGGTGTAGCTCCAAACGCCATCACGATCTCAACCATTCTTCTTGTAACTCCCCATTACTCACGCACCCGAGGTACCTCACTAGCCCCTTCCCTCCATGACATCTCCGTCATGCGAGCTGGGGGTAGCCTATGGCAGTCATGCCGTTATCAACCCGACAGCCCGACGCTGCCCGAGAGGTGGCACACACATACCTAGACTCCATATTCATCAATCATCATGCAAGCATAAATCAATCAATCAATTGGGAGATCAGCAACAAGAGTGCCCGATTCCCGCATTCAATAATAATCAATCAATAACATCAATATAACATCAATATTAAATTAAACATCAAACAACGTAGTTAGATGACAAAGTAGGCCATCTAACCGGACATGCATAAAATACATAATTAAACTCTAAATTACTCAACAACAACTCACCATTCATCACTCGAACACTACCCAACCATCTAAGGCATCGTTCAAGAAATTAAAGAATGACAACCTAAACTTCTAAAATTCATAACTTACAATCTACTAATCCAAACATTGCCAAATCAGTTCCTATCACTCACCCATTCAACCTACTACATTAGCCCTCTCGGAAATCCACCATAACACCTCCAAATCATGCCCGATAACCCTAAAACCCTAAGATGTCATGGCTGGATTTTCCGGATTTTCACACAAACAATGTAATCGAAAATTCGGCATTACAACAGCGCTAACACGTAATTATCAAGTATTTAGAAATCGACGGCAATCGATTTCGAGCAACGCAACTCAATTAAATCAACTTTGAACATTTTAATCAAAATTAAATACCCGGAAAATAAAAATTATGCTATATCTGACAGAAACTCGTAGTATTAGTATATAATGATCCGTAGCATGCATGGAGCAATAATCTAACATCAGATTAACATTCTAACGGTTCAATAATTAATTATACGCAAAAACATAAAAATGACATTTTGAGATCTAGAATTTTTCTCTCACCTTTGATCCGAAGTAAAGCTAGGAATGCGTGCAACAGGTGCCCAACAAGCGAAATCTAGCTCGGTTTGAAAAGATTCGGACTTTAAATGAGTTTTCTAAGGCAAAATTACTTTGAAAATAAGTTGAATAAAATCTCTTTTTTTCCCTAAGCTTTCACGGCTGCAAGGTGTGTGAAAATGTGGTGTTTTGCTTTGTTTCATTGTGTGTTGGTGATATATGCATGAAAGTCAACAAGTCAAATGAAAGTCAAAGTTGAAACTTTAGTATTTTTAGTGTTTTCTTGACTTTAAATGCATTTTATTGATCACCAAAGTTCAAAACAATTATTCAACACTCAAGATAGTTCAAGTAGATTATTTTTAGGTGACAAGAAGTTTTACAATCAAACAATTTCACCCGAGTCGGCTTAAAACTCGATTTTCGCAAAAGTCGGTGTAAAAACCCTAATAAATTCTTAAGCCGATTTTAAAAATCATTTTCATCAAACACAGGTCTATTAAAGTCCGTGGACTAGGTCTAGAAGGGTTAAAAAGACCAGTTTCAAAATTTTAGCGGACGTGTTTCGAAAACACTATTCACTAAAAATCGACGATAAAATTTCTGATCCCGTTTTTTATGAAAATTTCATGAATGCACATTTAGCACGTATTAGGAGTATTGACATCAAAATTATAACATTCTAGGCCCTATAGCACATAAACAGGTCATATGCACGCAAAACGAGACAAAGCACGTAAATCGAGTTAAAGCAGAAAAGTGGGGTTTCACATACATAACATTTAAATGCGTAAATAACGTGATTCCCTCACCTTAGGCACTCTTAGTTGCTAGGAAAACAACGCTGGTTGCCTTGGAACCCTCCCCGTACGAGCTCACGTGAAGATTGAACGATTGGAAGTTGAAAGGTTTCTTTTTTCTCTCTCCAAGCTCTCGGCCTGCTCAAGGTTCTTTTTCAGCTTTGTTGTTTTATTTTACTTGTCAATTTATGCTATAATAAAAGATGACATGAAGTCAATTGGTCAAAGTTGGTCAACAACTTAAAATTTAGTCAAATTAGCCTTATTTTGTGCATTTTAAAGCCATATTAACCAAGGAAAAATTAATTATAGCTAAAAACAATTAAAATATAAAATTTAAGTTATCTAAATACTAGTTTCACTATTTGCTGAGGACTAGAAAATGTTCTCTATCTATCGCTCTCCATATGCAATGCACGTTGCGACAACAAAGAAGTAACAATTAAATCTCAAAGAATCTAAGACAATATAATTTTCAAAATAATAAACAAGAAATTTTCACATTCCGGGCTCGGGTAATACAGTACATATAACAATGGACCTTGTGACCGATTTTCCTAGATCTCTAAGAGGATGTGATTCTGTTTGGGTTGTTGTGGATCGCTTGACTAAAGTTACACATTTTGTTCCCGTGAACAAACATGATAGCCTTGATAAAGTAGCTAAGCATTATGTTGCTAATATTGTGAGACTTCATGGTGTGCCACAGAGTATAGTGTCAGATAGAGATCCTAGATTCAGATCTCGTTTTTGGCAGAAGTTGCAAGAGGCCATGGGAACTAAGTTGAGCTTCAGTACTGCATATCATCCACAAACTGATGGCCAGTTTGAGAGAACAATCAGGATCTTGGAGGACATGCTTCGAGCATGTGTGCTAGACTTTGGGAAGAATTGGGAAAAGTTTTTTCCTTTAGCGGAGTTCGCCTACAATAATAGTTATCAATCTACTATAGGTATGGCTCCCTACGAGGCGTTGTATGGTCGTAAATGCAGATCCCCATTGTATTGGGAAGAGGTTGAAGAAATGAGAACAGTTGATCCGACTGTGTTACCTGAGATGTTTAAGATTGTAGATAATGTTCACCTTATTCGCCAGCGTATGCTTACAGCTCAGAGTCGTCAGAAGAGTTATGCGGATAAACACCGTCGAGATCTTGAGTTTGCTTTGGGAGATTGGGTGTTTCTTAAGATTTCTCCTCGAAAGGGGTTGATTCGGCATGGTAAGAGCGGGAAACTTAGTCCCAGGTATGTGGGTCCATATGAGATCACTGAAAAGGTAGGTCCTTTAGCTTACCGGTTAGCTTTACCTCCGAGCTTGTCGAGACTGCACGATGTTTTTCACGTGTCCATGTTGAAGAAGTACCATCCAGATCCTTCACATGTACTTGAACCAGAGCCTTTGCAGATTGAAGAAAAGTTGTCTTATGAAGAGAAACCGATTCAAATTGTGGATTGAAAAATTCAGGAGCTTCGCAGGAAGAGTATTATGTTAGTAAAGGTTTTGTGGAATCATCATGGGTTTGAGGAAGCGACTTGAGAAAGAGAAGACCAAGTTCAGAATCAGTATCCGGAGTTATTTGTTGACCAGGTAAGAATTGCGTGGGCGCAATTATTTTAAGGGGGAGATGGTATAATACCCGAGCCCAGAATGTGGAATTTCTTGATTATCTTTCTGGAAATTATATTTTCTTAGATTCTTTTAGATTTAATTGTTACTTCTTTGTTGTTGCAAAGTGCATTGCATTTCGGGAGCGATAGTTAGAGGGTGACTTTTAGACCTCAACAAATAGTGAAACTAGTATTTTAGTGCCTTAAATTTTATAATTTAATTGTTGTTAGCTAGAATTAATTTTTTCTTAGTTGTTTTAGCCTAAAAATGCAGAAAAACAAGTCTTTTGACCAACTTAAGCTATATTGACCAAGTGATTGACCCTTTGACCAAAGACTTCTTACCTTATAAGCTAAACAATGCAAAAAAAAAAAAAGAAAAGCTGAAATCAGAGAGCAAGCAGGCTGAAACAAGAAGGAAAAAGAAAAAAAATTCAACCTTTCAAAAATTCAAATCTTCACGTGAGCTCGTGCGGGGTGATTTCCGAGGTGACCAGCGTTGTTTTCCTAACGACTAGGAGTGCCTAAGGTGAGGGAAGCATGTTATTTGCACATTTAAATGATATGTATGTCAACTTTGTGATTTTTGAGTTTTATCCGTAGATTGTTAAGCGTTTTGATGCTTCTAGAATGTTCCTTGACAATTGTAGAACATGTATTTATAGCTTTTTAACATTTTCTGCGGTTAAATGTTGAGATTGTAATTTAAAATTTCAATTGAATAGTAATATATGAATAGTAAACCCTAGAAAAGATGAAGTTTCGTTGTTATGCTTTATGTTGATGTAGAAATGTGCTAGGTATGCTAGAATGCCTAAATGCATGGTTTGTTTAGGTTGCGTAATGGAAAAAACGAGAAATATGCCTTGGTGAAAGTCGGGGTCGTTTAGGTCGAGTTTGGCGTTTTCTCATTTTGCGTGTTGGCATTATTTTGGGAGACCATGGAAGCACTTTTGGTGTGATTATGGCGTTGGTTGGGTGTTTGGTTGGTATAGTTGTAGTTCAAATGAGCAAATGGAGAAATCGGGACTTTGCGTGAATTCTAGGGTAAAGTAGGGTTTCGGGGTCTTTAGACGTGCCTTATGGTGACCTAGGAAGATTGGCGAAGTCGGTTTCCAGAACTCGTGGCTCGTTTGGAAATGGTAGTATTTTGATAGTTGGGGCCGATTTGTGACTTTGTGTGTTTTCTTGATATTATGCCTATAGAATGCTTAGGGGTGCTTGATATACTTGTTTGAATTGATTTTCATTGAAATGCTTATCAACTGTTGCTATTGCGTGCGAGAGTAACCTACTTTGTTATTATCCCACGTGTGGCTTTATTGCTCGTTTATCGCCTTGTATCGAGTCTTGCATTGCATAATGTCCCGCGTGTGAGTGATGGGCCTCTCTGGGTAGCCTCGTGTTGCCAGTGTTGGTTGCTCTAGCTCTGTGGCTATTCCCTCTTCTCGCTTCTGTTGGCTCCCAAGGAGATTTGGGTCGTAGATTTATGGATACTTCCGGGGTATTCCAAACTGGTGTTATAAGGTGGTTTGGGTCGGCGCATTGTCATCGAGTTCGTGATTGAAAGTTGCTCGTGAAAAGAATACCGTATCCTTTGAATGAGTGTTTATAGTTTTAATGCTTGGTTTGCTTTATTGATGGCTGTGTTGTATCTCTATATAATATTTGTACGAATTGCTTGATTAATTGCATTGCATACGCCTCTGATCTCCGTCCTTGAGACCAATTGCCCTCACTGATCAATAGTTTTGCTAGTTCCTTTCTATACTATATTTTTACAGGAGTAGTTGAAGCAGACCCTATTGAGGTGATAGAGGAGGAGGAGCAGGTGGAGGTGTTTCCGTGATAGCACTTCTTTGCTTTGCTGGTGGTTGGTTGCCAGACTTTTGTGCGAACCTTGCTTGTTATGTATATTGCTTGGATGTCGCTTATTTTGAGGCCTGTAGCCTTGTATGTAGTATCTATTTTGAGGCCTAGATGGTCTTATGTTGTAAAGGATTAAAGGTTGTAATGTTGTAAATATATACTCATGTGACTAGTAAGGAAATGCATGCTAATGGTTAATGGTTTAGTGGCATAAATAATTGTGTAGTATGCATATCATTTTTGGGTTGCAAAGTTGTTAATGAAAAGATGTATGTTTTCTAAAAGAATGTTGGCTTGTCTCAAATGAATGTTGTGGTTTCTCGAATATCATATTGAATGTAGGGTTTCGGAACGTCCGCGGTACAGAGGAGACTCCGTCCGTGTGTCGGGTCCGGGCTTGGCCTTTTGCGGGGTTGGGTCGGGGCGTGACATATGTTCCGTTCATTATGGTATTTCTGAACAAGTTCCTGGATAACAAGCCTGAAGGTTTTCTTATTGATGATATCGATATTGATGATAGTGACGATATTGATGCTAGTGACGATATCGATGCTAGTGACGATATCGATTGTGACCTTGATACGGAGCTGCTGGAACTGCTAACTAGGATGAATGCACTAACTATGGATATGATGCCAGAAATAGACCGATTTTATATCACCCTTCAATTCGAATTAGCAAAAGCAACGTCTCCTTCCATAATATGGATTCCAAACATTCATGATCTGGATGTTAATGAGTCGAATTACTTATCCCTCGGTCTAGTAGTGAACCATCTATCCAGGGATTGTGAAAGATGTTCCACTAGAAATATTATTGTTATTGCTTCGACTCATATTCCACAAAAAGTGGATCCCGCTCTAATAGCTCCTAATAAATTAAATACGTGCATTAAGATACGAAGGCTTCTTATTCCACAACAACGAAAGCACTTTTTCACTCTTTCATATACTCGAGGATTTCACTTGGAAAAGAAAATGTTCCATACTAACGGATTCGGGTCCATAACCATAGGTTCCAATGCCCGAGATCTTGTAGCACTTACCAATGAGGCCATATCGATTAGTATTACATAGAAGAAATCAATTAAAGACACTAATACAATTAGATTCGCTATTCATAGACAAACTTGGGATTTGCGATCCCAGGTAAGATCAGTTTAGGATCATGGGATCCTTTTCTATCAGATAGGAAGGGTTGTAGCACAAAATGTACTTCTAAGTAACTACCCCATACATCCTATATCTATCTATATGAAGAAGAAATCATGTAACGAAAGGGATTCTTATTTGTACAAATGGTACTTCGAACTTGGAACGAGCATGAAGAAATTAACGATACTTCTTTATCTTTTGAGTTGTTCTGCCAGATTGGTCGCTCAAGATCTTTGGTCTCTACCCGGACCCGATGAAAAAATGGGATCACTTCTTATGGACTCGTTGAGAATGATTCTGATCTAGTTCATAGCCTATTAGAAGTAGAAGGTGTTCTGGTGGGATATTCACAGATAGAAAAAGATTGCAGTCAGTTTGATAATGATCGAGTGACATTGCTTCTTCGGCCCGAACCAAGGAATCCCTTAGATATGATGAAAAATGGATCTTGTTCTATCCTCGATCAGAGATTTCTCTATGAAAAATACGAATTGGAGTTTGAAGAAGGGGAGGGAGAAGAAGCCCTTGACCTGCAACAGATAGAGGAGGATTTATTCAATCACATAGTTTCGGCTCCTAGAATATGGTGCCCTTGGGGCTTTCTATTTGATTGTATCGAAAAGCCCAATGAATTGGGATTTCCCTATTGGTCCAGGTTATTTCGAGGCAAGCAGATCATTTATGATGAAGAGGATGAGTTTCAAGAGAATAATTCGGAGTTCTTGCTGAGTGGAACCGTGCAGTACCAGACACGAGATAGATCTTCCAAAGAACAAAGCTTTTTTCGAATAAGCCAATTCATTTGGGACCTTGCAGATCCACTCTTTTTCCTATTCAAAGATCAGCCCCCTAGGTCTTTGTTTTCACATCGAGAATTATATGCAGATGAAGAGATCTCAAAAGGGCTTCTTACTTCCCAAACGGATCCTCCTACATCTATATATAAGCGCTGGTTTATCAAGAATACACAAGAAAAGCACTTCGAATTGTTGATTAATCATCAGAGATGGCTTAGAACCAATAGTTCATTATCTAATGGATCTTTCCGTTCTAATACTCTATCCTAGAGTTATTAGTATTTATCAAATCTCTTCTTATCTAACGGAACGCTATTGGATCAAATGACAAAGACATTTTTGGGAAATAGATGGCTTTTCCCGGATGAAATGAAAATTGGATTCATGTAACAGGAGAAAGATTTCCCATTCCTTAGCCGAAAAGATATATGGCCATGAAAGAGGGATTAAGTGGAACAAAATTGACTGGGTGGAAGAGTCGTGGAAACGCTTGTTTCTCCCAGATTTTGGACCTTAGCTCCATGGAACAATATGTTACTACTGAAACACAGAAGAATTGAAATCTTAGATAAAAAAAAAACACTTTGTATGGATGGTATGAACTACCTAAACAAGAATTCTTGATCAGCGAACAACCAGTTCAGATATTCACGACCAAGAAGTACTAGATTCTCTTTTGAATAGGCCCTGCAAGGAGAAGAAGGAAGGCTGGAATGCCAATAGGCGTCTATTATTGAATTCACCTGACCCGATAGTATCTATTTTTTTTTGGAACGTCCAGTGCCAAAGTCACTGAATAGGTAAGTCGCCAATCCCTGGACTATGTAATGTACTTTATCTGCTAGGTTATGGGCGAGCATTTTACCAGAGGTTTCTAATCTACCCTTGTGTGATTCCTGTTGAAGCATATACTCGGGGGGTGGGTGCAGGGCAGACAATTTTAAAGTGGATTCCCCATTCATTAGATAGAGAAGATCGCCAAGATTTCGCGATCCGCTGCTGAACTTATTCCAATTCCAAGAGCTCGGATCGAATTGGTATATCAATACCGATTCGATTTGAGCTCTCTTATTGAATTGCTCATTCAATTAGCATTCTTAATATTATGCCTTGAAGAGGACTCGAACTTCCACGCTCTTTAGCACGAGATTTTGAGTCTCGCTTGTTTACCATTTTACCACCAAGGCATCTTGAAAGTGAATCGTATTCCATGAATATGATATCTATCTAGTGTGATGTATGGAATATATGACAAAGGTGGAGTATTTCTATTGATCAGTCATACAGGCCCGAGTTGGACATCCAATTGCTTCGATTTGAATTATCAAGAGAATGCCTTATATATTATATCAAAAAGATAGATAATCAAACCTATTTCTCGATTCAACAGAAGTTCAAAGAGGTGAATAGGGTCCCAAATAACGAGAGATATGTAAAAAGCAGGTCCAATTATGCCTATTCCTAATCCTAAATGGAATGTAACGATGTAGGGATCCATATGTAAATATAGTATCTATTTAAATACGCTCGAATGACCCCTTCTCATAATGAGAATGTATATAACCCTATTCCGGTCTGGTCCGGTATGGAATGAACTTATAATCATGGAATCGACTCGATCATCAGATTATAAGTTCATAACCCTAGCCCATTCCCATTTTGGGCGGAACAGATCTACTAATTCTTTGATTCCAGTTACTAAGAGGGATCTTGAACTAAAAAATAGACCTTAGAAGCTAAAAAAGGGTATCCTGAGCAGTTGCAATAATCAGGTTCATTGATATTCTTGATATTGTAGATGCTATCACACATACAAGACCACTAAACTAGCAACTTTTAATCCATTATCTCTACAACATATTAAATATCATAAACTTCTAAATAAATACAAACCAACTAGTTTTAATATACAATATAACAAAAGTACATCATCAGATATCAAGGACAAGACTCTGGCACGTAGGACTCGTCCACATATGGCACATAATCCTCTTTTGGAGGCATGTACCCATAACTTGGATCGGTAACACTTGTATGCATGCAATAATTGAGAGTGAACTTATATAAAACAAGCCTAGTGAGGATTCGATAGATCTCTAATATTATTTACTATACTCCTTGGAAATCATCCTTTGAGCAGTAAACACACAATAATCATCAATAACAATATAAGCACATTAACTATAATAACCAATCAATAAAGGATACTCTAGTTGGTGTAGCTCCAAACGCCATCACGATCTCAACCATTCTTCTTGTAACTCCCCATTACTCACGCACCCGAGGTACCTCTCTAGCCCCTCCCTCCATGACACCTCCCTCATGCAAGCTGGGGGTAGTCTATGATAGTCATACCGGTTTCAACCCGATAGCCCGACATTGCCCGAGAGGTGGCACACACTTACCAAGACTCATGACAATAATAATAATCATTCAAATCTCAGGAGGACAACCTTTCACGTTGACTATCTCCCGGTTCATCAATAATCAATTATCACAGGAGGACAACAAAGTAGGTTGCCTATCTCCCGGTTCAACAATAATCAATCAATAATCATCAATTCAACAACATAACAACAACTATTCAATTAAACAACAAACAACAAAGTTAGATGACAAAGTTGGCCACCCAACTTAACATGCATTAAACACACAACAAACCTTAATCTAACCATCAACAACTCACAATTCAATCACTCAAACACCACCCAAACATCCAAAGGCATAATTCAACATTTTAAAGAAAGACAACCAAACTTCTAAAAGTCATAACTTACATTCTACTAATACGATAACCTCCAAACCAGTTTCTAACACTCACCCACTCAATCAACAACATTCACCCACTCGGAAACCAACCATAAACCATCCACATCAAGCCCAACAACCCTAATGCATCAAGGCTGAAATTTCTGGACTTCCACACCGACATCACAATCAAAATTTCAGCATTACAACATTACTACCACGTATTTAACAAACTTTTACAAGCTAATAACAATCGATTCCAACCACCACAACTCCATATATTCAACAAATAGCCAACAACTCAACTTTTAATACCCGAAAAATAAAATTCATGCTACAATAGTTCAAATCTTATATAAGCACATATAAACAATTTTTAGCATGCACTGAGCAATAATATAACATCAATTCAACATTCTAACGGTTCAAAATTCAATTATATGCAAAAATATAAAAATGACATTTTGAGATCTAGAATTTTTCTCCCACCTTTAATGTGTTATGAAGCTAGAAATATGCTCAATGAATGCCCAACAAGTAGAATCAAGCCTTGGATGATGAAGTTTGGCCTTGAATTGCAACTTTTAATGAAAAATTACCTTTGAAAACTTGAAGAAAAACCTTCCCTTTTCTCCTATGGTGCTCTCGGCCTTGTGTGTATGAATGAGTGTGTTTTGTGAGCTTTCAAATATGTGTTGATGCTAATATACTCAAGGTCAAAGTTTGTTTTCTTAGTTTATTTTTAGTGTTTTCTTGTCTTTTAATTTAGTTTATTGACTATTTCTTGCTCAAACATTAAATTGACACTTAGACTAATTCTAGTTAATTTATTTTAGGTGAGAAAGAGTTTTACATGCAAACATTTCCACCCGACTCCGTTTAAAACTCGTTTTTCGCAAAAGAAAATGTAAAAACCTTTAAAATTCCAAAACTGATTCGAAATCCATTTTAATCAAACACAAGTCTATTAATATCCGAGGACTAGATTTTAAAATGTTTAAAACACCCCTGTAAAAATTTTAGCAGACAGGTGGTCAAAATACTATTCACAAAAATCGTCGATAAAATTTCTGATGCCGATTTTGATGAAAATTTTATGAATGCACACATAGCATGTATTTGGAGTATAAATCACATATTTAGCACATTCTAATTCATATAACACATAAACAGGTCAAATCACGTAAATCGAGGCAAAACACGCAAATTGAGGTAAAGACAAAATATGGGGTCTTACACGGACTACCTGCACCTGGACAGAAAGACCCTATGGAGCTTCACTGTTCCCTGTGATTGGCTTTGGGCCTTTCTTGCGTAGCTTAGGTGGAAGGCGAAGAAGGCCTCCTTCCGGGGGGGCCCGAGCCATCAGTGAGATACCACTCTGGAAGAGCTAGAATTCTAACCTTGTGTCAGGACCAACGGGCCAAGGGACAGTCTCAGGTAGACAGTTTCTATGGGGCGTAGACCTCCAAAAAGGTAACGGAGGCGTGTAAAGGTTTCCTTGGGCCAGATAGAGATTGGCCCTCGACTGCAAAGGCATAAGGGAGCTTGACTGCAAGACCTGCCCGTCGATCAGGAATGAATGTCAGCCTTAGTGATCCGACGGTGCCGAGTGGAAGGGCTGTCACTCAATGGATTAAAGTTACTTTGGGGATAATATGCAGATCTTCCCCAAGAGCTCACATCGACGGGAAGGTTTGGCACCTCGATGTCGGCTTTTCGCTACCTTGGGGCTATAGTATGTTCCAAGGGTTGGGTTGTTCGCCCATTAATGCGGTACATGAGCTGGGTTTAGAACGTCGTGAGATAGTTCTGTCCAAATACTGTTTGAGCGTTAAAGCATTGAGAGGACTTTACCCTAGTACGAGAGGACCGGGAAGGACGCACCTCTGGTGTACCAGTTATCGTGCCCACGGTAAATGCTGGAGAGCTAAGTGCAGATCAGATAATTGCTGAAAGCATCTAAGTAGTAAGACCACCCCAAGATCAGTGCTCTCTTATTCTGACTTCGCCAAAGGCTCCGGTAGAATAGCCGAGACAGTGACGGGTTCTCTGCCCTTACGGGGTCGGAGCAATAGAAGTTTTGAGAATTCAAGAGAAGGTCACGGTGAGACGAGCCGTTTATCATTACGATAGGTGTCAAGTGGAAGTGCAGTGATGTATGCAGCTGAGGCATCCTAACTGACCGGTAGACTTGAACCTTGTTCCTATATGACTTGATAAATTCGATTAGGCACTTACCGTCTATTTTCATTGTTCAAATCTTTGACAACACGAAAAAACCCATTGTTCAACTCTTTGACAATATGAAAAAACCAAAAGCTCTCCCCTCCCTATCTATCTATCAAGAGGATGGAAGGGCAGAGGCCTTTGGTGTCCCCTCCAGTCAAGAATTGGGGCCTCACAATCACTAGCCAATATGCTTTTCTCTTATTCATTTCTTCGTTCATGGTTCTATATTCTGGTGTCCTAGGCGTAGAGGAACTATACCAATCCATCCCGAACTTGGTGGTTAAACTCTATTGCAGTGACGATAATATAAGGGAGGCCCTACGGAAAAATAGCTCGATGCCAAGACGATAAAAAGCTTAACACCTCTCATTCTTATTACTTTTGCAATATGAAAACGAAAAAAATGAAAAATCAAAAGATCGTCTTATTCAAAACCCAACAATTATGCCATCCCCTCTCTCCCACTTTATACCTCGGAAAGCACCATTCATATAGAGATAAATGCGCTTTCACATCTTCTTAACCCGAAATGGCTGGGGAGAGCAAATGTTCCTTTTTTGGGGGTACTCCCGGGAACAGAAGAATTTCGTACTTTGGAAATGAGTAATGGGTAAGGTCGCATCTCACAAGGGCGAAACCTGGCTCCTTTAGGTCTGCCAACATCACTGATTGGGGAAGATCAAAGTCCATTACAGTGTCGCAAAATCAAAAGAAAGTAAAAAAAAGAAAATAAAGTAATACAGAATAGCACTCCTGAATAAGCTTCTTTGTATCAGTACTTCGGTCTCAGAAACCAAACACTAACTGTTGGAACTGTTGGAGTATCCGTGTCAAGGCAGTTGGTCATGAGTGATTGCCA
This sequence comes from Ehretia macrophylla, assembly GCA_037974665.1. Lineage (NCBI taxonomy): Eukaryota > Viridiplantae > Streptophyta > Magnoliopsida > Boraginales > Ehretiaceae > Ehretia > Ehretia macrophylla. Next base: position 51,707,120 of record CM075782.1, read on the forward strand.
TTTGCCAATGGTTCAGGTTTTATTCCTTTAAGGTAGCTAGGTAGTTCCTGAGTTAGAAGTTAGAGTTGTAGCGGATAAAAGATCTTATATCTTATATGTATAGTTCCTCTTTCCTTGCTTCTTAGTTTGTCTAGGAGCAGGAATAAGAAGTCATAAGCAGTGGTGAATTCGTGTAGTTGTCAGCTTAAATGGTAGTTGTTTATTCTCACCCGGTAGTTGCTTTTAGAGAATAATATCTCTTGCTTGGAGCTCTTCTTCGTCCTTCGACCTTTTCTAGAATGATGTATTATCTTCTTGCTTTGGTGGTTGTGGTATAGCCTTTATAGAATATCTTCATCCCTAGGAGAGCTAACTCAATAGGAATTCACTCTCTCGTCGGGCAATTCTATCCTTCTCCGCAAGAGATTGCTCTCTCCCAGGGCTAATCTATGACCTCATTCTCCTTGTTGTTTCGATCCGACTTCAATTCCGAAAGCAAAGAGCTCTTTCTCGATAATTTCATTCGTGAACCAGGCTTTTTTTTACTCAACTCAAGATGTTCTTCTCTTAAGATATTTGTCTGAATAAGTAAATGCTTAGGCACGAAAGGAAATAGAAAAAGGCTGTCAGTCCAAGCAACTCGCCCTGAGGGAAGAGCTCCCTACTCCGCTTTGTATTCCAATCTTCAAGGCACGATAGACCCGATGAAAGCCAACAGGAACAGACCCACGAAGGGGACTTACTCCTAACTACTCCTTCGAGGAAAAGGAAGTAACTGAACTGAGGATTCACCGATCGCGAACGAAGGGAAGGCTAGGGCAAGCAAGTCAAGGAAGGAAGAAACTGAATTGCAGGGAAATGAGCTAGAGCCCAGTTCTTTCAGCCCCTGTTAAGATAAGAGGATTGTAGCGAGCGTAGCCCTATTAATAAGCCTTGGTGAGCACAAGGTTTCACTCCTATTATACGAGCTAGGTCCTATGATCTGTAGAATATAGAGGTGTTTACTCTTACCATTAGTTGAAATCCCGCTATTAGTTATTAGTTGGTATCCTCTGAAGCTGGTATTTGACAGGTGAGGGCAACCCTCAGTTACTAGTTGTGGATAGAAATAGGATCTGGGTACAAAGTTGATGGAGGTCCTTCTTCCACCTCTGGATCCAGACAAGTCGAAAGCCCATCTCTTTCTTCTTCAGCAGCGAGCAAATACGAGTAGGTCTAGTAGCCATAGCTGCTGGTAATACTAGTTACAAGCAGAGGTCAAGCAAAGGTCTTCCTTCCCCGACGTCTCTCCCGCTCCACCGTGGCCTTTTCTATAAGCCATTTAGTCAATTTCTTCCCTTTATGACTAGCGTACTCTACTAAGGCCCTGACCCACGATGAGAACCAACTGTCTTGTACTTTATGCCCGGAGAAGGACTGGCAAAAGACTGAAATCACCCTTGCACTCGCATTAGGATTCACTCCAAGCCTTCTAGCTGCCCCTCACTATCAGTACTCCACTTGCCCGAGAATGAGCCCTGAAAGCGGCTGTCAAATCATTAACTCGTACTTAAGAGTCCTAAACTACAGTTTCTAGAAAGGCCCTCTTATCTCTTTAAGACTTGGCGCAAAGCCCTAATCTTGTAACTGACGGTCCTTTTCGCATTGCCTTTGCTTCCCTTTATTCATTCACCCGGATTTCGTCAACCATCTTATTTCATAGAACATAACCTCTCTCCTTGAGATATTTCATTGTGGAAGGGAATGGTTTAGAAAGCAAAGATTAGAAGCGAGCACTATCCTCAATAGTATGTAAACAACCTAACCATTTCTATTATATTAGAAGGCAGTGTGAGAAGCTAAGAAAATGCGGCTTGTGGTAAGCTTGTCTTAATGATAGAGTGATAGCTCAGAAACCTCTTTGATCATTCAAGATAGTTAGCCAATGCCAACCCACTTCTTTAATCACGAGTCTTGGGTATCGAAACGAGACAGAGGGCATAGGTACGATAGTTGCGAACCCCAGGTCGGTTGAAGATAGTAGCGAATCAGTAGGTTGGAGTAGCTCAGCTGTAGGGATAACCCTCAAATTCCATTCACTCCGACGACATTCAAGGCCCATTCAAGGCCGGCATTAGCATTATACTGAGGCAAGGACGGCTATCCCTTTTTGTCTTTCCTAGTTCATAATTTCTTTTCTCATGGGATAAAGAGAATATTTTAGGATTTAATAGCATATAATTACTAAAAGTAGGGGCAATGGGCAAAGGGAAAGCAGGCCTTAGCATCCTCGCGCTCAGATCTCAGTCTATACTCGATCTTGCTTAGAAGTCTTCTCTGTCACCTTGTGAGGGGCTTGAATCAGTCCTTAGTCAATTATCACTCTCCTAGCCTAAGGCTAGGAAAGAAATACTTTTCTATCTATATTATTAGATAAGGAAAGAAGGTGCTAGGCAGCCAAGTCTTTCCAGTTGGAAAGAAGACAGAGAACAAAAGCAGTACTTATAGAATGCTGAAGTCTAGAAGGCATCAATCATCCCAGAACTAAGCGATCCAACAGTAAGCTAGTCAAAAGAGTAGGTCATCCAAATTTGAAATAGACTTGGGAGAGTAGGATAGTCAAAGGCGAGCTTAAGGCAGAAAGCCAATCCTTCAGACTGACCCAATCATAAGCTAAATAAGTGAGAGGCGAATTTCCTGAAAGTTTCTCAAATTCGATCCATGCATCATCTGATCTCGACCAGGTTAACTCCTAAATTCAAGTAGTGAGCATCGAATAAGCCAATTGACACTATCGTCTGTTTACAGTAAAATCAAGATTAGATGGAGAGGGTAAAACTATTTTGGCAAGACATTTGGTTTATATCCCTAAAGAGTACATTCAAGGGTATAGACATTTTTGGCAGAAGCATAAGCACTTAGACTAGATGTCCTTATCATCACTCTTTCTCGATCGAAGGCATGAGTGGTTATCTGCACCGCTCCGAGGGGTTTACCATTTTCTTGCTATCATAAGGCATGGAGCTTGCTATCTTAGTACATGGTAGAAAAAGGTGAGACCATTAAGCTACTTTAGGCTATGTCGTAGAAGTGCAAAAAGCATACAGGGGGAAGGTGAGAAAAGGTTTTTCCTTTTGAGATATCAGAATCGCGAAGTTTGACTGTCTTCTTAAGTTAGATAAGGACTGATTGAGACCCTGGATCCAACAGAAGGTGTAGCGAATGAAAAAAAGCTATTTTGATAGTGAAGAAAGTATGGAAGAAGTAGATTAAGAAGAGATATTTTTCTTTCTTATATATTACGCTTTTGATCTCACCTATAAAGATATAAGATTATCAGAAGTCTGCCTTAACTACGCTTACCACTCTAAACAGGCCCCGAGTATGATAACCCGAACCCGGCATGCATTTAATAGCACTTGTCACACCCCAACTCGACCCCTCTTACAATCAGTCAGGACGCAACGGAATTTCGGCAGCATAACAACAGTAACATGAACATCAGGGCTCTAAACCAACCCTTAATAACAACATACATCAAACTCCACAAATCACCAACCAACTCCACAATCAAATCAACAACATACAACGCAACTATTTCATACATTAAACATTCTTTCATCAACTCATTCATAGTTATGCGCCTCCGTTCCAACATAATACATTAACCCTTAATATACAATACAAAAATATATTGAGCCAATCTAGCAACCTAATCATAAACAAAAGAGAAGCTACTAAGACAACATCAACTAATTCATTAACTTATCAACATCTTATACATTATAAACTATAAAGCAGATAAAAGTCTACTAAGTTAATTTACAAGATAATAAAACATGTACGACATCATGGATAAGACTCTGGAACATAGGACTCATCCACGTAAGACACGTTTTCCACATTCTCCTCTTCAGGAGGCACGTACCCGTAATCCTGTAAAAGTACACCTGTATGCATGCAATAATAGAGAGTGAGCTTATATAAATAAGCCCAGTGAGGATCCGATAGATCTCGAGCAAGGTCTACTAAACTCCTTGGAATAATCCTTTGAGTCAGTAAACACACAATAACATCAATAATACTATCATCACATAACTATATGACCATTCAATAAAGGATACTCTCTCTAGTTGGTGTAGCTCCAAACGCCATCACGATCTCAACCATTCTTCTTATAACTCCCCATTACTCACGCACCCGAGGTACCTCACTAGCCCCTCCCTCCATGACACCTCCGTCATGCGAGCTGGGGGTAGCCTATGGCAGTCATGCCGTTATCAACCCGACAGCCTGACGCTGCCCGAGAGGTGGCACACACATACCAAGACTCCATAATCATCAATCAACAATCAATCATCAATCAATCAATTGGGAGATCAGCAACGAAAGTGCCCGATTCCCGAACTCAATAATAATCAATCAATCAATAACATCAATATAACATCAATATTTAATTAAACAACAAATAACGAAGTTAGATGACAAAGTAGGCCATCTAACCGGACATGCATAATATACACAATTAAACCCTAAATTATTCATCAACAACTCACCATTCATCACTCGAACACTACCCAACCATCTAAAGGCATCGTTCAAGAAATTAAAGAATGGCAACCTAAACTTCTAAAATTCATAACTTACAATCTACTAATCCAAACATTGCCAAATCAGTTCCTATCACTCACCCATTCAACCTACTACATTAGTCCTCTCGGAAATCCACCATAACACCTCCAAATCATGCCCGATAACCCTAAAACACTAAGATGTCATGGCTGGATTTTCTGGATTTTCACACGAACAATGTAATCAAAAATTCGGCATTACAACAGCGCTAACACGTAATTATCAAGTATTTAGAAATCGACGGCAATCGATTTCGATCAACACAACTCAAAATATTCAACATTTAACAAATTAATCAACTTTAAATACACGAAAAATAATAAATATTCTACATCCGTTCAAATCTCATAGTATTGCATATAAATGATCCCTAACATGCATGGAACAATAATCTAACATCAGATTAACATTCTAACGGTTCAATAATTAATTATACGCAAAAACATAAAAATGACATTTTGAGATCTAGAATTTTTCTCTCAGCTTTGATCCGAAGTAAAGCTAGGAATGCGTGCAATAGGTGCCCAACAAGCGAAATCCAGCCCGATTTGAAAAGATTCGGACTAAAACTAAGTTTTCTAAGGCAAAATTGTTTTGTAAAATAAGTTGAAAAACTCTCAAAAATGCCAAGAAACTCATGGCTGCAATGTATGTGTTTTTGTGGTGTTTGCTTTGTTTTTAGTGTGTGTAGAGATTTATATGCATAAGTCAACAAAATGGAAAAAGTCAAAGTTGAAACTTTAGTGTTTTTTTTGTGTTTTCTTGACTTTAAATGCATTTTCTTGATCACCAAAGTTCAAAACAATTATTCAACACCCAAAATAGCTCAAGTAGATTATTTTTAGGTGACAAGAAGTTTTACAATCAAACAATTCCACCCGAGTCGTCTTAAAACTCGATTTTCGCAAAAGTCGGTGTAAAAACCCTAATAAATTCCTAAGCCGATTTTAAAGCCGTTTTCATCAAACACAGGTCTATTAAAGTCCGTGGACTAGGTCTAGAAGGGTTAAAAAGACCAGTTTCAAAATTTTAGCGGACGTGTTTCGAAAATACTATTCACTAAAAATCGACGATAAAATTTCTGACTCCGTTTTTTATGAAAATTTCATGAATGCACATTTAGCATGTTCTAGGAGTATTGATATCAAAATTACCACATTCCAAGTCCTATAGCACAAAAATAGGTCATATGCACGCAAAACGAGACAAATCACGTAAATCAAGTTAAAGCAGAAAAGTGGGGTTTCACATTCTTCCCTCCTTAAAACAATTGCGTTCGTGCAATTCTCGAACTAACAGACAATTAAATCCTCAATCGTTACACTTAACAATACTTCTCTTGGTTCTCATTTATCTCTTAGGTTGATACCTAACCCGAGACCTCAAAAGAACAAACTCTGTTGACTACAAGTTGATGATCCTAATTCCAAGACAATCTTCAATTCATAATTCTATCCTACCTAATATCATATTGCATATGAAAGAAATCGCAACTCCAAAGTCTTAGCATGACACCACTAATTATCAATCATCCCCTACTACACAAAAGAGCTCTATGAACACCCCGAGGGTTTAAAAATTCATTCACGATAACATGAATGATTATTGATCAAGGAAATATTTCAAAAGTGACATTTGTCATAATATAGCTCTTATGAAATTTACAAGGAAATACGAATATTGAAAGTCATATTCGAGCCAACAATCAAGGGAACAAGAGGTCAAACAAGTTAGAGAATCAAGAGGTTAATAGTTTAATAAGGAAGCATGATAACTAAGATAAGAAATATCTCAGCACCTATCAGTTAATTAAGTACGAACAAAGGATGATGACGAGTCAAAACAGTGCTGAGTATGTTGAACAAAAATTCCTGAACAAGGAGACATTTCAATTCTCGATGATTGTTCAAGGAACCAACAAGTAAGTTGGACTTGAGGGGGAATGAAATTAAGAAAGAAGAGATGATGAATTCGATAGAAAACATAAGTGGAAAGAGTATCTCAGCACACAATAACCAAAGAAGTATAAATAAGAAAGAAAAATGCTGAGTATATTAAATGAGCAATTACAAACAAAGTAATGGCAAGGATTTAATAATAAAACAATAGGATTACCAAGCACCAACAAGAATGACAATGATATACTTAGGTAAGGAGTACATCAAGCAAGTGAAATTCCAAAAAGTAAAATGGTATACCAAAGGAAAAATTACTTTCAAATGAATAGTAATAGGATGAAATGAAATATTGAAATCAATGGCTGGAGATATAGAATGAAATATAGAAGTCTCAAACCTTAACTCCAATAAGTGACATTGCTATAAGAAGCAAATATGAATGTTAAGAATATAAATAATGGCAAATGAGTATAGGATCCATTAATCCAATAAGCAAACTTTCAAGAAACAATTGATAGGCTAGAAAAGTGTAACTTTCTTTCAATTAAGTGAGAATAGAGAAGAAATGAATAATAAGACCAATAGAATAGGAAGCACAAAGGGGGTGTCCCACCTATACATTTAAATACCAACAAGTCAAATCCTACAATCTATCTTCCTCCAAAACAAGACACTAAGGAGATCTAGAGAACCTAAGGAGTCATAACAATCATCAAACAAGATAAATCACTCCAAAATTTTACATTCTGTACCAGACCAATCACCAAACAAGATAAACCACCGATTATCCAACAAGATTCACTAATGAAGACTCCAAAATCTGATAACACAATACAGATTCATATTAACCCATTATAACACAAACGAATCCTCAATCAATAATTTAGACAGTCATACCACCTAGAACTCAAAAGCTTGATGTAGGCAAGTAAATGTTCAGCCATCGAAATGCATTCTTATTTCCTCAAATAATTCTATCTCCAAACAATTACATCTTCGAATAAAGTAACTTTAGTCAGGAATCACTCTAATTGTCTCCAAGGTTTAAAGATCAAAACTCCAAAATACCCATTAATAATATAGCAATCCCAAATAGTAGAAATATTCACATGTTATACCACACTTCATTCCATTCACAAATATACATCACTAATTCCTCAAATAAATTCATTCTAAAATAACCTCAAGAAAGTATAATCTGAGTTGAGACTCCAAAAGTGTCTAACCACAACCTCACAGAAACCGCAACTTATGATTCATCTCCAAGTAATAATAAGTTAAACATGGCAACAAAAGTAATTATAATCATCAAGATACATTACTATTTCCTCGAACAACTTCATTCTCGCTAAAGGAACATCAAGATCAATCCACTACGCCAAACTAAAATCCATAAGCATAACAATTAAAATCTAACTGATAAACTTCTAGAATAATAATAATTCAAAATCATGGCTTACCACTATTTCCGAAAACTCTTGCAGTCACCCTAGACATTAGAAGGTCACTCACGAGTTAAAACATGTATGCAACTATATCATATGAAAGACAAGTACAACGTAATGCACAATTGTCATACAATGCAACATTATCACATAACACACAATTCAACATATAAGAAGCCAACATCACATAAACAGGTTATATTACAGAAGTAAGTTATAAACAATTAAAGTCACATAAGCAACAAACTTCACATAAGACAAGTTGATCACGTAACTCACATTGGTCACTTAAAGTATATTGACCACCTAAAGCACGTTGTTTCACATAAGCTAGTTATAAACAATTAAAAGCACATAAACAACTAACTTCACACAAGGCACAAAATCACATAAAACACAATTGTCACATAATACACAATAATCACATAATGCACATTAATTACAACACATTGAGTACGTATAACACGTTATCACATAAAACATATTGACCACATTAATTCACTTAATACACAAGGCATATTGGTCACATAGAAAGTTAGACACATAAGTAAATTAATCACATAAACATATTAACATATGTTTCACTTTTCTTTCACTTAATACATACTTGCATGCTTAGACCACTACCCACATTCCGAGGATACCCCGGCTGACAGCTAACATGCGCTCTGATACCACTTAAATGTCACGCCCCAACTCGACCTCTCTTACAATCAGTCAGGACGCAACGGAATTTCGGCAGCATAACGACAGTAACATGAACATCAAGGCTCTAAACCAACCCTTAATAACAACATACATCAAACTCCACAAATCACCAACCAACTCCACAATCAAATCAACAACATACAACGCAACTATTTCATACATTAAATATTCTTTCATCAACTCATTCATAGTTATGCGCCTCCGTTCCAACATAATACATTAACCCTTAATATACAATACAAAAACATATTGAGCCAATCTAGCAACCTAATCATAAACAAAAGAGAAGCTACTAAGACAACATCAACTAATTCATTAACTTATCAACATCTTATACATTATAAACTATAAAGCAGATAAAAGTCTACTAAGTTAATTTACAAGATAATAAAACATGTACGACATCATGGATAAGACTCTGGAACATAGGACTCATCCACGTAAGACACGTTTTCCACATTCTCCTCTTCAGGAGGCACGTACCCGTAATCCTGTAAAAGTACACCTGTATGCATGCAATAATAGAGAGTGAGCTTATATAAATAAGCCCAGTGAGGATCCGATAGATCTCGAGCAAGGTCTACTAAACTCCTTGGAATAATCCTTTGAGTCAGTAAACACACAATAACATCAATAATACTATCATGACATAACTATATGACCATTCAATAAAGGATACTCTCTCTAGTTGGTGTAGCTCCAAATGCCATCATGATCTCAACCATTCTTCTTATAACTCCCCATTACTCACGCACCCGAGGTACCTCACTAGCCCCTCCCTCCATGACACCTCCGTCATGCGAGCTGGGGGTAGCCTATGGCAGTCATGCCGTTATCAACCCGACAGCCCGACGCTGCCCGAGAGGTGGCACACACATACCAAGACTCCATAATCATCAATCATCAATCAATCATCAATCAATCAATTGGGAGATCAGCAACGAAAGTGCCCGATTCCCGAACTCAATAATAATCAATCAATCAATAACATCAATATAACATCAATATTTAATTAAACAACAAATAACGAAGTTAGATGACAAAGTAGGTCATCTAACCGGACATGCATAATATACACAATTAAACCATAAATTATTCATCAACAACTCACCATTCATCACTCGAACACTACCAAACCATCTAAAGGCATCGTTCAAGAAATTAAAGAATAGCAACCTAAACTTCTAAAATTCATAACTTACAATCTACTAATCCAAACATTGCCAAATCAGTTCCTATCACTCACCCATTCAACCTACTACATTAGCCCTCTCGGAAATCCACCATAACACCTCCAAATCATGCCCTATAACCCTAAAACCCTAAGATGTCATGGCTGGATTTTCCGGATTTTCACACGAACAATGTAATCAAAAATTCGGCATTACAACAGCGCTAACACGTAATTATCAAGTATTTAGAAATCGACGGTAATCGATTTCGATCAACACAACTCAAAATATTCAACATTTAACAAATTAATCAACTTTAAATACCCGAAAAATAATAAATATGCTACATCCGTTCAAATCTCGTAGTATTGCATATAAATGATCCCTAACATGCATGGAGCAATAATCTAACATCAGATTAACATTCTAACGGTTCAATAATTAATTATACACAAAAATATAAAAATGATATTTTGGGATCTAGAATGTTTCTATCACCTTTGATCTGAAGTAAAGCTAGGAATGCGTGCAATAGGTTCCCAACAAGCGGAATCTAGCTCGGTTTGAAAAGATTCGGACAAAAACTAAGTTTTCTAAGGCAAAATTGTTTTGTAAACTAAGTTGAAAAACTCTCAAAAATGGCAAGAAACTCACGGCTGCAATGTATGTGTTTTTGTGGTGTTTGCTTTGTTTTTAGTGTGTGTAGAGATTTATATGCATAAGTCAACAAAATGGAAAAAGTCAAAGTTGAAACTTTAGTGTTTTTTTGTGTTTTCTTGACTTTAAATGCATTTTTTTGATCACCAAAGTTCAAAACAATTATTCAACACCCAAGATAGCTCAAGTAAATTATTTTTAGGTGACAAGAAGTTTTACAATCAAACAATTTTACCCGAGTCGGCTTAAAACTCAATTTTTGCAAAAGTCGGTGTAAAAAACCCTAATAAATTCCTAAGCCGATTTTAAAACCGTTTTCATCAAACACATGTCTATTAAGGTCCGTGGACTAGGTCTAGAAGGGTTAAAAAGACCATTTTCAAAATTATAGCGGACGTGTTTCGAAAACACTATTTATTGAAAATCGACGATAAAATTTCTGACTCCGTTTTTTATGAAAATTTCGTGAATACACATTTAGCATTTTCTAGGAGTATTGCTATGAAAATTACCACATTCTAAGTCACATAGCACAAAAATAGGTCATATGCACGCAAAACGAGACAAAGCACGTAAATCAAGTTAAAGCAGAAAAGTGGGGTTTCACAGCACTTGACTGCATTTGATTAGTTGTTTAATTAGTTAAATCAACCAACTTGCACTATTTTAATATTCCTCTTGGAAGCATTTAGGAGTTGTAAATTGAATAATTAAAAGTTTATTACCTATTCCTAATAATTATAGTAATTGAAATTCTTTTATTGTGATTAATTAAGTGTCATCTTAAATGTTAGTGTTTAATTGTATTTGACTATGTGTTTATATTAACTTTCATTTGTAGCTTAATATTAACTTTATAATTCTTAAAATGTTCTAGAAATGGTTAAATTAATTAATTTAGATGAATATTGATTACCTTGATTGCTCTGATTATTTTAATAATCGGTTTTGGTTGTCTTGCAATATAATCACTCGGTTTTCAAATAAAAGAGGAAAGTGGCTCCAAGCCAGAGTAAATTTTAAACTATGATGCCTTTCAAAAATGATATATTTCTTAGATTCTTTAAGATTTAATTGTCACTTCTTGGTTGACGCAAAGTGCATAGCATATCGAGAGCGATAGGTAGAGATCGGTTTCTAGTCCTCAGCAAATAGTGAAACTAGTATTTAGATGACTTAAATTTTATATTTTAATTGTTGCTAGCTAGAATTAATACTTTTATAGTTGTTTTAGCTTAAAAATGCATGAAAATAGGCTAGTTTGACCAAGTTTAAGTGGTTTGACCAAGGGGCTTTGACCCTTTGACATTTTGTCACCTTATTTGCATAATAAAAGCACAAAACAAAACAAAAAAAAAGAGCTGAAAAATAGAACATAGCAGGGCCGAAAATTTGAGAGGAGAAAAAAAAAAGATTTCAAGCCAAATCTTCAATTCTTCGCGAGGGCTTCCACGGGGTGGTTTCTGAGGCATCCTACGAGGTTTTCCTAGCGTCTAGGAGTGTCTAAGATGAGGGTTTCATCATTATTTGCGCATTTATACGTTGTGTATGTTAACTTTGTCAATTTTTAGATTTATCCATAGATCGTTATTTAAAGTGTGAAACCCCACTTTCTTGCTTATCTCGTTTTACGTGCTTTACCTCGTTTTGCGTGCATATGATCTGTTTATGTGCTATAGGACTTGGAAAGTTATAATTTTGATGTCAATACTTCTAATACGTGCTAAATGTGCATTCATGAAATTTTCATAAAAAACGGAGTCAGAACTTTTATCGTCGATTTTCAGTGAATAGTGTTTTTGAAACACGTCCGCTATAATTTTGAAACTGGTCTTTTAAACCCTTCTAGACCTAGTCCACGGACTTTAATAGACCTGTGTTTGATGAAAACGGTTTTAAAATCGGCTTAAGAATTTATTAGGGTTTTTACACCGACTTTTGCGAAAATCGAGTTTTAAGCCGACTCGGGTGGAATTCTTTGAATGTAAAACTTCTTGTCACCTAAAAATAACTCACTTGAGATATCTTGGGGGTTGCATAATTAATTTTAACTTGGTGATCACTAAAATGCAATTAAAGACATTAAAAACACAAAAATACCTATTAAAATAACTTTGACTTTAATTAAAAAAATTGACCTTATAAGCTATTGTCACCTACACACACTCACACAACACAAAAACACCACCACACACACACACATTGCCGAGGGGTTGAGGGAGAAAAGAGAAGAGAAAAACTTAAGCTTTCAATCCAATTTTTCAAAGAAAAACCTAGTTTTTGTCCGTGAAACTTCGCACTGACTTGGATTCTGCTTGTTGGGCACGCATTGCACGCATTCCTAGGCTTATATCGCATCTAAGGTGAGAGAAAAATTCTAGATCTCAAAATGTCATTTTTGTGTTTTTGCGTATAAATGAAGATTGAACCGTTAGAATTGAAATCTGATGTTAGATTATTGCTCCTTGCATGCTAGGGATCATTATATACTAATACTACGAGTTTCTGTCGGATATAGCATAATTTTTATTTTCCGGGTATTTAATTTTGATTAAAATGTTCAAAGTTGATTTAATTGAGTTGCGTTGCTCGAAATCGATTGCCGTCGATTTCTAAATACTTGATAATTACGTGTTAGCGCTGTTGTAATGCCGAATTTTCGATTACATTGTTTTTGTGTAAATCCGGAAAATCCAGCCATGACGTCATAGGGTTTTAGGGTTATCGGGCATGTTTTGGAGGTGTTATGGTGGATTTCCGAGAGGGCTAATGTAGTAGGTTGAATGGGTGAGTGATAGGAACTGATTTGGCAATGTTTGGATTAGTAGATTGTAAGTTATGAATTTTAGAAGTTAGGTTGTCATTCTTTAATTTCTTGAACGATGCCTTAGATGGTTGGGTAGTGTTCGAGTGATGAATGGTGAGTTGTTGTTGAGTAATTTAGAGTTTAATTATGAATATTATGCATGTCCGGTTAGATGGCCTACTTTGTCATCTAACTACGTTGTTTGATGTTTAATTTAATATTGATGTTATATTGATGTTATATTGATGTTATTGATTGATTATTATTGAATGCGGGAATCGGGCACTCTTGTTGCTGATCTCCCAATTGATTGATCGATTTATGCTTGCATGATGATTGATGAATATGGAGCCTTGGTATGTGTGTGCCACCTCTCGGGCAGCGTCGGGCTGTCGGGTTGAAACCGGCATGACTGCCATAGGCTACCCCCAGCTCGCATGACGGAGATGTCATGGAGGGAAGGGGATAGTGAGGTACCTCGGGTGCGTGAGTAATGGGGAGTTATAAGAAGAACGGTTGAGATCGTGATGGCGTTTGGAGCTACACCAAATAGAGTATCCTTATTGAATGGTCATATAGTTATGTGATGATAGCTTTATTTATGTTATTATTGTTGTTGTGTGTTTACTTGCTCAAAGGACTAAATCCAAGGAGCGTAGTGAATACTGTCGAGATCTATCGGATCCTCACTGGGCTTATGTATATAAGCTCACTCTCTATTAATGCATGTTTCAGGTGTACTTTCACAAGATTACGGGTACGTGCCTCCTGAAGAGGAGAATGTGGAAAATGTGCCTTTTGTGGATGAGTCATATGTTCCCGAGTCTTATCCATGACTTTATATTGTTAAATGTCTTGTATATTAGTTTAATAGACTTTATATGCTTTACGGTTCTTAATGTAATAGATATTGAAAAGATGATGAACCAAATGATGTTAACTTAGCGGTTTCCTTTTGTCTATGGTTAAATTGTAGTTGTGTCTCAACTTACTTTTGAAATGTATGATAAAGTTGAGGTATTGTATGTCATGTTGGAACGGAGGCGTATAACGAGGATGTTTTATTGTATAATATGGTTGTGTTGTATGTTGTTGTTTATATTGAGGAATTACGGGATGTATGATGTTTTATGAGGTTGGTTTAGAACCTCGGAAATCTGTTTACTGTCGTTATGCCGCCGAAATTCCGTTGCGTCCTGACTGATCGTAGGTGGGGTCGAGTTGGGGCGTGACAGTTTAAGTGGTATCAGAGCTCATGTTAGTTGTCAGCCGGGGTATTCTCGGAATGTGGGTAATGGTCTTAGCATGAAATATGTATGAAAGAAAAAAAAAAAAAAAATGAAATATGTATTGGTATGATTAATTGATTAAGTGATTATGTGATTTAAGTGCTTATGTGATTATGTGATCAATTTGATTATGTGTTTTATATGAGTTTGTTATTTATGTGTTAATAGTTGTTTATAACCTGTCTACGTGCTATAACTGTGCTAACTCTTTGATTAGTAGAATGGCCGGTCGACCGAGAACCAGAGGTAGGCCTGAGTTGACTGATGAGACTCCGAGTAACGTGGCACCGGGCCGTGACGGGGGTGATGACCGATTTGGAGCAGCTATGGAGCGGATTGCAGAGTTAGTGGCTAGTCAGGCACAGTTATTAGCAGGGCAGGCTGCCCAGAATCAGGCTATGCAGGCTCAGCTTCTGAATATTCAGGGTGGTAACCACGGGCGTGGTACCCTGAAGGACTTTTTAGGATATCACCCACCGAGATTTCAGGGGGAGCCGGATGATAGGAAGGCGGAGTTATGGATTAGCAAGTTGGAGAAGATTTATGATCCACTTGGCTATACTGATGAGCAGAAAGTCTCTTTTGCCGTGTATTTGTTAGATGACGAGGCAGAGGAGTGGTGGCGCACGGTAAGGACTAGTTGGGCGGCACAGGGTATTCCTTATATTTGGGGTACCTTTCTGATGGCTTTCCGGGCAAAGTATGTCCCGAGGATTTGCAGGGAGCGGAGAGAGGCCGAGTTTCTAGCCTTGGTCCAGGGAGATGCTACAGTGGCTCAATATGAGGCCACATTTACTCGATTGTCCCGGTATGCACCGGAGTATTTGGTAGACGAGGAGCGGAGGACTCGCAGGTTTATGTTGGGGTTGCGGCCCGAGATTCAGGATATGATGGCTCTGAATCGTTATGATATTTTCATTGAGGCTTTTGAGGCAGCTTCTAGGTTAGAGAAGAGGAAAGGGGATCAGATTGTCTCCAGTCAGCCTAGTAAGAGGCCGTATCAGCCGCCAGGCCAGCAGGTTTTATATAGGCCTCCAGTACAGCAGTTTGTCTACAGGCCACCTGCCCAGCAGGGTTCTTTTAGGCCACAGAGTCAGCAGAGTTATTATCGGCCTCAGTTTCAACAGAGGCCATATCAGGTTCAGACTCAGTTTAGGCCAGCCCAGTCTCAGGGTCAGTATAGGCCTAGTGTGGTGAGACCTCAGCAGCAGGCTGTATCAGCTGCTTCTTCAGCTTCTGGTTATTCTAGGGGCAGTGTTAGTGCCACATCATCGCAGTGTAATTACTGCAAGCGCTCAGGGCATGTAGAGTCCGACTGCAGGGTAAAGGCAGGGACATGTTTGGGTTGTGGTAGCATCGATCATAGGGTGAGGGATTGCCCTAAGTATGCGAGGACTGAGGGTCGGGCAGCGACTCAGGGTTATCAGGGTAGGCCTACGGGCAGTGTACCACAGCAGCAGCGGGTTCAGGCTCGGGCTTATGCAGTTGACTTAGAGGAGATGCCTGAGGAGACTGCAGTTGTGGAAGGTAACTTTCTTATACTTGATCAACTTGTTAAAGTGTTGATTGATTCTGGTGCTACGCATTCTTTCATTACTCCTGCTTGTGTGCAACGTGTTAAATTGCAACCTGAAAGATTGCCTTATGTGGTTGAAATTAGTACCTCTTTGACTGATAAGTATGTTACTGGCTTAGTATGTAAGGATTGTATAATACATGTTAAGGGGCATAATTTTCCTTCGGACCTTATTTTATTTCCTATCCGGGGGTATGATGTTATCTTGGGTATGGATTGGCTTTCTAAGTATGATGCCCAGTTGAACTGTAGAACCAAGGTAGTACAGTTTCGTTTGCCAGATCAGCCAGTAGTTGAGGTAGCGGGTAACCGGGGTGCTAAGACGAGTTTTGTTATCTCAGCAACTAAAGCCGTTAAGTTGGTGAGTAAGGGGTGTTCGGGTTATCTAGCTTATTTGATCAACAAGCCATCTGTTAAGCTACAGCTTGAGGAAGTCCCTATTATCCGGGAATATCCTAATGTATTTCCCGAGGAGTTGCCAGGATTGCCGCCAGATAGGGATATCGAGTTTGTGATTAATCTTGTTCCCGGTACTCAACCTATTTCTAAATCGGCATACCGGATGGCACCAGCTGAGTTGAAGGAGTTGAAGACTCAGTTACAGGAGTTGTTGGAGAAAGGATTTATTCAGCAGAGTTCTTCACCTTGGGGAGCTCCTGTTTTGTTTGTGAAGAAGAAGGATGGTACCTTGAGATTGTGTATAGATTACCGTGGTTTGAATCAGGTGACTATCAAGAATAAATATCCTTTGCCACTGATTGATGAGTTGTTTGATCAACTTCAGGGAGCCAAAGTCTACTGTAAGTTTGATTTGAGGCAGGGGTATTATCAGCTTTGGATTCGCTCAGACGATGTTCCGAAGTCTGCCTTCAGGACTCGGTACGGGCATTATGAGTTTGTTGTTATGCCCTTTGGTTTGACTAATGCACCGGCAGCATTCATGGATCTTATGCATCGAGTCTTTCAGCCGTACTTGGACCAGTTCGTGGTGATTTTTATTGATGATATCTTGGTCTAT
This sequence comes from Ehretia macrophylla, assembly GCA_037974665.1. Taxonomy (NCBI): domain Eukaryota; kingdom Viridiplantae; phylum Streptophyta; class Magnoliopsida; order Boraginales; family Ehretiaceae; genus Ehretia; species Ehretia macrophylla. The sequence continues at coordinate 51,724,279 of CM075782.1, forward strand.
TCTAAATCTGAATTGGAGCACGAGCAACATCTACGGCTTGTATTAGAGAAGTTGCAGGAGCATCAGTTGTTTGCCAAGTTCAGCAAATGTGAATTTTGGCTGCAACGGATTTCTTTTCTTGGCCATGTTATTACACAGAGTGGTATTTCTGTAGATCCCACTAAGATTGAATCGGTGATGTCTTGGAAGCGGCCAGAGAGTGTTACTGATGTCCGTAGTTTTCTTGGCTTGGCGGGTTATTACCGTAGGTTTGTCAAGGACTTCTCAAAGATTGCGGGGCCACTATCTAAGTTGACTCAGAAACGGACTATCTTTAATTGGGACGAGAAGTGTGAGAGTGGATTTCAGGAGTTGAAAAAGAGGTTAACTACCGCTCCAGTACTTGCTCTACCAGAGGGGACCGATAATATGGTCATTTACAGCGATGCATCCAAGGAGGGCTTGGGATGTGTTCTTATGCAGGATGGCCGAGTTATTGCCTATGCTTCTCGAAAGTTGAAGCCTTATGAGGTGAATTATCCGACTCATGATCTTGAGTTGGCAGCAGTTGTCTTCGCACTGAAAAAGTGGCGTCATTATCTGTGGGGCAGTAAGTTCGAGATTTTCACTGATCATAAGAGTCTTAAGTATTTATTCTCACAGAAGGAGTTGAATATGCGCCAGCGGAGGTGGATGGAGCTTCTTGGAGATTATAATTGTTCTATCAATTATCTGCCTGGAAAGGCAAATGTTGTGGCAGATGCTCTCAGCCGGAAGGCTAGTATTTCTTGTTTGGCTGTCAAGAAGTGGGAGGTTCTTGAGGAGTTTAGTTATTGGAGACCAGAGTTCACTCAGGTTGGGGTGATGTGTTCACATCTCCGTATTCAGCCTTTATTGTTGTCTCAGATCAGGGAAGCTCAGCAGCTTGATGTTAAACTTCAGAAGATCAAGGATCAGGTCACGGATGATCAGTCTGACTTTAAAGTGCATGAGGATGGTATTCTTCGGTTTCGGAACAGGGTTTGTGTTCCCGATGAACCGGGCTTGAGACGAGGTATTCTGGAGGAAGCTCATAATTCTAAATATACTATTCATCCTGGTGGAACCAAGATGTATCGGGATTTGAAACAGCATTATTGGTGGAACAACATGAAGAGGGAGGTTGCTCAGTTTGTGTCTAGATGTTTGACTTGTCAGAGAGTGAAAGCCGAACATCAACGACCAGCAGGTTTGCTTCAACCGTTGGCTATACCAGAGTGGAAATGGGAGCATATTACGATGGACTTCGTCACTGGTTTGCCTAGATCACTGAGGGGTAATGATGCAGTTTGGGTTGTCGTGGATCGTTTGACGAAGACAGCTCATTTTATCTCGATGAGGTTAGGAGATGAGGTTACAAAGCTGACGGATCTTTATCTGGATCAGATTGTTAGACTTCACGGTATTCCATCTAGTATTGTCTCTGATCGAGATCCTCGATTTACTTCTCGTTTGTGGGAAAAACTTCAGGAGACTTTGGGTACTCAGTTGAACTTCAGTACAGCGTATCATCCACAGACCGACGGTCAGTCTGAGCGGACTATTCAGATTCTGGAAGATATGCTTAGGGCTTGTGTTCTGGACTTTGGGAAGAACTGGGAAAAACATCTACCACTTGCCGAGTTTGCCTATAACAATAGTTATCAAGCTACTATTGGGATGGCACCTTTTGCAGCTCTTTACGGTCGTAAGTGCCGTTCACCTTTATATTGGGACGAGGTAGGAGAGATGAAGACTATTGATCCGACTATCATGCCAGAACTTCTTGAGAAGATCGAGAATGTTCAGTTGATCAGGCAGAGAATGCTTACAGCGCAGAGCAGATTCAAGAGTTATGCTGATAAGCGTCGTCGAGACTTGGAGTTTGCAGTTGGAGATCGGGTTTTCTTGAGATTGTCTCCTCGAAAGGGGTTTGTTCGTTATGGTAAAGGTGGTAAGCTGAGTCCGAGATTTGTTGGGCCGTTTGAGATTACTGGCAGGGTTGGTAAGTTGGCATATCGGTTGGCTTTACCGGAGAACTTCTCTAATGTCCACGATGTGTTTCACGTGTCTAATTTGCGGAAATATAATCCGGATCCTTCTCATATTCTTGAGCCAGAGCCGTTACAGCCTCGTGAGAATTTGACTTATGATGAGCGTCCGATTCGTATTCTAGATCAGATGGACCGAGAGTTGAGGTCGAAGAGGATTCCGATGGTTAAGGTGTTGTGGAAGCATCACGGCATTGAGGAAGCTACGTGGGAGAGACGAGATCAGATGCAGCAGCAATACCCAGATCTATTCCGTACATCAAGTAAGAATTTCGAGGACGAAATTTCTATAAGGGGGGGGGAGAATGTGAAACCCCACTTTCTTGCTTATCTCGTTTTACGTGCTATACCTCATTTTTCGTGCATATGATCTGTTTATGTGCTATAGGACCTAGAAAGTTATAATTTTGATGTCAATACTTCTAATACGTGCTAAATGTGCATTCATGAAATTTTCATCAAAAACGGAGTCAGAAATTTTATCGTCGATTTTCAGTGAATAGTGTTTTCGAAACACGTCCGCTATAATTTTGAAACTGGTCTTTTTAACCCTTCTAGACCTAGTCCACGGACTTTAATAGACCTGTGTTTGATGAAAACGGTTTTAAAATCGGCTTAAGAATTTATTAGGGTTTTTACACCGACTTTTGCGAAAATCGAGTTTTAAGCCGACTCGGGTGGAATTCTTTGAATGCAAAACTTCTTGTCACCTAAAAATAACTCACTTGAGATATCTTGGGGGTTGCATAATTAATTTTAACTTGGTGATCACTAAAATGCAATTAAAGACATTAAAAACACAAAATTACCTATTAAAATAACTTTGACTTTAATTAAAAAAATTGACCTTATAAGCTATTGTCACCTACACACACTCACACAACACAAAAACACCACCACACACACACACATTGCCGAGGGGTTGAGGGAGAAAAGAGAAGAGAGAAAAACTTAAGCTTTCAATCCAATTTTTCAAAGAAAAACCTAGTTTTTGTCCGTGAAACTTCGCACCGACTTGGATTCTGCTTGTTGGGCACGCATTGCACGCATTCCTAGGCTTATATCGCATCTAAGGTGAGAGAAAAATTCTAGATCTCAAAATGTCATTTTTGTGTTTTTGCGTATAAATGAAGATTGAACCGTTAGAATTGAAATCTGATGTTAGATTATTGCTCCTTGCATGCTAGGGATCATTATATACTAATACTACGAGTTTCTGTCGGATATAGCATAATTTTTATTTTCCGGGTATTTAATTTTGATTAAAATGTTCAAAGTTGATTTAATTGAGTTGCGTTGCTCGAAATCGATTGCCGTCGATTTCTAAATACTTGATAATTACGTGTTAGCGCTGTTGTAATGCCGAATTTTCGATTACATTGTTTGTGTGAAAATCCGGAAAATCCAGCCATGACGTCATAGGGTTTTAGGGTTATCGGGCATGTTTTGGAGGTGTTATGGTGGATTTCCGAGAGGGCTAATGTAGTAGGTTGAATGGGTGAGTGATAGGAACTGATTTGGCAATGTTTGGATTAGTAGATTGTAAGTTATGAATTTTAGAAGTTAGGTTGTCATTCTTTAATTTCTTGAACGATGCCTTAGATGGTTGGGTAGTGTTCGAGTGATGAATGGTGAGTTGTTGTTGAGTAATTTAGAGTTTAATTATGAATATTATGCATGTCCGGTTAGATGGCCTACTTTGTCATCTAACTACGTTGTTTGATGTTTAATTTAATATTGATGTTATATTGATGTTATATTGATGTTATTGATTGATTATTATTGAATGCGGGAATCGGGCACTCTTGTTGCTGATCTCCCAATTGATTGATCGATTTATGCTTGCATGATGATTGATGAATATGGAGCCTTGGTATGTGTGTGCCACCTCTCGGGCAGCGTCGGGCTGTCGGGTTGAAACCGGCATGACTGCCATAGGCTACCCCCAACTCGCATGACGGAGATGTCATGGAGGGAAGGGGATAGTGAGGTACCTCGGGTGCGTGAGTAATGGGGAGTTATAAGAAGAACGGTTGAGATCGTGATGGCGTTTGGAGCTACACCAAATAGAGTATCCTTATTGAATGGTCATATAGTTATGTGATGATAGCTTTATTTATGTTATTATTGTTGTTGTGTGTTTACTTGCTCAAAGGACTAAATCCAAGGAGCGTAGTGAATACTGTCGAGATCTATCGGATCCTCACTGGGCTTATGTATATAAGCTCACTCTCTATTAATGCATGTTTCAGGTGTACTTTCACAAGATTACGGGTACGTGCCTCCTGAAGAGGAGAATGTGGAAAATGTGCCTTTTGTGGATGAGTCATATGTTCCCGAGTCTTATCCATGACTTTATATTGTTAAATGTCTTGTATATTAGTTTAATAGACTTTATATGCTTTACGGTTCTTAATGTAATAGATATTGAAAAGATGATGAACCAAATGATGTTAACTTAGCGGTTTCCTTTTGTCTATGGTTAAATTGTAGTTGTGTCTCAACTTACTTTTGAAATGTATGATAAAGTTGAGGTATTGTATGTCATGTTGGAACGGAGGCGTATAACGAGGATGTTTTATTGTATAATATGGTTGTGTTGTATGTTGTTGTTTATATTGAGGAATTACGGGATGTATGATGTTTTATGAGGTTGGTTTAGAACCTCGGAAATCTGTTTACTGTCGTTATGCCGCCGAAATTCCGTTGCGTCCTGACTGATCGTAGGTGGGGTCGAGTTGGGGCGTGACATAAAGCGATTTGATGCTTCTAGAATGTTCCTTGGCATTGGTAGAACATGTATTTATAGCTTTGTAACATTTTTTGCGGTTAAATGTTGTGATTGCAAATTAAATTGTTAATTGAATAGTGTTTTGTGAATAGTAAAACCTTGAAACGTTGAAGTTGCGCTGTTATGCTTTCTGTTGATGTAGAAATGTGCTAGGTACGCTAGAATGCTAAAATGTGTGGTTTGTTTGGGTTGCGTAGTGGAAAAAATGAGAATTAAGCCTTTGGGAAAGTCGGGGTCGTTTAGGTCGACTTTAGCGTTTTCTCGTTTTGCGTGTTGGCATTGCTTCAGGAAGCCATAGAAGCACTTTTGGTGCGATTATGGCGTTGGTTGGGTGTTTGGTTGTTATAGTTGTAGTTCAAACGAGAAAGGGGGAAATCGGGGCTTTGCGCGAGTTCTAGGGTAAAGTAAGGTTTCGGGGTCTTTAGACGTGCCTTATGGTGACCTAGGAGGGTTGGCGAAGTCGGTTTCCAGAACTCGTGGCTCGTTTGGAAATGGTAGCGTTTTGATAGTTGGGGCCGATTTGTGTTTTTGTGTGTTGTCTTGTCTTTATGCCTATAGAATGCTTAGAATTACTTGAAATACTTGTTTGAGTTGTTTTGGATTGAATTGCTTATCAAATTGATGCTATTGCGTGCGAGGGTAACCTACTTTGTTATTCTCCCACGTGTGGCTTTATCGCTTGTTTATCGCTTGTTTATCTCCTTGTATCGAGTCTTGCATTGCATAGTGTCTCGCGCGTGAGTGATGGGCCTCTTTGGGTAGCCTTGGGTTGCCAGTGTTGGTTGCTCTAGCTCCGCTGCTATTCCCTTTCTCGCTTGGGTTGCCTCCCAGGGAGATTTGGATCGTAGGTTTGATGGATACTTCCGGGGTATTCCAAACTGGTGTTATAAGGTGGTTTGGGCCGGCGCGTCATCGTTAAAGTCATCGGAATCGTGATCGGTACATTACTCGCTCGAGTGAACCATAGCCTTCAAAGTGTGGTATAGCTTTGATTGGTTGTGTTAATGCTTTCTTTAGTTGTTTAATTGTATTGTTGTTTATATTGAATGCCTTTTATTGATTGTATTGCTTAACTGTACCTATTTGCATTGCACGATCTTCTTTCTCTCCTCTTCGATATTTGTCTCGCCCTCACTGAGTATACGTGTTGTGTATACTCACTCCTCACCACCACATTTCAGGAAATGCCCTGTTAGCTGGAAAGTTCGTGATTTCGTGAAAGTTGTCTTGAGTGCCTATGTAACTTGAGTTGTCAAAGTTGTCAAGTTGTATGCTTTTATGTTGTATGTAATTATTGTTAAAAGAAATGTAATATAAATCTAGCTATGTAGTTGGAATGGTTTGATAAGTTAGATTATGTATATAGTTAATGTAGCTTAACTTCAATGCATGGCTGTAATGTCCAAAGCAAAAGAATTAGAATGGCATGATAGTTTATTTTATGCAGTAGCTTTGTATGGTTTAATTGCCTAAATTGAATGTACTTGTCAAAATGAAAAGATAGGTTAGTTTTTAAATTGGAAATGTATGTATACTTGCTGAGTTAAATTGTTGAGAACCGAGGCTCGGATGGCCTTGAGGAAGTTTTGTATGGTTGGACACGATGGTGGTCCATTTATATGCTATTACAGGTTTTGCATTTCGCCTATAAACAGGGGAGACTCCGTCCGTTTTCCATGAAAATTTTGCCCGGGTTTGGTTTGGGTTGTGATTAGTTTGATTGATAGAACTCCCGGTCTCGAGAGAGATCGGGGTGTCACACCGAGAGCTGGAGATATGAAGATATTTCTTCTATTGAATAAAGTCCGCCATTCATGCCATCCAATGGGGAGAGCAAAGTCGGACTAGCTAGTTAGGTCGCGAGTTGAGTTGAAGAAAAAAGATTAAAGGCAAGGGTCTATGTAATAGAGGGAAGGGAGGGCTTACGAAAATGGTTGAAGAATAGTAAATATCTCTGAATAGAGAAAGCTACTCGTGGTAGTGGTGTTTCCCGGTAGGTAGAAGTTTTTCCAGTAGTACCAGGACCCAGTAGACATCCTCTTGCATCTAAACCAGAAGGATATGCCTACTATAGCAGGAAGGGGCTTGCGCACAAAATTGCTTTATTGGTGGGTGGGCTGCTTACTTTCAAGGTAGAAATACAACACCACAACCAAAAAGGGTAGTCGCTTATGTTGGTCCGATCTGGTACCGGGGACCCTAGTTCGTAGCCGGTAAGGAAGTGTTTATTAAGTTCGCAATGAAGATGTTACTTGTGCCAACAGTTCCCTTTCGTTTAGTTGGTGACAGCTAAGGTGGAAGTTGGTAGGCGTATAAGTAGAAGTGCAATCAAAATCATCATATGCCCATATCTTAATCAATAGACTAAGCAACATGTAAGGGTCTTCCACAAGAGAGCTATAAAAAGGCACCCATTTCGCCTCCTTCCCTGGTAAGATTTTTGATTTAGCACTGCTATAGTATGCTTTGAAGGAATCCTACAATAATAAGTAGTAAGTCATTTTGTTTTGGCCTCTTTTTCTATGGATAGTAGCGAATACGGTCCAGCGAGATAGAATACTTTCCCTAGGGGAGCTTTATATAAGATAGTGTTCCAAAAGAGCTTTTTGCCTACTTGCTTGGTTACAGTGTTTACCCTCCGAATTTGAAAAGAGACATTACATTTAAGGATCCCTCCTAGTTACCAGGGAGTCTCTTTCCCTTGTAGGTCCTATTCATCGGCGACATACACTTATACTTTACGTACACAAGTGGTCGAGCTAGAGAAGTGAATAGACGATGCAGGTCATTAAGTGGGAGTTTTCTTTAAGGCATTCCTTTTCCCGTCCGGAGCAAGCCTCTTTTCATTCTAGCGGTAAGTCTGTAAGTTAAACAAAAGTCCTTCCCTATTTCCATCCGATCAGCTAGTTGCAGAAGAAGCTCGGCTTAAAGCCAGTTAGGCCAATACTATTCTAAAAGTGCTTTATATAGTAGTTGCTAACCATAGAGTTGAATTGAAATTGATAAGCTAAGGCAATAGCATTTATTTGAAAGTTTTCTTTGGAGTTTACTTAACATCAAGTTCCTGCAAACTAGGTTAAGAAATCATATGGGCAAGATAGCCAGTGAGAGGTTTTGTCCTTATGTTTTTTCCTTCCATGGAAAGCTAAGTCTCTTTCCTCGAGATTCTTTTTGTTTCCTTATATCTCCTTTTTCGATCCGATGGCAGCGGACAAAATACTCTTAGGTCCAGTAGAGGCTAGATTAAGGTATGGGATATCTTCTCTTTAGGGGAAGGCCAAGTGCGAATGGAGTTCTTTCTAACTATCTAGTATACGCGGCGAGTAAGCCTTTCATTTCACAATAGGACTACTAAAGAGATTTCTTCTACGCTTTGGAAAGAGAAGAAGAGGAGTCGATCTTGGGAAGAAGAAGATGTTGATTAGCTACTTTCCGGACTTTCATCAATGGTTGATAAGACATAATATCTCCCAAAAAGAAAAGTAGCTTAGCTAGAGTTGAACTCTTCATTGCCTTTTGAGGCGAAACCCTTTCATCCCTACCTTCTTGGTCTGTTCCTAGGATAGTCGGGTCTATGAATTATGGGATTTACGCTTCGTATACTACAACTAGACTTACACTCCAATCTTTCAAAATTTATGTCTCAGTCTCAGATAGACCAACTTACTCTTCGCTTGAATATAGTGAATCTGATCTGGACTTAACTAAAAAAGCACTTTCCGCAAACTAGTTCCTATGCTTTGATGGTTTTGGGTTATGGGATTTATCGGCTGGGCAGCTACTCAATTTTCCAAGAAGTCCTCCGAGAACTAGAGATAACCTTCTTTATTCCCAAAGTATGGCACTTTCTATATACTCATATTTTTGAAAAGTGTCTTCAAGATGCGATACTCTACGCCGGATGTCGAAGATGGCATTTTCTTTCGCTAACTCTCCTTTTGTTGGAAAACATCCTTTAAAAAGGTCAGAAAGCTATAACTCATAAGTCTAATTGGAATTTGGAGAAGAGCTATGTGTAAGGTAACTTCTTTCAAATACAAAAAAAAAATATTCATTAGAAATAAGATAGTTCCTCCATAAAAGAGTTCAAAGAGACAAGAGCCTATTCTGGCAGTCCTGCATATAGGAGGTAAGCAGGTCTAACCTTATGGATAGAGCAAGGAGAATAAACTCCCTAAGTAATATGTTTCTATTCTCCAGGCCCTATGATATTAGATCCTCAAGCCTTCCCTCTTGATATTTATACTGGGAGGGAGTTACTACTGTCAGAAAGGCAAAAAGAGGAGGTTTTAACTACATAGGGTGCAGAACTAGGCTCTCCAAGTTAACTGCATCTATCCCAGGGGTTGTAATGGCACTCTAAGTTAGAAGGGTTATGCAAAAACTTGCAGCTTGTAAGGCCTCTCCCAACTCGAAGCAAGAAAAGATACTAAGATACTGGCTAGTAAAAAACAGTGGTTGTAAGGAGAACCCAAGCCCCCTGGAAGGAAACTAGGAACCCATTAGCACTAACTTACAAAAAGCCTTACCTTTTTTCTGCAGGTTGCTATAGAAGGAAAAGAACTTAAAGTAACTACTAAAAGGGGTATTGGGCCTACAAAGCTAGGGAAAAACTTTTTCTATTGGCAAGGCAACGAGCCCATCCACATCAAAGGAACTTAAGCTTTCACTGACACCACATGTCTTTTTTGCTATCACACGAGAAAAATGCTTTATTGCCAATGATGCTAACCATACCTGTAATGACCTCAACCCGGCCTGTAACACCCCGATCCCTCTCGAGACCGCGAGTTCTATCAATCAATCTAATCAGAACCCAATTCCAAACCCAGGCAAAATTTTTAGGGAAAGACGGATGGAGTCTCCCCTATTTCTAGGCAAAATGCAAAACCTGCAACAGCATATAAGTGGACCAGCACCGTGTCCAACCATTCAAAATTCCTCAAGGCCATCTGAGCCTTGGTTCTCAACAATTAAACACAACGAATATACATACATTTCAAAGTACCAGACTATTCTAACTCTTTCTTTAAACAATATAAACATGCATTAAAGTTAAGCTATACTAACTAAGTACATGAACTAACCTATCATACAACTTCAATAACCTAATAAAACTAATATTACAATTCCTTTTTAACATTAAACACAAACAACACATGAAACATACATCTTTGCATCTTTGACAACTCAAGCCACATAGCACGAAAGAAAACTCTTCAAGCACGAACTTTCACGTAATCACGAACTTTCTAGCTAACATGGCATTTCCTAAAATGTGGTGGTGAGGAGTGAGTATACTCAACACGTATACTCAATGAGGGCGAGACAGATATCGGTGGAGAGAAAGAAGATCGTGCAATGCAAATAGATACAGTTAAGTAATATAGTCAATAAGAAAGCGTTCAATATAAACGACAATACATTAAACAATCAAAGAAAGCATTAACACAACCATTCAAAGCTATACCACACTTTGAAGGTCACGGTTCACTCATACGAGCAATGTACCATTCCACGAGCGATACATCCATCTCGAGCTTGATGTTGACAACGATGACATTAAGCGCGCAACCACCTTATAACTTCAGTTTGGAATACCGCGGAAGTATCCAATCAATTCTACGACCCAAATCTCCCTGGGAGGCAACCTAAGCGAGAATGGGAATAGGACACGGAGCTAGAGCAACCAACACTGGCAGCCCGAGACTACCCAGAGAGGCCAATCACTCACGCGCTTGACACTATGCGATGCAATATGAGATACAAGCAATAAACGAGCAATAACACGAAAGTACAGATTATTGGCGATAAACGAGATAATAAGCATTTACAATCAATAATAGCAATCAATTAACTTTTCAAGCATGATTATTATTAATACTAACAATAACATCAATCAAACAGGTAACGGCAGTTCAAACACGAAAATGGCAAATATCACTATTCAATCTCTAACTTCCAAAGGCAATTACGAGGAAACGAGCTACGGAATTAGGTAACCGATTTCACTACATTCACTTTAGGCACTACAAGGCACGTTTCTATGTCACTAAACTTCACTTTCTCACCCGAGGCCCGAAAGTCTACCTACTGCATTTGAACTACAACTATACTAACCGGTCGCTCAATCAATGCCACAACAGCGCCAAAAGTACTTCCATGCCCTCAATAGCAAAACCCCCAACTCAATTCGGGCACGATTAACACTTGGTCAAACGGCCCCTTTACGTTTCTTTGTCTAATTTCCAATTTTATCAAAGGCCGGTCCGTTTTTATTGCACAATTTATCTTTCTATCACTAATGGGACCTATCCAAATCAAGCAATCTCAATTCGGATCAAAATCCGAAATTCTAGGATTTTACTATTCAAAATCACTATTCATTATTCTTCCCCAATTTCAAATACACAATTTCAACTGTAAAAATTGCTAAATAACTATGAAACAATGCTCTACGAACTCGAAGGAAGCTATATCAAGCAATTACAGGCATTATAACACATTATATATCAAATCTAAAAATTTGAAACAAAAATCAAATTCGAATTTAAATGCACAAGAGCGTGAAAACCCTCACAGAGATTGAAGATTAAGACCCGCAAGGACCCGAGCCACGACCCTTGAGCAATTCCACGCACGATTGTAGAAGAAAATTGAAAGCAAAATCTTTTTTTTTTTCTTGAGAGAGTTTTGGTCATGGGGGGGAGGGACATGGGGGGTATTTTATTTTTGTTTTTTTGATCATTTTGTTGATTTTTGGCTATTGAAAACAATTGACACAGCTCAAGGGCAAAATGGTCATTGAGCAAAGTCAAAATTGAAGTTAAATTGGTCAACTAAGGCTATTTTGGTTATCATTTGGTCTAGCTCAATTTAAAACAATGCAATTAGATGGAAAAACAACTAAAACTAGCTAAATTAAGCTAAAAACATTTTTCACTAAGTCCGAAGAATATTTTTCTAACTCCCATTTTTGAAATACTACGAGCAAACGGTCAATAAATGATCGCTAATAAAGTGATGAGCAATAATATAAAACTTTAATTTTTTTGAAAAGTAGAATAGTAGAATAGTTTAAAATTCACTCTGTAACGTCCCGATCCCTCACGAGACCGGAGGCTCTAATAACCAAGCTATTCTCAACCCAATCCCAACCCAGTCTCAAAATTTTAGGGAAAAACGGACAGAGTTTCCCCTGTACTATGGACTTTCTGAACACCTGTAAACTCTCCAATAAGGTAACTACAAGGTAAACAAACTTTTCATGGTTAAATATTTAAAGATTCAAGGCCATCTGAGCCTTGAAACATCCAACAGTTTCAAAACCACACAAGCATGCAGGTAACTTGATTTCAACTTAATCTAATAGCATGCCATTCTAAGATAACATTAAAACATTCTTAAGAGATGAAACATCCTACATTAGGTCATTCACTCCCAAGCATGCAAAATGGTTAAAAACAGAAGCATAAGTTATTACAAGCCATAGAATTACCACTGCTACTACAGTCATCTGACTTCCAGCTTACATATTACTCAAATACATACATGAGCCTTAAGGCCTCAAAATAGATTATAACATAGAACAACAAAACCTTCACATAGCAACTAGAAGGCACATCCACCTCAGACAACAATCACACAGCAACTAAGGCAACTCCTCCAACTGCGCCACCTGAAACATGTTAGCGAGGTATGAGCAACCATTGTTGCCCAGTGAGGGATATAGTCCCGGGGCATGCAATGCAACAGATAATACAGTTATACGACAATATCACTTAGACAATTTAAGAAACAATGATAACTTAAGTAACCACACATTAAAAAGGATACATTTCACACAATCCCCTATACACCAATCTTCACTGGTCTTCATTCACGATCCACGAACCACGAGCACGATCACGATAAGCCGGCATAACCCCAATCACTCCAGTGGGTGTACTCCGGATGTACCCCGAATCCTACGACCCAACATCCCCTGGCAATCTCCGGACCAGGCGAATGAGGGACTAGGGCACGGAGTTTGAATATCCACCGGCAAGCCCTCTGCCGCCCAGCCGATATTCAACACATCCGCCCCTGACACTATGGTTGCGCAACCACTATGCAATGCACTTAACGATGGCAAGTTAATAGCAATAATATAAGCATTAACACATATGAGGATCAACAAAGTAGGTTGACCTCGATGCAATTAGGATAGAAGCAAATATAGAAGCTAATAAGCAGTTTACAAATGAACATATACAAAATAAGCATAGGATTATACCAAAAGCTCCAAACCAACTTAATATCACATATAAACACTCAAGAAGTCATGCCGTGGGTTTAGAAATGTGAGACAAACGAAATTGCACTTAAACCCCTTTATTTTACATACTATTTCTCTTCCAAACCCAAGTTAATGATTTCATTTTCAAAGGAAACTCTCCCAACCTTTTAACTAACCCTCAAGGTACCCTCTCAACCCTCTAACTCATTCAAATGCCCGCGTTTACCCCGAAAGCCCCAAATTCCCTCTTATGACTTTAAACAACGAGTACATTGTCCGAGCACCAAACAAGGGATAACAAGGCAACTATAGCACCTAGATAACCTAAGGAAACTATAATTGAAGCCCGAATCCATCCGGATTCGCATTAACGCCGAAAGCCCCAAATTAAAGTCGGCTATTTTCCATTTTTAGGCAATTTAAGGGCAATGCAAGTGCACGGGGCTATTAGGTTATCTTCACTAGCACCTAAGGCATCTATTAGAAGCATTACATCAAGCTAATTCGAGCAATTACGCAAAACCCTAGAAAAATGTCACTATTCACCCTAAAAATCAAACTAACGATTCTAACCGTTTAAATTGCAAAATGATGGCTTAAATATGTTCTCTAGCATTCATATACATGGTATAATAGCATAGATAACAATTACAATGGCATTTGATCACATTTTCAACAAATCAAGAAATGAGCAACTATTTAAAAATGCAAAAACAAGCCGTGAAATCCCTCACCAATGCGCGTAGGAGCCTCTAGGAAGCTTGCACACACCCTAATCTAGTTGCTCTAGGCTTGGAGTGGCTTGAATTGAAGATTTGATTGTAAAAATCTCCTCATTCCTCTCCTTTCTTGCTGTCGGGTTTCCTGCCCATTTTTCAGCTTTTTCTTCTTTTTTTTTTTTTTTTTTGTTATGAGTTATAGTGTGTTATGTTGGGTATAAAAAGGGGTGGGGTCAAGTTGAGAGTGTTTAATGTGTACTAAAATGAGTCTAGTTGGCATTAAAACGAGTCTAATGGTGTAATAATTAAGTTAGCTAACTAAAACATAAAGTTTCATACGTAAGACTATTCACTAGTTTCAACAAATCATTTTCTAAACGGAGGCTCCTATCACTCCTAGTTCGTACGCACATTTTTCTCACTCCTTTAACAATTAATGTGATTTAATAAAAATGAGAATTCATGGTAATTAAGTAGTTGAAAAAGGGAGTAAAAAGGGATTAAAGAACAGAACAAGCAAAGCACAAAATAAATGCACAAATAGTGGATGCAATAGTAAGCTAGAAGTACGGTTAAATCTCGGGCGTCACACACTCCGCCTCGGAGTTACTTTTCTCATTTAATAGAAAACCGAGTAATTTAATGCAAGAAAATTAAAACCGATTATTAAAATAATCAAAACAATCAAAATAATCAATATTCATTTAAGAATAATTAATTTAACTTTTTCTAGAATATTTTAAAGAATTATGAAGTTAATGCCAAGATACGAATGAACAAGTAAATATAAACATGAAATTAAGTGCAATTAAATATTAACATTTAAGATGGCACTTAATTAAATACAAGAGAATAAATTCAATTACTATAATTAATAGAAATAGATAATAACCTTTTAATTAATCAATATAAAATTACTAAATGCCTCTAAAAGAAATATCAAAATAGTGCAAAATGGATGATTTAACTAATTAATCATTTAATTAAATGCAGTTAAATATCATTAAATGCATGCCGGGTTCGGGTTATCACATCCTTCCCCCCTTAAAACAATTGCGTCCGCACAATTCTTCTTCCAATAGGACTCTGCATCATCTGACATCCAAATTTGACTAATCTTCATCGGTTGCTGAACAAGACACTACATAAGGACATCCGAAGAAAACCAATCTAAGAAACCCAAGTAGGATTGCCCGAAAATTCCAAAATAATAAGGCCAAAAAAAGGCTCTAGAGAATACTAAATAGAACTCCAAATAAAAATATTACTAGACATAAATGTCATAATAAAATCCCAACTAAAAGTACCGAGAACATACCAATAAATAGCCTGAAGTAGAGTCTAAACGAGAACCCAAGTACTGCTCAGGAAGACTCCAGACAAGAAATCCAGTCAATCATATTACAGAAGTTCCAAGGAAGTCTTCCAAATTATAGCTCGAGAAGCATCTGAATAGGGAATCCAAAATGTACGCCAATATATATATACTTATCAAAAGTCCATGAATGAACACCATGTTGAATAACCAAGTAGATTCCCAAAATAATATTGCTACCAAATATTGGGTAAAATACCATAGGGAATATCGTGCAGGTGCACCATATACTATTGAAGAATTCCGATCACGATTGCCGATAAAATATCAAGCAAGACTAGAGCAGAGATATTGTAGATAATACTATGCAGTAAGTCCGATAAGAATTCCGATTGCCAAATCCACTGAGAAATGTCCACAAAGAATACCAAAATAGTACGCCTCACGCAAAACTGATCATTGTAAGTAGACTCAAATCAAAGTTCTCCATAAGAATATAGAAAGAACACCAAAGGTTGATTAAAATCACAACCAAGTCTTCCATGAAATGCCAATATAGAAATACCCGATGAATGCCCAACAAGGAAACATTAAGAATAATCAAATAGAACCCCAAGAGAAAGCTACTTTTTCACAACTGTTAAGCACAGATGAGGACCTTAGAGACTCGCCAATAACCGAGCTCCAAAAGCAAACACCAACTCCCAATTCAAGGCTAGTTAAATGCCATTCATTTCTTGTCAATCCATACACCTTAAAAGGCCAATTGTGAACCACTTTCTTCAGGGGGGGAGAAGTCTTTCTTACCATTTCGATAGAACATGTATGAATGCCAAGATATCACATTTATACATTTATACATATATACCTTAATCTGTTATGCAAGCAAGTTTATAAAATAGTTTATAAAACAGTTTATTCAACAAAGTCACTCAAGCATGACAATCAAGTCAAGCTCAACATAATCAATTCAATTCACGGCATAACCAATTCAAGACATTTCAATACACACATTACAAGCAATACTTCAAGCAAATAACAATTCACGAGATCAATTCGATTCACGATGCCAATTCGATACACGAGTAGTCACTTCACTTCACGTAACACACATTTAGCACATACCACATAACTATATCACATAGTTGCACACATTCAGGTCAAGACACACAATCTCACATACAAGCATACACTTTCAAGACACTCTTAACAAGCACACATTCAAGGGTCACTACCCACCAGACCGAGGACCCTGTCCCGGCTTATGAGCTACACAAGCTCTGATACCGTCTGTAACACCCCGATCCCTCTCGAGACCGAAAGTTCTATCAATCAATCTAATCACAACCCAATTCCAAACCCGGGCAAAATTGTTTAGGGAAAGACGGACGGAGTCTCCCCTGTTTCTAGGAAAAATGCAAAACCTGCAACAACATATGCCATCCAATCATTGGTTCTCAACAATTAAACACAATGAATATACATATATTTCCAAGTACCAGACTATTCTAACTATTTCTTTAAACAATATAAACATGCATTAAAGTTAAGCTATACTAACTAAGTACATGAACTAACCTATCATACTACTTCAATAACCTAATAAAACTTATATTACAATTCCTTTTTAACATTAAACACAAACAACACATGAAACATACATCTTTGCATCTTTGACAACTCAAGCCACATAGCACGCAAGATAACTCTTCAAGCACGAACTTTCACATAATCACGAACTTTCCAGCTAATATGGCATTTCCTGAAATGTGGTAGTGATGAGTTAGTATACACAACACGTATACTCAGTGAGGGCGAGACAGATATCGAGGTGGAGAGAAAGAAGATCGTGCAATGCAAATAGATACACTTAAACAATATAGTCAATAAGAAAGCATTCAATATAAACGAAAATACAATAAACAATCAAAGAAAGCATTAACACAACCATTCAAAGCTATACCACACTTTGAAGGTCACAGTTCACTCATACGAGCAATGTACCATTCCACGAGCGATACATCAATCTCGAGCTTGATGTTGACAACTATGACAATAAGCGTGCAACCACCTTATAACTTCAGTTTGGAATACCCCGGAAGTATCCAATCAATTCTATGACCCAAATCTCCCTGGGAGGCAAACCAAGCGAGAATGGGAATAGGACACGGAGCTAGAGCAACCAACACTGGCAGCCCGAGACTACCAAGAGAGGCCCATCACTCACGCGCCTGACACTATGCGATGTAATACGAGATACAAGCAATAAACGAGCAATAATACGATAGTATAGATTATTGGCGATAAACAAGATAACAAGCATTTATAATCAATAATAGCAATCAATTAACTTTTCAAGCATGATTATCATTAATACTAATAATAACATCAATCAAACAAGTAATGGCAGTTCGAACACGAAAATGGCAAATATCACTATTCAATCTTTAACTTCCAAAGGCAATTACGAGCAAACGAGCTACGGGATTAGGAAACCGATTTCACTACATTCACTTAAGCACTACAAGGCACATTTCTATGTCACTAAACTTCACTTTCTCACCCGAGGCCCGAAAGTCCACCTACTGCGTTAGAACTACAACTATACTAACCGGTCACTCAATCAATGCCACAACAGCGCCAAATGTACTTTCATATCCTCAATAGCAAAACTCCCAACTCAATTCGAGCACGGTCAACACTTGGTCAAACGGCCCCTTTTCGTTTCATTGTCTAATTTTCAATTTTAACAAAGGTCTGTCCGTTTTTATTGCACATTTTATCTTTCTATCACTAATGGCACCTATCCAAATCAAACAATCGCAATTCGGATCAAAATCCAAAATTATAGGGTTTTACTATTCAAAATCACTACTCATTGTTCTTCCCCAATTTCAAATACGCAATTTCAACCATAAAAATTGCTAAATAACTATCAAACAATGCTCTACGAACTCAAAGGAAGCTATATCAAACAATTACAAGCATTATAACACATTATATATCATATCTAAAAATTTGAAACAAAAATCAAATTCGAATTTAAATGCACAAAAGCATGAAAACCCTCACAGAGATTGAAGACCAAGACCCACAATGACCCGAGCCATGACCCTCGAGCAATTTCACGCATGATTGTAGAAGAAAATGCAAGCAAAATCTTTTTTTTTTTCTTGAGAGAGTTTCGGCCATGGGGGGGGGGGGACATCGGTGGTATTTTATTTTATTTTTTGGATCATTTTGTTGATTTTTGGCTATTTAAAACAATTGACAAAGCTCAAGGGCAAAATGGTCATTTAGCAAAGTCAAAATTCAAGTTAAATTGGTCAACTAAGGCTATTTTGGTTATCATTTGGTCTCGCTCAAGTTAAAACAATGCAATTAGATGGAAAACAACTAAAACTAGATAAATTAAACTAAAACCATTTTCACTAAGTCCGAGGAATATTTCTCTAACTCTCATTTTCGAAATACTACGATCAAACGGTCAATAAATGATCGCTAATGAAGTGATGAGCAATAATAGAAAACTATAATTTTTTTGAAAAGTAGAATAGTAGAATAGTTTAAAATTCACTCCGGCTCGGAGTTATTTTTCTCATTTAATTGAAAACCGAGTAATTTAATGCAAGAAAATTAAAACCGATTATAAAAATAATCAAAACAATCAAAATAATCAATATTCATTTAAGAATAATTAATTTAGCTATTTCTAGAATATTTTAAAGAATTATGAAGTTAATGCCAAGATAGGAATGAACAAGTAAATATAAACATGTAATCAAGTGCAATTAAATATTAACATTTAAGATGGCACTTAATTAAATGCAAGAGAATAAATTCAATTACTATAATTAATAGAAATAGATAATAATCTTTTAAATAATCTATATAAAATTACTAAATTCTTCTAAAAGAAATATCAAAATAGTGCAAAATGGATGATTAACTAATTAAACATTTACTTAAATGCAGTCAAATGCTATTAAATGCATGCCGGGTTCTAGTTATCACATCCTTCCCCCCTTAAAACAATTGCGTCCTCACAATTCTTCTTCCAATAGAACTCTGCATCATCTGACATCCAAATTTGACTAATCTTCATCGGTTGCTAAGCAAGACACTATATAAGGACATCCGAAGAAAACCAATCTAAGAAACCCGAGTAGTACTGCCAAAAATTCTAAAATAATAAGGCCAAATAAAGGCTCTAGAGAATACCAAATAGAACTCCAAATAAAAATCTTACTAGACATGAATGCCATAATAGAATCCCAACTAAAAGTACCGAGAACATACCAATAAACAGTCTGAAGTAGAGTCTAAATGAGAACCCAAGTACTACTCAGGAAGACTCCAGACAATAAATCCAGTGAATCATATTACAGAAGTTTCCAGGAAGTCTTCCAAAATATAACTCGAGAAGCATCTGAATAGGGAATCCAAAATGTACGCCAATATATATATACTTATCAAAAGTCCATGAATGAACACCATGCTGAATAACCAAGTAGATTCCCAAAATAATATTGCTACCAAATATTGGGTAAAAAACCAGAGGGAATATCGCGCAGGTGCACCATATACTATTGAAGAATTCCAATCACGATTGCCGATAAAATATCAAGAAAGACTAGAGCAGAGATATTGTAGATAATATTATGCAGTAAGTCCGATAAGAATTCCGATTGCCAATTCCACTGAGAAATGTCCACAAAGAATACCAAAATAGTATGCCTCACGCAAAATTGACCATTGTAAGTAAACTCAAATCAAAGTTCCTCATAAGAATGTAGAAAGAACACCAAAGGTTGATTAAAATCCCAACCAAGTCTCCCACGAAATGCCAATATAGAAATACCCGATGAATGCCCAACAAGGAAACATTAAGAATAATCAAATAGAACCCCAAGAGAAAGATACTCTTTCACAATTGTTAAGCACAGATGAGGACCTTAGAAATCCGCCAATAACCGAACTCCAAAAGCAAACACCAACTCCCAAATAAAGGCTGGTTAAATGCCATTCATTTTCTACCAATCCATACACCTTGAAAGGCCAGTTGTGAACCACTTTCATCAGGGGAGGGAGAAGTCTTTCTTACCATTTCGATAGGACATGTATGAAGGCCAAGATATCACATTTATACATTTATACATATATACCTTAATCAATTATGCAAGCAAGTTTATAAAATAGTTTATTCAACAAAGTCACTCAAGCATGAAAATCAAGTCAAGCACAACATAATCAATTCAGATCACGGTATAACCAATTCAAGACAATTCAACACACACATTACAAGAAATACTTCAAGCAAATAACAATTCACGAGCTCAATTCGATTCACGATGCCAATTCGATACACGAGTACTCACTTCACTTCATGTAACACACATTTAGCACATAACACATAACTATATCACGTAGGTGTACACACTCAGCTCAACACACACAATCTCACATACAAGCATAGAATTTCAAGATACTCTTAACAAGCACACATTCAAGGGACATTACCCACCAGACCGAAGACCCTGTCCCGGCTTATGAGCTAAACAAGCTCTGATACCACCTGTAACACCCCGATCCCTCTCGAGACCAGGAGTTCTATCAATCAATCTAATCATAACCCGATTCCAAACCCGGGCAAAATTTTTAGGGAAAGAAGGACGGAGTCTCTCCTGTTTCTAGGCAAAATGCAAAACCTGCAACAGCATATGCCATCCAAGCCTTGGTTCTCAACAATTAAACACAATGAATATACATACATTTCCAAGTACCAGACTATTCTAACTCTTTCTTTAAACAATATAAACATGCATTAAATTTAAGCTATACTAACTAAGTACATGAACTAACCTATCATACTACTTCAATAACCTAATAAAACTTATATTAAAATTCCTTTTTAACATTAAACACAAACAACACATGAAACATACATCTTTGCATCTTTGACAACTCAAGCCACATAGCACGCAAGATAACTCTTCAAGCATGAACTTTCACGCAATCATGAACTTTCCAGCTAACATGGCATTTCCTGAAATGTGGTGGTGATGAGTGAGTTTACACAACACGTATACTCAGTGAGGGCGAGACAGATATCGAGTAGGAGAGAAAGAAGTTCATGCAATGCAAATAGATACAGTTAAACAATATAGTCAATAAGAAATCATCCAATATAAACGACAATACAATAAACAATCAAAGAAAGCATTAACACAACCATTCAAACCTATACCATACTTTGAAGGTCACAGTCCACTCATACGAGCAATGTACCATTCCACGAACGATACATCAATCTTGAGCTTGATGTTGACAATGATGACAATAAGCACGCAACCACCTTATAACTTCAGTTTGGAATACCCCGGAAGTATCCAATCAATTCTATGACCCAAATCTCCCTAGGAGGCAACCTAAGCGAGAATGGGAATAGGACACGGAGCTAGAACAACCAACACTGGCAGCCCGAGACTACCCAGAGAGGCCCATCACTCACGTGCCTGACACTATGTGATGCAATACGAGATACAAGAAATAAACGAGCAATAACACGAAAGTACAGATTATTGGTGATAAACGAGATAACAAGCATTTACAATCAATAATAGCAATCAATTAACTTTTCAGGCATGATTATCATTAATACTAACAATAACATCAATCAAACCGGAAATGGCAGTTCAAACACGAAAATGGCAAATATCACTATTCAATCTCTAACTTCCAAAGGCCATTATGAGCAAACGAGCTACGGAATTAGGAAACCGATTTCACTACATTCACTTAAGCACTACAAGGCACATTTCTATGTCACTAACCTTCACTTTCTCACCCGAGGCCCGAAAGTCCCCCTACTGCGTTTGAACTACAACTATACTAACCGGTCGCTCAATCAACGCCACAACAGCGCCAAAAGTACTTCCATGTCCTCAATAGTAAAACCCCCAACTCAATTCGAGCACGGTCAACACTTGGTCAAACTACTCATTTTCGTTTCATTGTCTAATTTCTAATTTTAACAAAGGTCGGTCCGTTTTTATTGCACATTTTATCTTTCTATCACTAATGGCACCTATCCAAATCAAGCAATCGCAATTCGGATCAAAATCCAAAATTCTAGGGTTTTACTATTCAAAATCACTATTTATTATTCTTCCCCAATTTCAAATACGCAATTTCAGCCGTAAAAATTGCTAAATAACTATCTAACAATGCTCTACGAACTCAAAGGAAGCTATATCAAGCAATTACAGGCATTATAACACATTATATATCAAATCTAAAAATTTGAAACAAAAATCAAATTCGAATATAAATGCACAAAAGCGTGAAAACCCTCACAGAGATTGAAGACCAAGACCCGCAAGGACCCGAGCCACGACCCTCGAGCAATTCCACGCATGATTGTAGAAGAAAATGCAAGCAAAATCTTTTTTTTTTCTTGGGAGAGTTTCGGCCATGAGGGGGACATGGGTTGTGATACCCCAAACCTGGCATGTATTCAATAGCATTTAAAGTTCATTTAAATTGCATTTTATTGACCTTTCACCTTCTTTGACCAAATTAGTTGACTTTTCATCTACATTGACCAACTAGGACAAGGTGAAAATTTTTGAAATGTTTAGTAAAGGGAAAACTTGGGATTAGAAATAAAAAAATGCATTGTTAAGTTAGTCAAATTTTGGGTCAACTTTGGAATTAAATCTGAACCAATTGGGGAAGAGTTAGGTAGCAAATTATATATGGTTGGAAAGCTCTATGAGTCTAGTTTCTGAGGCATCAAACCGTTCATGAATTGGAGTTTTCTAGAAGAAATTATGGCCGTTTTCGTAAGGTCGCGCATAGCTATTTTGGTTTAGCGGGTTGACCGAATCTTTGACCTTTGACTTCTTGTCATTTTTTTCCTAAATAAGCAGAATGCACACGAAAAAAAAACAGAGAAGAAAGGCTTGAAACCATGAGAAAAAGAAGGAGAAAAAAAAAAGAAAATTTTAACTACAAATCACCAAATCTTTGCGTGAGTTTGCACGGGGTGGTTTCCGAGGCACTCTACGAGATTTTCCCAGCATCTAGGAGAGTCTAAGGCGAGGGTTTCATCGTTATTTGCGCATTTGAAAAATGTATGTCTAAACTTTAATTTTTTGAACTTATGCGTAGATTGTTGTTTTAATCGTTTTGTTGCTTAAAGAATGTTCCTTGTTGATTGTAGAACATGTATTTATAGCTTTTTAGTATTTTCTGCGGTTGAAAATTGAAATTACAATTTAAATTGATTAATGAATAGTGTTTTATGAATAGTAAACCCTTGAAATGATGAAGTTACTCCGTTATGCTGTCCGTTGATGTAGAAATGTGCTAGGTATGCTAGAATGCCTAAATGCATGGTTTGTTTGGGTTGTGTAATGGAAAAAATGGGAATTATGCCTTGGTGAATGTTAGGGTCGTTTAGGTCGAGTTTAGCGTTTTCTCGTTTTGCGTGATGGCATTGTTTCAGGAGGCCATGGAAGCACTTTTGTTGCGATTATGGCATTGGTTGGATGTGTGGTTAGTAAAGTTGTAGTTCAAACGAGCAAAGGGGGAAATCGGGGCTTTGCGCGAATTCTAGGGTAAAGTACGGTTTCGGGGTCCTTAGACGTGCCTTATGGTGACCTAGGAGGATTGGCGAAGTCAGTTTCCAAAACTCGTGGCTCGTTTGGAAATGGTAGTGTTTTGATAGTTGGGGCCGATTTGTGATTTTGCTTGTTATCTTGATATTATGCCTATAGAATGCTTAGGGTTGCTTGATATACTTGTTTAATTGGTGTTATTGTTGCTTATTATTGCTTGTTATGCTTCAAAAGTTAGTTGAATGCTAGTATTGATTGTGATTGCTTGCTATCTCGTTTGTTGTCACTAGTTTGTATTGTTGTGCTGTCGCTCGTTTATTGCCTTGTATCGAGTCTTGCATTGCATAGTGTCTCGCGCGTAAGTGATGGGCCTTTCTGGGTAGCCTCGGGTTGCCAGTGTTGGTTGCTCTAGCTTTGCTGCTATTCCCTTTGTGATAACCCGAACCCGACATGCATTTAATAGCTCCTGACTGCATTTGATTAAATGTTTAGTTAGTTAAATCAACCAATTTGCACTATTTTAATATTCCCCTTGGAAGCATTTAGTAGTTGTAAATTGAATAATTAAAAGATTATTACCTATTCCTGATAATTATAGTAATTGAATTTCTTTTCCTGTGATTAATTAAGTATTATCTTAAATGTTAGGGTTTAATTGTGTTTGACTACATGTTTATATTAACCTTCATTTGTATCTTAATATTAACTTCATAATTCTTTAAAATATTCTAGAACTAGTGAAATTAATTATTTTAAATGAATATTGATTACCTTGATTGTTTTGATTATTTTAAAAATCGGTTTTGGTTGTTTTCCGTTAAAATCACTTGGTTTTCAAATAAATGAGAAAAGTAACTCCGAGCCGGAGTAAATTCTAAACTATGATGCTTTCCAAAAATAATACATTTCTTAGATTCTTTGAGAATTAATTGTTACTTCTTTGTTGTCGCAACGTGCATTGCATATCGAGAGAGATAGTTAGGAAATGATTTCTAGTCCTCAGCAAATAGGGAAAACTAGTATTTAGTGTTTTAAGTTGTATTTAACTGGAATTGGATTTATATTACTTGTTTTAGCCTTAAAATGCACAAAATGAACTACTTTGACCATGTTTACTTACATTGACCAAGGGGGCCTTGACCATTTGACTTGGTGTCACTTATATGCATTATAATAGCACAAAATTAAAAAAAAAAAGGCTGAAAACAGAGCTGAAACAGAAGGGTAGGGCCGAAAATCCAAAGGGAGAAAAAAAAAACATTTCAACCTCCAATTCTTCGATTCTTCGCGTGAGCTTGAGCGGGGTGGTTTTCGAGGCATCCTACGAGGTTTTCCTAGCATCTAAGAGCGTCTGAGGTGGGGGTTTCATCGTTATTTGCGCATTTAAAATATTTGTATCTAAACTTTGATTTTTGGATTTTATGCGTAGATTGTTAGTTTAATCATTTTAATGCTTAAAGAATGTTCCTTGTTGATTGTAGAACATGTATTTATAGCTTTTTAACATTTTATACGGTTAAATATTGGAATTGAAATATAAATTGTGTGATGAATAGTAAATTATGAATAGTAAACCCCGTTTTGATGAAGTTGCTCCGTTAAGCATTTTGTTGATGTAGGAAGATGCTAGATATGCTAGAATGCCTAAATGTGTGGTTTAATTGGATTGTGTAATGAAAAAACGAAGAAAAATGGCTTAGTGAAGGTCGGGATCGTTTTGGTTGAGTTTGGCGTTTTCTCATTTTGCGTGTTGGCATTGTTTCGGGAGGCCATGGAAGCACTTTTGGTGCGATTATGGCGTTGGTTGGGTGTTTGGTTGGTATAGTTGTAGTTCAAACGAGCAAAGGGGGAAATCGGGACTTTGCGCGAATTCTAGGGTAAAGTAGGATTTCGGGGTCCTTGGACGTGCCTTATGGTGACCTAGGAGGATTGGCGAAGTCGGTTTCCAGAACTCGTGCCTCGGGTGGAAATGGTAGTATTTTGATAGTTGGGGCAAATTTGTGATTTTGCTTGTTATCTTGATATTATGCCTATAGAATGCTTAGGGTTGCTTGATATACTTGTTTAATTGGTGTTATTGTTGCTTATTATTGCTTGTTATGCTTGAAAAGTTAGTTGAATGTTAGTATTGATTGTGATTGCTTGTTATCTCGTTTGTTGTCACTAGTTTGTATTGTTGTGCTATCGCTCGTTTATTGCCTTGTATCGAGTCTTGCATTGCATAGTGTCTCGCACGTGAGTGATGGGCCTCTCTGGGTAGCCTCGGGTTGCCAGTGTTGGTTGCCCTAGCTCCGCTGCTATTCCCTTTCTCGCTTGGGTTGCCTCCCAGGGAGATTTGGGTCGTAGAATTGATGGATACTTCCGGGGTATTCCAAACTGGTGATATAAGGTGGATGCGCGCTTATTGTCATCGTTGTCAACATCAAGCTCGAGATTGATGTATCACTCGTGTAATGGTACATTGCTCGTATGAGTGAACCACAGCCTTCAAAGTGTGGTATAGCTTTGAATGGTTGTGTTAATGCTTTCAGTAATTGCTTATTGTATTGATTGTTTGTTTTGATTGCTTATTTATCAGTTATATTGCTTAACTGTCTTATTTGCATTGCACGACTTTCTTTCTCTCCAATTCGATATCTGTCTCGCCCTCACTGAGTATACGTGTTGTGTATACTCACTCCTCACCACCATATTTCAGGAAATGTCATGTTAGCTGGAAAGTTCGTGATTTCGTGAAAGTCTGTGCTTGAAGAGTTGTCTTGCGTGCCTAAGTGACTCGAGTTGTCAAGGTTGTAAAGATGTATGCTTTTATGTATTATATGTATTTAGTGTTAAAGGGGATGTAATTTAAGTTTCATTAGATTATGAATTTAGTTAATGTAGCTTAACTTCAATGTATATTTGTAATGACAAAGGAAAAGAGATAAAAAGATATGATAGTCTAGCTTATGAAATAGGTTGGTGTAGTTTAATTGCTAAGCTTGAATTTATATTTACTTGTGATTTTCTTGTTGTGAACCAAGGCTCGGATGGCCTTGAGGTGGTTGAACGTTAGGACATGGTATTGGTCCACTTATATGCTGTCGCAGGTTTTTACATTTCGCCTAGAAACAAGGGAGACTCCGTCCATTTTCCCTAAAAATTTATGCCCGGGTTTGGTTTGGGTTGTGATTAGATTGATTGATAGAAGTCCCAATCTCGGGAGGGATCGGGGTGTTACAGGTGGTATCAGAGCTTGTTTAGCTCATAAGCCGGGACATGGTCCTCGGTCTGGTGGGTAGTGGTCCTTGAATGTGTGCTTGGTAAGTGTGTCTTGAAAGTGCATGCTTGTATGTGAGATTGTGTGTCTTGACTTGAATGTGTGCTCCTATGTGATATAGTTATGTGTTATGTGTTAATTGTGTGCTAAGTAAGGTGAAATGTCTAGTTGTCTATCGAATTGACTTTTGAATTGGCATCGTGAATCGAATCGTCCTCGTGAATTGTTATTTGCTTGAATTATTGCTTGTAATGTGTGTATAGGATGTCTTGAATTAGCTATGCCGTGATTTGAATTGATTGTGTTGTGCTTGAATTGATTGTCATGTTTGAATGACTTAGATGATTAAATGGTTTGGTGAACTCTTTTGTAAACTTGCTTGCATAATAGTTTAAGGCATGCGTATAACTGTGATATATTGGCATTCATACATGTCCTATGGAAATGGTAAGAAAGTCCTCTTCCTCCCCTGAAGAAAGTGGTTCACAGCTAGCCTCTCAAGGTGTATGGGTTGGTAGGAAATGAATGGCATTTAATTAGCTTTATTTGGGAGCTGGTGTTTGCTTTTGGAGCTCGGTTATTGACGAATCTCTAAGGTCTTCCTCTGTGATTAACAGTTGTGAAGAGTAGCTTTCTCTTAGGGTTTTATTTGGTTGTTCTTTGGAGCATTCTTTGGTTTGCTTAATGGGTATTCTTTGGAGACTTCTGTTGGCATTTCTCGGTAGATTTGGCTATTGGGATTTCAATCGGCCTTACTGCACAGTATTATCTAGGGTATATGTGTCTCGGTCTTTATTGGTGTGATACTGGCATCCCTGATTGGAAATTCTTCAATGGTAATTTCTGGAATTCTCAGTGGCCAATATTTATTTATTAGGCAAACTTGGCTACTTTCTTATTCGAGCATTGTCTCGGATATCTTCTTTAGTGTTCCTCAGTAGGTTTAGTATTTGGAGTTCCTATCAGACTTATTGAATAATACTACTTATGATGTTCTTTGAAATTCTTATTGGGTGTTCTATTGGTATTTTCCTTATTGGCAAAGTTGTATGAAGTTCGCACTTGGCAAACAGTGAAGAGACCTTAGAGTTTGGTTTCGGTATATTGTTCACCAGTTCGGTGTTTATCCTTGGAGTTCATCCATTTGGGAAACTATATTTGTTATTCAACTTGATTGTCTTATTGGGCACGTTATATTCTCTCTGCTATATCCTTTGATATTCCTCTTCAGCATTTGATAGCAAAAACTCGGAATCTAATTGGTTGTTCCATGGGGTTATTATTTGGAAGGCTTCTTTGGAACTTTGGAAGTATATTTGATTGGGTTCTTAGTATTTTCTTCAGCACTCTTAACAGGGAATTCTTCTATGAAATTCATGACCAGCGGAGTAATTCTTTGGACCTCTAGATGGAACCTTTGATTGAGCCTTAATTTGGCTTCTTGCTTAGGAATTTCCGGGCAGTAATAGTTAGACTTCTGTTGGAGATTTGTGTGTGGGGTATTCTTATTGTCGTTATTGTATGGTATTAATGACATCTACAATATCTTTGCTATAGTCTTTATTGGTATTATCTCGGCGTTTCTGGTTAGAATTTATTCTTCTTTGGTATTCGTGTCAACGGGATTCTTGTATGGTATCTACCTTTGATCCTTTATTTGGCGTTACCGCTTGGCATTTCTACTTGAACTTCCTATTGGTCATCTTGATGAAATACTTGTTCAGTAGCTAATGAAGATTAGTCAGAATTGGATTTCAGATGATGCTGGGTTCAATTGGAAGAAGAATTGCGATGACGCAATTGTTTTAAGAGGGGAAGGATGTGATAACCCGAACCCGGCATGCATTTAATAGCCCCTGACTACATTTGATTAAATGTTTAGTTAGTTAAATCAACCAATTTGCACTATTTTAATATTCCCCTTGGAAGCATTTAGTAGTTGTAAATTGAATAATTAAAAGATTATTACCTATTCCTGATAATTATAGTAATTGAATTTCTTTTCTTGTGACTAATTAAGTATTATCTTAAATTTTAGGGTTTAATTGTGTTTGACTACGTGTTTATATTAACCTTCATTTGTATCTTAATATTAACTTCATAATTCTTTAAAATATTCTAGAACTAGTGAAATTAATTATTTTAAATGAATATTGATTACCTTGATTGTTTTGATTATTTTAAAAATCGGTTTTGGTTGTTTTGCGTAAAAATCACTTGGTTTTCAAATAAATGAGAAAAGTAACTCCGAGCCGGAGTAAATTCTAAACTATGATGCTTTTCAAAAATAATATATTTCTTAGATTCTTTGAGAATTAATTGTTACTTCTTTGTTGTCGCAACGTGTATTGCATATCGAGAGAGATAGTTAGGAAATGATTTCTAGTCCTCAGCAAATAGTGAAAACTAGTATTTAGTGTTTTAAGTTGTATTTAACTGGAATTGGATTTATGTTACTTGTTTTAGCCTTAAAATGCACAAAATGAACTACTTTGACCATGTTTACTTAGCATTGACCAAGGGGGCCTTGACCATTTGACTTTGTGTCACTTATATGCATTATAATAGCACAAAATAAAAAAAAGGCTGAAAACAGAGCTGAAACAGAAGGGTAGGGCCGAAAATCCAAAGGGAGAAAAAAAAACATTTCAACCTCAAATTCTTCGATTCTTCGCGAGAGCATGCACGAGGTGGTTTTCGAGGCATCCTACGAGGTTTTCCTAGCATCTAAGAGCGTCTGAGGTGAGGGTTTCATCGTTATTTGTGCATTTAAAATATTTGTATCTAAACTTTGATTTTTGGATTTTATGCGTAGATTGTTAGTTTAATCGTTTTAATGCTTAAAGAATGTTCCTTGTTGATTGTAGAACATGTATTTATAGCTTTTTAACATTTTTTGCGGTTAAATATTGGAATTGAAATATAAATTGTGTGATGAATAGTAAATTATGAATAGTAAACCCCCGTTTCGATGAAGTTGCTTCGTTACGCGTTCTGTTGATGTAGGAAGAAGTTAGATATGGTAGAATGCCTAAATGTGTGGTTTAATTGGAATGTGTAATGGAAAAACGGAGAAAAATGGCTTAGTAAAAGTCGGGGTCGTTTAGGTTGAGTTTGGCGTTTTCTCATTTTGCGTGTTGGCATTGTTTCGGGAGGCCATGGAAGTACTTTTGGTGCAATTATGGCATTGGTTGGCTGTTTGGTTGGTATAATTGTAGTTCAAACGAGCAAAGGGGGAAATCGGGGCTTTGCGCGAATTCTAGGGTAAAGTAGGGTTTCGGGGTCCTTGGACGTGCCTTATGGTGACCTAGGAGGATTGGCGAAGTCGGTTTCCAGAACTCGTGCCTCGTTTGGAAATAGTAGTGTTTCGATAGTTGGGGCCGATTTGTGATTTTGCTTGTTATCTTGATATTATGCCTATAGAATGCTTAGGGTTGCTTGATATACTTTTTTAATTGGTGTTATTGTTGCTTATTATTGCTTGTTATGCTTGAAAAGTTAGTTGAATGTTAGTATTGATTGTGATTACTTGTTATCTCGTTTGTTGTCACTAGTTTGTATTATTGTACTATCGCTCGTTTATTGCCTTGTATTGAGTCTTACATTGCATAGTGTCTCGCGCGTGAGTGATGGGCCTCTCTGGGTAGCCTCGGGTTGCCAGTGTTGGTTGCCCTAGCTCCGCTGCTATTCCCTTTCTCGCTTGGGTTGCCTCCCAGGGAGATTTGGGTCGTAGAATTGATGGTTACTCCTGGGGTATTCCAAACTGGTGTTATAAGGTGGTTGCACGCTTATTGTCATCGTTGTCAACATCAAGCTCGAGATTGATGTATCACTCGTGTAATGGTACATTGCTCGTATGAGTGAACCACAGCCTTCAAAGTGTGGTATAGCTTTGAATGGTTGTGTTAATGCTTTCAGTAATTGCTTATTGTATTGATTGTTTGTTTTGATTGCTTATTTATCAGTTATATTGCTTAACTGTCTTATTTGCATTGCACGACTTTCTTTCTCTCCAATTCGATATATGTCTCGCTCTCACTGAGTATACGTGTTCTGTATACTCACTCCTCACCACCACATTTCAGGAAATGTCATGTTAGCTGGAAAGTTCGTTATTTCGTGAAAGTTCGTGCCTGAAGAGTTGTCTTGCGTGCCTATGTGGCTTGAGTGTCGAAGTTGTAAATATATATGCTTCCATATGTTGTATGTATTTATTGTTAAAAGAAATGTAATTTAAATTTAGCTAAGTAGTTGAGGTTAATTGATAATCTAGTTTATGTTATCAGTTAGCATAGCTTAACTTCAATGCATGTTGTAATGTCCAAAGGAAAAGAGCTAGAATGGCATGATAGTTTATTTTATGCACTAGCTTAGTATGGTTTAATTTTCAAGTTTGAGTGTACTTGTCAAAAATGAAAAGAGATAGGTTAGCTTTAAAATAGGAAATGTATATATACTTGCTGAGTTTAATTGTTGAGAACCGAGGCTCGGATGGTCTTGAGAAAGTTTTGTATGGTTGGACACGGTGGTGGGGCATTTATATGCTATTACATGTTTTACATTTCGCCTAGAAACAGGGGAGACTCCGTCCGTTTTCCCTGAAAATTTTGCCCGGGTTTGGATTTGGGTTGTGATTAGATCAATTGATAGGACTCCCGGTCTCGAGAGGGATCGGGGTGTTACAGGTGGTATCAGAGCTTGTCTAGCTCATAAGCTGGGACAGGGTCCTCGGTCTGGTGTGTAGTGATCCTTGAATGTGTGCTTGTTAAGTGTGTCTTGAAAGTGTATGCTTGTATGTGAGATTGTGTGTCTTGACTTGAATGTATGCACTTATGTGATATAGTTATGTGTTATGTGTTATGTGTTAAATGTTTCTCAAGAAAGGTGAAATGTCTAGTTGTCTATCGAATTGGCTTATTGAATTGGCATCGTGAATCAAATCGACCTCGTGAATTGTTATTTTCTTGAAGTGTTGCTTGCAATGTCTGTATTGAAATGTCTTGAATTGGTTAAGCCGTGATTTGAATTGATTGTGTTGTGCTTGACTAGATTGTCGTGCTTGAGAGACTTTGTTGAATAAACTATTTTGTAAACTTGCTTGCATAATAGTTTAAGGCATGTGTATAACTGTGATATATTGGCATTCATACATGTCTTATGGAAATGGTAAGTAAGTCCTCTTCCTCCCCTAAAGAAAGTGGTTCACATCTAGCCTCTCAAGGTATATGGGTTGGCAGGAAATGAATGGCATTTAATTAGCCTTTTTTGGGAGTTGGTGTTTGCTTTTAGAGCTCGGTTATTGGCGAATCTCTAAGGTCTTCCTCTGTGATTAACAGTTGTGAAGAGTAACTTTCTCTTGGGGTTTTATTTGATTGTTCTCTGGGGCATTCTTTGGATTTCTGAATGGGCATTCTTTAGAGGCTTCTTGTTGCACCTTTTTGTGGACTTGGCTATTGAGGTTCGAATTGGATCTACTGCACGGTATTATCTATGGTATATGTGTCTCGGTCTTTATTGGTGTGATACTGACATCCCTGATTGGAAATTCTTCAATGGCATTTTATAGAATTCTTAGTGGGCATTCTACTAGTATCTTTCCTTGATGGCACTTATTGGAAGTCTTACACTTGGAATCCTGTTCAGACTTATTATCTCATATTGCTTCTAGTATGCTGTGGAATACTTTGGGCTTTCTTGGTGGTAAATTGTATAAGTTGTCACATGGTGACCAGTGAAGATGCCTTGGAGTTTGCTTTTGTATGTTGTACACCTGCTCGGGAATCTTACTCAGATTTCTCATCTAGTTGGAAAATTATATTTGTTATTTAACTTGACTGTCTTATTAGACACATGATAATTCCTCTAGTATTTCCTTAGACATTCTTCTCAGCATTTGATAGTGATACTCGGAATCTAATGGGTTGTCCTATGGGGTTATTATCTGGAAGGCTTCTTTGGAACTTTTGAAGTATATTTGATTAGGTTTCTTAGTATTTTCTTCGCACTCTTATCAGGGAATTCATCTATGAAATTCATGACCAGTTGTGATGCCCCGAACCTGGCATGTATTCAATAGCATTTAAAGTTCATTTAAATTGCATTTTATTGACCTTTCACCTTCTTTGACCAAACTAGTTGACTTTTCATCTACATTGACCAACTAGGACAAGGTGGGAATTTTTGAAATATTTAATAAAGGGCAAACTTGGGATTAGAAATAAAAAAATGCAATGTTAAGTTAGTCAAATTTTGGGTCAACTTTGGAATTAAATCTGAACCAATTGGGGAAGAGTTAGGTAGCAAATTATATATGGTTGGAAAGCTCTATGAGTCTAGTTTCTGAGACTTCAAACCATTCGTGAATTGGAGTTTTCTAGAAGAAGTTATGACCGTTTTCGTAAGGTCGCGCATAGCTATTTTGGTTTAGCGGGTTGACCGAAGCTTTGACCATTTGCCATCTTTTATTTAAGTATGAAATACGAAACAAAAGAGCAAAAACCAGAAAAATAAAGAGCCATGGCTGAAACCATGGAGGAAAAAGAAAAAAAAACATTTCAACTTCAAATCTTCATTTCGTCACGTGAGCTTGTGCGGGGTGGTTTCCGAGGCATCCAGCGTTGTTTCCCTAGAATCTAGGAGTGTCTAAGGTGAGGGTTTCATCGTTATTTGCGAATTTGAAAAATGTATGTCTAAACTTTAATTTTTAGAACTTATGCGTAGATTGTTGTTTTAATCGTTTTGTTGCTTAAAGAATGTTCCTTGTTGATTGTAGAACATGTATTTATAGCTTTTTAACATTTTCTGCGGTTGAAAATTAAAATTACAATTTAAATTGATTAATGAATAGTAATTAGTGAATAGTAAACCCCCGTTACGATGAAGTTGCTCCGTTACACATTTTGTTGATGTAGGAAGATGCTAGATATGCTAGAATGCCTAAATGCGTGGTTTAATTGGAATGTGTAATGGAAAAACGGAGAAAAATGGCTTAGTGAAAGTCCGGGTCGTTTAGGTCGAGTTTGGCGTTATCTCGTTTTGCGAGTTGGCATTGTTTCAAGAGGCCATGGAAGCACTTTTGGTGCAATTATGGCGTTGGTTGGGTGTTTGGTTAGTATAGTTGTAGTTCAAACGAGCAAAGGGAGAAATCAGGATTTTGCGTGAATTCTAGGGTAAAGTAGGGTTTCGGGGTCTTTAGACGTGCCTTAGGGTGACCTAGGAGGATTGGTGAAGTCGGTTTCCAAAGCTCGTGGCTCGTTTAAAAGTAGTAGTGTTTGAAAGTTGGGGTCATTTTTGGGATTTTGTGTGTTTTCATAGTATAATGCTTATAGAATGTTTATAATGCTTATAGAATGTTTATAATGCTTATAGAATGTTTATATTGCTTATAGAATGCTTATAATGCCTATAGGATACTTGTTATTGCTTGATAAGGTTAATTGGTGTTGTTCTTGTTACTTGTTGGATTGTAGATGCTTGTTAATGCTTATTACGCTTGTTAGAGTTGTTTTTTGATTGAAATGTTTATCAATTGTTGATAATGTTTGATATCTTGTTTATCGCTCGTTTATCGCCTTGTATCAAGTCTTGCATTGCATAGTGTCCAGCGTGTGAGTGATGGGCCTCTCTGGGTAGCCTTGGGTTGCCAGTGTTGGTTGCCCTAGCTCCGCTGCTATTCCCTTTCTCGCTTGGGTTGCCTCCCAGGGAGATTTGTGTCGTAGATTGATGGATACTTCCGAGGTATTCCAAACTGGTGTTATAAGGTGGTTACGCGCTTATTGTCATCGTTGTCACATCAAGCTCGAGATTGATGTATCGCTCGTGAAATGGTATATTGCTCATAAGAGTGAACCATAGCCTTCAGAGTGTGGTATAGCTTTGAATGGTTGTGTTAATGCTTTAATGAATGTTTAATATATTGTCGTTTGTATTGAATGCTTTACTATTGACTTTATTGCTTAGCTGTGACTAATTGCATTACACGACTTTCTTTCTCTCCAACTCGATATCTGTCTCGCCCTCACTGAGTATACGTGTTGTGTATACTTACTCCTCACCACCACATTTCAGGAAATATCATGTTAGCTGGAAAGTTTGTGATTTCGTGAAAGTTCGTGCCTAAAGAGTTGTCTTGCGTGCCTATGTGGCTTGAGTGTCGAAGTTGTAAAGATATAGGCTTTCATATGTTGTATGTATTTATGGTTAAAAGAAATCTAATTTACATCTAGCTAGGTAGCTCAGGAAATTTAAAAACCTAGTTTCTGTAGTCAGTTAGCATAGCTTAACTTCACTGCATGTTGTAATGTCCAAAGGAAAAGAGCTAAAATGGCATGATAGTTTATTTTATGCAGTAGCTTAGTATGGTTTAATTTTCAAGTTTGAGTGTACTTGTCAAAAATGAAAAGAGATAGGTTAGCTTTTAAATTGAAAATGTATGTATACTTGCTGAGTTTAATTGTTGAGAATCAAGGCTCGGATGGCCTTGAGGAAGTTTTGTATGGTTGGACACGGTGGTAGTCCATTTATATGCTATTACGGGTTTTACATTTTACCTAGAAACCGGGGAGACTCCGCCCGTTTCCCTGAAAATTTTGCCCGGGTTTGGATTTGGGTTATGATTAGATTGATTGATAGAACTCCCGGTCTCGAGATGGATCGGGGTGTTACAGGTGGTATCAGAGCTTGTCTAGCTCATAAGCCGGGACAGGGTCCTCGGTCTGGTGGGTAGTGTCCTTGAATGTGTGTTTGTTAAGTGTGTCTTGAAAGTGTATGCTTGTATGTGAGATTGTGTGTCTTGACTTGAATGTATGCACTTATGTGATAAAGTTATGTGTTATGTGTTAAATGTTTCTCAGGAAAGGTGGAATCTCTAGTTGTCGATCGAATTGACCTATCGTATTGGCATCGTGAATCGAATTGATCTCGTGAATTTTTATTTGCTTGAAGTATTGCTTGTAATGTGTGTATTGAAATGTCTTGAATTGGTTATGCTGTGATTTGAATTGATTATGTTGTGCTTGACTTGATTGTTATGCTTGAGTGACTTTGTTGAATAAACTCTTTTGTAAACTTGCCAGCATAATAGCTTAAGTTATATGTATAACTGTGATATATTTGCATTCTTACATGTCTTATGGAATTGGTAAGTAAGTCCTCTTCCTCCCCTGAAGAAAGTGGTTCACAGCTAGCCTCTCAAGGTGTATGGGTTGGCAGGAAATGAATGGCATTTAATTAGCCTTTATTTGGGAGTTGGTGTTTGCTTTTGGAGCTCGGTTATTGGCGAATCTCTAAGATCTTCCTCTGTGATTAACAGTTGTGAAGAGTAGCTTTCTCTTGGGGTATTATTTGGTTATTCTTTGGAGCATTCTTTGGTTTTATTAATGGGTATTCTTTGGAGACTTCTGTTGGCATTTCTCGGTGGATTTGGCTATTGGGATTTTAATCGGCCTTACTGCACAGTAATATCTATGGTATATGTGTCTCGGTCTTTATTGGTGTGATACTGTCATCCCTGATTGGAAATTCTTCAATGGCATTTTATAGAATTCTTAGTGAGCATTCTATTAATATCTTTCCTTGATGGCACTTATTGGAAGTCTTACACTTGGAATCCTGTTCCGACTTATTATCTCATATTGCTTATGGTATGATGTGGAATACTTTGGGCTTTCTTGGTAGTAAATTGTATAAGTTCTCACCTGGTGAACAGTGAAGAGGCCTTGGAGTTTGGTTTTGTATGTTGTACACCTGCTCGGGAATCTTACTCGGAT
Source organism: Ehretia macrophylla (assembly GCA_037974665.1). Classification (NCBI taxonomy): domain Eukaryota; kingdom Viridiplantae; phylum Streptophyta; class Magnoliopsida; order Boraginales; family Ehretiaceae; genus Ehretia; species Ehretia macrophylla. The sequence continues at coordinate 51,761,077 of CM075782.1, forward strand.
TTCTCATCTAGTTGGAAAAATTATATTTGTTATTTAACTTGACTGTCTTATTAGACACATGATAATTCCTCTAGTATTTCCTTAGACATTCTTCTCAGCATTTGATAGCGATACTCGAAATTTAATTGGTTGTCCCATAGGGTTATTATTTGGAAGGTTCTTTAGAACTTTGGAAGCATATTTGATTGGGTTCTTAGTATTTTCTTCAGCACTCTTAACAGGGCATTCTTCTATGAAATTCATGACCAGTGTGGTACTTATTTGGACCTCTGGATGGAACCTTTGTTTGAGCCTTTATTTGGCTTCTTGTTCGGGAATTATCGGGCAGTAATAGTTGAACTTCTACTCGAGATTCGTGTATGGGGTATTCATTCGGTATTCTTCTTATCATTAATATGTGATGTGATTTTATCTACAGTATCTTCGCTTAGGTCTTTATTGGTATTATCTCAGCGCTTTTGGTTGGAATTTTATTCTTCTTCGGTATTCGTATCAACGGGATTCTTCATCCGATGAAGATTAGTCAGAGTTGGATGTCAGATGATGCTGAGTTCTATTGGAAGAAGAATTGCGAGGACGAAATTGTTTTAAGGGGGGAAGGATGTGATGCCCCGAACCTGGCATGTATTCAATAGCATTTAAAGTTCATTTAAATTGCATTTTATTGACCTTTCACCTTCTTTGACCAAACTAGTTGACTTTTCATCTACATTGACCAACTAGGACAAGGTGGAAATTTTTGAAATGTTTAATAAAGGGCAAACTTGGGATTAGAAATAAAAAAATGCAATGTTAAGTTAGTCAAATTTTAGGTCAACTTTGGAATTAAACCTGAACCAATTGGGGAAGAGTTAGGTAGCAAATTATATATGGTTGGAAAGCTCTATGAGTCTAGTTTCTGAGGCTTCAAACCATTCGTGAATTGGAGTTTTCTAGAAGAAGTTATGGCCGTTTTCGTAAGGTCGCGCATAGCTGTTTTGGTTTAGCGGGGTGACCGAAGCTTTGACCATTTGTCATCTTATTTTAGTATGAAATACGAAACAAAAGAGCAAAAACCAGAAAAATAAAGAGCCATGGCTGAAACCATGGAGGAAAAAGAAAAAAAAAAAACATTTCAACTTCAAATCTTCATTTCGTCGCGTGATCTTGTCCGGGGTGGTTTCTGAGGCATCCAGCGTGGTTTCCCTAGCGTCTAAGAGCGTCTAAGGGGAGGGTTTCATCGTTATTTGCGCATTTGAAAAATGTATGTCTAAACTTTAATTTTTAGAACTTATGCGTAGATTGTTGTTTTAATCGTTTTGTTGCTTAAAGAATGTTCCTTGTTGATTGTAGAACGTGTATTTATAGCTTTTTAACATTTTCTGCAGTTGAAAATTGAAATTGCAATTTAAATTGATTAATGAATAGTATTAGTGAATAGTAAATCCCGATTTTGATGACGTTGCTCGGTTACGCATTTTGTTGATGTAGGAAGATGCTAGATATGCTAGAATGCCTAAATGTGTGGTTTAATTGGAATGTGTAATGGAAAAAGGGAGAAAAATGGCTTAGTAAAAGTCCGGGTCGTTTAGGTCGAGTTTGGCATTATCTCGTTTTGCGAGTTGGCATTGTTTCGGGAGGCCATGGAAGCACTTTTGGTGCAATTATGGCGTTGGTTGGGAGTTTGGTTAGTATAGTTGTAGTTCAAACGAGCAAAGGGGGAAATCGGGACTTTGCGTGAATTCTAGGGTAAAGTAGGGTTTCGGGGTCTTTAGACGTGCCTTATGGTGACCTAGGAGGATTGGTGAAGTCGGTTTCCAAAGCTCGTGGCTCGTTTGAAAGTAGTAGCGTTTGAAAGTTGGGGTCATTTTTGGGATTTTGTGTGTTTTCATAGTATAATGCTTATAGAATGTTTATAATGCTTAAAGAATGTTTATAATGCTTATAGAATGTATATATTGCTTATAGAATGCTTATAATGCCTATAGGACACTTGTTATTGCTTGATAAGGTTAATTGGTGTTGTTCTTGTTACTTGTTGGATTGTAAATGCTTGTTAATGCTTATTACGCTTGTTAGAGTTGTTTATTGATTGAAATGTTTATCAATTGTTGATAATCCTTGATATCTTGTTTATCGCTCGTTTGTCGCCTTGTATCGAGTCTTGCATTGCATAGTGTCCAGCGCGTGAGTGATGGGCCTCTCTGGGTAGCCTCGGGTTGCCAGTGTTGGTTGCCCTAGCTCCGGTGCTATTCCCTTTCTCGCTTGGGTTGCCTCCCAGGGAGATTTGGGTCGTAGATTGATGGATACTTCCGGGGTGTTCCAAACTGGTGTTATAAGGTGGTTGCGCGCTTATTGTCATCGTTGTCACATCAAGCTCGAGATTGATGTATCGCTCGTGAAATGGTATATTGCTCGTAAGAGTGAACCATAGCCTTCAGAGTGTGGTATAGCTTAGAATGGTTGTGTTAATGCTTTCTTGAATATTTAATATATTGTCGTTTGTATTGAATGCTTTCCTATTGACTTTATTGTTTAGCTGTGACTAATTGAATTGCACGACTTTCTTTCTCTCCAACTCGATATCTGTCTCGCCCTCACTGAGTATACGTGTTGTGTATACTCACTCCTCACCACCACATTTCAGGAAATGTCATGTTAGTTGGAAAGTTCGTGATTTCGTGAAAGTTTGTGCCTGAAGAGTTGTCTTGCGTGCCTATGTGGCTTGAGTGTCGAAGTTGTAAAGATATATGCTTTCATATGTTGTATGTATTTATTGTTAAAAGAAATGTAATTTAAATCTAGCTAGGTAGTTGAGGTAAATTAATAAGCTAGTTTTTGTAATCAGTTAGCATAGCTTAACTTCAATGCATGTTGTAATGTCCAAAGGAAAAGAGCTAGAATGGCATGATAGTTTATTTTATGCACTAGCTTAGTCTGGTTTAATTTTCAAGTTTGAGTGTACTTGTCAAAAATGAAAAGAGATAGGTTAGCTTTTAAATTGGAAATGTATGTATACTTGCTGAGTTTAATTGTTGAGAACCGAGGCTCGGATGGCCTTGAGGAAGTTTTGTATGGTTGGACACGGTGGTGGTCCATTTATATGCTATTACAGGTTTTACATTTCACCTAGAAACAGGGGAGACTCCATCCGTTTCCCTGAAAATTTTGCCCGGGTTAGGATTTGGGTTGTGATTAGATCGATTGATATAACTCCCGATCTCGAGAGGGATCGGGGTGTTACACCAGTGGGGTACTTATTTGGACCTCGGGATGGAACCTTTGTTTGAGCCTTTATTGGCTTCTTGTTTGGGAATTCTCGGGCAGTAATAGTTGAACTTCTACTCGAGATTCGTGTATGGGGTATTCATTTGATATTCTTCTTATCATTAATATGTGATGTGATTTTATCTACAGTATCTTTGCTTAGGTCTTTATTGGTATTATCTCGGCGCTTTTGGTTGGAATTTTATTCTTCTTCGGTATTCGTGTCAACGGGATTCTTCAACCGATGAAGATTACTCATAATTGGATTTCAGATGATGCTGAGTTCTATTGGAAGAAGAATTGCGAGGACGCAATTGTTTTAAGGGGGGAAGGATGTGATACCCCGAACCTGGCATGTATTCAATAGCATTTAAAGTTCATTTAAATTGCATTTTATTGACCTTTCACCTTCTTTGACCAAACTAGTTGACTTTTCATCTACATTGACCAACTAGGACAAGGTGAAAATTTTTGAAATGTTTAATAAAGGGCAAACTTGGGATTAGAAATAAAAAAATGCAATGTTAAGTTAGTCAAATTTTGGATCAACTTTAGAATTAAATCTGAACCAATTGGGAAAGATTTAGGTAGCAAATTATATATGGTTGGAAAGCTCTATGAGTCTAGTTTCTGAGGCTTCAAACCGTTCGTGAATTGGAGTTTTCTAGAAGAAGTTATGGCCGTTTTCGTAAGGTCGCGCATAGCTGTTTTGGTTTAGCGAGTTGACCGAATCTTTGACCTTTGACTTCTTGTCATTTTTTTTCCTAAATAAGCAGAATGCACATGAAAAAAAACAGAGAAGAGAGGCTTGAACCATGAGGAAAAGAAGGAGAAAAAATAAAAATAAAATTTCAACTACAAATCACCAAATCTTTGCGTGAGCTTGCACGGGGTAGTTTCCGAGGCACTCTACGAGGTTTTCCTAGCGTCTAGGAATGTCTAAGGTGAGGGTTTCATTGTTATTTGCGCATTTGAAAAATGTACGTCTAAACTTTAATTTTTAGAACTTATGCGTAGATTGTTGTTTTAATCGTTTTGTTGCTTAAAGAGTGTTCCCTGTTGATTGTAGAACATGTATTTATAGCTTTTTTGCATTTTCTGCAGTTGAAAATCGAAATTGCAATTTAAATTGGTTGTTGAATATTATTTTGTGAATAGTAAACCCTTGAAATGATGAAGTTGCTCCGTTATGCTGTCCGTTGATGTAGGAATGTGCTAGGTATGCTAGAATGCCTAAATGCATGGTTTGTTTGGGTTGCGTAATGGAAAAAACAGGAATTATGCCTTGGTGAAAGTTCGGGTCGTTTAGGTCGAGTTTGGCGTTTTCTCATTTTGCGTGTTGGCATTGTTTCGGGAGGCCATGGAAGCACTTTTGGTGCGATTATGGAATTGGTTGGGTGTTTGGTTGATATAGTTGTAGTTCAAACGAGCAAAGGGGGAAATCAGGACTTTGCGTGAATTCTAGGGTAAAGTAGGGTTTCGGGGTCCTTAGACGTGCCTTATGGTGACCTAAGAGGATTGGCGAAGTCGGTTTCCAGAACTCGTGGCTCGTTTAGAAATGGTAGTGTTTTGATAGTTGGGGCCGATTTGTGATTTTGCTTATTATCTTGATATTATGCCTATAGAATGATAGTTGGGGCCGATTTGTGATTTTGCTTATTATCTTGATATTATGCCTATAGAATGCTTAGGGTTGCTTGATATACTTGTTTAATTGGTGTTATTGTTGCTTATTATTGCTTGTTATGCTTGAAAAGTTAGTTGAATGCTAGTATTGATTGTGATTGCTTGCTATCTCGTTTGTTGTCACTAGTTTGTATTGTTGTGCTATCGCTCGTTTATTGCCTTGTATCGAGTCTTGCATTGCATAGTGTCTCGCGCGTGAGTGATGGGCCTCTCTGGGTAGCCTCGGGTTGCCAGTGTTGGTTGCTCTAGCTCTGCTGCTATTCCCTTTCTCGCTTGGGTTGCCTCCCAGGGAGATTTGGGTCGTAGAATTGATGGATACTTTCGGGGTATTCCAAACTGGTGTTATAAGGTGGATGCGCGCTTATTGTCTTCGTTGTCAACATCAAGCTCGAGATTTATGTATCGCTCGTGAAATGGTACATTGCTCATATGAGTGAACCATAGCCTTCAGAGTGTGGTATAGCTTTGAATGGTTGTGTTAATGTTTTCAGTAATTGCTTATTGTATTGATTGTTTGTCTTGAATGCTTACTTATCAGATATATTGCTTAACTGTCTTATGTGCATTGCACGAATTTCTTTCTCTCCAACTCGATATCTGTCTCGCCCTCACTGAGTATAAGTGTTGTGTATACTCACTCCTCACCACCACATTTCAGGAAATGTCATGTTAGCTGGAAAGTTCGTGATTTCGTGAAAGTTCGTGCCTGAAGAGTTGTCTTGCGTGCCTATGTGGCTTGAGTGTCGAAGTTGTAAAGATATATGCTTCCATATGTTGTATGTATTTATTGTTAAAAGAAATGTAATTTAAATTTAGCTAAGTAGTTGATGTGAATTGATAAGCTAGTTTATGTAATCAGTTAGCATAGCTTAACTTCAATGCATGTTGTAATGTCCAAAGGAAATGAGCTAGAATGGCATGATAGTTTATTTTATGCACTAGCTTAGTATGGTTTAATTTTCAAGTTTGAGTGTACTTGTCAAAAATGAAAAGAGGTAGGTTAGCTTTTAAATTGGAAATGTATGTATACTTGCTGAGTTTAATTGTTGAGAACCGAGGCTCGAATGGTCTTGAGAAAGTTTTGTATGGTTGGACACGGTGGTGGTCCATTTTTATGCTATTACAGGTTTTACATTTCGCCTAGAAACAGGGGAGACTTCGTCCGTTTTCCCTGAAAATTTTGCCCGGGTTTGGTTTTGAGTTGTGATTAGATCGATTGATAGAACTCCCAGTCTCGAGAGGGATCGGGGTGTTACATGGGTGGTATTTTTTTTTTGTTTTTTTTTGATCATTTTGTTGATTTTTGGCTATTTAAAACAATTGACAAAGCTCAAGGGAAAAATGGTCATTTAGCAAAGTCAAAATTCAAGTTAAATTGGTCAACTAAGGCTATTTTGGTTATCATTTGGTCTAGCTCAAGTTAAAACAATGAAATTAGATGGAAAACAACTAAAACTAGCTACATTAAACTAAAAATATTTTTCACTAAGTCCGAGGAATATTTCTCTAACTCTCATTTTTGAAATACTATGATCAAACAGTCAATAAATGATCGCTAATAAAGTGATGAGCAATAATAGAAAACTATAATTTTTTTGAAAGGTAGAATAGTAGAATAGTTTAAAATTCAGTCCGGCTCGAAGTTACTTTTCTCATTTAATTAAAAACCGAGTAATTTAATGCAAGAAAATTAAAACCGATTATTAAAATAATCAAAACAATCAAAATAATCAATATTCATTAAAAATAATTAATTTAACTATTTTTAGAATATTTTAAAGAATTATGAAGTTAATGCTAAGATACGAATGAACAAGTAAATATGAACATGTAATCAAGTGCAATTAAATATTAACATTTAAGATGGCACTTAATTAAATACAAGAGAATAAATTCAATTACTATAATTAATAGAAATAGGTAATAATCTTTTAATTAATCAATATAAAAATTATTAAATGCTTCCAAAAGAAATATCAAAATAGTGCAAAATGGATGATTAACTAATTAAAAATTTACTTAAATGCAGTCAAATGCTATTAAATGTATGCCGGGTTCGGGTTATCACATCCTTCCCCCCTTAAAACAATTGCGTCCTCACAATTATTCTTCCAATAGAACTCTGCATTATCTGACATCCAAATTTGACTAATCTTCATCAGTTGCTAAGCAAGACACTACATAAGGACATCCAAAGAAAACCAATCTAAGAAACCCGAGTAGTCTTGCCAAAAATTCTAAAATAATAAGGCCAAATAAAGGCTCTAGAGAATACCAAATAGAACTCCAAATAAAAATCTTACCAGACATGAATGCCATAATAGAATCCCAACTAAAAGTACCGAGAACATACCAATAAACAGTCTGAAGTAGAGTCTAAACGAGAACCCAAGTACTGCTCAGGAAGACTCCGGACAAGAAATCCAGTCAATCATATTACCTTTCCAGGAAGTCTTCCAAAATATAACTCGAGAAGCATCTGAATAGGGAATCCAAAATGTACGCCAATATATATATATACTTATCAAAAGTCCATGAATGAACACCATGCTGAATAACCAAGTAGATTCCCAAAATAATATTGCTACCAAATATTGGGTAAAATACCAGAGGGAATATCGTGCAGGTACACCATATACTATTGAAGAATTCCAATCACGATTGCCGATAAAATATCAAGAACGACTAGAGCAAAGATATTGGAGATAATATTATGCAGCAAGTCCGATAAGAATTCCAATTGCCAATTCCACTGAGAAATGTCAACAAAGAATACCAAAATAGTATGCCTCACGCAAAACTGACCATTGTAAGTAGACTCAAATCAAAGTTCCCCATAAGAATGTAGAAAGAACACCAAAGGTTGATTAAAATCCCAACCAAGTCTCCCACGAAATGCCAATATAGAAATACCCGATGAATGCCCAACAAGGAAACATTAAGAATAATCAAATAGAACCCCAAGAGAAAGCTATTCTTTCACAATTGTTAAGCACAGATGAGGACCTTAGAAATTCGCCAATAACCAGCTCCAAAAGCAAACACCAACTCCCAAATAAAGGCTAGTTAAATGCCATTCATTTTCTGCCAATCCATACATCTTGAAAGGCCAGCTGTGAACCACTTTCTTCAGGGGAGGGAGAAGTCTTCTTACCATTTCGATAGGAGATGTATGAATGCCAAGATATCACATTTATACATTTATACATATATACCTTAATCTATTATGCAAGCAAGTTTATAAAATAGTTTATAAAATAGTTTATTCAACAAAGTTACTCAAGCACGACAATCAAGTCAAGCACAACATAATCAGTTCAAATCACAGCATAACCAATTCAAGGCATTTCAATACACACATTACAAGCAATCCTTCAAGCAAATAACAATTCACGAGATCAATTCGATTCACGATGCCAATTTGATACACGAGTAGTCATTTCATTTCACGTAACACACATTTACCACATACCACATAACTATATCACATAGGTTCACACATTCAGGTCAAGACACACAATCTCACATACAACCATACACTTTCAAGACACTCTTAACAAGCACACATTCAAGGGTCACTACCCACCAGACCGAGGACCCTGTCCCGGCTTATGAGCTAAACAAGCTCTGATACTGCCTGTAACACCCCGATCCCTCTCGAGACCGAAAGTTCTATTAATCAATCTAATCACAAACTAATTCCAAACCCGGGCAAAATTTTTTAGGGAAAGACGGACGGAGTCTCCCCTGTTTCTAGGCAAAATGCAGAACCTGCAACAGCATATGCCATCCGAGCCTTGGTTCTCAACAATTAAACACAATGAATATACATACATTTCTAAGTACCAGACTATTCTAACTCTTTCTTTAAACAATATAAACATGCATTAAAGTTAAGCTATACTAACTAAGTACATGAACTAACCTATCATACTACTTCAATAACCTAGTAAAACTTATATTACATTCCTTTTTAACATTAAAAACAAACAACACATGAAACATACATCTTTCCATCTTTGACAACTCAAGCCACATAGCATGGAAGACAACTCTTCAAGCACGAACTTTCACGTAATCACGAACTTTCCAGCTAACATGACATTTCTTGAAATGTGGTGTTGAGGAGTTTGTATGCACAACACGTATACTCAGTGCGGGCGAGACAGATATCGAGGTAGAGAGAAAGATGTTCATGCAATGCAAATAGATACAGTTAAGCAATATAGTCAATAAGAAAGCATCCAATATAAACGACAATACAATAAACAATCAAAGAAAGCATTAACAAAACCATAAAAAGCTATACCACACTTTGAAGGTCACGGTTCACTCAAACGAGCAATGTACCATTTCACGAGGGATACATCAATCTCGAGCTTGATGTTGACAACGATGACAATAAGCGCGCAACCACCTTATACCTTCAGTTTGGAATACCCCAGAAGCATCCAATCAATTCTACGACCCAAATCTCTATGGGAGGCAACCCAAGCGAGAATGGCAATAGGACACGGAGCTAGAGCAACCAACACTGGCAGCCCGAGACTACCCAGAGAGGCCCATCACTCACGCGCCTGACACTATGCGATGCAATACGAGATACAAGCAATAAACGAGCAATAACACAAAAGTACAGATTATTGGTGATAAACAAGATAACAAGCATTTACAATCAATAATAGCAATCAATTAACTATTCAAGCATGATTATCATTAATACTAACAATAACATCAATCAAACAGGTAATGGCAGTTCAAACACGAAAATGACAAATATCACTATTCAATCTCTAACTTCCAAAGGCAATTACGAGCAAACGAGCTACGAAATTAGGAAACCGATTTCACTACATTCACTTAAGCACTACAAGGCACATTTCTATGTCACTAAAATTCACTTTTTCACCCAAGGCCCGAAAGTCCACCTATTGCGTTTGAACTACAACTATACTAACCGGTCGCTCAATCAACGCCACAACAGCGCCAAAAGTACTTCCATGTCCTCAATAGCAAAGCCCCCAACTCAATTCGCGCACAGTCAACACTTGGTCAAACGGCCCATTTTCATTTCATTGTCTAATTTCCAATTTTAACAAAGGTCGGTCCGTTTTTATTGCACATTTTATCTTTCTATCACTAATGGCACCTATCCAAATCAAGCAATCGCAATTCGGATCAAAATCCGAAATTCTAGAGTTTAACTATTCAAAATCACTATTTATTATTCTTCCCCAATTTCAAATACACAATTTCAACCGTTAAAATTGTTAAATAACTATCAAACAATGCTCTACGAACTCAAAGGAAGCTATATCAAGCAATTACAGGCATTATAACACATTGTATATCAAATATTAAAAATTTGAAACAAAAATCAAATTCGAATTTAAATGCACAAAAGCGTGAAAACCCTCACAGAGATTGAAGACCAAGACCCGCAAGGACCCGAGCCACGACCCTCGAGCAATTCCAAGCATGATTGTCGCAGAAAATGCAAGCAAAATCTTTTCTTTTTTTTTTTGAGAGTGTTTCGGCCAGGGGGGGGGGGGGACATGGGTGGTAAATTTTATTTTTTTTTATCATTTTGTTGATTTTTGGCTATTTAAAACAATTGACAACGCTCAAGGGCAAAATGGTCATTTAGAAAAGTCAAAATTCAAGTTAAATTGATCAACTAAGGCTATTTTGGTTATCATTTGGTCTAGCTCAAGTTAAAACAAAGCAATTAGATGGAAAACAACTAAAACTAGATAAATTAAACTAAAAACATTTTTCTCTAAGTCCGAGGATTATTTCTCTAACTCTTATTTTCGAAATACTACGATCAAATGGTCAATAAATGATCACTAATAAAGTGATGAGCAATAATAGAAAACTTTAATTTTTTTGAAAAGTGGAATAGTGGAATAGTTTAAAATTCACTCCGGCTCGGAGTTACTTTTCTCATTTAATTGAAAACTGAGTAATTTAATGCAAGAAAATTAAAACCGATTATTAAAATAATCAAAACAATCAAAATAATCAATATTCATTTAAGAATAATTAATTTAACTTTTTCTAGAATATTTTAAAGAATTATGAAGTTAATGCCAAGATACGAATGAACAAGTAAATATAAACATGTAATCAAGTGCAATTAAATATTAACATTTAAGATGGCACTTAATTAAATACAAGAGAATAAATTCAATTACTATTATTAATAGAAATAGATAATAATCTTTTACTTAATCAGTATAAAATTACTAAATGCCTCAAAAAGAAATATCAAAATAGTGCAAAATGGATGATTAACTGATTAAACATTTACTTAAATGCAGTCAAATGCTATTAAATGCATGCCGGGTTCGGGTTATCACACGGCCATTCTCAAGACTAGGTCAAAGTCTGCGTTTATTGTCATTGCGAGTTCATAACTTTCTATCAAAAGGAACAGTAAATAAAGAATTACTCAATAACAAGCCTTTATACAATAATTTAAGTACAAACGGGTGTTACAACATCTAAGATCTGATAACTACCCCGCTATTATACAAACTGAGGTTTCAACACAGCTACCCTTCTTCCAGAAATTAATACAACAAACTCTAACTTTTACAACTTGGATCCAACTATGACATCAAAAGGTTTCGAGCATGTAAACATTCAAAGTCAATTTCCATTTCAAGCAAAGCTGTACCTGCATTGGGGGGAGAAAAAAAACGGTGAGCTCTAGGGAAGCTCAGTAAGGATAGAATAGAAAAGTTTTGAAAACATTTCTGGTCGGTCTCTTTTGTTAATCATGATGCAATTCACGTATGGTAATATAACAAACTGTCCATATAAGATATAGTAGCATATGATAACTACTAGTAAATTATTATCACATTTGAGTCATATATAATAAAAGAAATGACATTTAGGTAAACAATAGTGGCATATATCCACAACAGATATCATCCTACTCTCCGAGGGTGGAATGCCAAGCGAGAGTAGGACACTATTCTCCGAGGGTGGTACCAAGTGAGAGTAGGAACAAGTCAAGTATTTCATGAGGTGGCCAGCCTTGATCACAATTTCAACTTCTTATCTCTCCCAAGAGGATACTCTGGATCGTATCCAAAACCTACAACCCAACATCTCCGGGGGCGGACCTGGTCCCAAGCGAGAGAAATTCTCCAAGGGCGGTAGGGGTCCCAAGCAAGAAGAGGGAATAGGACCACGATAGTCACGGGAGCACCGGCAAGCCCTATGGCATCCAGCATCCGAATGCTATCGTGCCTGAGGTTGCAACCCCTAATTTCATACAAGCATGCGCACGTATTCACATAACACATAATTGATAACTATTTGTACAATTTATGATCACGTGCTTTGATAAACATGTAGGTGGAAAACAACAAAAGAGTTTGTCTCCGGTTAAGTACCTTTAACAATATTAATTCACTGAAAGTTCAAATAACTGAATAAAGTCATATCATACCAAGTAGCCACAAAGGGTGATTAATTTCATAAACAATTAGCTCTTAGCTAATAATTCCGAAACAATACATTATTAAAGTTAATTTTAGTTCAAATATAACAAATAAAGAATATTAACAGACATCTTAAACCAGAATATTAAAAAAACAAATCATATTATAATTATATAAAAATAATATAAATATATAAGGTGCTATTTTTAATAAAATCTCGTCACCTCAAAATGCCAAAAATTGGAAAAGATTCAAACCTGTTTTGAAACTTTCAGAACGTTAACTAAACTGAGTCGATATAATTTAGTAAAATCGGGCCAGAGAAAAGTGTTTGCCTATTTGATTTTAGGGGGTCAAGTGACCCCTTTATATAGGTTTTCCAAACTAATGCATGCGGAACACGTGTCCCGCTACGTGTCTCACATACGTGGCACGTCCACGCATGTGTGAGACGTGTCCCCCCTACGTGTCACGCATGTGTGGCATGTCCACACATGTCCCTCCATGTGTCCCTCCACGTGTCTCACATGCGTGGCACGTCCACGCATGTATGACACGTGTCACTCCCCGAGAGTGACACCAACATTCCATATTTTACCCGTTTCGTGCATAGGTGTCCCGATTATCGTATTTTCGGGTCGGGATATAATTTTGCCAAACTTCACCGTTAAGTAGTACAAGTTAAAAGAAACTCAATGGCGTATATCCCTTTTTCGCGATGGAATCCCGATTTTCCTATAATTTGCCCCAAAATAAACCCCTTTTCCGGATCAAAAACTCCTAAAATTGGAAAAATAGCTGAAATGACCCGAAAAGTTAAGGAAATCACCTATACTCTTGTAAGCAGCTAAAAAGTTTTACTTAGTCATGATATGGAGCTTTACATCCCTGTAACGACCCTAAGTTTAATGTTATAAGAACACCGAATAATATGTTACTATTAATCGCAATACCAAAAGATTTTTAAATAGTAAGACAATTAACTATAGATTAAATGTAGGCAAATAATCACAAAGACATATTTTTCAAAAATAATGAAAGAAATAAATACTTGAAAATGCATGGTCGGGCTCGGGTATTACATCATCCTCCCTTTATAAATATTGCGCCCTTGCAATTTACTTCTCCAGTACCTCCGATCCACTGCGCGAGATTGAATATCGGATGTGAAGTAAGAATTTCAAACATGAGCCTCGAATAGTAATGCCCGGATAAGAATACCAAAGAACACCATATAAGAATACCACTTGAGAATACCAAGAAATCTCGAATGCCAAATAAAGGCAATATAGATGCCAAATAAATGCAATATGAATGCCAAATAAAGGCTCATCTTCAGAAATCCAATAAGTAAGGAGTCCAGAGAAAATACTGATTAAGAAGTCCAACCAAAGATACCAAAGAAGAACTTCAAGAATTCCGATCAAGGAAAATACCAATTGCCGATCAAGCTTCGAGCATTGAACAACGACCAATCAACTGTTCATTTGTTTGTTGACGTGCATTCGAGGAGATCCGCTACTGGCCGATTCTGTCAGGAAATAGGATTACTTACCATTTTACGAGTAATGCATATATACAATTAATAACTTAGACATGCAACTTATAGAAAATAGATTCACACTTAGCAAATAAGCACATTGAGCACACATGATTATGCCAGACATATATCCTTAAAAGACGACTACCCACTGTCTGAAGATCCTATCCCGGCTTATGAGCTATCTAAGCTCTGATGCCACCTGTAACGACCCTAAGTTTAATGTTATAAGAACACTGAATAATATGTTACTATTAATCGCAATACCAAAAGATTTTTAAATAGTAAGACAATTAACTATAGATTAAATGTAGGCAAATAATCACAAAGACATATTTTTCAAAAATAATGAAAGAAATAAATACTTGAAAATGCATGGTCGGGCTCGGGTATTACATCATCCTCCCCTTATAAATATTGCGCCCTCGCAATTTACTTCTCCAGTACCTCCGATCCACTGCGCGAGATTGAATACCGGATATGAAGTAAGAATTTTAAACATGAGCCTCGAATAGTAATGCCCTGATAAGAATACCAAAGAACACCATATAGGAATACCATGTAAGAATACCAAGAAATTCCGAATGCCAAATAAAGGCAATATAGACGCCAAATAAAGGCAATATGAATGCCAAATAAAGGCTCATCTTCATAAATCCAATAAGTAAGGAGTCCAGAGAAAATACCGATTAAGAAGTCCAAGCAAATATACCAATGAAGAACTCCAAGAATTTCGATTAAAGAAAATACCAACAACCGATCAAGCTCTGAGCATTGAACAACGACCAATCAACTGTTCGTTTGTTTGTTGACCTGCATTCGAGGAGATCCGCTACTGGCCGATTCTTTCAGGGAAGGGGATCACTTACCATTTTACGAGTAATGCATGTATACAATTAATAACTTAAACATGCAACTTATAGAAAATAGATTCACACTTAGCAAATAAGCACATTGAGCACACATGATTATGCCAGACACATATCCTTAAAAGACGTCTACCCACAGTCCGAAGATCCTATCCCGCCTTATGAGCTATCTAAGCTCTGATACCAACTGTAACGACCCCAACCCGGCCCTTCTCAAGACTAGGTCAAAGTCTACGTTTATTGTCATTGCGAGTTCATAACTTTCTATCAAAAGGAACAGTAAATAAAGAATTACTCAATAACAAGCCTTTATACAATAATTTAAGTACAAACGGGTGTTACACCATCTAAGATCTGATAACTACCCCGCTATTATACAAACTGAGGTTTCAACATAGCTACCCTTCTTCCCGAAATTAATACAACAAACTCTCACTTTTACAACTTGGATCCAACTATGACATCAAAAGGTTTCGAGCATGTAAACATTCAAAGTCAATTTCCATTTCAAGCAAAGCTGTACCTGCACTGGGGGGGGGGGGGAGAAATGGTGAGCTCGGGCGAAGCTCAGTAAGGATAGAATAAAAAAGTTTTGAAAACATTTATGGTCGGTGTTTTTTGTTAATCATGATGCAATTCACGTATGGTAGTATAACAAACTGTCCATATAAGATATAATAGCATATGATAACTAGTAGTAAATTATTATCACATTTGAGTCATATATAATAACAGAAATGACATTTAGGTAAACAATAGTGGCATATATCCACAACAAATATCAGCCTACTCTTTGAGGGTGGAATGCCAAGCGAGAGTAGGACACTATTCTCCGAGGGTGGTACCAAGTGAGAGTAGGAACAAGTTGAGTATTTCACGAGGTGACCAGCCTTGGTTACAATTCCAACTTCTTATCTCTCCCAAGAGGATACTCCGGATTGTATCCAAAATCTACGACCCAGCATCTTCGAGGGCGGACCTGGTCCCAAACGAGAGAAACTCTCCAAGGGCAGTAGGGGTCCCAAGCAAGAAGAGGGAATAGGACCACGATAGTCACGAGAGCACCGGCAAGCCCTATGCCGCCCTACGTCCGAATGCTATCGTGCCTGAGGTTGCAACCCCTAATTTCATACAAGCATGCGCACGTATTCACATAACACATAATTGATAACTATTTGTACAATTTATGATCACGCGCTATGATAAACACGTAGGTGGAAAACAACAAAAGAGTTTGTCTCCGGTTAAGTACCTTTAACAATATCAATTCACTGAAAGTTCAAATAACTAAATAAAGTCGTATCATACCAACTAGCCACAAAGGGTGATTAATTTCATAAACAATTAGCTCTGAGCTAATAATTCCGAAACAATACATTATTAAAGTTAATTTTAGTTCAAATATAACAAATAAAGAATATTAACAGACATGTTAAACTAGAATATTAAAATAACAAATCATATTATAATTATATAATAATAATATAAACATATAAGATGTTATTTTTAGGGAAAAAAGCAGCAGTAGTCCCTATTGTTTACTCAAAAATCAATTTAATCCCTATTGTTTCAAAATGCTCAAAAAGGTCCCCAATGTTTGTAAACATGCTCATTGTGGTCCCTACCGTTAAAATTTTGGTTAGTTTTAACATATGTAAATAGTATTTTAAGGGTAAATTTGAAAAATCACAAAAAACACAAAATCTCACACAAAAATACCAAAAAACACACACTAATACACCTATAAACACACGCACTCACCAAAAAACACACACTAACACACTAACACACTTACAAACACACACACTTACAGAAATACCAAAAAACACACATTAACACCAAAAAATACACACTAATACACATCCATAAACACACACTAATACCAAAATACACACTAATACACACCCCCAAACACAAACTCACATAAAAACATAAAAAATTGTTCGCGCAGGGGGGACTGTTCTGGGGGGGGGAGGCGCTGTTCACGCGCATCATAAGGGAAAATGTTTATAAAAAGTTGATAACGATTTTAGACATGGACCATTGATTTTTTAATGTGTTTTTATTAAGGATTAAAAGCAGAAGATGCCAAATAGTGGCATGTACAGTGAGCTTTTAATAAAGTGATGCTGATCAAGCGCAGTCAACTTGCTCAAATTGAATATTATCAATTTAAGGATGATGATGGAAGGAAAAGAATAATCAACCCAAAAAATTCTGGAATTTTCTTACAGTGCAGTCAGCTTATTCAGGTACAACTCAGCCTGAGCAAGGGGGGGGGGTGGTGGGTGGTGGTGGTGCTTGGTGGTGCTTGTGGTGGTGGGTTGAGGGGTTGGAAGAAGAAGAAAGGGATAGGGATATTTTGGGTATTTTATTTTTAAGTAAGGGTAGTTTAGTCATTTTATAAATTTTCTATTAGATTTTTAACGGTAGGGACCACAATGAGCATGTTTACAAACATTGGGGACCTTTTTGAGCATTTTAAAACAATAGGGATTAAATTGATTTTTGAGTAAACAATGGGGACTACTGCTGCTTTTTTCCCTTATTTTTAATAAAATCTCCTCACCTCAAAATGCCGAAAATTGGAAGAGATTCGAACCCGTTTTGAAACATTCGGAACGTTAACTAAACTGAATCGATATAATTTAGTAAAATCGGGTCAGAAAAAAGTGTTTGCATGTTTGATTTCAGTTGGTCAAATGACCCCTTTATATAGGTTTTCCAAACCAATGCATGCGGAACACGTGTCCCGCTACGTGTTTCACATGCGTGGCATGTCCACGCATGTGTGACACGTGTCCCCCTAAGTGTCACGCATGCGTGGCATGTCCACGCATGTGTGACATGTGTCCCTCCACATGTCTCACATGTGTGGCAAGTCCACGCATGTGTGACACGTGTCTAAGGACACGTGTCACTCCCCTAGAGTGACACCAACGTTTCATATTTTACCCGTTTCGTGCATAGGTGTCCCGATTGTCGTATTTTCAGGTCTGGATGTAATTTTGCCAAACTTCACCGTTAAGTAGTACAAGTTAAAATAAACTCAATGGCGTATACCCTTTTTTCGGGACGGAATCCAGATTTTCCCATAATTGGCCCCGAAGTAAATCCCTTTTCTGGATCAAAAACCCCTAAAATTAGAAAAACAGCAGAAATGACCCGAAAAGTTAAAGGTAATCACCTATACTCTTGTAAGCAGCTGAAAAGTTTTACTTAGTCATGATATGGAGCGTTACATCCCTGTAACGACCCTAAGTTTAATGTTATAAGAACACATAATAATATGTTACTATTAATCGTAATACCAAAAGATTTTTAAATAGTAAGACAATTAACTATAGAATAAATGTAGGCAAATAATCACAAAGATACATTTTGCAAAAAGAATGAAAGAAATAAATACTTGTAAATGCATGGTCGGGCTCAGGTATTACAATACCTCACTTGTCTTAGCTGAGTTAATGCTTCAATTAAATCATACTTGCCCAGACATGTAAAAAAAACCAATTACAATCACGCCATCGGATGACCTAAAGATCGCGTGGTTATGCTTTAGGAACTGGAGAGGCATATGAATATCTTTCCTTTAGACATTTCATATATCATATATATTCTTTATAACCGAGATAAATGATACCTATGAATGAATTCTATTCCGCTGGTCATCTGTCAAACCCCTCACATTTAGGAAATGCTTTAAGGAAAAGTGCCCCTATATTTGTTTAAACTCATTCCCAGCTGCATAGTTCCATTCTACCAACGGCTCAGTCTCGCTGTCTTTCCTTTCTAGCTATCACTCTTTTTACCCCAGAAAAAAATATTATCACCTTGGCATTGAATAAAATGTCCCTGAGTCCATGTCGTGATAATAGAGCAAGGCCTGGATGTCGTTGTAGAAAGTCTAGCCCGAGGACCCCAAACAAGCTAGGTAACTCGCTAGGGCTTTGATTGTAAACTGGTTATATTTAAAATCGAGATTGGTATTCAATTTGAAAAAAAAAAATAGGTTGAATTAATTTCATATTAGAAAGAAAGAAAAAAGAGCTAGGAAGTTTGGATCGAAATGAAATACTCAAAACCCGATTTGGAGTATTTTTCTTTATCTGCTTCGATAGAGGCACTGTAAGTGGAATAACAATCATTCGACCGATTGCTCTTATCCTTCCTTCACTGCAGATGGCAGAGCTACCGCACTATGTTTCGTTGATTGATGGGAGTATTGAACAACCAGCACAAGAGACAGTAAAGAAGCTCAACTACAAGAGTGGATCTTATCCCGTATTTACTAGCCAAAACTAGGAGAGTCATCTGTATAAGGAGAAAACGGAGGCGCCGAGATATTATAACCAAAAAGGTCTTGTCGCAAGCTGGAGTCGAACCAGCACCTCTGGGATCAAAATACAGGCCCAGCGAACTACCTTTTGTTCTGATCGCGATAAAAGTTTTGTTAAGTTCTTAGTAGCAATCGGTGACCTTTTCTTCTTTTACTTCACATAGCTTTTCGTATCCTTGATAGTTGGAAGTTCTCCAAAAGTATGAAAAGCTGGAGGACTTTGTACCATCCATTCTGGTGTTGTTGGATTCTGTTCAATAGCCCAAGGACTTGGAGCACATTTTTGTTCTTTCTACTGCTTGAAGTGATTGTTACGACCAAGAAGAAACAACGTATCCCAACTACGGATATATAAGAGCCAAAACTGCTAAGGGTATTCCATCCAGCGTAAGCATCTGGATAATCTGGAATGTGACGTGGTATACCCAAAAGCCCTAAGAAATGCATGGGAAAGAAAGTCAGATTAACCCCGAAAAAAGTGATCCAAAAACGAATTTGACCTAGAGTTTCAGGGTATGTCCGACCAAAGATTTTACCTACCCAATAGTGAAATCCTGCAAATAAAGCAAAACCAGGTCCCATAGAAAGTATGTAATGGAAATATGCAACCACATAATAAGTACCATGTAGAGCAATGTCTAGCCCATAATTTGCCATAACTATTCCAGTGAGTCCTCCTATGGTGAACAAAAAGATGAACCCTACAACAAATAACACGAGTGTTTTGTATTGTATCGAATCCCCCTACATGGTAGCGATCCAACTAAAGATTTTGAATCCAGTGGGGACAACTATGATCATGGTAGTTGCAGTGAAGTAGGCACGGGTATCAATGTCTAAGCCCACAATAAACGTATGATGAGCCAAAACAAGAAATCCAAGAACACCTATACTGATCATGGCATAAACCATGCCTAGATACCCGAATACTGATTTTCCCAAAAAAGTCGAAACGATATGACTTATGATACTGGATCCAGGCAGAATGAGGATGTAAACTTCAAGTTGCTTCTCTCTTCTACTAATCTAAGTGGATGAATAGAAGAAATGTGGACTATATCATCAACTTATTCCATTTGTCTAAGAAAGCTAGCCATGCTTTATGGTGAATACTGTCAGGTTTAAATGCTTTGAGATCATAAAGACTGTAATATTCCTCAATAAGGAAGAATTGTCGTGATTTATGACTTCGGAAAGTACTTGATTCAAAGTAATCTAGTATCATGATAACATCTTTTCGACTTTGTACAGACCATTGATAGTAACCATTTTGACTACTATCAAAGTAGATATTTCCTCCAAATACTACCTTATAAGACTCTACATCTTGTAGAAGTTTATTATTTACTCGAATACTTAGTTGAGGTAGTCGATGTTTCATAGTGGTACCAATGCTACCATCAGCATCAAAGATTCCTGCAAACCAATTGGATTGAGCATCTAGTGTAATAGGTAGAATTACAAGGATATCCAGTACTTGACATACACGATGTAGTTGAAGTAGTCGTGCTGAATGTTGAATATGACCATTAATACAATTCATTAGTTTAATCATACCAAGTTTATTATGTAGTTGATAACGATAAGCTTTAGCACCTGATCGCATTTTAATACTTCCATCAAGCATATGTTAGATATATCGTAGTAGTCATAGATCTTCAAGTCCCATAGTAATTTCAAGAGAAGTATATCCTTGTTTACTAACTTGAATACTTCCATCACCATCGATAATTCCAGCTAGCCACTCAAAGGGACCCCTTGGCTACCCCTCTCAGTGCCCGCGAAAACTCCATTGCTTTGACCATCCTCAATGACCTGATGATACTTCTAGCCCTCAAAGAAGCTTTTAACCACCCGGCCACTCTCCCCTTCCTGGGCCACATTTCCCGTTCTCCTTATTAGCTAAGGATGGGAAATCCGTGGCATATCTTCATCAATTGGGCAATTAAAGTAGCGATGGTTTTTTTCTCTTTGTGAATTCGAATAAACAAAAAAATAGGTTGATGGGGCCCCAGCATACTATGTGTAATGATTCCATCATTCACGATAAATAAAAAAGAAAAAGCCATTCCATTTCGACAAAAGACCCATTCCCGAGTTCCATAGCTTTTGGTCCGCTATCCCGATCATGATTTTCCTACCCCCAGAGGGAAAGGTACTTCCTTTTGGGCCGGTTATGGGCGAGGAGGGATTTGAACCCCTGACACCATGGTTCATAGCCACGTGCTCTAATCCTCTGAGCTACAGGCCCTACCCCGTCTCCACTGGATATGTTCTCGAGAGTACCCCCTAAAAAAGGAACATTTCATCTCCCCAGTCATTTTGGGTTAAGAAGATGTGAAAGCGCGTTTATCTCTATAAGAATGGTGCATTTCGAGATGTGAAGTGGGAGAGAATGTATGGCATAATTGTTGGGGTTTTGAATAAGACAACCTTTTGATTTTTCATTTTTTTCGTTTTCATATTGAAAAAGTAATAAGAATGAGAGGTGTCACGCCCCAACTCGACCCCTCCTATAATCAGTCAGGACGCAACGGAATTTGAGCAGTATAACGACATTGAATAGGATACCGAGGCTCTAAACCAACCTCAATAGGACATCATACATCAACTCTATAAACCATACAACAGAGAACTTCTCAATAACATAACAACATACATCATAACCATATTATTCAATAACCATTCCTTGTTATATGCCTCCGTTCCAACATAATACATGAACCCTTAATATACATTACAAAAACATATTGAGCCAATCTAGCAACCTAATCATAAACAAAAGAAAGGCTACTAAGACAACATCATCTAATTCATTATCTTTTCAACATCTTTTACATTATGAACTACAAAGCATATAAAAGTCTACTAAGTTAATTACAAGATAGTAAAACAATACAACATCAAGGATAAGACTCATCCACCTAAGGCACATTTTCCACATTCTCCTCTTCAGGAGGCACGTACCCGTAATCTTGCGAAAGAACACCTGAAAGCATGCAATAATAGAGAGTCAGCTTATATAAAATAAGCCCAGTGAGGATCCGATAGATCTCTACAGTATTCACTATGCTCCTTGGAAATAATCCTTTGAGCAAGTAAACACACAATAACATTAATAATACTATTATCACATAATCTATAATGACCATTCAATAAAGGATACACTAGTTGGTATAGCTCCAAACGCCATCACGATCATAACAGCCTTCTTGTGACTCCCATAAACTCACGCACCCAAGGTACCCCGATAACCTCTCCCTCCATGACACCTCCGTCATGCGAGCTGGAGGCAGTCTCTGGTAGTCATGCCGTTATCAACCCGACAGCCCGATGCTGCCCGAGAGGTGGCACACACATACCAAAGACTCAACAATAATAATAAACATCAATCATTCACAGGAGGACAGTCTAGCAGAACTGCCTACCTCCCGGCATCAATCATCAATCAATAATCATCAATCATCATCAATAATCATATTATCATCATCAATAATCATATTATCATCATAATAACATCAATAATCAATTTAACAATAAAAAAACTAAGTTAGATGACAAAGTAGGCCATCCAACCGAACATGCATTAAACACACAATCAAACCCTAGTTTACCCATCAACAACTCACCATTCAATCACTCAAACCACACCCGATCAACTAAGGCTCAATTCAATAATTTAAAGAAAGATAACCTAAACTTCAAATAATCATATCTTACATTCTACTAATCCAAACAACCCCAAATCAGTTTCAAACACTCACCCACTCGATCAACTACATTAGCCATCTCGGAAACCAACCAAGACACCTCAAAATCAAGCCCAACAAGCCTAAAACCTCAAGGCACCTAGGCTGAAATTTATGGATTTTCACCCAAACATCGAAATTGAAAATTCGGCATTATAACAGCGTTACCACGTAATTAACAAATTTTTAAAAATCGACGGAAATCGATTCCAACCACAACAACTCAAAATAATCCTCAAATAGTCATTCTATCAGCTTTACATAACCGAAAATAAATAATTTCGCTACAATGGCTCAACTCTTGTAGTAATACACCTAAACGATCCCTAGCATGCATGGAGCAATAATCTAACATCAGATTAACATTCTAAAGGTTCAAAATGCAGTTATGAGCAAAAACATAAAAATAAGTTTTGAGATCCAGAATTTTTCTCTCACCTTTGATGCGATAAAAGCCTACGAATGCGTGCAATGCTTGCCCAACAAGCGGAATCCAACTCGGCATGAAGTTCTACAAACAAAAACTAGGTTTTTTTTTGAAAATTTGCTTTGAAAACCTTGAAAACTCTTTTCTATTTTCTCTCTTCTTCCTCTCGGCAATGTGTGTGTAATTTTGGGTGTTTTTGTGCTTTGTGAGTGTGTGTTGGTGATATAAGCTTGAAAATCAACAAGTTCAATGAAAGTCAAAGTTGAAACTTTAGTATTTTTAGTGTTTTCTTGACTTTAAATGCATTTTATTGATCACCAAAGTTCAAAGCAATTATTCAACACCCAAGATAGGTCAAGTAGGTTATTTTTAGGTGACAAGAAGTTTTTCAATCGAACAATTTCACTTGAGTCGGGTTAAAACTCGATTTTCGCAAAAGTCAGTGTAAAAACCCTAATAAATTCTTAAGCCGATTTTAAAACCGTTTTCATCAAACACAGGTCTATTAAAGTCCGTGGACTAGGTCTAGAAGGGTTAAAATGACCAGTTTCAAAATTTTAGCGGACATGTTTCGAAAATACTGTTCACTAAAAATTGATGATAAAATTTCTTACTCCATTTTTTATGAAAATTTCATGAATGCACATTTAGCATGTTCTAGGAGTATTGATACTAAAATTACCACATTCTAAGTCACATAGCACATAGACACGTTAATTCACGCAAAACGAGATATAGCACGCAAAACGAGATAAGATAGAAATGTGGGGTTTCACAAGAGGTGTTAAGCTTTTTGTCATCCTGGCATCAAGCTATTTTTCTACAGGACTTCCCCTACAGTATCGTCACCGCAGTAGAGTTTAACCACCAAGTTCGGGATGGATTGGTGTGGTTCCTCTATGCCTAGGACACTAGAATATCGAACCATGAACGAAGAAAGGCATGAGAGAAAAACATATTGGCTAGTGATTGTGAGGCCCCAATTCTTGATTGGAGGGGACACCAAAGGCCTCTACCCTTCCATTCCTTCGATAGATAGAGAGGGAGGGAAGAGCTTTTGGTTTTTTCATATTGTCAAAGAGTTGAACAATGGTTTTTCCGTGTTGTCAAAGATTTGAACAATGAAAATAGATGGCGAGTGCCTGATCGAATTGATCAGGTCATGTAGGAACAAGGTTCAAGTCTATCGCTCTGTTAGGATGCCTCAGCTGCATACATCACTGCACTTCCACTTGACACCTATTGTAATGATAAACGGCTCATCTCGCCGTGACCTTCTCTTGAATTCTCAAAACTGCTGTCGCTTCATCCCTGCAGGGACAGAGAACCCATCGCTGTCTCGGCTATGCTACCGAAGGCTCTGGGAAGTCAGAATAGGAGAGCACTCATCTTGGGGTAGGCTTACTACTTAGATGCTTTCAGTAGTTATCCACTCCGCACTTGGCTACCTAGCGTTGACCGTGAGCACGATAACTGGTACATCAGAGGTGCGTCATTCCCGGTCCTTTCGTACTAGGGAAAGGTCATCTCAATGCTCTAACGCCCACACCGGATATGGACTGAACTGTCTCACGACATTTTAAACCCAGCTCACGTGCCGCTTTAATGTGCGAACAGCCCAACCGTTGGAACATACTACAGCCCTAGGTGGTGAAGAGCTGACATCAAGGTCCCAGACCTTCCCGTAGATGTGAGTTCTTGGGGAAGATTAGCCTGTTATCCCTAGAGTAACTTTTATCCGTTAAGCGACGACCCTTCCACTCGGCACCATTGGATCACTAAGGCCGACTTTTGTCCCTGCTCGACGGGTGGGTCTTGCAGTCAAGCTCCCTTCTACCTTTGCACTCGAGGGCCAATCTCCTGTTCCAGGAGGCGATCAAGATGCCGTAGGCCAACAAAACCTTTGTGCGCATAGACGCGCCTAGGGAGGCAACCTGTATAGACAGCTAATTCGTAAACCATACGGTTCCTCATTAGTGGTTTTTGCTTGTAGCTCTTATGATGACATCATAGGTTCTCCAAAATCTTCTCTTTGATCAGTGATTCACCGGCCAATAGATCCAGGGATCCCACCTTATTCTCAAACTTGGTGGCTCGGTTGATTGGCACTCCTGTAGGCTCATCTTGCATACAAATTCTAGGGGTCCTAGGTCCTGTATCCACCAAGAACATTTCTTCCCTAAAGCGTAAAACTTCAGATTGTAAGGCGTTTCCACTACATAAGAAAAAACTGGAATTAGATCTTGGAAATGATCATCTCAAATAGATGTTCATCATAAGTTTTTTTTCCCTCCTCTTCCTATTGATCAAAAGCATCCAGCAGCGCCATGCTAGTGGAAAGATTTAAGCTATTAAACTAAGCTACTTTAGGGGAACTTGGTAGAAGCGATTTGCCGCTTCCGTCTTTCTAGGCTTCACAATAGCTCCCCCCTCAAAGTACGCCATCGCTTAGGCCTATAAAACTCATCCGCTTGTATATTCTTGGTGTAATACTCACTTGTAAATGATTGGTGTCAGAAGTTTTCACTGATCATATGTGATCAGTCTCATCTGTGTAAGAATTAGGAATTCCTCTTCCAAGTCATCCCAGAATAGGCGTTATGGCATAGAACAAGAAGAAAACAAAAAGAAGAAATTTGTCCAATAGTAACAAATTGTACCTCCACAGGTTGACATCCGATCCAACCTAGTAGTAAGCGATCCGCCAAAAGCAACCAAAATATTCCTTGGTGAATCGGGCGAAAACTTGAACTACGTATATACATACTTTTAAAAAAAGTTAAAGCCAACAGACATATAAAAATTGGTGGTATTGCGGCTACACTTCCCGCTTTGTCAAGTATACTACGAAGAATGGCATGGATCGGTAGGAAATACCATTCCGGCACAATATGAGGCGGGGTAGGCATCTGATTAGCAGGTATATAATTGTCAGGATGCCCCAAAACATTAGGAGCATAAAAAAACCAAATGGAAAAAAAAGATAGCGAAAGCTACCCAACCTACTAAATCCTTTACATAAAAATATGGGTAAGAAGCTATTTTATCAATCTCTGAATGTATACCCAATGGATTATTTGATCCATGTTGATGTAATGTAGCTAGATGAAGAAGACTGGCACCTACTAAAATAAAGGGGAGTAAATGGTGAAGACTAAAAAAATGATTTAAGGTGGCATTGTCCATAGAGAAACCACCCCAAAGCCAGGTTACTATGGTATCTCTTACTACAAGTATGGCATTAGCGAAGCTTGTAATTACTATAGCTCCCCAAAAGCTCATCTGACCCCAAGGTGGTACATATCCTATAAAAGCTGTCACAATCATTAATAAGAAGATTACAACTCCGAGACATCGAACAAATTCCCTAGGATTGCTATAACTCGCATGATATAGACCACAAAAAATATGAAGGTGAACCACAATGAGAGACATACTTGCCCCATTAACATACATATAATGGAGCAACCAGCCCCCTTCAACATATCTCATAATGTGTTCTACGCTGTTGAAAGCTAGATCTACATGAGGTGTGCAATGCATAGCTAAATAAACACCAGTCACTATCTGAATGACTAAACAAATACTAGCTAACGAACCGAACACCCACCAATAACTAAGAATGCTCGGGGTTGGATAATCTATCAAATGCTGGTTAAGTGTGGAGGATATAGGTTGTTTAAGAAGGGAGAACCATTGGTTCCTTTTAGTCATTTCTTTCTTTTTTCTTTTCTATCGTGACAACTCTTGTTCCCCCACCTTTTAGCGTTCTGGGGCCCTACTATATATATTAAAAGATAGAGCACAATTTCTTCCACCTTCGAAGGATGGAGGGGGTATACAGCGAAAGAAGTGTCAAAGGGGTCGGGTCATCCTGGGTTTCTAAAGAGTTATCCGTGTGAAACCCCACTTTTCATCTTAACCTCGATTTGCACGTTTTATCTCGTTTTGTGTGATTTGACCTGTTTATATGTTATATGAGTTAGAATGTGCTAGATATGTGATTTATATTCTTAATACATGCTATGTGTGCATTCATGAAATTTTCATCAAAATCGGCATCGGTAATTTTATCGTTGATTTTTGTGAATAGTATTTTGAACGCACGTCCGGTAAAATTTTGACACGGGTGTTTTTAGGGTTTGAAAACCCAGTCCTATATTATTAATAGACCCATGTTTGATAAAAAATGATTCTGAAACGGAATAGGAATTTAAATAGATTTTACAGGAGAAAAAGTACGTTTTTAAGCTAAAATAGTGATTTTTGCTCAAAACGATTATTGTATTGACTTTCATTGACCTAGTATATATTAAATACAAATTATATTTCATTTTTAATATTTATAAAATGGCACAATTGAAAAATGTATTTAAAAGACATTTGAAAACAAATAAATATAACTTTTCACCTTCTTTTGCAAAAACTGAGTTTTTACCCGAGTAGGTGTATGAGTATGCATGTGAAATGTTGTCACTTACTCTTAAACTACTAAATATAGTATTTTTTACTTGAGGAAGCAAAATAATCAAGAAAAACTACTTAAAAGGCTAAAAACATTAATAAAAAGACTAGAAAATCAACTTTGGCTTTTAATATTTTTGTTGACTTTGAGTTTATATTATCAACACACATTAAAACAAGCCAAAAACACCCCAAAACACACACAAAACCATGAGTTCAAGGAGGAGGAGGAATAAGGCATTTTCAAGGTTTTTCAAGGCATTTTTCACATAGATTTTGCAATTCAAGTCCAAATCGCTTCATTCAAAGCTTGATTACACTTGTTGGGCATCCATTCTACATCTTTCTTGCATCAAAACACATCAAAGGTGAGAGAAAAATTCTAGATCTCAAAACGTCATTTTTATATTTTTTTCATATAATTGAATTTTGAACCGTTAGAATGTTGAATTGATGTTATATTATTGCTCAGTGCATTCTAAGGATCGATTATATGCATTCTTATGAGTTTTGAACCGTTGTAGCGTAAATTTTTATTTTCAGGTATTTAAAGTTGATAGTTTGGCCAATTGTTGAATATTTTGAGTTGTAGTGGTTGGAATCGATTGCTGTCGATTTTTAAAAGTTTGTTAAATACGGGGTAGTGCTGTTGTAATGCCAAAATTTTGATTGTGATGTCGGTGTGAAAATTCAAAAATTTCAGCCAAGGTGCATTAGGGTTTTAGGGTTGTTGGGCTTGATTTGGATGGATTATGGTTGGTTTCCATATTAAAAACAAATTATATTTCATTTTAAATATTTATAAAATGACATTTAGTGGTATCAGAGCGCATGTTAGCTGTCAGCCGGGGTATCCTCGGAATGTGGGTAGTGGTCCAAGCATGCAAGTATGTATGAAGTGAAAAGAAAAGAGAACTATGTGTTAATATGATTAAGTGCTTATGTGATTTAGTGACTATGTGATTATGTGATCAATTTGTTTATGTGATTGATACTTAAGTGATTTATATGCTTTATGTAAGTTTGTTGCTTATGTGTTAATAATCGTCTATAGCCTGTCTATGTGCTATAACCTGCGCTAACTCTTTGATTAGAAGAATGAGTGGTAGACCGAGAACGAGAGGTAGGCCCGAAGCAATCGACGAGGTTCCGAGAAATGTGGCACTAGGCCAAGTTAGGGGTGATGATTGTATAGGTGCAGCTTTTGATAGGATGAACGAGATCATGGCCGGTCAGGCACAGTTACTAGCTGTGAGGCCCGACCTCGATTTGCGTGCGATACCTCATTTCATCTGCCCTAACCTAGATTTGCGTGCCTTGACCTAGGTTTAAGAATCGTGTTTCATTTTCTGTGCCTTGCATTGAATTACGTGCATTCATTTAGGGTTGCATGCATTTACTTGGAAAACGTGCATTCGTCTCATAGTTCGTGTCTTGTCTCGTAGTGCGTGCCCTAAACCTAGGAAGTGTGCCCACACGCTAATCAAGAAAGCATCTTACACGAAGCACTAGATCATCAATTAATCCTACAAATTCCACTAACTAATATTAAATTACTAATTCAACCCACTAGAAGACAAGATCTCACAAAAGGCTAGACATTCCTTATTCTTTATTCTTTATTCTTTGCGTATCCCAAACACACAATTAATTAATGCTCAAAAGATGACAAAGATTCAGCATTTGTCAAGCCTTGGCCGACCACTTGTTGGGCATTTGTGCTTGCTTGCATAATTCAATTTATTCCTCAAACATTCTTAGACAACTTATGACACAAATGCATAAAAAAATAACCCAAAACCCAACCCAATGCACCCATGTTTTCGACCCATTCTCTTGCCATGCTAGGTGATTCAAAAATCATGCTTCTTGAAGACACAAATCTGAAATTTGTATGCCCAAGGCCGACACATGCTTTATCATTTGCAAGGCTTTCATTTTTCTTCCATTTCTCTCATTTTCCCTCTCATTCTTCTATCTCCCTCTCATTCTTCTCTCTCTCTCGGCCCTAGCTGAATATTGTAGACTCCATAGCTTATCTTCATCACTTCATGGTTCATCAAGGCATGCAAGAAGCTAGGGAGCTCGACTAAGCAAGCTAGGTTGCAAGAAATCACACATGCAAGCTCTTTGAGTCTCTATTTCGGCTTAGGTGAGTTTGCTAGCTTCCATATATTTTCTTCTTGTTCTAACCATATGCACCTACTAAGAACTTGGTCACTAAGCTAGGAAAAATAGAGAAAATCGAGTGGTGTCTCAGCTAAGCATGGAAGAAGATCAACTTTGTGCTTCACCAAGAGTCTTGTGCATCTTCTTGTTGTTTTGCTAAGGTGAGGGCTAAAACTTCTTGAAAATCTTTCAAAAAACTACATGCATGCTCTTAAATGTTCATCTTTGCTTCTGTACTTGAGATATATGTGTGTTCATAAGCTTTTACAACCATGCATGGCAAGATTTTGGGCTAGAATGTGATGATAGATGAAATCGTGCATGTGATAGCTTTCTGTCTTGTTGGTGAGAGGTAATTTTGGCTAGGTAAATGATGTTGAAAATGCGTGAAAATTAGCAGGTAACTATTTTTTCCAGTTCTGAACATTTGTCGCAGAAATAGGCCAAAGTTAATTTTGACTGTAAGGTCCTCAAAATGGCAAATCATTAAAATGTGTCCAAATCTGGAAACTCTGGAAAAATGAAGAAAGTTTTGGCAGATTCACTGACCTTGTAGAACGAACCAGTTTTGACTTAGTAAATGACATCCAAAATATATGAAATTTGTGTCCTGCTATATTTTTCAGTTCTGGATATGTTTGTTAGAAATGGACTAAGGCTAAATCTAACACTAAGGACCTCGAAAACGACAAGTATTGAAATGTGTGCAAATCTGGACAGTTTTGTGCAGTCCCACTGTTTTGGCTATAACTATTGAACTCGAACTCCAAATGATGCGAGGTTTGTTTCTGAATTTAGTTCTCTTCTTAAGATTTAATTTGATATCTTATTCAATGTAATTGGATATTGTTTGCTTGTCTTAAAGATTGTGAGAAAACAGCCCATTGCAGTGAGAGTTTCACTTAGTGATATGCTTAGAAAAATTATTGTAGCTTCTCTTGTTGTATTAAATGCTTGGGATTGTGGAATTGGGATGTTGTGTGAACTGTTTTGAATACTTGAGGGTGTTTGAATTAATCGATGCATGGCTTGAGATTGATTTTGAGTTGACTTGGGGCTTAATCGCACGGGTAAGCACGAAATGGAAACCCTAGTGACTAGGTAAATTCACTAAGTGTTGATCCTATGAATATCTTGTTTAATTATATGTTTAGTAGGCTGCCATTGTAGCCCTAAATGCGATCTTGATGATTACATGTTGACAAGTAGGCCTTTCTTGTACCTGGTCCCATGTAGATGTCGTTGCATGATGAATAATCTTATTATTTTATTACGTGAAACTTGAAATGAGTTGTATGACTTGATTTGCGTGATATTACATGGCTGCCCGTTTAATGTTCATATAACTCCATGTGCCTTTCAAGTGAAATTACTTGTCTTATCGTGCCTCGCTTGGTTACTTGTCAATGTGCAATCTTATGACTGCTCGGAGGCAACCTACTTTGTTGTCCTCCTAATGTGATATATTAAATGTCAAAAATGTGCATTGTATACAAGGTTGCAACCTTTCATTCTGCATGGTAGCGTTCACGCACACCGGGCGGCATCGGGCTTGCCGGTGCAACCTTGACTACCATTATCCAATTCCCTCTCTTGCTTGGGGGCTAGACTTCCTCAGAGAGTTGGGTCGTAGGATTTCGGGGTACCTCCGTAGTACACCCATTTGACGTGATAAGGGGATGATTTGAAGTCGGCCGCAACAACTGATACTGGAAATGAATCAAGAGCAAAAGCTTACTGTATCCTTTTCACTATGTGTATAAGTACTCTCGCTTGGTTCCTAGAGGACCTCGGGGAGGAAAGACGGGTAATTGTGTTCCTTTACTTTTATATTATTGGTATGAATTTATTTGTGATATATTCATGCTTGCAACAAGAGTTTTCATAAGTTGAGCCAGAAAATGAGTTTCAAAACTTATTTTTCGTTCCCCCTCATTGAGTTCATAAGGACTCACCCTCTTTTATCATCTCAGGTGAAGAAGATCAAGAACAGGTACTCGAGGATGACGTGCCTAACGATGATTCCTTGGAATTATTGCCTGTTCTATGTGCTTTGCTTGATTATGGCCATTTGTGAACACTATGCTGCTTGAAGACTATTTCTTTTCATGTTGCTTGATGTTTGTAATGTAAAGGACCCCCGTTGTAATTTGGGGTCTAATTTTGGCTTGTACTGATAATAACTAGATAGACACTACTATGGTCGTTTTGCTATTGTCATTGGCTAATATCTATCATAGGATTATGAGGTATCAGGTAAGGACTAAGTAAAACGAACCTATCCAATCTTAAGCAGGTATTCATTATTAAGCCAAGATCAACAGGTACTTCTGTAACAAGGACAAACAAACAAACGAGACATAGCATCATGCTAGGTTATTAATCAAACGAGACTTCAAGATAATTAGTAGTCGTTTCAATTGATGATAAATAGTAAACTTAGTTGGAAATGAATTTGAGATTGTAAATTTTGAGCCGTTTAGAGAATTAAGTCAAACTAAGGAGCCCAATTACAGCTGTTATGCTGCCGGTTTTTCGGAGAATTTGTGGAGTTTAGGCCAAAATGTTAAGGGTTAAACCTTCATAAACAGTTAAGTATGTGATATGACTTGAATGTTAGATCACACCCTAGTCTAACCTTAATAGGCCAAGTTGGGGCGTGACACCTTATAGAAAGAATGGTATCAGTGTTTAGATTGCTTAAGTCGGGTTTAACTCTCGGACCATGGGTAGAGCCCTAAGATAATTAGGATGACTTGTCTATATGTTATTGTGTGATAATGTTAATTGTGCCTTCTATGTTCTATGTGCTTAAGTGATTAACAAGTCTTACTTGTTTCTAGAATTTTGTATCTATATTATGTTGCATATCTTATGCATTAAATTCTTGTTTGTCGTATTTCAATAAATTGTGCATCGTAATATGTGCCTATAGATGGCGGCCCTAGCACCCGCACTACTAATAGGAGCGGTGAACCCCAAGAGACCGGAGATGCTTATCAAACTAATCCCGGCATAGCTATGTTTAACATGATGGCAAATGCCATGGATCGTGTATCACGAGTTATGGAGCGTCAGGATGCACGTGAATCTAACAACAACAACAGCAACAGGAATTATGGTAACCATGGGAGACATAGCAAAATAAGGGAGTTCCTTGATTTTCGCCAGTCCAAATTCTACGGGGAAGCTGATGATGAGAAAGCAGAGGCTTGGTTGTCTGAGATCGAGAGGATTTTCAGGCCACTTGATTATACTGATGAAGAAAAGGTAGAGTTTGTTGTGTTTCTGTTGCACGGGTATGCTGAGCATTGGTGGCACACTGTGGAGGCACTATGGGAAACTGATCAGACACCTCGCTTGTGGGGTAATTTCGTTAAGGCATTCAAGGAGAAATATGTACCTGCAGTTTCCAGGCAGAGGCGGATTGAGGAGTTCATGCACTTGAACCAGGGTAACATGACGGTGGCCTAGTACGGGGCTCATTTTGATCGACTGTCCCGCTATGCTCAATACATGGTCAATATTCCGGAGGCGAAGATGTGGAAAATTACTACAGGATTGAGGCCAGAGTGTCAGGACCAGTTGGATTCGCATGACTTCGATACCTATTCTGCTCTCTTTGCTGCTGCTTCCCGAGATGAGAAGAGGAAACTTGATAGAGCCGGTTCGAGTCAGCCGAACAAGAAACCATACCAACCTTCAGGTCAACAGAGGAAATTCCAGGGCCAGAGTCGTGGTCAGGGCCAGAGCCAGAACAGACCAGTGAATACTGTAGCCCGACTAAAGTGCCATTAGCCTCTTCCACCCGCGGATCCACAGGTAGTTCACCCGCTACTCAGTCTGTCAACCGTTCTTACTGTGACAAGAAGGGGCATACCGAGGCCCAGTGCTGGAAGAAGTCAGGACGATGTGTGAGATGTGGCAGTGATCAGCATCAGATCAAGGATTGCCCTAAATGGCAAGCAGGACAAAATCAAGTTAAACCAGCTGGTAAAGGCAAGACTCTAGTTCCTAGAGTTCAGGCTCGAGCTTATGCTATTGAGTGCGAGGAGCTTCCAGAGGAGACTGCTGTTGTTGAAGGTACATTCTTCATACTGAATCAACCTGTTAGGGTGCTAATTGATCCGGGTGCTACTCATTCATTTATTACACCCTTATGTGTGCAACGTGTGAAACTACGAGTTGTATGTTTGCCTTACAAAGTAGAAGTTGGTACTCTGATGGGTTCTAAACTTGTTACTAGCTCAACTTGTAAAGCATGTAAAATCCAAATTAAGGATAGAGAATTCTCAGCCAATCTTATTGTATTACCTTTTCGAGACTATGAGGTCATTTTAGGGATGGACTGGTTGGCAAAGCATCATGCCCAACTAGATTGCTGGATGAAGATTGTAACATTCTAGGTACCTGGTCAACCAATACTGGAGGTAATGGGTCGAAGAGATTTCACCGGGAGTTCCATCAATTCATCTATGAAAGCAGTAAAGTCCTTGAGGAAAGGGTGTAGTGGATACTTAGCTTACCTCATCAACAAGCCGTCGGACAAAGCTAAGTTGGAGGAGATGCTAGTGATCAAAGACTATGCGGATGTGTTTCCAGAAGAATTGCCCGGTTTACCCCCAAATCGGGAGATCGAGTTCATTATAGAGTTACTGCCTGGCACCCAGCCGATATCTAAAGCCCCCTATCGTATGGCACCGACCGAGCTACAAGAATTGAAGGACCAATTGCAAGGATTGTTGAAGAAGGGGTTTGTTCAACCAAGTTCTTCTCCGTGGGGTGCACCAGTCCTATTTGTAAAGAAGAAAGACGGAACGTTGAGGCTATGCATCGATTATTGAGGACTGAACCAAGTGACTATCAAGAATAAATACCCACTTCCACTGATCGACTAGTTGTTTGATCAACTTCAAGGAGCTAAAGTGTATTCGAAACTTGACTTGAGGCAAGGATACTATCAGTTGCGGATCAAAAAGGAGGATGTGCCTAAAACGGCTTTTAGGACAAGATATGGTCATTATGAATATGTGGTGATGCCTTTTGAACTAACTAATGCCCCTGCATCTTTTATGGACTTGATGCACAGGGTGTTTCAACCCTACTTGGACCAATTTGTGGTGATCTTCATTGATGATATTTTGGTAAACTCAAAATCCGAGGCTGAGCATGAACAACATCTGTGATTAGTATTGTAGAAACTTTGAGAGCATCATTTGTATGCAAAGTTTAGCAAGTGCGAATTTTGGTTGCAGCAGATTGCATTTTTGGGGCATATCATATCCCAGGAGGGAATAGCAGTGGATCCACAAAGATAGAAGCGGTGATGTCTTGGAAGAAGCCGGAGAATGTTACGGAGATTCGGAGTTTTCTTGGTCTAGCCGGCTATTATCGGAGATTCGTGAAGGATTTCTCTAAGATTGTAGGAACGCTTACAAAGCTCACTCAAAAGAAAACAAAGTTTGTGTGGGATGATAATGTGAGAACAGCTTCCAAGAGTTGAAGAAAAGATTGACTACCGCACCTGTTCTTGCATTGCCTGAAGGGAGTCAAGGTTTTGTAATTTATAGCAATGCTTCGAAAGAAGGATTGGGTTGTGTGCTGATGCAAAATGGTAGAGTGATTGCGTATGCTTCTAGGTAACCGAAGCCGTATGAATTGAACTACCCGATGTGATACCCCGAACCTGGCATGTATTCAATAGCATTTAAAGTTCATTTAAATTGCATTTTATTGACCTTTCACCTTCTGTGACCAAACTAGTTGACTTTTCATCTACATTGACCAACTAGGACAAGGAGAGAATTTTTAAAATGTTTAAGAAAGGACAAACATGGGATGAGATATAAAAAAATGCAATGTTAAGTTAGTCAAATTTTGGGTCAACTTTGGAACTAATCTGAACCAATTGGGGAAGATTTAGGTAGCAAATTATATATGGTTGGAAAGCTCTATCAGTCTAGTTTCTGAGGCTTTAAACCGTTCGTGAATTGGAGTTTTCTAGAAGAAATTATGGCCGTTTTCGTAAGGTCGCGCATAACTGTTTTGGTTTAGCGGGTTGACCAAATCTTTGACCTTTGACTTGTCATTTTTTTTTCCTAAATAAGCAGAATTACACACGAAAAAAAACAGAGAAGAAAGGCTTGAAACCATGAGGAAAAGAAGGAGAAAAAAAAAGAATTTTTCAACTACAAATCACCAAATCTTTGCGTGAGCTTGCACGGGGTGGTTTCCGAGGCACTCTACGAGGTTTTCCTAGCGTCTAGGAGCGTCTAAGGTGAGGGAAGCATGTTATTTGCGCATTTAAATGCTATTGCAGGTTTTATATTTTGCCTAGAAACAGGGGAGACTCCGTCCGTTTTCCCTGAAAATTATGCCCGGGTTTGGATTTGGGTTGTGATTAGATTGATTGATAGAACTCCCAATCTCGAGAGGGATCGGGGTGTTACAGGTGGTATCAGAGCTTGTCTAGCTCATAAGCCGGGACAGGGTCCTTGGTCTGGTGGGTAGTGACCCTTGAATGTGTGCTTGTTAAGTGTGTCTTGAAAGTGTATGCTTGTATGTGAGATTGTGTGTCTTGACTTGAATGTATGCACTTATGTGATATAGTTATGTGTTATGTGTTATGTGTTAAATGTTTCTCAAGAAAGGTGAAATATCTAGTTGTCTATCGAATTGACTTATTGAATTGGCATCGTGAATCGAATCGACCTCGTGAATTGTTATTTGCTTGAAGTATTGCTTGTAATGTATGTATTGAAATGTCTTGAATTGGTTATGCTGTGATTTGAATTGATTATGTTGTGCTTGACTTGATTATCGTGATTGAGTAACTTTGTTGAATAAACTCTTTTGTGAACTTGCTTGCATAATAGTATAAGGCATGTGTATAACTGCGATATATTGGCATTCATATATGTCATATTGAAATGGTAAGTAAGTCCTCTTCCTCCCCTGAAGAAAGTGGTTCACAGCTAGCCACTCAAGGTGTATGGGTTGGCAGGAAATGAATGGCATTTAATTAGCCTTTATTTGGGAGTTGGTGTTTGCTTTTGGAGCTCGGTTATTGGCGAATCTCTAAGGTCTTCCTCTGTGATTAACAGTTGTGAAGAGTAGCTTTCTCTTGGGGTTTTATTTGATTGTTCTCTGGGGCATTCTTTGGTTTTCTCAATGGGTATTCTTTGGAGACTTTTGTTGGCACTTTTTGGTGGACTTGGCTATTGGGGTTTCAATTGGATTTACTGCACGGTATTATCTATGGTATATGTGTCTCGGTCTTTATTGGTGTGATACTGACATCCCTGATTGGAAATTCTTCAATGGCATTTTATAGAATTCTTAGTGGGCATTCTACTAGTATCTTTCCTTGATGGCACTTATTGGAAGTCTTACACTTGGAATCCTATTCAGACTTATTATCTCATATTGCTTATGGTATGCTGTGGAATACTTTGGGCTTTCTTGGTGGTAAATTGTATAAGTTCTCACCTGGCGAACAGTGAAGAGGCCTTGGAGTTTGGTTTTGTATGTTGTACACCTGCTCGGGAATCTTACTCGGATTTCTCATCTAGTTGGAAAAATTATATTTGTTATTTAACTTGACTGTCTTATTAGACACATGATAATTCCTCTAGTATTTCCTTAGACATTCTTCTCAGCATTTGATAGCGATACTCGGAATCTAATGGGTTGTCCTATGGGGTTATTATTTGGAAGGCTTCTTTGGAACTTTTGAAGTATATTTGATTGGGTTTCTTAGTATTTTCTTCGCACTCTTATCAGGGAATTCTTCTATGAAATTCATGACCAGTGGGGTACTTATTTGGACCTCTGGATGGAACCTTTGTTTGAGCCTTTATTTGGCTTCTTGTTTGGGAATTCTCGGGCAGTAATAGTTGAACTTCTACTCGAGATTCATGTATGGGGTATTCATTTGGTATTCTTCTTATCATTAATATGTGATGTGATTTTATCTACAGTATCTTTGCTTAGGTCTTTATTGGTATTATCTCGGCGCTTTTAGTTGGAATTTTATTCTTCTTCGGTATTCGTATCAACGGGATTCTTCATCCGATGAAGATTAGTCAGAATTGGATTTCAGATGATGCTGAGTTCTATTAGAAGAAGAATTGCGATGACGCAATTGTTTTAAGGGGGGAAGGATGTGATACCCCGAACCTGGCATGTATTCAATAGCATTTAAAGTTCATTTAAATTGCATTTTATTGACCTTTCACCTTCTTTGACCAAACTAGTTGACTTTTCATCTACATTGACCAACTAGGACAAGGTGAAAATTTTTGAAATGTTTAATAAAGGGCAAACTTGGGATTAGAAAAAAAATGCAATGTTAAGTTAGTCAAATTTTTGGTCAACTTTGGAATTAAATCTGAACGAATTGGGGAAGAGTTAGGTAGGAAATTATATATGGTTGGAAAGCTCTATCAGTCTAGTTTCTGAGGCTTTAAACCGTTCGTGAATTGGAGTTTTCTAGAAGAAGTTATGGCCGTTTTCG
Organism: Ehretia macrophylla; assembly: GCA_037974665.1. Taxonomy (NCBI): domain Eukaryota; kingdom Viridiplantae; phylum Streptophyta; class Magnoliopsida; order Boraginales; family Ehretiaceae; genus Ehretia; species Ehretia macrophylla. The sequence goes on from CM075782.1 coordinate 51,799,538, forward strand.
TAAGGTCGCGCATAGCTGTTTTGGTTTAGCGGGTTGACCAAATCTTTGACCTTTGACTTGTCATTTTTTTTTCCTAAATAAGCTGAATTGCACACGAAAAAAAAACAGAGAAGAAAGGCTTGAAACCATGAGGAAAAGAAGGAGAAAAAAAAAAAAGAAATTTTCAACTACAAATCACCAAATCTTTGCGTGAGCTTGCACGGGGTGGTTTCCGAGGCACTCTACGAGGTTTTCCTAGCGTCTAGGAGCGTCTAAGGTGAGGGAAGCATGTTATTTGCGCATTTAAATGCTATTGCAGGTTTTATATTTTGCCTAGAAACAGGGGAGACTCCGTCCGTTTTCCCTAAAAATTATGCCCGGGTTTGGATTTGGGTTGTGATTAGATTGATTAATAGAACTCCCGATCTCGAGAGGGATCGGGGTGTTACACCCGACGCATGATTTGGAGTTAGCGGCTATTGTGTTTGCACTTAAGAAATGGAGGCACTATCTGTGGGGTAACAAGTTTGAGGTGTTTACTGATCACAAGAGCTTGAAATACTTGTTCTCACAAAAAGAGTTGAATATGAGGCAAATGCGGTGGATGGAGCTTTTGGATGATTATAATTGCACAATCAATTATGTGCCCGGTAAAGCAAATGTATTTACAGATGCCTTAAGTAGGAAAGCAAGCATGGCACAACTGGAAGTCAAGGTGCAGGAGTTGTTGGAGGAAGCATTTTTGTGGAAATCACAATTGACTCGGAAAGGGTTACTTTTTTCCACTACTCAGGTTCAATCGACCTTGTTGTTTGAATTACAAGAGGCTCAACAGAAGGACCAACAGTTTCAGAAGACTAAAGAAAGTAACATAGATTTCAAGTTTCATGATGATGGTATTTGGAGGTTTAGGAATCGGATTTGTGCTCCTAATGAACAAGAGCTGAAAAAGAAGATTCTTGAAGAAGCCCATAATTCAAGATATACTATTCACCCCGGCGGAACAAAGATATACCGAAATTTGAAGCAACACTATTGGTGGAATAACATGAAGAGAGAGATTGCGGAGTTTGTGGCACGGTGTTTGACTTGCCAGAGAGTCAAAGCGGAACATCAACGACCCGCAGGTTTACTTCAGCCGTTGGAGATTCCTCAATGGAAATGGGAACATATAACTATGGACTTTGTTATGGACTTGCCCAGGTCACAAAAGGGTCATGACGCCGTTTGGGTCATAGTGGATAGATTGGCTAAGTCAGCGCACTTCTTACCGATGAACAAGGAGGATAGTCCTGAGAAATTGGGAGATATGTATGTGGTGGAGATTGTAAGATTGCACGGGATGTCTGTGAGTATTGTATCGGATAGGAATCCTCGTTTTACTTCCCGATGTTGGAAGAGATTACAAGAAGCTTTATGAACGAAGTTGAGTTTTAGCACGGCTTATCACCCTCAGACTGATGGACAATCTGAGAGAACTATTCAGATTTTGGAGGATATACTGAGGGCGTGTGTTTTAGACTTCGGGAATGGTTGGGAGAAATACCTATCTCTAGCGGAGTTCGCTTATAATAATAGTTATCAGGCCACTATCGGGATGGCCCCATTTGAGGCGTTGTAAGTGCCGATCCCCAATTTACTGGGATGAAGTAGGTGAAACGAAGACTTTGACCCGACCCTTCTACCTGAACTTATGAAGACTGTTGATAATATCCACCTCATCCGGAAACGGATACTTACCGCCTAGAGCAGGCAGAAAAGTTATGCAGACCGACGGAGATGGAGCCTAGAGTTTGAGATCAGCGACAAGGTGTTCTTGAAGATATCACCCCGGAGGGGACTAATTAAACACGGCAAGGGTGGAAAGTTAAGCCTGAGGTTTGTAAGACCATTTGAGATAATTGAGAATGTTGGCATATTGGCGTATCACCTAGCACTACCTCAAAACCTCTCCAATATTCACGACGTCTTTCATGTTTCTATGCTACGGAAGTATCACCCTGATCCATCGCATATCTTGGAGCCAGAGCCGTTGCAGCTTCAAGAGAACTTGTCTTATGATGGGATCATCATGGAGTTGAAGAAGCAACGTGGGAAAGGCGAGACCAGATGGAGCAACAGTGTCCAGCTTTATTCAAAGGTAATATTGAATTTCGGGATGAAATTCTTTTAAGGAGGGAAAGATGTGAGGCCCGACCTCGATTTGCGTACGATACCTCGTTTCGTGTGCCCTAATCTAGATCTGCGTGCCTTGACTGAGGTTTAGGAATTGTGTTTCATTTTGTGTGCCTTGCATTGAATTACGTGCATTCATTTAGGGTTACGTGCATTTACTTAGAAAATGTGTATTTGTCTCGTAGTTCGTGCCCTACCTCGTAGTGCGTGTCCTAAACCTAGGAAAGCGTGCCCACACGCTAATCAAGAAAGCATCTTACACGAAGCACTAGATCAGTAATGAGTCATACAAATTCCACTAACTAATATTAAATTACTAATTCAACCCACTAGAAGACAAAATCTCACAAAAGGCTAGACATTCCTTATTCTTTATTCTTTATTCTTTGCATATTCCAAACACACAATTAGTTAATGCTCAAAAGATGATAAAGATTCAGCATTTTTCAAGCCTTGGCCGACCACTTGTTGGGCATTTGTACTTGCTTGCATAATTCAATTTATTCCTCAAACATTCTTAGACAACTTATGACACAAATGCATAAAAAAAAACCCAAAACCCTACCCAATGCACCCATATTTTCGACCCATTCTCTTGCCATGCTAGGTGATTCAAAAAACATGCTTCTTGAAGACACAAATCTGAAATTTGAATGCCCAAGGCCGACACATGCTTCATCATTTGCAAGGCTTTCATTTTTCTTTCATTTCTCTCATTTCCCTCTCATTATTCTCTCTCCCTCTCATTCTTCTCTCTCTCTCTCGGCCCTAGCTGAATATTGTAGACTCCATAGCTTATCTTCATCACTCCATGGTTCATCAAGGCATGCAAGAAGCTAGGGAGCTCGACTAAGCAAGCTAGGTTGCAAGAAACATACATGCAAGCTCTTTGAATCTCCATTTAGGCTTAGGTGAGTTTGCTAGCTTCCATATCTTTTCTTCTTGTTCTAACCACATGCACCTACTAAGAACTTGGTCACTAAGCTAGGAAAAATAGAGAAAATCGAGAGGTGTCTTGGCTAAGCAAGGAGGAAAAACAACTTTGCGCTTCACTAAGAGTCATGTGCATCTTCTTGTTGTTTTGCTAAGGTGAGAGCTAAAACTTCTTGAAAATCTTTCAAAAAACTACATGCATGCTCTTAAATGTTCATTTTTGCTTCTGTACTTGAGATATATGTGTGTTCATAAGCTTTTACAACCATGCATGGCAAGATTTTGGGCTAGAATGTGATGATAGATGAAATCGTGCATGTGACAGCTTTCTGTCTTGTTGGTGCGAGGTGGTTTTGGCTAGGTAAATGATGTTAAAAATGTGTGAAAATTCGTAGGTAACTAGTTTTTCCAGTTCTGAACATTTTTCGTAGAAATAGGACGAAGCTAATTTTGAATCTAAGGTCCTCAAATTTGAAAATCATTAAAATGTGTCCAAATCTGGAAAGTCTGGAAAAATGAAGCAGGTTTTGGCAGATTCACTAACCTTGTAGAACAAACCAGTTTTGACTTAGTAAATGATATCAAAAATGCATTAAATTTGGTGTACTACTATATTTTTCAGTTCTAGACATTTTTGTTAGAAATGAACTAAGGCTAAATCTGACCCTAAGGCCCTAAAAAATGACAAGTATTAAAATGTGTACATATCTGGACAGTTTTGTGCAGTCTCACTGTTTTGGCTATAACTATTGAACCCGAACTCCAAATGATGCGGGGTTTATTTTTGAATTTAGTTAACTTCTTAAGCTTTAATTTGACATCTTATTCACTGGAATTGGAGATTTTTTGCTTGTCTTAATGATTGTGAGAAAACAGCCCATTGCAGTGAGGGTTTCACTTAGTGATATGCTTAGAAAAATTATTGTAGTTTCTCTTGTTGTATTAAATGCTTGGGATTGTGGCATTATGATGTTGTGTGGACTGTTTTGAATACTTGAGGGTGTTTGAATTGATCGATGCATGGCTTGAGATTGATTTTGAGTTGACTTGGGGCTTAATCGCACGGGTAAGCACGAAATGGAAACCCTAGTGACTTGGTAAATTCACTAACTGTTGATCCTATGAATATCGTGTTTAATTATATGTTTAGTAGGCTGCCCGTAGTTTCCATTGTTGCCCTAAATGCGATCTTGATGATTACATGTTGACAAGTAGGCCTTTCTTGTACCCGGTCTGTCACGCCCCAACTCGACCCCACCTACGATCAGTCAGGACGCAACGGAATTTCGGCGGCATAACGACAGTAAACAGATTTCCGAGGTTCTAAACCAACCTCATTAAACATCATACATCCAGTAATTCCTCAATACAAACAACAACATACAAAACAACCATATAATACAATAAAACATCCTCGTTATACGCCTCCGTTCCAACATGACATACAATACCTCAACTTTATCATACATTTCAAAAGTAAGTTGAGACACATTTACAACTTAACCATAAACAAAAGAAAACCGCTAAGTTAACATCATTTGGTTCATCATCTTTTCAATATCTATTACATTAAGAACCAAAAGGCATATAAAGTCTATTAAACTAATATGCAAGACATTTAACAACATAGAATCATGGATAAGACTCAGGGACATATGACTCATCCACGAAAGGCACGTTTTCCACATTCTCCTCTTCAGGAGGCACGTACCCGAAATCTTGTGAAAGTACACCTGAAACATGCATTAATAGAGAGTGAGCTTATATACATAAGCCCAGTGAGGATCCGATAGATCTCGACAGTATTCACTACGCTCCTTGGATTTAGTCCTTTGAGCAAGTAAACACACCACAACAATAACAACATAAATAATGCTATCATCACATAACTATATAACCAATCAATAAGGATACTCTATTTGGTGTAGCTCCAAACGCCATCACGATCTCAACCGTTCTTCTTATAACTCCCCATTACTCACGCACCCGAGGTACCTCACTAGCCCCTTCCCTCCATGACATCTCCGTCATGCGAGCTGGGGGTAGCCTATGGCAGTCATGCCGTTATCAACCCGACAGCCCAACGCTGCGCGAGAGGTGGCACACACATACCAAGACTCCATATTCATCAATCATCATGCAAGCATAAATCAATCAATCAATTGGGAGATCAGCAACAAGAGTGCCCGATTCCCGCATTCAATAATAATCAATCAATAACATCAATATAACATCGATATTAAATTAAACAACAAACAACGTAGTTAGATGACAAAGTAGGCCATCTAACCGGACATGCATAATATACATAATTAAACTCTAAATTACTCAACAACGACTCACCATTCATCACTCGAACACTACCCAACCATCTAAGGCATCGTTCAAGAAATTAAAGAATGACAACCTAAACTTCTAAAATTCATAACTTACAATCTACTAATCCAAACATTGCCAAATCAGTTCCTATCACTCACCTATTCAACCTACTACATTAGCCCTCTCGGAAATCCACCATAACACCTCTAAATCATGCCCAATAACCCTAAAATCCTATGACGTCATGGCTGGATTTTCCGGATTTTCACACAAACAATGTAATCGAAAATTCGGCATTACAACAGCGCTAACACGTAATTATCAAGTATTTAGAAATCGACGGCAATCGATTTCGAGCAACGCAACTCAATTAAATCAACTTTTAACATTTTATTCAAAATTAAATACCCGGAAAATAAAAATTATGCTATATGCGACAGAAACTTGTAGTATTAGTATATAATGATCCCTAGCATGCAAGGAGCAATAATCTAACATCAGATTTCAATTCTAACGGTTCAATCTTCATTTATACGCAAAAACACAAAAATGACATTTTGAGATCTAGAATTTTTCTCTCACCTTAGATGCGATATAAGCCTAGGAATGCGTGCAATGCGTGCCCAACAAGCAGAATCCAAGTCGGTGCGAAGTTTCACGGACAAAAACTAGGTTTTTCTTTGAAAAATTGATTGAAAAGCTTGAGTTTTCTCCTCTCTTTTTCTCTCCTCAACCTCACGGCAATGTGTGTGTGTGTGATGGTGTTTTTGTGTTGTGTGAGTGTGTGTTGAGGACATTAGCTTAAATGGTCAATTAATTAATTAAAGTCAAAGTTATTTTAATAGGTATTTTTGTATTTTTAATGACTTTAATTGCATTTTAGTGCTCACCAAGTTAAAAATAATTATGCAACCCCCCAAAATATCACAAGTGGATTATTTTTAGGTGACAAGAAGTTTTACATTCAAAGAATTCCACACGAGTCGGCTTAAAACTCGATTTTCGCAAAAGTCGGTGTAAAAACCCTAATAAATTCTTAAGCCGATTTTAAAACCGTTTTCATCAAACACAGGTCTATTAAAGTCCGTGGACTAGGTCTAGAAGGGTTAAAAAGACCAGTTTCAAAATTATAGCAGACGTGTTTCGAAAACACTATTCACTGAAAATCGACGATAAAATTTCTGACTCCGTTTTTGATGAAAATTTCATGAATGCACATTTAGCACGTATTAGGAGTATTGAAATCAAAATTATAACTTTCTAGGTCCTATAGCACATAAACAGATCATATGCACGCAAAACGAGGTAAAGCACGTAAAACGAGATAAGCAGGAAAAGTGGGGTTTCACATTCTCCCCCCCTTATAGAAATTTCGTCCTCGAAATTCTTACTTGATGTACGGAATAGATCTGGGTATTGCTGCTGCATCTGATCTCGTCTCTCCCATGTAGCTTCCTCAATGCCGTGATGCTTCCACAACACCTTAACCATCGGAATCCTCTTCGACCTCAACTCTCGGTCCATCTGATCTAGAATACGAATCGGACGCTCGTCATAAGTCAAATTCTCTCGAAGCTGTAACGGCTCTGGCTCAAGAATATGAGAAGGATCCGGATTGTATTTCCGCAAATTAGACACGTGAAACACATCGTGGACATTAGAGAAGTTCTCCGGTAAAGCCAACCGATATGCCAACTTACCAACCCTGCCAGTAATCTCAAACGGCCCAACAAATCTCGGACTCAGCTTACCACCTTTACCATAACGAACAAACCCCTTTCGAGGAGACAATCTCAAGAAAACCCGATCTCCAACTGCAAACTCCAAGTCTCGACGACGCTTATCAGCATAACTCTTGAATCTACTCTGCGCCGTAAGCATTCTCTGCCTGATTAACTAAACATTCTCAATCTTCTCAAGAAGTTCTGGCATAATAGTCGGATCAACAGTCTTCATCTCTCCTACCTCGTCCCAATATAAAGGTGAACGGCACTTACGACCGTAAAGAGCTGCAAAAGGTGCCATTCCAATAGTAGCTTGATAACTATTGTTATAGGCAAACTCGGCAAGTGGTAGATGTTTCTCCCAGTTCTTCCCGAAGTCCAGAACACAAGCCCTAAGCATATCTTCCAGAATCTGAATAGTCCGCTCAGATTGACCGTCGGTCTGTGGATGATACGCTGTACTGAAGTTCAACTGAGTACCTAAGGTCTCCTGAAGTTTCTCCCACAAACGAGAAGTAAATCGAGGATCTCGATCAGAGACAATACTAGATGGAATACCGTGAAGTCTAACAATCTGATCCAGATAGAGATCCGTCAGCTTTGTAACCTCATCTCCCAACCTCATGGCAATAAAATGAGCTGTCTTCGTCAAACGATCCACGACAACCCAAACTGCATCATTACCCCTCGGTGATCTAGGCAAACCAGTGACGAAGTCCATCGTAATATGCTCCCATTTCCACTCTGGTATAGCCAACGGCTGAAGCAAACCTGCTGGTCGTTGATGCTCGGCTTTCACTCTCTGACAAGTCAAACATCTAGACACAAACTGAGCAACCTCCCTCTTCATGTTGTTCCACCAGTAATGTTGCTTCAAATCCCGATACATCTTGGTTCCACCCGGATGAATAGTATATTTAGAATTATGAGCTTCCTCCAGAATACCTCGTCTCAAGCCCGGTTCATCGGGAACACAAACCCTGTTCCGAAACCGAAGAATACCGTTCTCATGCAGTTTAAAGTCAGACTGATCATCCGAAATCTGATCCTTGATCTTCTGAAGGTTAACATCAAGCTGCTGAGCTTCCCTGATCTGAGACAACAATAAAGGCTGAATACGGAGATGTGAACACATCACCCCAACCTGAGTGAACTCTGGTCTCCAATAACTAAACTCCTCAAGAACCTCCCACTTCTTGACAGCCAAACAAGAAATACTAGCCTTCCGGCTGAGAGCATCTGCCACAACATTTGCCTTTCCAGGCAGATAATTGATAGAACAATTATAATCTCCAAGAAGCTCCATCCACCTCCGCTGGCGCATATTCAACTCCTTCTGTGAGAATAAGTACTTAAGACTCTTATGATCAGTGAAAATCTCGAACTTACTGCCCCACAGATAATGACGCCACTTTTTCAGTGCGAAGACAACTGCTGCCAACTCAAGATCATGAGTCAGATAATTCACCTCATAAGGCTTCAACTTCCTGGAAGCATAGGCAATAACTCGGCCATCCTGCATAAGAACACATCCCAAGCCCTCCTTGGATGCATCACTGTAAATGACCATATTATCGGTCCCCTCTGGTAGAGCAAGTACTGGAGCGGTAGTTAACCTCTTTTTCAACTCCTGAAATCCACTCTCACACTTCTCGTCCCAATTAAAGATAGTCCGTTTCTGAGTCAACTTAGATAGTGGCCCCGCAATCTTTGAGAAGTCCTTGACAAACCTACGGTAATAACCCGCCAAGCCAAGAAAGCTACGGACATCAGTAACACTCTCTGGCCGCTTCCAAGACATCACCGATTCAATCTTAGTGGGATCTACAGAAATACCACTCTGTGTAATAACATGGCCAAGAAAAGAAATCCGTTGCAGCCAAAATTCACATTTGCTGAACTTGGCAAACAATTGATGCTCCTGCAACTTCTCTAATACAAGCCGTAGATGTTGCTCATGCTCCAATTCAGATTTAGAATAGACCAAGATATCATCAATAAAAATCACCACGAACTGGTCCAAGTACGGCTGAAAGACTCGATGCATAAGATCCATGAATGCTGCCGGTGCATTAGTCAAACCAAAGGGCATGACAACAAACTCATAATGCCCGTACCGAGTCCTGAAGGCAGACTTCGGAACATCGTCTGAGCGAATCCGAAGCTGATAATACCCCTGCCTCAAATCAAATTTAGAATAGACTTTGGCTCCCTGAAGTTGATCAAACAACTCATCAATCAGTGGCAAAGGATATTTATTCTTGATGGTCACCTGATTCAAACCACGGTAATCAATACACAATCTCAAAGTACCATCCTTCTTCTTCACAAATAAGACTGGAGCTCCCCAAGGTGAAGAACTCTGCTGAATAAATCCTTTCTCCAACAACTCCTGTAACTGAGTCTTCAACTCCTTCAACTCAGCTGGTGCCATCCGGTATGCCGATTTAGAAATAGGTTGAGTACCGGGAACAAGATTAATCACAAACTCTATATCCCTCTCTGGCGGCAATCCTGGCAACTCCTCGGGAAATACATTAGGATATTCCCGGATAATAGGGACTTCCTCTAGCTGTAGCTTATCAGATGGCTTGTTGATCAAATAAGCTAGATAACCCGAACACCCCTTACTCACCAACTTAACGGCTTTAGTTGCTGAGATAACAAAACTCGTCTTAGCACCCCGGTTACCCGCTACCTCAACTACTGGCTGATCTGGCAAACGAAACTGTACTACCTTGGTTCTACAGTTCAACTGGGCATCATACTTAGAAAGCCAATCCATACCCAAGATAACATCATACCCCCGGATAGGAAATAAAATAAGGTCCGAAGGAAAATTATGCCCCTTAACGTGTATTATACAATCCTTCCATACTAAGCCAGTAACATACTTATCAGTCAAAGAGGTACTAATTTCAACCACATAAGGCAATCTTTCAGGTTGCAATTTAACACGTTGCACACAAGCAGGAGTAATGAAAGAATGCGTAGCACCAGAATCAATCAACACTTTAACAAGTTGATCGAGTATAAGAAAGTTACCTTCCACAACTGCAGTCTCCTCAGGCATCTCCTCTAAGTCAACTGCATAAGCTCGAGCCTGAACTCGCTGCTGCTGTGGTACACTGCCCGTAGGCCTACCCTGGTAACCCTGAGTCGCTGCCCGACCCTCAGTCCTCGCATACTTAGGGCAATCCTTCGCCCTATGATCGATGCTACCATAACCCAAACATGTCCCTGCCTTTACCCTGCAGTCGGACTCCACATGCCCTGGGCGCTTGCAGTAATTACACTGCGATGATGTGGCACTAACACTGCCCCTAGAATAACCAGAAGCTGAAGAAGCAGCTGATACTGCCTGCTGCTGAGGTCTCACCACACTAGGCCTATACTGACCCTGAGACTGGGCTGGCCTAAACTGAGTCTGAACCTGATATGGCCTCTGCTGAAACTGAGGCCGAAAGTAACTCTGTTGACCCTGTGGCCTATAAGAACTCTGCTGGGCAGGTGGCCTGTAGACAAACTGTTGTATTGGAGGCCTATATAAAACCTGCTGGCCCTGTGGCTGATACGGCCTCTTACTAGGCTGACTGGAGACAATCTGATCCCCTTTCCTCTTCTCTAATCTAGAAGCTGCATCAAAAGCCTCAGTGAAAATATCATATTGATTCAGAGCCATCACTTCCTGAATCTCGGGCCGCAACCCCAACATAAACCTGCGAGTCCTCCGCTCCTCGTCTGCCACATACTCCGGTGCATACCGGGACAATCGAGTAAATGTGGCCTCATATTGAGCCACTGTAGCATCTCCCTGGACCAAGGCTAGAAACTCGGCCTCTCTCCGTTCCCTGCAAATCCTCGGGACATACTTTGCTCGGAAAGCCATCAGAAAGGTACCCCAAACATAAGGAATACCCTGTGCCGCCCACCTAGTCCTTACCGTGCGCCACCACTCCTCTGCCTCGTCATCTAACAAATACACGGCAAAAGAGACTTTCTGCTCATCAGTATAGCCAAGTGGATCATAAATCTTCTCCAACTTGCTAATCCATACCTCCGCCTTCCTATCATCCGGCTCCCCCTGAAATCTCGGTGGGTGATATCCTAAAAAATCCTTCAGGGTACCACGCCCGTGGTTACCACCCTGAATATTCAGAAGCTGAGCCTGCATAGCCTGATTCTGGGCAGCCTGCCCCGCTAATAACTGTGCCTGACTAGCCACTAACTCTGCAATCCGCTCCATAGCTGCTCCTAATCGGTCATCACCCCCGTCACGGCCCGGTGCCACGTTACTCGGAGTCTCATCAGTCAACTCAGACCTACCTCTGGTTCTCGGTCGACCGGCCATTCTACTAATCAAAGAGTTAGCACAGTTATAGCACGTAGACAGGTTATAAACAACTATTAACACATAAATAACAAACTCATATAAAACACATAAACAAATTGATCACATAATCACATAAGCACTTAAATCACATAATCACTTAATCAATTAATCATACCAATACATATTTCATTTTTCTTTCCTTTCATACATATTTCATGCTAAGACCATTACCCACATTCCGAGAATACCCCGGCTGACAACTAACATGAGCTCTGATACCACTTAAACTGTCACGCCCCAACTCGACCCCACCTACGATCAGTCAGGACGCAACGGAATTTCGGCGGCATAACGACAGTAAACAGATTTCCGAGGTTCTAAACCAACCTCATTAAACATCATACATCCAGTAATTCCTCAATACAAACAACAACATACAACACAACCATATTATACAATAAAACATCCTCGTTATACGCCTCCGTTCCAACATGACATACAATACCTCAACTTTATCATACATTTCAAAAGTAAGTTGAGACACATTTACAACTTAACCATAAACAAAAGAAAACCGCTAAGTTATCATCATTTGGTTCATCATCTTTTCAATATCTATTACATTAAGAACCATAAGGCATATAAAGTCTATTAAACTAATATGCAAGACATTTAACAACATAGAATCATGGAGAAGACTCAGGGACATATGACTCATCCACGAAAGGCACGTTTTCCACATTCTCCTCTTCAGGAGGCACGGACCCGAAATCTTGTGAAAGTACACCTGAAACATGCATTAATAGAGAGTGAGCTTATATACATAAGCCCAGTGAGGATCCGATAGATCTCGACAGTATTCACTACGCTCCTTGGATTTAGTCCTTTGAGCAAGTAAACACACAACAACAATAACAACATAAATAATGCTATCATCACATAACTATATAACCAATCAATAAGGATACTCTATTTGGTGTAGCTCCAAACGCCATCACGATCTCAACCGTTCTTCTTATAACTCCCCATTACTCACGCACCCGAGGTACCTCACTAGCCCCTTCCCTCCATGACATCTCCGTCATGCGAGCTGGGGGTAGCCTATGGCAGTCATGCCGTTATCAACCCGACAGCCCAACGCTGCCCGAGAGGTGGCACACACATACCAAGACTCCATATTCATCAATCATCATGCAAGCATAAATCAATCAATCAATTGGGAGATCAGCAACAAGAGTGCCCGATTCCCGCATTCAATAATAATCAATCAATAACATCAATATAACATCGATATTAAATTAAACAACAAACAACGTAGTTAGATGACAAAGTAGGCCATCTAACCGGACATGCATAATATACATAATTAAACTCTAAATTACTCAACAACGACTCACCATTCATCACTCGAACACTACCCAACCATCGAAGGCATCGTTCAAGAAATTAAAGAATGACAACCTAAACTTCTAAAATTCATAACTTACAATCTACTAATCCAAACATTGCCAAATCAGTTCCTATCACTCACCCATTCAACTTACTACATTAGCCCTCTCGGGAATCCACCATAACACCTCTAAATCATGCCCGATAACCCTAAAATCCTATGACGTCATGGCTGGATTTTCCGGATTTTCACACAAACAATGTAATCGAAAATTCGGCATTACAACAGCGCTAACACGTAATTATCAAGTATTTAGAAATCGACGGCAATCGATTTCGAGCAACGCAACTCAATTAAATCAACTTTGAACATTTTATTCAAAATTAAATACCCGGAAAATAAAAATTATGCTATATCCGACAGAAACTCATAGTATTAGTATATAATGATCCCTACCATGCAAGGAGCAATAATCTCACATCAGATTTCAATTCTAACGGTTCAATCTTCATTTATACGCAAAAACACAAAAATGACATTTTGAGATCTAGAATTTTTCTCTCACCTTAGATGCGATATAAGCCTAGGAATACGTGCAATGCGTGCCCAACAAGCAGAATCCAAGTCGGTGCGAAGTTTCACGGATAAAAACTAGGTTTTTCTTTGAAAAATTGATTGAAAAGCGTGAGTTTTCTCTTCTCTTTTTCTCTCCTCAACCTCACGGCAATGTGTGTGTGTGTGATGGTGTTTTTGTGTTGTGTGAGTGTGTGTTGAGGACATTAGCTTAAATGGTCAATTAATTAATTAAAGTCAAAGTTATTTTAATAGGTATTTTTGTATTTTTAATGACTTTAATTGCATTTTAGTGCTCACCAAGTTAAAAATAATTATGCAATCCCCCAAAATATCACAAGTGGATTATTTTTAGGTGACAAGAAGTTTTACATTCAAAGAATTCCACCCGAGTCGGCTTAAAACTCGATTTTCGCAAAAGTCGGTGTAAAAACCTTAATAAATTCTTAAGCCGATTTTAAAACCGTTTTCATCAAACACAGGTCTATTAAAGTCCGTGGACTAGGTCTAGAAGGGTTAAAAAGACCAGTTTCAAAATTATAGCGGACGTGTTTCGAAAACACTATTCACTGAAAATCGACGATAAAATTTCTGACTCCGTTTTTTATGAAAATTTCATGAATGCACATTTAGCACGTATTAGGAGTATTGAAATCAAAATTATAACTTTCTAGGTCCTATAGCACATAAACAGATCATATGCACGCAAAACGAGGTAAAGCACGTAAAACGAGATAAGCAGGAAAAGTGGGGTTTCACACGGTCCCACGTAGATGTCGTTGCATGATGAATAATCATATTATTTGATTACGTGAACGTTGAAATGAGTTGTATGACTTGATTTGCGTGACATTACATGGCTGCCCGTTTAATGTTCATATAACTCCATGTGCCTTTCAAGTGAAATTACTTGTCTTATCGTGCCTTGCTTGTTTACTTGTCAATGTACAATCTTATGACTACTCGGAGGCAACCTACTTTGTTGTCCTCCTAATTGATATATTAAATGTCATAAATGTGCATTGCATACAAGGTTGCAACCTTTCATTTTGGCGTGGTAGCGTTCACGCACACCAGGCGGCATCGGGCTTGCCAGTGCAACCGTGACTACCATTGTCCAATTCCCTCTCTCGCTTGGGGGCTAGACTTTCTCGGAGAGTTGGGTCGTAAGATTTTGAGGTACATCCGGAGTACACCCATTTGGCGTGATAAGGGGATGATTTGAAGTCGGCCACAACAATTGATACTGGAAATGAACTGAGAGCAAAAGCTCACCGTATCTTTTTCACTATGTGTATAAGTACTCTCGCTTGGTTCCTAGAGGACCTCGTGGAGGAAAGACGGGTAATTGTGTTCCTTTACTTTTATATTATTGTTATATACTTATTTGTGATATATTCATACTTGCAAAAAGGATTTTCATAAGTTGAACCGGAAAATGAGTTTCAAAACCTATTTCTCGTTCCCCCTCGTTGAGTTCATAAGGACTCACCATCTTTTATCATCTCAAGTGAAGAAGATCAAGAGCAGGTACCCGAGGACGACGTGCCTAACGATGATTCCTTGGAATTATTGCCTGTCCTATGTGCTTTGCTTGATTATGGCCATTTGTGAACACTACGCTACTTGAAGACTATTTCTTTTCATGTTGCTTGATGTTTGTAATGTAAAAGATCCCTGTTGTAATTTGGGGTCTAATTTTGGCTTGTACTGATAATAACTAGATAGACACTACTATGGTCGTTTTGCTATCGTCATTGGTTAGTATCTATCATAGGATTATGAAGTATCAGGTAAGGACTAAGTAAAATGAACCTATCCAATCTTAAGCAGGTATTCATTGTTAAGCCAAGATCAACAGGTACTTCTGTAACGAGGACAAACAAACAAACGAGACATAGCATCATGCTAGGTTATTAATCAAATGAGACTTCAAGATAATTAGTATGCGTTTCAATTGATGATAAATAGTAATCTTAGTTGGAAATGAATTTGAGATTGTAAATTTTGAGGCGTTTAGAGAATTAGGTCAAACTAAGGAGCCCAATTACAGCCGTTATGCTGCCGATTTTACGGAGAATTTATGGAGTTTCGGCCAAAATGTTAAGTGTTAAACCTTCATAAACGGTTAAGTATGTGATATGACTTGAATGTTATATCACACCCAAGTCTAACCTTTATAGGCCGGGTTGGGGCGTGACACTAGTAGGGCAGGCTGCCCAAGCTCAGGCATTGCAGAATCAGTTAATGAATGCACAAGGTGGGTACCACGGGCGTGGTACATTGAAAGAGTTTTTAGGGTATTATCCACCGTGGTTTCAGGGGGAGCCGGATGATCGGAAAGTTGAGGCGTGGATTAGTAAGGTAGAGAAGATTTTTGACCCTCTTGATTATACCGATGAGCGGAAAGCCACCTTTGCCGTGTACTTGTTGGATGATAAGGCAGAGGAGTGGTGACGCATGGTGAAAACTAGCTGGGAAACTCAGGGTATTCCGTATGTTTGGGATACCTTTCTGTTAGCTTTCCGGGCAAAGTATGTCCCGAGGATCACGAGGGAGCGGAGAGAGGCAGAGTTTTTAGACTTAGTGCAGGGAGATGCTTCAGTGGCTCAGTATGAGGGCACTTTCACTAGGTTGCCCTGGTATGCACCAGAGTATATGGCTGACGAGAAACGTAAGACTCGTAGGTTCATGTTGGGGTTGAGGCCCGAGATTCAGGATGCGATGGTGTCATACCCCGACCCGACCCCGCAAAAGGCCAAGCCCGGACCCGACACACGGACGGAATCTCCTATGTACCGCGGACGAGCCGAAAACCCTAAAATCAATATAATACTTGCGAAAGCCATAAAATAATCAAAACAAGCCAACTTCCTTTAAAATATGCATTTCAATCCAAATCAATTCAAACAAGTATTTCAAGCAATCCTAAGCATTCTACAGGCATAAAGTCAAGAAAACACACAAAAACACAAACCGGCCCCAACTATCAAAACCCTACCATTTCCAAACGAGCCACGAGTTCTGGAAACCGACTTCACCAAACCTCCTAGGTCACCATAAGGCACGTCTAAAGACCCCGAAACCTTACTTTACCCTAGAACTCGCGCAAAGCCCCGATTTCTCCCTTTCTCGTTTGAACTACAACTATATCAACCAAACACCCAACCAACGCCATAATCGCACCAAAAGTGCTTCCATGGCCTCCCGATACAATGCCAACACGCAAAATGAGAAAACGCTAAAGTCGACCTAAACGACCCCGACTTTCCCAAAGGCATAATTCTCGTTTTTTCCACTACGCAACCCAAACAAACCATGCATTTAGGCATTCTAGCATACCTAGCACATTTCTACATCAACGGAAAGCATAACAGCGCAACTTCAACGTTTCAAGGTTTTACTATTCATAAAATACTATTCAATTGACAATTTAATTTGCAATCACAACATTTAACCGCAGAAAATGTTAAAAAGCTATAAATACATGTTCTACAAATGCCAAGGAACATACTAGAAGCATCAAAACGATTTAAACAACATTCTACGGATAAAATCTAAAAATTGCAAAGTTGATGCACTAAACATTTAAATGCGCAAATAGCATGATTCCCTCACCTCAGGTACTCCTAGTCGCTAGGAAAACAACGCTAGTTACCTCGGAAATCACCCCGCACGAGCTCTCGCGAAGATTGAACGATTGAAAGGTTAAAATCTTTTTTTTTCTCTCTTGGAACTCACGGCCCTTTCTCTCTGTTCAGCTGCTGTTTCTTTTTTTTTTTTTGCTTAGTTAAATGCTTATTTAAGTGTTAAATGGTCAAAGGGTCAAAGGTCCAAGTCAAACAACTTAAAACTTAGTCGAAGGCTCTATTTTTGTGCATTTTTAAGCTCAATAACTAACACATATTAAATTTTTAGCTAGCAACAATTAAAATATAAAATTTAAGTCATCTAAATACTAGTTTCACTATTTGATGAGGACTAGAAATCGTTCTCTAGCTATCGCTCCTTAAATGCAATGCACGTTGCAACAGCGAGAAAGTAACAATTAATTCACAAAGAATTTAAGGAAATATAATTTTCAAAATAATAAACAAGAAAATTCACATTCCGGGCTCGGGTATTACACCCTCTTCCCCTTAAAACAATTGCGCCCACGCAATTTCTACCTGGTCGACAAACAACTCCGGATACTGATCCCGAACTTGGTCCTCTCTTTCCCAAGTCGCTTCCTCAAACCCATGATGATTCCATAGAACCTTTACTAACGGAATAATCTTTCTGCGAAGCTTCTGAACTTTCCAATCCACAATTCGAATCGGTTTCTCTTCATAAGACAACTTCTCTTCAATCTGCAAAGGCTCTGGTTCAAGTACATGTGAAGGGTCTGGATGATACTTCTTCAACATAGACACGTGGAACACATCGTGCAGTCTCGACAAGCTTAGAGGCAAAGCTAATCGATAAGCCAAAGGACCTACCTTTTCGGTGATCTCATACGGACCCACATACCTGGGACTAAGCTTCCCGCTCTTACCGTACCGAATCAAACCCTTCTGTGGAGATATCTTAAGAAACACCCAATCTCCCAAATCAAACTCAAGATCCCGACGGTGCTTATCCGCATAACTCTTCTGACGACTCTGAGCTGTAAGCATACGCTGGCGAATAAGGTGAACATTATCTACCATCTTAATCATCTCAGGTAACACAGTCGGATCAACTGTTCTCATCTCTCCAACCTCTTCCCAATATAACGGGGATCTGCATTTCCGACCATATAACGCCTCGTAGGGAGCCATACCGATAGTAGATTGATAACTATTGTTGTAGGCGAACTCCGCTAAAGGCAAAAACTTCTCCCAATTCTTCCCAAAGTCAAGCACACATGCCCGAAGCATGTCTTCCAAGATCCTGATGGTTCTCTCAGACTGGCCATCAGTTTGCGGATGATATGCAGTACTGAAGCTCAACTTAGTTCCCATGGCCTCTTGCAACTTCTGCCAAAAACGAGATCTGAATCTGGGATCCCTATCTGACACTATACTCTGTGGCACACCATGCAATCTCACAATATTAGCAACATACAGTTCAGCTAGCTTATCAAGGCTATCCTGTTTGTTCACGGGAATAAAATGCGTAACTTTAGTCAAGCGGTCCACAACAACCCAAACAGAATCACATCCTCTCGGAGATCTAGGAAGATCGGTCACAAGGTCCATTGTTATATGTACCCACTTCCATTGCGGAATCGACAACGGCTGTAGAAGTCCGGCTGGCCTCTGATGCTCAACTTTAACCCTTTGACAAGTCAAACATCTGGATACATACCCAGCAATCTCCCTCTTCATATTGTTCCACCAGAAGTGCTGTTTCAAATCTCTATACATTTTTGTACTGCCCGAGTGAATTGTATACCTCGAATTATGTGCCTTGGACAGGATCTCATTCTTCAAAGTCGGATCATCAGGAACACATACTCTATCCCTGAATCTGAAGATGCCATCTGCATGTAATTTAAACTCCGACTCTCCCCCTTTAGCTTTTTCTTGGATTTTCAAGAGGTGAGGATCAGTCTTCTGAGCCTCTCTGATCTGTGCTAGCAACCCTGACTGAATCTGTAAACTAGCAAATCGAATCCCTACCTCAGTAGCTTCTGGCTTCCATGAACAAATTTCTTCCAAAGTCTCCCAGTCCTTGATAATCAAGCTTGCAACAGTAGCCTTTCGGCTCAAAGTATCAGCAACAACATTTGCCTTACCTGGCACATAGTTAATAGAACAGTTATAACCACCCAATAGCTCTAGCCATCTCCGCTACCTCATATTCAAATCCTTCTGTGAAAACAAATACTTGAGACTCTTGTGGTCAGTAAATATTTCAAATCTGCAACCCCACAAGTAATTACGCCACTTCTTCTAAGCAAACACAACTGCAGCTAACTCAAGATCATGAGTAGGGTAATTGACTTCATAAGGTTTCAACTTCCTAGAAGCATAGGCAATCACCTTACCATTCTGCATTAAAACACAACCCAAACTTTCTTTAGATGCATCGCTGTAGACAACGAAGTTCTCTGTTCCCTCAGGTAAAGCTAGTAAAGGAGCTGTAGTTAGTCTCTTCTTCAATTCTTGGAAACTGGATTCACATTTAGCATCCCAGTTGTAAGAAACTTTCTTCCGAGTCAACTGGCTCAAAGGTCCAGAAATTTTGGAAAAGTCTTTAACAAATCTTCGGTAGTAACCTGCCAATCCAAGAAAACTCCGAATCTCTGACACCGTCTCAGGTCTCTTCCAAGATGAAACAACTTCAATCTTAGCTGGGTCCACTGAAATTCCTCGATCTAAAATGATATGGCCTAGAAAAGATACCTGATTCAACCAGAACTCACACTTGCTGAATTTAGCAAAAAGCTTGTTTTCCTGCAAAGTCTGAAGCACAATCTTCAAGTGTTGCTCGTGTTCAGCCTCGTTCTTCGAATACACTAAAATGTCGTCAATAAAGATCACGACAAACTGATCAAGGTAAGGTCGGAAAACTCTCTGCATCAAGTCCATGAATACGGCTGGTGCATTCGTCAAACCAAACGGTAAAACAACAAATTCATAGTGGCCATATCTAGTCTTGAATGCCGTCTTTGGTATATCGTCACTCCGAATCCTAAGTTGATAGTAACCCTGCCTCAAATCAAATTTGGAGTAAACACTCACACCCTGCAACTGGTCAAACAATTCTTCAATCAATGGCAAGGGGTATTTGTTCTTAATCGTGACTTGATTAAGTCCCCTGTAATCAATGCATAACCGTAGCGTGCCGTCTTTCTTTCTCACAAACAACACAGGTGCACCCCACGGCGAAGAACTAGGTTGTATAAACCCTTTCTCAAGCAAGTTCTGAAGTTGAAATTTTAACTCCTGAAGTTCAGCCGATGCCATTCTATAAGGACTCCTAGAAATTGGCGCAGTGCCTGGCACAAAATCAATCACGAACTCAATCTCCTTATCCGGTGGTAAACCTGGTAATTCCTCGGGAAATACATAAGGGAAGTCTCTAACAATCGAAACCTCATTCAAACTCAACTTATCAGCAGGCTGATTGATCAGATAGGCTAAGTAAGCTTCACAACCCCTATTCAACAACTTAGAAGTCTTGATCGCTGATAAAAGTGGAATGCGGGCAGCCCTGCAGTTCCCAACAATCTCTAGTACCGGTAGGTTAGGAACCTTAAGATAAACGACCTTTATTCTACAATCCAACTGAGCATAATACTTTCCCAACCAGTCCATTCCCAAAATGATTTCAAAGTCACGGAATGGCAATATAATTAAATCAGCAGGAAATTTACGGTTCTCAATACATATATCACAAGATTTGCAAATAGACTCAGTAACAAATTTCGCACCCAAAGGAGTACTAACTTCAACTTCATGAGGCAATTTATCAATGCAAACATTCACAGATCGTGCACATGCAGTAGTTATAAACGAATGTGTAGCTCCGGGATCAATCAAAACTTTAACTGGCTGAGTATTGAGAAGAAAGGTACCTTCCACAATAGCTGTAGTATCGGGCAGCTCCTCCGCATCCAGTGCAAAGACCCTAGCCTGAACTCTCTCTGCTGGACGTGCACCTACAGCCCTTTTCTGAACACCTTGGCCTCCACCACGGCCCTGAACATTGTTATACTTAGGGCAATCTCTCACCCTGTGATCATCACTGCCACAACCCGTACATTTACCACTCTTCCTCCAGCAGTTAGCCTCAATATGCCCTGACCGATTACAATAATTACACTGCTGGTTTTGCCTAACTGCAGTGTTTCCCATAGGTGCTGGGGCTCTGGCAGGGGTAGGAACTGTACCTCCCTACTGAGGTCTAGTCACAGCTGGCCTAGCCTGAATCTGCTGCTGTGGCTGATACGGACGTTGCTGAGGAGCCTGTGTAGAAGACTCGTACTGCCTCGGCTGACTCTGGCTGCTCTGGCCCAAATACTGCTTCTTACTCGGCTGACTGCTCTCAGCTATCATCTCAGCCTTCCGTTTCTCAAACTTCGAGGCTGCCTGAAATGCCTCGGGAAAAGTAGTGTAGGTCTGCCCAGTCAAATGCAACTGTATGTCCATTCTCAGCCCACGGACAAACCTATGTATCATCCTCCTAGCCGGCCGTACCAACTCGGGCATATACCTCGACAGGCTAACAAACCTAGCCTCGTACTGAGCAACAGTCATATTTCCCTGTTTCAGGGCCACAAACTCATCTTCCCTCCTTTCCATAGCCATCTCGGGAATGTACTTATCCTAAAACTCACTTACAAAATCATCCCATAAGTGTGGAACATCCTCACAATCCCACCTCAATCTGATAGTATTCCACCACTGCTCTGCATCACCCTCGAACAGGAATGACGCATAATCTATTCTTGCCTCATCGGTGTACCTCAAAGCAGTGAAAATTTTCTCGACACGGTTAATCCATCTCTCGTCCGCCTCATCATCAGGCTCTCCGAAGAACTTTCCCGGCTTGTGCCTCAAAAATTTCTCTAACTGATTATTCTCAACTCTGTACCCCTGTCCACCAGGATTAGCTTGATTTCCCTGGGGATTATTCCGGTCCTGCCTCAGCTCATGCAGCACCTGTGTAATCCGGTCTACTGCAGTAGTCATAGTAGCCATAAACTGCTCAGGCAATGGCTGCTGACCCTGTTCTACTGCCTCTTCATCTGATCCTATACCTTGAGTACCACGACGTGGCGGCATAGTAACAATTCACAATAGCTGGCAACATTTAAAAGCAGTTTATAGACAGAAATATAGCACATAAGATTAGATAACACTCAAGTCATTAACAATCCAATATTCTATCACGCAATTCACATAAGACAAGTTTAACTTGCCAAACTATTTCACTTAAACACATAAACATTCCAAGTTCACAAAGTCATGCTATAACATTTTTCTTTTCACTTAGCAATCATACATAAACACTTTAGCATTTTAGACCTTTACCCCACAGACCGAGAATCATATCCTGGCTCATGCAAGACTATTATGCTCTGATACCACTTAAAGATGTCACGCCCCGACCCGACCCCGCAAAAGGCCAAGCCCGGACCCGACACACGGACGGAGTCTCCTCTGTACCGCGGACGATCCGAAAACCCTAAAATCAATATAATACTTGTGAAAGCCATAAAATAATCAAAACAAGCCAACTTCCTTTAAAATATGCATTTCAATCCAAATCAATTCAAACAAGTATTTCAAGCAATCCTAAGCATTCTACAGGCATAAAGTCAAGAAAACACACAAAAACACAAACCGGCCCCAACTATCAAAACCCTACCATTTCCAAACGAGCCACGAGTTCTGGAAACCGACTTCACCAAACCTCCTAGGTCACCATAAGGCACGTCTAAAGACCCCGAAACCTTACTTTACCCTAGAACTCGTGCAAAGCCCCGATTTCCCCCTTTCTCATTTGAACTACAACTATATCAACCAAACACCCAACCAACGCCATAATCGCACCAAAAGTGCTTCCATGGCCTCCCGATACAATGCCAACACGCAAAATGAGAAAACGCTAAAGTCGACCTAAACGACCCCGACTTTCCCAAAGGCATAATTCTCATTTTTTTCTACTACGCAACCCAAACAAACCATACATTTAGGCATTCTAGCATACCTAGCACATTTCTACATCAACGGAAAGCATAACAGCGCAACTTCAACGTTTCAAGGTTTTACTATTCATAAAATACTATTCAATTGACAATTTAATTTGTAATCACAACATTTAACCGCAGAAAATGTTAAAAAGCTATAAATACACGTTCTACAATTGCCAAGGAACATTCTAGAAGCATCAAAACGATTTAAACAATATTCTACAGATAAAATCTAAAAATTGCAAAGTTGATACACTAAATATTTAAATGCGCAAATAGCATGATTCCCGCACCTCAGGTACTCCAAGTCGCTAGTAAAACAACGCTAGTTGCCTCGAAAATCACCCCGCACGAGGTCTCGTGAAGATTGAACGATTGAAAGGTTGAAATCTTTTTTTTTCTCTCTTGGAACTCACGGCCCTCTCTCTCTGTTCAGCTGCTGTTTCTTTTTTTATTTTGCTTAGTTAAATGCTTATTTAAGTGTGAAATGGTCAAAGGGTCAAAGGTCCAAGTCAAACAACTTAAAACTTGGTCAAAGGCTCTATTTTTTGTGCATTTTTAAGCTCAATAACTAACACATATTAAATTTTCAGCTAGCAACAATTAAAATATAAAATTTAAGTCATCTAAATACTAGTTTCACTATTTGTTGAGGACTAGAACTCGTTCTCTAGCTATCGCTCCTTAAATGCAATGCACGTTGCGACAACGAGAAAGTAACAATTAATTCACAAAGAATTTAAGGAAATATAATTTTCAAAATAATAAACAAGAAAATTAACATTCCGGGCTCGGGTATTACAGATGGCCCTGAATCGGTATGATATACTTATTGAGGCCTTTGATGCAACTTCTAGACTGGAGAAGAGAAAGGGGGAACAAATTGTGTCTAGTCAGCCTAGTAAGAGGCCCTTCCAGTCGCAGGGTTAGTAGGGAGTGTTTAGGCCTTCAGTACAGCAAGGTGGTTATAGGCCTGTAGTGTAGTAGGGTTCTTTCAAACCGCAGGGTTCTTTCAAACCGCAGGGTTCTTTCAAACTGCAGGGTCAGTAGGGTTACTATCGGCCTCAATTTTAGCAGGGGTCTTATCAGGCTCAGCTGCAGTTTAGGCTGGCCCAGTCTCAGGGTTGGTATGGGCCTAGTATTGCGTCACCTCAGAAGTAGACTGGTATAGTTGCTTATTCAGTTTCTGGGTCTTCAGGAGGCAGTGTCAGTACTTTGATACCGCTGTGTACTTATTGTAAATGTACTGGCCATCTAGAGGCCGATTGTCGGAAGAAGGCAAGGACTTGTTTAGGTTGCGGCAGCAACCAACACCGGGCGAGGGATTGCCCTAGGTATCAGAGTTCTACGAGTCAGCTAGCAGTCCAAGGTTATCAGGGTGGACCTACAAGTAGTACACCTCAGCAGCAGCGGGCTCAGGCTCGGGCCTACGCAGTGGACTTGGAGGAATTGCCAGAGGCGGCAGCAGTGGTGAAAGGTAACTTACTTATTCTCAACCAATTAAATATCATATCTCCTTGAGTGCAACGTGCTAAAATGTGAGTAGAGAGTTTGCCTTATACGATTAAAGTTAACCCGTGCATTATATCAGTTGGCGACTGAGTAGTATGTGACGGTGAAGCATATGAAATTCCGATTGGGGTTCAAGCTACTTTACGACTATATATTGACTATTGAGATTCTTAATTGGTGATCTTATACGACATTCTTCCTCGAGATTTCTATATAGAGATTCTTATTCAGCATACTTCTTGGACTTCTTCTATGGTATTTTCTATGCGGTATTCTTATGTGGAATTCTTATACGATATTATCCGGAGTTCTTATATTGGGATTATTATTCGGTATTCTCGCTCGGTGATCTTGTTGAAGTTCTTACTTGGTATTCTTGGTTGGTGTTCTATTATGGGATTTATGTTTGACATTTTCTTCATGTAATTATTTGAGATTCTTATTTGGATGTCCTAGTCGGTGTTCTTATTTAGTATTCCTATTCAAGCTTCTTGTTTGGTATTCCTAGTTGAAATACTTAGTTGGTATTCAGAATTTGGTTTTTGATCTTTCATTCCGTATGTTTGAGCTAGCAGTACTTGAGTGAAGAATTGCGAGGACGCAATTGTTTTAAGGAGGGGAGAATGTGAAACCCCACTTTTCATCTTAACCTCGTTTTGCGTGTATTGCCTTGTTTTATGTGATTTGACACGTTTATGTGTTATATGAGTTAGAATGTGCTAGATATGTGATTTATATTCCTAATACATGCTATGTGTGCATTCATGAAATTTTCATCAAAATCGGCATCGAAAATTTTATTGTTGATTTTTATGAATAGTGTTTTGAATGCACGTTCACTAAAATTTTGACACATGTGTTTTTAGGGTTTGAGAACCTAGTCCTCAATTATTAATAGACACATGTTTGATAAAAATTGATTTTGAAACGGAATAGGAATTTAAATAGATTTTACAGGCGAAAAAGTACGTTTTTAAGCTAAAATAGTGATTTTTGCTCAAAACGATTCTTGTATTGACTTTCATTGACCTAGTATATATTAAATACAAATTATATTTCATTTTAAATATTTATAAAATGACACAATTGAAAATTGTATTTAAAAGACATTTGAAAACAAATAAATATAACTTTTCACCTTCTTTTGCAAAAATCGAGTTTTTACCTGAGTGGGTGTATGAGTATGCATGTGAAATGTTGTCACTTACTCTTAAACTACTAAATATAGTATTTTTACTTGAGCAAGAAAAATAGTCAAGAAAAACTACTTAAAAGACTAAAAACATTAATTAAAAGACTAGAAAATCAACTTTGACTTTTAATATTTTTGTTGACTTTGAGTTTATATTATCAACACACATTAAAACAAGACAAAAACACCCCAAAACACACACAAAACCATGAGTTCAAGGAGGAGGAGGAATAAGGCATTTTCAAGGCTTTTCAAAGCATTTTTCTCATAGATTTTGAATTCAAGTCCAAATCACTTTATTCAAATATTGATTTTTCTTGTTGGGCATCCATTCTATATCTTTCTTGCATCAAAAAACATCAAAGGTGAGAGAAAAATTCTAGATCTCAAAATGTCATTTTTATGTTTTTGCATGTAATTGAATTTTGAACCATTAGAATGTTAATTTGAAGTTATATTATTGCTCAGTGCATGCTAAGGATCGATTATATGTATTCTTATGTGTTTTTAACAGTTGTAGCATAAATTTTTATTTTCGGGTATTTAAAGTTGATAGTTTGGCCAATTGTTTAATATTTTGAGTTGTAGTGGTTGGAATCGATTGCCGTCGATTTCTAAAAGTTTGTTAAATACGGGGTAGTGCCGTTGTAATGCCAAAATTTTGATTGTGATGTTGGTGTGAAAATCCAAAAATTTCAGCCAAAGTGCATTAGGGTTGTTGGGCTTGATTTGGATGGATTATGGTTGGTTTCCGAGAGGGCTAATGTTGTTGATTGAGTGGGTGAGTGATAGAAACTGGTTTGGAATTATTTGGATTAGTAGAATGTAAGTTATGATTATTAGAATATTAGGTTGTCTTTCATTAAAATGTTGTTATATGCCTTTAGATGATCGGGTGGTGTTTGAGTGATTGAATTGTGAGTTGTTGATGGTTAGACTAGGGTTTGGTTGTGCATTTAATGTCTGTTGAGTTGGATGGCCTACTTTGTCATCTAACTTAATTGTTTCGTGATTATATAGTTGTTGATTGTTAAATGTTGTTTAATTGATTGTTAAAATACGGATTGATTGATGATTGATTATTGATTATTGATTGTTGTTACAAAACCGTGAGGAGCACGCTTGGGGTTAATCCGGGGTTTTACATTGTTAACTGATTGTTATTATTTTTTATTAGTCGGAAGTCGGGCAGCCAATGTTGTTGACTTCTCAAATTGTTATTGTTATTGTTATTATGAGTCGAGAGTCGGGCAGCCAATGTTGTTGAATTCTCGAATTGTTATTGTTATTGTTATTATGAGTCGAGAGTCGGGCAGCGAATGTTGTTGATTTCTCGAATTGTTATTGTTCTTGTTATTGTGAGTCGAGAGTTGGTCAGCCAGTGTTGTTGACTTCTCGAATTGTTGTTGTTATTGTTATTATGAGTCGAGAGTCGGGCAACCAATGTTGTTTACTTCTGGAATTGAGTCCCATTGTTGTGAGCTTTGATAATTTTGTGTTACCTCAGGAGGCATCCTGGGCTGCGGGCACAGTTATCATGGCTAATCCCTATCTCGCATGGGCGGAGAGGCCATGGGGTATGGGTCTAGGTCAAGGTACCTCAGGATTGTGTCATTGAGTTTGGAGGAGTTGTTGAGCATGAAATTGGTGTATGGAGCTTCATCAGCAAATGTATCATATCCTTATTGTGTGTTTACAGTTATTCCTATTGTTGCATTTATAATGATTATTGATGTTCATTGTGTGTTTACAATTATTACTATTGTTGCAATTATAATGATTATTGATGTTCATTATGTGTTTACTACTCAAAGGATATTTTCAAGGAGTATAGTAAATACTGTTAGAGATCTATTGGATCCTCACTGGGCTTGTTCTATATAAGCTCATCCTCAATTATTGTATGCATGCAGGTGTTACTGAGCCTGACTACGGGTATGTGCCTCTTGAAGAGGGAAATGAACCACATGTGTATAAGTCTTATGTGTAGGAGTCATTGCCATGAGATTGTCTTAGTTGTTGTAAAACAATGTGTTGTATAACCTATCTTAATATAAAGACATATGTATGTTGATTTAATAGTCTTTATTTTGATCATGACTAGATTACTAAGTTGGTTATAATCTATTTTGAAATGAATGTATAGCCTACATATTATGTTGGAACGGAGGCGCGTAACAATGAAAGAGTTGTTGAAGGAATGTTTAATGTATGAAGTGGTTGTGTTGTATGTTGTAAATTTGATTGTGGAGTTGGTTGGTGATTTATGGAGTCTGATGTATGTTGTTCTTAAGGGTTGGTTTAGAGCCCTGATGTTCATGTTATTATCGTTATACTGCCGAAATTCCGTTGCGTCCTGACTAATCGTAGGAGGGGTCGAGTTGGGGCATGACAGTCCCACTGCTCGGTGACCGAATCAGAGAGGTTTTTACCGCTTATCTTCTCTCTAGCACTCTCTATAATACCCGAGCCCGTAATGTGAAATTTCTTGTTTATTATTTTGAAAATTATATTTCCTTAAATTCTTTGAGAATTAATTGTTACTTTCTTGCTGTCGCAACGTGCATTGCATTTAGGGAGCGATAGCTAGAGAACGGTTTCTAGTCCTCAGCAAATAGTGAAACTAGTATTTAGATGACATAAATTTTATATTTTAATTGTTGTTAGCTATAATTAATCTTTCCTTAGTTAAAATGGCTTTAAAATGCACAAAATAAGGCCATTTGACCAAGTTTTAAGTTGTTTGACCAAGGGCTTTGATCCTTTGACCAAGTAGACCTCTTATAAGCTTAAAACAAAGCAAAATAAAAAAAAACAAGGCTGAAAAACCAGTGAGCAGGCCGTGAGTTTCAAAGAGAAAAAAAGAAAAACCTTTCAATTCCAATCGTTCAATCTTCGCGTGAGCTCGTGCGGGGTAGTATTCAAGGTGACTAGCATTGTTTTCCTAGTGACTAGGAGTGCCTAAGGTGAGGGAAGCATGTTATTTGCGCATTTAAATGTCAAGTGTATCAACTTTGTGATTTTTAGATTTTATTCGTAGATTGTTGTTTAAAGCATTTTGATGCTTCTAGAATGTTCCTTGGCAATTGTAGAACGTGTATTTATAGCTTTTTAACATTTTCTGCGGTTAAATGTTGACATTGTAATTTAAATTAGTTGTTGAATAGTGTTTTATGAATAGTAAACCCTTGGACCAATGAAGTTGTTCCGTTATGCTGTCTGTTGATGTAGAAATGTGCTAGGTGTGCTAGAATGCCTAAATGCATGGTTTGTTTGGGTTGCGTAATGGAAAAAATAGGAATTAAGCCTTTGGGAAAGTCAGGGTCGTTTAGGTCGAGTTTAGCGTTTTCTCGTTTTGCGTGATGGCATTGTTTCGGGAGGCCATGGAAGCACTTTTAGTGCGATTATGGCGTTGGTTGGGTGCTTGGTTGGTATAGTTGTAGTTCAAACGAGCAAAGGGGAAAAATGGGACTTTGCGTGAATTCTAGGGTTAAGTAGGGTTTCGGGATCCTTAGACGTGCCTTATGGTGACCTAGGAGGATTGGCGAAGTTGGTTTCTAGAACTCGTGGCTCGTTTGGAAATGGTAGTGTTTTGATAGTTGGGGCCGATTTGTGTTTTTGCTTGTTTTCTTGATTTTATGCCTATAGAATGCTTAGGGTTACTTGAAATACTTGTTTGAATTGATTTGGATTGAAATGCTTATCAATTGTTGCTATTGCGTGCGAGAGTAACCTACTTCGTTATTCTCCCACGTGTGGCTTTATCGCTTGTTTATCACCTTGTATCGAGTCTTGCATTGCATAGTGTCTCTCTCGGGAGGGATGGGCCTCTCTAGGTAGCCTCGCGTTTCCAGTGTTGGTTGCTCTAGCTCCACTGCTATTCCCTTTTCTCGCTTGGGTTGCATCCCAGGGCGTCTTGGGTCGTAGGTTGATGGATACTTCCGGGGGATTCCGAACTGGTGTTATAAGGTGGTTTGGGCCGGCGCGTCGTCATCGAATTCGTGTTTGAAAGTTGCTCGTGAAAAGAGTATCGTATCCTTTGAATGAGTGTTTACAGCTTTAAATACTTGCCTTGCTTTGTTGATGGCTTGTTGTATCTCTATATGATATTTGTATGTATTGCTTGGCTAATTGCATTGCATACTCCTCTCATCTCCGTCCTTGAGACCAATTGCCCTCGCTGAGCAATAGTTTTTGCTCATTCCTCTCTATACTATATTTTTACAGGAGTAGTTGAAGCAGACCCTCTTGAGGTAATTGAGGAGGAGGAACAGGTGGAGGTGTTCCCGTGATAGCACTTCTTTGCTTTGCTGGTGGTTGGTTACCAGATTTTGTGCGAGCCTTGCTTGATATGTATATTGCTTGGAAGTCGCTTAATTTTGAGGCTTGTAGCCTTGTATGTATTTTCTAGTTTGAGGCCTCTACGGTCTTATGTTGTATAAGTTGAAAGAATGTAAAGTTGTAAACTTATACTCTTGTGACTAGTAAGGAAATGCATGCTGATGGAATTGATTAGTGGCATAAATACTTGTGTAGTATGCATATCATTTTGGGTTGCAAAGTTGGTTAATAAGAAATGTATGTTTCAAAGAAAGTCGGCTTGTTTGAATTGTTTTATGGATTTCGCAAGTATTATGATGATTTTAGGGTTTTCGGATCGTCCGCGGTATAGAGGAGACTCCGTCTGTGTGTCGGGTCCAGGCTTGGCCTTTTGTAGGGTCGGGTCGGGGCGTGACATCTTTAGGTGGTATCAGAGCATGATAGTCTTGCATGAGCTGGGATATGATTCTCGGTCTGTGGGGTAAAGGTCCAAAATGCTAGAATGTTATTGTATAATTGTTAAGTGGAAAGAAAGTGTTATAGCATGATCTTGTGAACTTGTAGTGCTTATGTGTTTAAAGTGAATTAGTTTGGCATGTCAAACTTGTGTTATGTGAATTGCGTGTTAGAATGTTTGATTGTTATTGACTTGAGTGTTATCTAATCTTATGTGCTATATTTCTGTCTATAAAATGCTTTTAAATGTTGCTAGCTATTGTGAAATTGATGCTATGCCGCCACGTCGTGGTACTCAAGGTATAGGGTCAGATGAAGAGGCAGTAGAACAGGGCCAGCAACCGTTGCCTGAGCAGTTTATGGCTACCATGACTATAGAGGTTGACCGGATTACACAGGTGCTGCATGGGCAGAGGCAGGACATGAATAATCCCCGGGGAAATCAAGCTAATCCTGGTGGACAGGGGTATAGAGTTGAGAATAATCAGTTGGAGAAATTTCTGAGGCACGAGCCGGGTAAGTTCTTCGGAAATCCGGATGATGAGGCAGCCGAGAGATGGATTAATCGTGTTGAGAAAATTTTCACCGCTTTGAGGTACACTGACGAGGCAAGAATAGATTATGAGTCATTCT
Organism: Ehretia macrophylla; assembly: GCA_037974665.1. Classification (NCBI taxonomy): domain Eukaryota; kingdom Viridiplantae; phylum Streptophyta; class Magnoliopsida; order Boraginales; family Ehretiaceae; genus Ehretia; species Ehretia macrophylla. The sequence goes on from CM075782.1 coordinate 51,830,744, forward strand.
TATTTGCGGGTGATGTAGAGCAGTGGTGGAATACTGTCAGATTAAGGTGGGACTGTGAGGATGTACCACATTTATGGGATGATTTTGTAAGTGAGTTTCGGGATAAGTATATTCTCGAGATAGCTATGGAAAGGCGAGAGGATGAGTTTGTTGCCCTGAAGCAGGGAAATATGACTGTTGCACAGTACGAGGCTAGGTTTGTTAGCATGTCGAAGTATATGCCCGAGTTGGTACGGCCGGCTAGGAGGATGATTCATAGGTTTGTCCGTGGGCTGAGAATGGACATTCAGTTGCATTTGACTGGGCAACCCTATCCTACTTTTCCCGAGGAATTTCAGGCAGCCTCGAAGTTTGAGAAACAGAAGGCTGAGATGTTAGCTGAGAGCAGTCAGCCGAGTAAGAAGCAGTATTTGGGCCAGAGCAGCCAGAGTCAGCCAAGGCAGTATCAGACTTCTACGCAGGTTCCTCAGCAACATCCATATCAGCCACAGCAGCAGATTCAGGCTAGGCCAGCTGTGACTAGACCCCAGTAGGGAGGTACAGTTCCTACCCCTGCCAGAGCCCCAGCACCTGCTGGAAACACTGTTGTAAGGCAAAATCAGCAGTGTAACTATTGTAATTGATCGGGGCATATTGAGGCTAATTGCTGGAGGAAGAGTGGTAAATGTACGGGTTGTGGCAGTGATGACCATAGGGTGAGAGATTGCCCTAAGTATAACAATGTTCAGGGCCGTACTGGAGGCCAAGGTGTGCATAATAGGGCTGCAGGTGCATGTCCAGCACAGAGGGTTCAGGCTAGGGTCTTTGCACTGGATGCAGAGGAGCTACTCGATACTACAGCTATAGTGGAAGGTACCTTTCTTTTTAATACTCAGCCAGTTAAAGTTTTGATTGATCCCGTAGCTACACATTCGTTTATAACTCCTGCATGTGCACGATCTGTGAATGTTTGCGTTGATAAACTGCCTCATGAAGTTGATGTTAGTACGCCTTTGGGTGCAAAATTTGTTACTGAGTCTATTTGCAAATCTTGTGATATATGCATTGAGAACCATAAATTTCCTGCTGATTTCATTATATTGCCATTCCGTGACTTTGAAATCATTTTGGGAATGGACTGGTTGGGGAAGTACTATGCTCAGTTGTATTGTAGAACAAAGATTGTTTATCTTCAGGTTCCTAACCTACCGGTACTAGAGATTGTTGGGAACTGCAGGGCTGCCCGAATTCCTCTTTTATCAGCAATCAAGACTTCTAAGTTGTTGAATAAGGGTTGTGAAGCTTACTTAGCTTATTTGATCAATCAGCTTACTGATAAGTTGAGTTTGAATGAGGTTCCAATTGTTAGAGACTTCCTTGGTGTATTTCCCGAGGAATTACCGGGTTTACCACCGAATAGGGAGATTGAGTTCGTGATTGATCTTGTGCCAGGCACTGCCTCAATTTCTAGGAGTCCTTATAGAATGGCATCGGCTGAACTTCAGGAGTTAAAAATTCAGCTTCAGAATTTGCTTGAGAAAGGGTTTATATAACCTAGTTCTTCGCCGTGGGGGGCACCTGTGTTGTTTGTGAGAAAGAAAGACGGCACGCTACGGTTATGCATTGATTACAGGGGACTTAATCAAGTCACGATTAAGAACAAATACCCCTTGCCGTTGATTGAAGAATTGTTTGACCAGTTGCAGGGTGCGAGTATTTACTCCAAATTTGATTTGAGGCAGGGTTATTAACAACTTAGGATTCGGGGTTACGATATACCGAAGACGGCATTCAGGATTGGATATGGCCACTATGAATTTGTTGTGTTGCCGTTTGGATTGACAAATGCACCAGCCGTATTCATGGACTTGATGCAGAGGGTTTTTCGACCTTACCTTGATCAATTTGTCGTGATCTTTATTGACGACATTTTAGTGTACTCGAAGAACGAGGCCGAGCATGACCAACACTTGAGGATTGTGCTACAGACTTTGCAAGAAAACAAGCTTTTTGCTAAATTCAGCAAGTGCGAGTTCTGGTTGAATCAGATATCTTTTCTAGGCCATATCATTTCAGATTGACGAATTTCAGTGGACCCAGCTAAAATTGAGGTTGTATCATCTTGGAAGAGACATGAGACGGTGTCAGAGATTCGAAGTTTTCTTGGATTGGCAGGTTACTACCGGAGATTTGTTAAAAACTTTTTCAAAATTTCTGGACCTTTGGGCCAGTTGACTCGGAAGAAAGTTGCTTACAATTGGGATGCCAAATGTGAATCCAGTTTCCAAGAATTGAAGAAGAGACTGACTACAGCTTCTATACTAGCTTTACCTGAAGGAACAGAGAACTTTGTTGTCTACAGTGATGCATCTAAGGAAGGTTTAGGCTATGTTTTAATGCAGAATGGTAAGGTGATTGCCTATGCTTCTAGGAAGTTGAAACCTTATGAAGTCAATTACCCTACACATGACCTTGAGTTTGCTGTAGTTGTGTTTGCTTTGAAGAAGTGGAGTCACTACTTGTGGGGTAGCATATTTGAAATTTTTACTGACCACAAGAGTCTCAAGTATTTGTTTTCACAGAAGGATCTGAATATGAGGCAGCGGAGGTGGCTAGAGCTATTGAGTGGTTACAACTGTTCTATTAACTACGTGCCAAGTAAGGCAAATGTTGTTTCTGATGCTTTGAGCCGAAAGGCTACTGTCGCAAGCTTAATTATCAAGGATTGGGAGACTTTGGAAGAAATTTGTTCATGGAAACCAGAAGCTACTGAGGTAGGGATTCGATTTGCTAGTTTACAAATTCAGTCAGGGTTGCTAGCACAGATCAGAGAGGCTCAAAAGACTGATCCTTACATCTTGAAAATCCAAGAAAAAGCTAAAGGGGGAGAGTCATAGTTTAAATTACATGTAGATGGTATCTTCAGATTCTGGGATAGAGTATGTGTTCCTGGTGATCCGACTTTGAAGAATGAGATCCTGTCTGAGGCACATAATTCGAGGTATACGATTCACCCGGGCAATACTAAAATGTATAAAGATTTGAAACAACACTTCTGGTGGAATAATATGAAGAGGGAGATTGCTGGGTATGTATCCAGATGTTTGACTTGTCAGAGGTTTAAAGTTGAGCATCAGAGGCCAGCCGGACTTCTACAACCGTTGTCGATTCCGCAATGGAAGTGGGTACATATAACAATGGACCTTGTGACCGATCTTCCTAGATCTCCGAGAGGGTGTGATTCTGTTTGGGTTGTTGTGGACCGCTTGACTAAAGTTACACATTTTATTCTCGTGAACAAACAGGATAGCCTTGATAAGCTAGTTAAGCTTTATGTTGCTAATATTGTGAGATTGCATGGTGTGCCACAGAGTATAGTGTCAGATAGAGATCCCAGATTCAGATCTCGTTTTTGGCAGAAGTTGCAAGAGGCCCTGGGAACTAAGTTGAGCTTCAGTACTCCATATCATCCACAAACTGATGGCCAGTCTGAGAGAACTATCAGGATCTTGGAAGACATGTTTCGGGCATGTGTGCTAGACTTTGGGAAGAATTGGGAGAAGTTTTTGCCTTTAGCGGAGTTCGCCTACAACAATAGTTATCAATCTACTATAGGTATGGCTCCCTACGAGGCGTTGTATGGTCGGAAATGCAGATCCCCATTATATTGGGAAGAGGTTGGAGAGATGAGAACAGTTGATTCGACTGTGTTACCTGAGATGATTAAGATGGTAGATAATGTTCACCTTATTCGCTAGCGTATGCTTACAGCTCAGAGTCGTCAAAAGAGTTATACAGATAAGCACCGTTGGGATCTTGAGTTTGCTTTGGGAGATTGGGTGTTTCTTAAGATTTCTCCACGGAAGGGATTGATTCGGCACGGTAAGAGCGGGAAGCTTAGTCCCAGGTATGTGGGTCCGTATGAGATCACCGAAAAGGTAGGTCCTTTGGCTTATCGATTAGCTTTGCCTTCGAGCTTGTCGAGACTGCACGATGTGTTCCACGTGTCTATGTTAAAAAGTACCATCCAGACCCTTCACATGTACTTGAACCAAAGCCTTTGCAGATTGAAGAAAAGTTGTCTTATGAAGAGAAACCGATTCGAATTGTGGATCGAAAAGTTCAGGAGCTTCGCAGAAAGAGTATTCCATTAGTAAAGGTTCTGTGGAATCATCATGGGTTTGAGGAAGCAACTTGGGAAAGAGAGGACCAGGTTCGGGATCAGTATCCGGAGTTGTTTGTTGACTAGGTAGGAATTGCGTGGGCGCAATTGTTTTAAAGGGGAGAGGGTGTAATACACGAGCCCGGAATGTGAAATTTCTTGTTTATTATTTTGAAAATTATATTTCCTTAAATTCTTTGGGAATTAATTGTTACTTTCTTGCTGTCGCAACGTGCATTGCATTTAGGGAGCGATAGCTAGAGAACGGTTTCTAGTCCTCAGCAAATAGTGAAACTAGTATTTAGATGACTTAAATTTTATATTTTAATTGTTGTTAGCTATAATTAATCTTTCCTTAGTTAAAATGGCTTTAAAATGCACAAAATAAGGCCATTTGACCAAGTTTTAAGTTGTTTGACCAAGGGCTTTGAAACTTTGACCAAGTAGACCTCTTATAAGCTTAAAACAAAGGAAAATAAAAAAAACAAGGCTGAAATCAATGAGCAGGCCGTGAGCTTCAAAGGGAAAAAAAAAAAACCTTTCAACTTCCAATCGTTCAATCTTCGCGTGAGCTCGTGTGGGGTGGTTTCCGAGGTGACCAACGTTGTTTTCCTAGTGACTAGGAGTGCCTAAGGTGAGGGAAGCATGTTATTTGCGCATTTAAATGTCAAGTGTATCAACTTTGTGATTTTTAGATTTTATTCGTAGATTGTTGTTTAAAGCATTTTGATGCTTCTAGAATGTTCCTTGGCAATTGTAGAACGTGTATTTATAGCTTTTTAACATTTTCTTCGGTTAAATGTTGAGATTGCAATTTAAATTAGTTGTTGAGTAGTGTTTTGTGAATAGTAAACCCTTGGAATGATGAAGTTGTTCTGTTATACTGTCCGTTGATGTAGAAATGTGCTAGGTGTGCTAGAATGCCTAAATGCATGGTTTGTTTGGGTTGCATAATGGAAAAAACGGGAATTAAGACTTGGTGAAAGTCGGGGTCGTTTAGGTCGACTTTAGCATTTTCTCGTTTTGCGTGTTGACATTGTTTCGGGAAGCCATGGAAGTACTTTTGGCGCGATTATGGCGTTGGTTGGGTGTTTGGTTGATATAGTTGTTGTTCAAACGAGCAAAGGGGAAAATCGGGTCTTTGCGTGAATTCTAGGGTTAGGTAGGGTTTCAGGGTCTTTAGACGTGCCTTATGGTGACCTAGGAGGATTGGCGAAGTCAGTTTCCAGAACTCGTGGCTCGTTTGGAAATGGTAGTGTTTTGATAGTTGGGGCCGATTTGTGTTTTTGCTTGTTTTCTTGATTTTATGCCTATAGAATGCTTGGGGTTGCTTGAAATACTTGTTTGAATTGATTTGGATTGAAATGCTTATCAATTGTTGGTTAATAAGAAATGTATGTTTCAAAGAAAGTCGGCTTGTTTGAATTGTTTTATGGCTTTCACAAGTATTATGATGATTTTAGGGTTTTCGGATCGTCCGCGATACAGAGGAGACTCTGTCTGTGTGTCGGGTCCGGGCTTGGCCTTTTGCGGGGTCGGGTCGGGGCGTGACACTCTCGGACTGATCATCTTGCTGCACAAAGCAAGCTTAGGAATGAATGTAATTGAAATTTAGGCCTCTGTCTGCTTGGAAGATTATTCTTTCCTCCTTGGTGAAAGAGGGAAAGGGTGTGTGGGAGAAAGAATTATAAAAAGAGAGAAGATTTCGTCGACCAAGCGGGACAGAGTGCGACCCCTATGCAATTGGGGGTTCTCGCCCATCTCTTGGGGGTCCATATTATCTGAAAACTTTTCTTCTTCCATTAGCATAGCTAAATTAGAATAGGATGACTCAGCCTCAGGAAAAGTAAGCCTCCTTGCCTTGATTGAATTTGGCTTCGCTCCGCCCTGAATCAATCAAAATATTGATTTGTTTCATCCCATATTTCATTTGTGGGAGAGGGAGGCTGTGAGTCACCTAGGCTACGGATTTGTCGGTTGGTTGATTCTCAAAATCACCTCTGGAAATAAAAAGGCCAAATGGTCCAGACCCAAAAATGAATAGGAAGCGAGGCGAGGGTCTTTTATTAAAGGGATGAAAAGAGGCGTGGGGCTTTGTTTTGGGGGACTGCCTTGCGCAGCTTTAGAAAGGAGAGAATCTCAGAAAGTCGCTCTCTCCAACCTTTTCTATCTATCTTTAGAAGTAGGGCGAGAGAAAGTTAATATGATATTTGCCTTGGTTTTTCCAACGAAACTAAGCACTCTTTTTCTTTCTCATTCGGAAGGCTCAGTCCCACTATCACGCCCCAACTCAACCCCACGCTAAAGGTTAAGTCCGGACTTGACACACGGATAAAGCCTCATCGGTACCGTGGATATTATGATAACCTGTAATCGCTCAATTAAAGCCACAACAAAGCAAGACAAGCTTTTATAACTAAAGTTCAAAGGTTCAAGGCCATCCGTGTAACACCCCGATCCCTCACGAGACCGGAGGCTCTAATAACCATGCTATTCTCAACCCAATAACAAACCCAGTCTCAAAATTTTGGGGAAAACGGACAGAGTTTCCCCTGTATTGTGGACATTCTGAACAACCTGTAAACACTCAATAAAGCTACAACAAGATAAGACAAACTTTTCATAACTAAAGATCAAAGGATTAAGGCCATCCGAGCCTTGAAGCATACTATAGTTCCAAAAACACACAAGCATGCTAGTGGCTAGAGTTAGAACATTCACTACCAAGCATGCAAGGTAATTGAGAGCAGAAACATAAGTTATTACAAGATATAGGTTCCCAAATCTACACTACAACCAACTATCCTTCAACTTCTTACAGCAACCAATATAAACAAAGCCCTTAGGCCACAAAATAAATACACAAATACCAAATAGAAAAAAGAAGGCACAGCCACTTCAGAATAACACACAGCAACTAGGGCAACTCCTCCAACTGCGCCACCTGAAACATGTTAGCGAGGTATGAGCAACCACTGTTGCCCAGTGAGGGATATAGTCCCGGGGCGTGCAATGCAACAGATAATACAATTATACAACAATAACACTTAGACAATTAAAGAAACAATGAAACTTAAATAACCACACATTTAAAGGATACATTTCACATAACCCCTATACACCAATCTTCACTGGTCTTCATTCACGATCCACGAACCACGAGCACGATCACGATAAGCCGGCATAACCCCAAACACTCCAGTGGGTGTACTCCGGATGTACCCCGATAATCCTACGACCCAACATCCCCTGGCAATCTCCGGACCAGGCGAATGAGGGATTAGGGTACGGAGTTTGAATATCCACCGGCAAGCCCTCTGCCGCCCAGCCGATATTCAACACATCCGCCCCTGACACTATGGTTGCGCAACCACTATGCAATGCACTTAACGATGACAAGTTAATAGCAATAATATAAGCATTAACACATATGAGGATCAACAAAGTAGGTTGACCTCGATGCAATGAGAATAGAACAATTATATAAGCAAATATGCAGTTTTGCAAAGAGACATTACAAAATAATCATTGAATTATACCCAAAAGCTCCGAATCAACTTAATATCACATATAAACACTCAAGAAGACATTCCGTGGGTTTAGAAATGTGAGATAACCGAAATTGCACTTAAACCCCTTTATTTTACAAACTATTTCTCTTCCAAACCAAAGTTAATGATTTCATTTTCAAAGAGAACTCTCCCAACCTTCTAACTAACCCTCAAGGTACCCTCTCAACCCTCTAACTCATTCAAATGCCCGCGTTTACCCCGAAAGCCCCAAATTTCCTCTTATGGCTTTAAACTACGCGTACATTGTCCGGGCTTCAAACAAGGGATATCGAGGCATCTATAGCACCTAGGTAGCCTAAGGATACTAGAATTGAAGCCCGAATCCACCCGGATTCGCATTAACCCCAAAAGCCCCAAGTTAAAGTCGGCTATTTTCCATTTTTAAGCGATTTAAGGGCAATGCAAGTGCACGGGGCTATTAGGTTATCTTCACTAGCACCTAAGGCATCTATTAGAAGCATTAAATCAAGCTAATTCGAGCAATTACACAAAACCCTAGAAAAAACGTCACTATTCACCTCATAAATTCAAATGACGATTCCAACCGTTTAAAATGCGAACTAATAGCTCAAATGTGTTCTCTAGCACTTATATACAAGGTATAATAGCATAGATAAGCTTTGCAATAGCATTTGATAACATTTTTAACAAATCAAGAAAAATGTAACATTTTAGATATGCATAAAAAGTCATGAAAACCCTCACCAATTGCGCGTAGGAACTCTCGGAAGGCTAGCAAACACCCTAAACTACTTGTTCTAGGCTTGGCTTGGCTTGGCTTGAAGATTTGATGAGCAAAATCCTCTCATTCTCCTCCTATACTATTCTCGGATTTGCTACAGTAATTCCTGCATCTTCTCTTTTTTTTTTTTTTTTTGTGTTTTGTTAAGTTATGAGCTAGGTGGTGTTTTATGAGCATATATATTAAATGGGATCAAGTTAGGTGCTTAGTGGTCCACTAAAATGAATGTTGATAACCTTAAAACGAGCCTAAGGTGAAGAATATATGCTAGCTAATTAAATTACTAAGTTATGTTACGTAACACTATTCATTGAACCATTAAAACATTTTCTAAACGAGTGCTCCTATCGCTCCTAGCTCAATTGCACATTTTTCCCACTACTTTAACAATTAATATGATTTAATAAAAATGTTAATTAACCAATAGAATGCAGTTTAAAAATGAAGTGAATAGTAACTTAAGAAAGCAGTTAATAAGACATAGAAAGAAATGCGCAAACAAGGGATGCAACAGTAATTAAATGCATGGCTAAGTCTCGGGCGTCACATCCTCTCCCCCTTAAACAAATTGCGTCCACGCAATTCTTCTTCACAAGAGAACTCTGCATCAACTGGAAACCAACTCCGATTATTCGTCATCAGTTGCTAAGCAAGAATACCATACACGAATTCTCGTGGAAGCTCATTAAGAAATTCCAGTTGTATTGTCTGCGAACCTCACGTAATAAGGCCAAATAAAGGCTCCAATAGAGATGGTACTTCGAAATCCAAATAAGAATCCCGCTGGCATGAATACCATAGAAGAATAGGATCCCAACTAAGAGCGGCGAGAAAATACCAATAAAAGTTCCGAGCAGGAGTATTGTAAATAATACCAGATAATAAGGCTGAAAAGAATACCATATACCAATTCTTCCGAGAGATGCTGACAAAAGAATACCAAAAGAATAGCTGATAAGAAAATACCAAGAATATACTCCAGAGAACTGTCATATAGAAACCCAAAAGAAGCTACTCATTTATGACCGCTAAGCACTGAAGAAGGCCTTAGAAGAATCCCAATAACTGAGCTCCAACTATATCCACCAATTCCCAAATAAAGGCTGATTAATTGCCTCTCATTTCTGCTAATCAACATAATTTGGAAGGCCTACCACTAATCACCTCTCTTCAGGGGAGGAAGAAGTTTTTCTTACCATTCGACGGCTATGTATGCATGCCAAACAATTGCATATGTATAATCATTCTTTAAACTATTATGCAAACACGTTAATAAAAGAGTTAGTGAAACAGTGTAATCATCAAAGTCATTCAAATACAGACATTACAAGCAACAGTTCAAGCAATTAATAATTCACGAAGTCAATTTGATGCATAACTAGCCACTTTGCTTCACTTAGCACACATTTAGCACGTAACACATAATTATATCACATAGGTGCACACATTCAATACAAGACACACAATCAAACATGCAGGCATACACTTTTAAGACACACACTTAATCAAGCACACACACAAGGGTTACTACCCGACAGGCCGAGGACCCTGTCCCGGCTTAGAGCTAACTAAGCTCTGATACCACCTGTAACGCCCCGATCCCTCACGAGACCGGAGGCTCTAATAACCATGCTATTCTCAACCCAATACCAAACCCAGTCTCAAAATTTTGGGGAAAACGGACAGAGTTTCCCCTGTATTGTGGACATTCTGAACAACCTGTAAACACTCAATAAAGCTACAACAAGATAAGACAAACTTTTCATAACTAAAGATCAAAGGATTAAGGCCATCCGAGCCTTGAAGCATACTATAGTTCCAAAAACACACAAGCATGCTAGTGGCTAGAGTTAGAACATTCACTACCAAGCATGCAAGGTAATTGAGAGCAGAAACATAAGTTATTACAAGATATAGGTTCCCAAATCTACACTACAACCAACTATCCTTCAACTTCTTACAGCAACCAATATAAACAAAGCCCTTAGGCCACAAAATAGATACACAAATACCAAATAGAAACAAGAAGGCACAGCCACTTCAGAATAACACACAGCAACTAGGGCAACTCCTCCAACTGCGCCACCTGAAACATGTTAGCGAGGTATGAGCAACCACTGTTGCCCAGTGAGGGATATAGTCCCGGGGCGTGCAATGCAACAGATAATACAATTATACAACAATAACACTTAGACAATTAAAGAAACAATGAAACTTAAATAACCACACATTTAAAGGATACATTTCACATAACCCCTATACACCAATCTTCACTGGTCTTCATTCACGATCCACGAACCACGAGCACGATCACGATAAGCCGGCATAACCCCAAACACTCCAGTGGGTGTACTCCGGATGTACCCCGATAATCCTACGACCCAACATCCCCTGGCAATCTCCGGACCAGGCGAATGAGGGATTAGGGTACGGAGTTTGAATATCCACCGGCAAGCCCTCTGCCGCCCAGCCGATATTCAACACATCCGCCCCTGACACTATGGTTGCGCAACCACTATGCAATGCACTTAACGATGACAAGTTAATAGCAATAATATAAGCATTAACACATATGAGGATCAACAAAGTAGGTTGACCTCGATGCAATGAGAATAGAACAATTATATAAGCAAATATGCAGTTTTGCAAAGAGACATTACAAAATAATCATTGAATTATACCCAAAAGCTCCGAATCAACTTAATATCACATATAAACACTCAAGAAGACATTCCGTGGGTTTAGAAATGTGAGATAACCGAAATTGCACTTAAACCCCTTTATTTTACAAACTATTTCTCTTCCAAACCAAAGTTAATGATTTCATTTTCAAAGAGAACTCTCCCAACCTTCTAACTAACCCTCAAGGTACCCTCTCAACCCTCTAACTCATTCAAATGCCCGCGTTTACCCCGAAAGCCCCAAATTTCCTCTTATGGCTTTAAACTACGCGTACATTGTCCGGGCTTCAAACAAGGGATATCGAGGCATCTATAGCACCTAGGTAGCCTAAGGATACTAGAATTGAAGCCCGAATCCACCCGGATTCGCATTAACCCCAAAAGCCCCAAGTTAAAGTCGGCTATTTTCCATTTTTAAGCGATTTAAGGGCAATGCAAGTGCACGGGGCTATTAGGTTATCTTCACTAGCACCTAAGGCATCTATTAGAAGCATTAAATCAAGCTAATTCGAGCAATTACACAAAACCCTAGAAAAAACGTCACTATTCACCTCATAAATTCAAATGACGATTCCAACCGTTTAAAATGCGAACTAATAGCTCAAATGTGTTCTCTAGCACTTATATACAAGGTATAATAGCATAGATAAGCTTTGCAATAGCATTTGATAACATTTTTAACAAATCAAGAAAAATGTAACATTTTAGATATGCATAAAAAGTCATGAAAACCCTCACCAATTGCGCGTAGGAACTCTCGGAAGGCTAGCAAACACCCTAAACTACTTGTTCTAGGCTTGGCTTGGCTTGGCTTGAAGATTTGATGAGCAAAATCCTCTCATTCTCCTCCTATACTATTCTCGGATTTGCTACAGTAATTCCTGCATCTTCTCTTTTTTTTTTTTTTTTTTGTGTTTTGTTAAGTTATGAGCTAGGTGGTGTTTTATGAGCATATATATTAAATGGGATCAAGTTAGGTGCTTAGTGGTCCACTAAAATGAATGTTGATAACCTTAAAACGAGCCTAAGGTGAAGAATATATGCTAGCTAATTAAATTACTAAGTTATGTTACGTAACACTATTCATTGAACCATTAAAACATTTTCTAAACGAGTGCTCCTATCGCTCCTAGCTCAATTGCACATTTTTCCCACTACTTTAACAATTAATATGATTTAATAAAAATGTTAATTAACCAATAGAATGCAGTTTAAAAATGAAGTGAATAGTAACTTAAGAAAGCAGTTAATAAGACATAGAAAGAAATGCGCAAACAAGGGATGCAACAGTAATTAAATGCATGGCTAAGTCTCGGGCGTCACAATCCGAGCCTTAAAGCATACAACAGTTCAAAATCACACAAGCATGCAACCAACTTAACTTCTTCATAAAACCGTTTATCAGGCCATTTTAAAATAACATTGGAACATTCCTAGGAGTTGAATCCAAGCATAGTTTAGAACATACACAGCCAAGCATGCAAGTAGCTAGAATAGTACTTAGTTATTATAAACCATGGTTTCTCAAATCTATCACTACAACCAACTATCTTTCGACTTGTAACTACAAGAATATACATAGCCCTTAGGCCACAAAATAGATCATAATATAGCAATACAAGTACGACATGTAGTAACAAGAAAGCACATCCACCTCAGAGAACAAACACACAACAACTAGGGCAAAGGCTCTGCCTGTACTTCTTCCTCTTCCACAATCACCTCAACTAGCTGGGGATCACCCTCAGTACTTCTTGAAACATATATCGAGGTATGCAATGCAACAATTAATACAGTTAAACAATAAAAGCAATTAAACCAATCAATAAATAATAATAGCTTAAGTAACCACACATTAAAAAGGATACATTTCACTTAACCCCAATACTCCAATCTTCACTTGATCTTTATTCACGATCCACGAACCACGATCTCGATCACGATAAGCTGGCATAACCCCAAACACTCCAGTGGGTGTACTCTAGATGTACCTCGATAATCCTACGACCCAACACCCCCTGGCAATCTCTAGACTAGGTGAGTGAGGGAATAGGGTACGCAATTTGAATATCCACTGGCAAACCCTCTACTGCCCAGCCGATATTCAACACAACCGCCCTTGACACTATGGTTGCGCAACCACTATGCAATGCACTTAACAATGGCAAGATATCAATAACAATATAAGCAATAACACGTGGGAGGATCAACAAAGTAGGTTGACCTCGAAACAGATATATTAGAAGCAGTTCAATATAAGCAATTAATAGGTTTACAAAGGGGAATATCCAAGATGCACATAGAACTATACTAAAAGCTTCAAAACCACTTGGAACCACATTTAAACATATATGTAGACATGCCAAAGTCTTAGATGCTAGTGACAATCGAATTTACCCTTAAACTCCTTTGTTATTCCATATGTTTTCCTTCCAAACTCATATTAATGATTCAAATTCAAGAGGGTGCTATACCAATCTTCTAATTAATCCTTAAGTACCCTTACAACCCGTAAATACGTTCAATTACTAGCAATTGCCTCAAAAGCCCCAATTTCCCTCTTATAGCTTTGAACTACACATACCTCAACCGGGCTTCAAACAAAGTTTAGCAAAACTTCGATAGCACCTAGGTAGCCTATGAATACTAAAAGTGAAGCCCGAATCCACTCGGATTAGCATTAACCCCGAAACCCCTTTGTTAAAGTCTGCTAAGTCACGTTCTATGCAAGTTTAGGGCAATTTGATTGCACGGGGCTATTAGAATACCTTCATTAGCACTTAAGGCATCTATTAGAAGTATTGAATCAAGCTAATACACACAATTATACAAAACCCTAGAAATTCGTCACTATTCACCTCTTAAATCAAAATAACGATTCCAACTGTTTAAAATGTGTTCTAATGGATCAAATGTGTTCTCTAGCATCTATATATAACGTATAATAGCATAGATAAGCATTACAATAACATTTGGTCACATTTCTAACAAATCAAGAAATGAGCAACTATTTTAAATATGCACGAAGAGTCATGAATCCCTCACCAATGCGCGTAGGAACACCTAGGAGGCTTGCACACACCCTAAACTACTTGCTCTAGGATTGGAGGGGCTTGGATTGAAGAGTTGAAGAGCAAAACTTCCTTCTTTTCCTTCCCTGCTGCTCTCAGCTTTTGCTGCTTCTATTTCAGCTTTTATTTTTTTTTTCTTTCCTAAGTTATGAGCTTATAATGCTATATAATGAATAAGGTAAGGTGGGGTCATGTTTGGGTATTTAAGTGATCCACTAAAATGGGCGTAGTTAGTTTTAAACGAGTCTAAAGTGAAAAATGTATGCTAGCTAATTAAAACTCTAAGTTAGTTACGTAACACTATTCAATAGTTTGCTAAACACATTTTCTAAAAAAGTGCTCCTATTGCTCCTAGCTCAATTGCACATTTTTTCCATTCTTATAACAATTAATATGATTTAATAAAAATGCTAATTCATTAATATAATGCAGTTTAAAAATAGAATGAATAGTAACTAAGAAAGACAACAAGTAAAGCACAGAATTAAATGCGCAATTAATGGATGCAACAGTAAGTGAATGTAGGCATAAAGCTTGGGCATCATATCCTCTCCCCCTTAAACTAGTTGCACCCACGCAAATCTTACATGTTCGAGCGAATAACTATGGATAGTGATCTCGCATCTGATAATCTCTCTCCCAGGTAGCATCCTCTAACCCGTGATGATCCCACAGAACTTTAACCATCAGAATGCTTTTAATCCTCAGCTCCTGAACTTTCTGATCCATAATCCGGAGAGGTTTCTCCGTGTAGGTCAAAGTTTCACTGATCTCCAAAGGCTCGGGCTTAAGAACATGAGAAGGATCTGGCTGATCCTTCCGAAGCATAGAAACATGGAAGACATCATGAATTCTGCCCAGGCTAGGAAGCAAAGCTAGACGATAAGCCAATTCATCAATGGTTTCAGTTATCTCAAATGGTCCCACATAATGAGGACTGAGTTTACCTCCTCTACCATGCCGAATCAAACCCTTGCGAGGAGAAATTTTCATAAATACTCGATACCCTACGGCAAATTTCAGATCACGACGGCGTCTATCTGCATAACTCTTTTGCCGACTCTAAGCTGTAAGCATCCTCTTTCTGATAAGTTGCACATGATCAATCATTTTGTTCATCTCGGGTAAAAGAGTAGGGTCGATAGTCTTCATCTCACCAACCTCATCCCAGTACAGCGGAGACCAGCATTTACGCCCATAAAGTGCCTCATAAGGTGCCATACTAATAGTAGCTTGATAACTATTGTTGTAGGCGAACTCTGCTAGTGGCAAATATTTCTCCCAACTCTTACCGAAGTCCAGAATACAAGCTCGTAACATATCCTCAAGGATTAAGATAGTTTTCTCAAATTGACCATCTGACTAAGGAAGGTAAGCTGTACTAAAACTCAAAGTCGTGCCCAAAGCTTTCTGAATCTTCTGCCAGAACTGAGATGTAAATCGGGGATCTCT
The DNA here is from genome assembly GCA_037974665.1 of Ehretia macrophylla. Taxonomy (NCBI): domain Eukaryota; kingdom Viridiplantae; phylum Streptophyta; class Magnoliopsida; order Boraginales; family Ehretiaceae; genus Ehretia; species Ehretia macrophylla. Next base: position 51,846,403 of record CM075782.1, read on the forward strand.
ATATGACACAATACTCTTTGGAATCCCATGAAGTCTGACAACATTCTCAATATACAACTCTGCTAGCTTTTCAAGAGAATCAGTCTTCTTTTTAGCGATGAAATGAGAAGTCTTGGTCAATCTATCAACAACAACCCAAATTGAATCATTACCCTTCGAAGACCCTGATAAATCAGAGACGAAATCCGTGGTAATGTGGTCCCATTTCTAAACAGGAATAGCCAAATGCTGCAACAACCCTGCCAGTTTCTGATGTTCCGCTTTAACCTTCTGACGAGTAAGACATCTAGTTTGATAGTCGGCAATTTCTCTCTTCATATTATTCCACCAGAAGTTCTGCTTCAAATCTTTATACATATTTGTACTGCCTGGATGGATGGTATACTTAGAACTATGTGCCTCAGCAAGAATATCCTTCTTCAGAGTTGGTTCACTCAGAATACAGATTCTACCTTTGAATTTGAGAATGCCATCCTCATGCAAATTGAAATCTGATTCTCCCTCTTTAGACTTCTCTAAGACTTTCAACAATTGAGGATCAGCTTGTTGAGCTTCTCGAATCCTGGATAATAATAGAGATTGAATCTGCAGACTTGCGAATTGAATACCAGAATTTGAAGTATTAGACTTCCATAAGCATAGTTCCTCCATGAATTCCCAATTCTTGATGATTAAGCTAGCAACAGTAGCCTTTCGGGTCAAAGCATCAGCAATAATATTGGCCTTGCTTGGAAGATAATTAATAGTGCAGTTGTAGTCTTCGAGTAGTTCCAGCCAACGCCTCTGCCTCATGTTTAACTCTTTCTGTGGAAATAGATATTTCACGCTCTTATGATCTGTAAAGATTTCAAACTTGTTGCCCCAGAGATAATGATGCCATTTCTTTAATGCAAGAATGATAGCTACGAGCTCAAGATCGTGCATCGGATAATTGAGTTCATAAGGTTTCAGTTTCCTGGAAGCATAAGCAATAACCTTTCTATTCTACATTAATACGTAGCCTAGACTCTCATTCGAAGCATCATTATAGATCACCAGATTATCTTAACCCTCAAGTAAAGTAAGAATAGGAGCCATAGTCAATCTCTTCTTCAATTCCTGGAAGCTGGCCTCACATTTATCATTCCAGTCAAATACTGTTTTCTTCTGGGTAAGCTGAGTTAAAGGCCCTGCAATTTTAGAGAAATCCTTGATGAATCTTCGATAATACCCACCTAAACCAAGGAAGCTACGAATTTCTGTAACCGTTTCTGGCCGTTTCCAAGATAACACAACTTCAGTCTTTGCTGGATCCATAGAAATACCATCCCGCAAGATAATGTGACCAAGAAAAGCAACTTGCTTAAGACAGAATTCACATTTGCTGAATTTTGCAAATAAATGATGCTCTTGAAGAGTCTGTAACACAATTTTGAGATGCTGTTCATGATCCGCCTCATATTTATAATAGACAAGAATATCATCAATAAAGATAACCACAAATTGGTCCAAATAAGGACGGAATACCCTCTGCATTAAATCCATGAATGCGGCAGGAGCTTTAGTTAGGCCAAACGGTAAGAAAACAAACTCATAATGGCTATAACGAGTTCTGAAATTAGTTTTAGGAACATCATCTTTCTTAATCCTCAACTGATAATAGCCCTGCCTCAGATCGAATTTGAAAAATACCTTGGCACCTTGCAATTGATCAAATAACTCTTCAATTAAAGGCAAAGGATATTTGTTTTTGACAGTCACCTGATTAAGACCCCGATAATCAATGCATAAGCGAAGAGATCCGTCTTTCTTCTTAACAAATAGAACCGGTGCACCCTAAGGTGACGAACTCGGCTGAATGAATCCCTTCTCAAGCAAGCCCTGCAATTGAACTTTCAATTCCTGCAATTCAGGTGGAGCCATTCTATACGGAGTCCTAGAGATAGGTACAGTCCCCGGTAATAAGTCAATCATGAACTTTATCTCTCTATTAGGCGGCAAACCTGGTAATTCCTCAGGAAAGACCCCTGAAAACTCTCTCACGACAGGTACATCATTCAAGTTCAATTGGTCCACAGGTTGATTAATCAAATATGCAAGATAAGCCTCACAACCCTTGCTCAAAAGTTTAGATGCTCTAATAGAAGAAATAATAGGAGTCCCAGTTGAATTTCTACTCCCAATTATTTCAATTACAGGTTGGTCAGGCATTTCTAACCTCACAATTTTCTTTCTACAGTCAAGCTGTGCATAATAACTCCCCCACCAATCCATCCCCAAGATAATTTCAAAGTCATTGAAGGGTAGAATAATCAAATCAGCCGGAAAAACATGACCCTCAATAAAAATATTATATGCTTTGCAAATAGATCTAGTAACAAACTTCGGACCCATAAGAGTATAGACTATAATCTCATGCAACAGTTTATCATGTTTCAGTTTAGAATTTTGTGCACAAGTAGGAGTAATAAATGAATAAGTGGCTCCGAAGTCAATCAAAACCTTAACTGATTGATCATTGAGAAGACAAATACCTTCTACTACAGCCGTCGTATCCGGAAGATCCTCTACATCCAAAGAAAATACTCGAGCCTAACCCCGTGGTGCTGGTGCAGCAGCTGGTGCCCTGGTCTGAGAATTCTAAACCGATGCCTGACCCCTGGTGTTCTTAAATTTGAAACAATCTTTCACTCTGTGCTGGTCACTCCCACAACCTATGCACTTGTTCTGTTTCCTCCAACAAACCTCCTCAGTGTGACCTTGATGCTAACAGAAGCTGCACTGCTGGTGATGCCTTAGAGCAGTGCCTCCCGAAGGAGCTCTGAAAGTAGAGGTAGCTGAACTACCCTGTTGCAAACGAGATACCGCTATACGAGATTGACTCTGAGTCTGACTCTGAACTGGCCGTGTCTGAGTCTGAGTAAGCCCTGTATAACTCTGAGTCTGCCTTGGCTGTGGACTCTGCCCAACTGAAATAGTCTGCCTCTGGTACCTCTGACTCTGAGTTTGGAACTGCCGCTTACTCGATTGACTAGTCTCGGCTAACACTTCTGCCTTGCGTTTTTCATACCTCGAGGCGGCTCTAACCACTGCAGCATAATTAGGGTAATCATTTGTAGACAAATTTAGCATAATATCATTTCTCAACCCCATAATGAATCTCTGCATTTTCATGTCCTCTAGCTGTACCAAGGCCGGCACATAACGGGAGAGCCTAGTAAAAGTAGCCTTATATTGGTGCACTGACATATTTCCCTGCTTCAAAACTATAAACTCTGCTTGGCGTCTATCACGGGAAACCACTGATATATACTTGTCTCGGAATTCACGGACGAAGTTAGCCCACAAATGATGAACCATCTCGGCTTCCTATTTCTCGCTAATAGTATGCCACCACTCTTCGGCGTCACCCTCTAGAAGGAATGTGGCATAGGTAATCTTCCTATCATCACTGCTCTCAAGAATTGCAACCGCACTTTCAAAGTTCCTTAACCATAATTTAGCTTTCATATCATCAGGTTCTCCAAAGAAGCTGTAGGCCCCGTGATGTAAAAATCTGTCATATAAATTAACTCCAGTAGCACTATTACCCTCGGCTCTGGCAGCCTGATTACCTCTGGCAGCCCTTGTCTGACCCTACTGAGTTACGAACTGGGCAATGGTATTCATAGCAGTAGCCATAGTAGCCAGAATCTGTGTAGTGCTGGGTTTTGGTCCCTGTGGTAGTGCATTCTTTGCTACACCTGCTTCCTGCTTGGGAACCTCCTCTGGTTCTCTATCAACATTCTGATTCTCAGTTCGATGACGGGGTCCCATTCCAGATAACTAGAATGCAAAGTATTATGACAAGCATTTGTATAATTCATAGTTAAATCACATAAGAACAAGTTCAAATAAGTTAACATAAGATCGCACATAGGGTCATACAACACTTTACATATTAAAGATACAAGTAAAATGATTAGTCATACTTTCCATTCTTAACTTCCCACTTTTACCCAATAACTCCTATAAGACCTTTCACATTCTCGCTTTCATGCTAGCATGTGCTTAATCATTCAATCTTTCTCTTAGCCATTCAAGGAAACATTTATTCACATAATCACACATTAACTCAATAGACTACTACCCACATACCGAGAAAATTAACCCGGCTTCATGCATCTATAAGCTCTGATACCACCTAAATGTCACGCCCCGACCCAACCCCACACTAAAAGTTAAGTCTGGACTCGACACACGGACAGAGTCTCCTCTATGCCGTGGACATTCTGATACCCTGTAATTGCTCAATTAAAGCCACAACAAAGCAAGACAAGCTTTTATATCTAAAGTTCAAAGGTTCATGGCCATCCGAGCCTTGAAGCATACAACAATTCAAAATCACACAAGTATGCAACCATCTTAACTTCTTCATAAAACTGTTTATCATGCCATTCTAAAATAACATTGGAACATTCCTAGGAGTTGAATCCAAGCATACTTTAGAACATACACACCTAAGCATACAAGTAGCTAGAATAGTACATAGTTATTACAAACCATGGTTTCTCAAATCTATCACTACAACCAACTATCTTTCGACTTGTAACTACAAGACTATACATAGCCCTTAGGCCACAAAATAGATCATAATATAGCAATACAAGTACACCATGTAGTAACAAGAAAGCACATCCACCTCAGACAACAAATACACAACAACTAAGGCAAAGGCTCTGCATGTACTTCTTCCTCTTCCACTTTCACCTCAACTAGTTAGGGATCACCCTCAGCACTTCCTGAAACATATATTGAGGTATGAGCAACCACTGTTGCCCAGTGAGAGATAAAGTCTCCCGGGGCGTGCAATGCAACAGTTAATATAGTTAAACAATAAAATCAATTAAACCAATCAAGAAATAAAAATAGCTTAAGTAACCACACATTAAAAGGATACATTTCACTTAACCCCAACACTCCAATCTTCACTTGATCTTCATTCACGATCCACAAACCACGATCTCGATCTCGATCACGATAAGCCGGCATAACCCTAAACACTCCAGTGGGTATACTCCGGATGTACCCCGATAATCCTATGACCCAATACCCCCAGGCAATCTCCGGACTAGGTGAGTGAGGGAATAGGGTACGAAGTTTGAATATCCACTAGCAAGCCCTCTGCCGCCCAACCGATATTCAACACAACCGCCCCTTACTCTATGGTTGCACAACTACTATGCAATGCACTTAAGAATGGCAAGATATCAATAACAATATAAGCAATAACACGTGGGAGGATCAACAAAGTAGGTTGACCTCGAAACAGATAGATTAGAAGCAGTTCAATATAAGTAATTAAAAGGTTTACAAAGGGGAATATCCAAGATACACATAGAACTATACTAAAAGCTTCAAAACCACTTGGAACCACATTTAAACACATATGTAGACATGCCAAGGTCTTAGATGCGAGTGACAATCAAATTTACCCTTAAACTCCTTTGTTATTCCATCCGTTTTCCTTCCAAACTCATATTAATGATTCAAATTCAAGGGGGTGCTATACCAATCCTCTAATTAACACTTAAAGTACCCTTAAAACCCGTAAATACGTTCAATTACCTGCAATTACCCCAAAAGCCACAATTTCCCTCTTATAGCTTTGAACTACATATACCGCAACTGGGCTTCAACCAAAGTTTAGCAAAAATTCTATAGCACCTAGGTAGCCTAAGAATACTAAAAGTGCAGCCCGAATCCACCCGAATTAGCATTAACCCCGAAACCCCTTTGTTAAAGTCGGCTAATTCACGTTCTATGCAAGTTTAGAGCAATTTGAGTGCACGGGGCTATTAGACTACCTTCATTAGCACCTAAGGCATCTATTAGAAGCATTGATTCAAGCTAATATGCACAATTACACAAAACCCTAGAAATTCGTCACTATTCACCTCATAAATCAAAATAACAATTCCAACCGTTTAAAATGTGTTCTAGTGGATCAAATGTGTTCTCTAGCATCTATATCTAATGTATAATAGCATAGATAAGCATTACAATAACATTTGATCACATTTCTAATAAATCAAGAAATGGGCAACAATTTTAAATATGCACAAAGAGTCATGAATCCCTTACCAATGCGCGTAGGAACACCTAGGAGGCTTGCACACACCCTAAACTACTTGCTCTAGGCTTGGAGGAGCTTGGATTGAAGAGTTGAAGAGAAAAACTTCCTTCTTTTCCTTCCCTGCTGCTCTTGGCTTTTGCTGCTTCTGTTTCAGCATTTAATTTTTTTTTTATTTGCTAAGTTTTGAGCTTATAATGCTATATAATGAATAAGGTAAGGTGGGGTCATGTTTGGGTGTTTAAGTGGTCCACTAAAATGCGCGTAGTTAGCTTTAAACGAGTCTAAAGTGAAAAATGTATGCTAGCTAATTAAAACTCTAAGTTAGTTACGTAACAATATTCAATAGTTTGCTAAACACATTTTCTAAACGAGTGCTCCTATCGCTCCTAGCTCAATTGCACATTTTTTCCATTCCTATAACAATTAATATGATTTAATAAAAATGCTAATTTATTAATATAATGCAGTTTAAAAATAGAATTAATAGTAACTAAGAAAGACAACAAGTAAAGCATAGAATTAAATGCACAATTAATGGATGCAACAGTAAGTGAATGCTGGCAAAAAGCTCGGGCGTTACACCCACACTCTGACTTCAATGATGGGAACAACCTCCGCACTCTAGCGCTCCAATGAACAAGGGTTCTCCGCCTTACTATATTTAGAATAGTGGTCGATCCCTTGGAAGTTACATTCGTAACGTTATGTTCACGCGGTGATATTCTATCTATGACACCCCGATCCCTCTCGAGACCGGGAGTTCTATCAATCAAACTAATCACAACCCAAACCAAACCCGGGCAAAATTTTCAGGGAAAACGGACGGAGTCTCCCCTGTTTATAGGCGAAATGTAAAACCTGTAATAGCATATAATTGGACCACCACCGTGTCCAACCATACAAAACTTCCTTAAGGCCATCCGAGCCTCGGTTCTCAACAATTTAAACTCAGCAAGTATACATACATTTCCAATTTAAACACTAACCTATCTTTTCATTTTGACAAGTACATTCAATTTAGGCAATTAAACCATACAAAGCTACTGCATAAAATAAACTATCATGCCATTCTAATTCTTTTCCTTTGGACATTACAGCCATGCATTGAAGTTAAGCTACATTAACTATATATATAATCTACCTTATCAAACCATTCCAACTACATAGCTAGATTTATATTACATTTCTTTTAACAATAATTACATACAACATAAAAGCATACAACTTGACAACTTTGACAACTCAAGTTACATAGGCGCTCAAGACAACTCTTCAAGCACGGACTTTCACGAAATCACAAACTTTCCAGCTAACAGGGCATTTCCTGAAATGTGGTGGTGAGGAGTGAGTATACACAACACGTATACTTAGTGAGGGTAAGACAGATATCGAAGTGGAAAGAAAGAAGATCGTGCAATGCAAAAAGGTACAGTTAAGCAATACAATCAATAAAAGGCATACAATATAAACAACAATACAATTAAACAACTAAAGAAAGCATTAACACAACCAATTAAAGCTATACCACACTTTGAAGGCTATGGTTCACTCGAGCGAGTAATGTACCGATCACGATTCCGATTACTTTAACGATGACGCACCGGCCCAAACCACCTTATAACACCAGTTTGGAATACCCCGAAAGTATCCATCAATCTACGACCCAAATCTCCCTAGGTGGCAACCCAAGCGAGAATGGGAATAGCAGCGGAGCTAGAACAACCAACACTGGCAACCCAAGGCTACCTAGAGAGGCCCATCACTCACGCGCGAGACACTATGCAATGCAAGACTCGATACAAGGCGATAAATAAGCGATAAAGCCACACGTGAAAGAATAACAAAGTAGGTTATTCTAGCACGCAATAGCAGCAATTGATAAGAAATTCAATCCAAAACAACTCAAACAAGTATTTCAAGTAATTCTAAGCATTCTATAGGCATAAAGACAAGAAAACACACAAAAACACAAATCGGCCCCAACTATCAAAACGCTACCATTTCCAAACGAGCCACGAGTTCTGGAAACCGCCTCCGCCAACCCCCCTAGGCCACCATAAGGCCCGTCTAAAGATCCCGAAACCTTACTTTACCCTAGAACTCGCGCAAAGCCCCGATTTCCCCATTTCTCGTTTGAACTACAACTATATCAACCAAACACCCAACCAACGCCATAATAGCACCAAAAGTGCTTCCATGGCTTCCCGAAGCAATGCCAACACGCAAAACGAGAAAATGCTAAAATCGACCTAAACGACCCCGACTTTCCCAAAGGCATAATTCTCATTTTTTTCCACTACGCAACCCAAACAAACCACACATTTTAGCATTCTAGCGTGCCTAGCACATTTCTACATCAACAGAAAGCATAACAGCGCAACTTCAACGTTTCAAGGTTTTACTATTCACAAAACACTATTCAATTAACAAATTTATTTGCAATCACAACATTTAACCACAGAAAATGTTACAAAGCTATAAACACATGTTCTACAAAGGCCAAGGAACACTCTAGAAGCATCAAATCACTTTAAATAACGATCTACGAATAAATCTAAAAATTGACAAAGTTAACATACACAACGTATAAATGCGCAAATAACATGCTTCCCTCACCTCAGGTACTCCTAGTCGCTAGGAAAACAACGCTAGTTGCCTCGGAAATCACCCCGCACGAGCTCACGCGAAGATTGATCGTTTGGAAGTTAAAAGGTTTTTTTTTTCTTTTTGGAAACTCACGACCAGAGCTGCTGTTTTGCTGCTGTTTTTTTTTATTTAGCTTAGTTAATTGCTTATTTAAGAGTTAAATGGTCAAAGGGACAAAGATGAAAGTCAAACAACTTAAAACTTGGCCAAAGAGCCTAATTTTGTGCATGTTAACGCCATTTTAGCTAAGGTAAGATCAATTAAAGCTAGCAACATTTAAAATATAAAATTTAAGTCATCTAAACACTAGTTTCACTATTTGCTGAGGACTGGAAATCGTTCTCTAGCTATCGCTCCTGAAATGCAATGTACGTTGCGACAACAAAATAATAACAATTAAATCTCAAAGAATCTAAGAAATATATCATTTTGAAAAGCATTATAGTTTAAAATTTACTCCGGCTCGGAGCTACTTTTTATTTAAGTGAAATTCGAGCATTTAAGTACAAGAAAAATAAAACCGATTGACACAGATATGAAAAGTAGTTGATATTCCGTTAACATGATTAGCTCAGGTATTATTCTAATTACTTTTAAAAGAAATATGAAAGTAAAGCTACAAATAAGCGTTTAACTAAAAATAAACACAAATTCAATGCCAACATTTAAAATGTCACTTAGTTAAATGCAATTGAATGCCATTAAATGCATGCCGGGTTCGGGTTATCACACTATCTTTCCATGAGTACTACCCTGTACGCAGTCTATGTCTGGGGAGCATACTTGATAGTAGGCGGTAGAGAGGTTCGCCACTTCGATTCCTAGCTCGTTAGCATCTCCTATCTGATATAAGGGATTATTTTGTTAGGTCTTTTCGGTCTAGAGCCGGCCGGTAATGGACCTACTGTAATACCCGAGCCTGGAATGTGAAAATTTCTTGTTTATTATTTTGAAAATTATATTTTCTTAGATTCTTTGAGATTTAATTGTTACTTCTTTGCTGTCGCAACGTGCATTGCATATCGAGAGTGATAGGTAGAGAACGGTTTCTAGTCCTCAACAAATAGTGAAACTAGTATTTAGATGACTTAAATTTTATATTTTAATTGTTGTTAGTTATATTTAATTTTTCCTTAGTTAATATGGCTTTAAAATGCACAAAATAAGGCCAATTTGACCAATTTTAAGTTGTTTGACCCAGTAGCCCTGACCTTTGACCAAGCTTGTCACTTAATAAGTTTATAACATAACAAAATAAAATAAAATAAAAAAAGCAAAATCAGAATCTTGAGCAGTCCGAACCAAGAAGGATAAAGAAAAAAAATTTCAACCTTTCAAATCTTCAAATCTTCGCGTGAGCTCGTGCGGGGTGATTTTTGAGGTGTCTAGCGTTGTTTTCCTAGCGACTAGGAGTGCCTAAGGTGAGGGAAGCATGTTATTTGCGCATTTAAAGGTTGTGTATGTCAACTTTGTGATTTTTGAGATTTATCCGTAGATTGTTGTTTAAAGCGTTTTGATGCTTCTAAAATGTTCCTTGGCAATTGTAGAACATGTATTTATAGCTTTTTAACATTTTCTGCGGTTAAATGTTAAGATTGAAATTTAAATTGTTCAGTTGAATAGTATTTGTGAATAGTAAACCCTTGAAATGATGAAATTGCTCTGTTATGTTGTCCGTTGATGTAAAAATGTGGTAGGTGTGCTAGAATGCCTAAATGCATGGTTTATTTAGGTTGCGTAATGAAAAAAAAAGAGAAATATGCCTTGGTGAAAGTCGGGGTCGTTTAGGTCGAGTTTGGTGTTTTCTTGTTTTGCGTGTTGGCATTGTTTTAGGAGGCCATGGAAGCACTTTTGGTGTGATTATGGCGTTGGTTGGATGTTTGGTTGATATAGTTGTAGTTCAAACGAGCAAAGGACGAAATCGGGACTTTGCGTGAATTCTAGGGTTAAGTAGGGTTTCGGAGCTTTTAGACGTGCCTTATGGTGACCTAGGAGGATTGGCGAAGTCCGTTTCCAAAACTCCTGACTTGTGTGGAAATGGCAGTGTTTTGATAGTTAGGGCCGATTTGTGATTTTGCTTGTTTGTTGATATTATGCCTATAGAATGCTTAGGGTGGCTTGATATACTTGTTTGAATTGATTTTGATTGAAATGCTTATCAACTGTTGCTATTGCGTGCGAGAGTAACCTATTTTGTTATTTTCCACGTGTGGCTTTATTGCTCGTTTATCGCCTTGTATCGAGTCTTGCATTGCATAGTATCCCGCGCGTGAGTGATGGGCCTCTCTGGGTAGCCTCGGGTTGCCAGTGTTGGTTGCTCTAGCTCCGTAGCTATTCCCTTTTCTCGCTTGGGTTGCCTCCCAGGGACATTTGGGTCATAGATTGATGGATACTTCCGGGGTATTCCAAACTGGTGTTATAAGGTGGTTTGGGCCAGCGCATCGTCATCGAATTTGTGATTGAAAGTTGCTCGTGGAAAGAGTATCGTATCCTTTGATTGAGTGTTTATAGCTTAAATGTTTGTTGGTGGCTTTAATTGTTTATCTATATGATATTTGTATGAATTGCTTGACTAATTGCATTGCATATTCCTCTCATCTCCATCCTTGAGACCAATTTCCCTCGCTGAGCAATAGTTTTTGCTCATTCCTTTCTATACTATATTTTTACAGGAGTAGTTGAAGCAGACCCTATTGAGGTAATATAGGAGGAGGAGTAGGTGGAGGTGTTTCCGTGATAGTACTTCTTTGCTTTGCTGGTGGTTGGTTGCCAGACTTTTGTGAGAGCCATGCTTGATGTGTTTAATGCTTGGTTGTCGTTTTATTTTGACGCTTGTGGCCTTGTATGTAGTATCTATTTTGAGGCCTAGATGGTCTTATGTTGTAAAGGATTAAAGGTTGTAACTTTGTAAATAGATACTCATGTAACTAGTAAGGAAATGCATGCAAATGGTTAATTCTTTAGTGGCATATATACTTGTGTAGTATGCATGGCATTTTGGTTTGGGAAGTTGGTTAATAAGAGGATGTATGTTTTGAAAGAAAGTCGGCTTGTTTTAATTGTTTTATGGCTTTCGTAAGTACTATGTTGATTTTAGGGTTTTCAGATCGTCCGCTGTACAGAAGAGACTCCGTCCCTGTGTCGGGTCCGTGCTTGGCCTTTTGCGGGGTCGTGTCGGGGCGTGACATCTTTAGGTGGAATCAGAGCATGATAGTCTTGCATAAGCCGGGATATGTTTCTCGGTCTGTGGGGTAAAGGTCCAAAATGCTAGAGTGTTATTGTATGATTGTTAAGTGGAAAGAGAGTGTTATAGCATGACTTTGTGAACTTAGAGTGCTTGTGTGTTTAAAGTGAATTAGTTCGGCATGTCAATCTTGTGTTATGTGAATTGCGTGTTAGAATGTTTGATTTTTATTGACTTGAGTGTTATCTAATCTTATGTGCTATATTTCTGTCTATAAACTGCCTTTAAATGTTGCCAGCTATTGTGAATTGATACTATGCCGCCACGTCGTGGTACTCAAGGTATAGGGTCAGATGAAGAGGCAGCAGAGCAGGGTCAGCAACCGTTGCCTGAGCAGTTTATGGCTACTATGACTATAGAGGTTGACCGGATTACCCAGGTACTGCATGAGCAGAGGCAGGACAGGAACAATAATCCCCAGGGAAATCAAGCGAATCTTGGTGGACAGGGGCATAAGGTTGAGAATAACCAGTTGGAGAAATTCTTGAGGCACGAGCCGGGAAAGTTCTTCAGAGAGCCGGATGATGAGGCAGCCGAGAGATGGATTAATCGTGTTGAGAAAATTTTCACTGCTTTGAGGTACACTGTCACGCCCCAACTCGACCCCTCCTACGATCAGTCAGGACGCAACGGAGTTTCGGCAGTATAACGACAGTAAATAGGACTCCGAGGCTCTAAACCAACCTCAACAGAACATCATACATCAACTCCATAAACCATACAACAAACAACTCAATAAAATAACAACATACATCATAACCATGTTATACCATAAACATCCTTCGTTATACGCCTCCGTTCCAACATAATACATAAACCTTAATATACATTACAAAAACATATTTAGCCAATCTAGCAACCTAATCATAAACAAAAGAAAGCCACTAAGTTAACATCGTTTGGATCATCATCTTTCAACATCTATTACAATAAGAATCACAAATCATATAAAAGTCTATTAAGCTAATATACATGACATTAAACAACATATAATCATGGATAAGACTCAGGAACATATGACTCGTCCACGTAAGGCACATTTTCCACATTCTCCTCTTCAGGAGGCACGTACCCGTAATCCTGCAAAAGTACACCTGTATGCATGCAATAATAGAGAGTGAGCTTATATAAATAAGCTCAGTGAGGATCCGATAGATCTCGACAGTATTCACTACGCTCCTTGGATTTAGTCCTTTGAGCAAGTAAACACACAACAACATAAATAATGCTATCATCACATAACTATATAACCAATCAATAAAGGATACTCTATTTGGTGTAGCTCCAAACGCCATCACGATCTCAACCGTTCTTCTTATAACTCCCCATTACTCACGCACCCGAGGTACCTCACTAGCCCCTCCCTCCATGACACCTCCGTCATGCGAGCTGGGGGTAGCCTATGGCAGTCATGCCGTTATCAACCCGACAACCCGATGCTGCCCGAGAGGTGGCACACACATACCAAGACTCCATAATCATCAATCATCAATCAATCATCAATCAATCAATCAATTGGGAGATCAGCAACAAGAGTGCCCGATTCCCGCATTCAATAATAATCAATCAATAACATCAATATTAAATTAAACAACAAACAACGTAGTTAGATGACAAAGTAGGCCATCTAACCGGACATGCATAATATACAAAATTAAACTCTTAATTACTCAACAACAACTCACCATTCATCACTCGAACACTACCCAACCATCTAAAGGCATCGTTCAAGAAATTAAAGAATGACAACCTAAACTTCTAAAATTCATAACTTACAATCTACTAATCCAAACATTGCCAAATCAGTTCCTATCACTCACCCATTCAACCTACTACATTAGCCCTCTCGGAAATCCACCATAACACCTCCAAATCATGCCCGATAACCCTAAAACCCTAAGATGTCATGGCTGGATTTTCCGGATTTTCACACAAACAATGTAATCGAAAATTCGGCATTACAACAGCGCTAACACGTAATTATCAAGTATTTAGAAATCGACGGCAATCGATTTCGATCAACACAACTCATTTAATTCAACTTTGAACATTTTAATCAAAATTAAATACCCGAAAAATAAAAATTATGCTATATCCGACAGAAACTCGTAGTATTAGTATATAATGATCCCTAGCATGCAAGGAGCAATAATCTAACATCAGATTTCAATTCTAACGGTTCAATCTTCATTTATACGCAAAAACACAAAAATGACATTTTGAGATCTAGAATTTTTCTCTCACCTTAGATGCGATATAAGCCTAGGAATGCGTGCTATGCCTGCCCAACAAGCAGAATCCAAGTCGGTGCGAAGTTTCACGGACAAAAACTAGGTTTTTCTTTGAAAAATTGGATTGAAAAGCTTGAGTTTTCTCTTCTCTTTTTCTCCCTCTTTCTCACGGCAATGTGTGTGTTTGTGGAGTGTGTTTTGTGTTGTGTGAGTGTGTGTAGGTGATAGTATATAATTAAAAGCTTGGTCAATTAAAAAAATGCAAAGTCAAAGTTAGTTTAAATAGGTATTTTTGTGTTTTTAATGACTTTAATTGCATTTTTGTGCTCACCAAGTTAAAAATAATTATGCCACCCCCAAGATATCTCAAGTGGATTATTTTTAGGTGACAAGAAGTTTTACAATCCAACAATTTCACCCGAGTCGGCTTAAAACTCGATTTTCGCAAAAGTCGGTGTAAAAATCCTAATAAATTCTTAAGCCGATTTTAAAACCATTTTATTCAAACACAGGTCTATTAAAGTTTGTGGACTAGGTCTAAAAGGGTTAAAAAGACCAGTTTCAAAATTTTAGTTGACGTGTTTCGAAAACACTATTCACTGAAAATCGACGATAAAATTTCTGACTCTGTTTTTTATGAAAATTTCATGAATGCACATTTAGCATATTCTAGGAGTATTGATATCAAAATTATAACATTCTAGGTCCTATAGCACATAAGCAGGTCATATGCACGCAAAACGAGACAAAGCACGTAAATCAAGTTAGAGCAGAAAAGTGGGGTTTCACATTCTCCCCTCCTTAAAACAATTGCGTCCGCGCAATTCTCGAACTGATAGACAATTAAATCCTCAATCGTTACACTTAACAATACTTCTCTTAATTCCCATTTATCTCTTAGGATAATACCTAACCAAAGACCTCAAAAGAACAAACTCTGTTGACTGCAAGTTGATGATCATAATTCCAAGACAATCTTCAATTCATAATTCTCTCCTACCTAATATCATATTGCATATGAAAGAAATCGCAACTCCAAAGTCCTAGCATGACACCACTAATTATCAATCATCCCCTACTACACAAAAGAGCTCTATGAACACCCCGAGGGTTTAAAAACTTATTTACGATAACATGAATGATTATTGATCAAGGAAATATTTCGAAAGTGACATTTGTCAGAATATGGCTCTTATGAAATTTACAAGAAAATACGAATATGGAAAGTCATATTCGAGCCAACAATCAAGTGAACAAGAGCTCAAACAGGTTAGAGAATCAAGAGGCTAATAGTTTAATAAGAAAGCATGATAACTAAGATAAGAAATGTCTCAGCACCTTTTAGTTAAATAAGTACGAACAAAGGATGATGACGAGTCAAAACAGTACTGAGTATGTTGAACAAAAATTCCTGAACAAGTAGATATTTCAATTCTCGATGATTGTTCAAGGAACCAACAAGTAAGTTGTACTTGAGGTGAAATAAAATTAAGAGATAAGAGATGATTAATTCAATAGAAAATATGAGTGTCAAGATAATGAGTATCTCAGCACGCAATAACCAAAGAAGTATTAATAAGAAGGACAATGCCGAGTATATTAAATGAGCAATTACAAGCAAAGTAATGACTCAAGATTTAATAATGAAACAATAGGATTAACAAGGATCAACAAGAATGACAATGATGTACTTAGGTAGGGAGTACATCAAGCAAGTGAAATTCGAATAAGTAAAATGGTATACCAAAGGAAAAATTACTTTCAAATGAATAGTAATAGGATGAAATGAAATATTGAAATCAATGGTTGGATATATAGAATGAAATATAGAAGTCTCAAACCTTAACTCCAATAAGTGACATTGCTATAAGAAGCAAATATGAATGTTAAGAATAAAAACAATGTCAAATGAGTATAGGATCCATTAATCCAAGAAGCAAAACTTTCAAGAAATAATTGATATGATAGAAAAGTGTAACTTTCTCTCAAATAAGTGAGAATAGAGTAAAAGATAATAATAAGACTGATAGAATTATGAAGCACAAGAAGGGTGTCCCACCTACACATTTAAATACCAACAAGTCAAATACTACAATCTATCTTCCTCCAAAACAAGACACTAAGGAGATCTAGAGAACCTAAGGAATCATAAAAATCATCAAACAAGATAAATCACTCCAAAATTTATATTCCGTACCAGACCAATCACTAAACAAGATAAATCACCGATTACCCAACATGATTCACTAATGAAGACTCCAAAATCTGATAACACAATACAGATTCATATTAACTCATTATAACACAAGCGAATCCTCAATCAACAATTTAGAAAGTCATACCACCTAGAACTCTAAAGCTCGATGTAGGCATGTAAATGTTCAGCCACCAAAATGCATTCTTATTTCCTCAAATAATTCTATCTCCTAACAATTACATCTTCGAATAAAGTAACTTTAGTCAGGAATCACTCCAATTGTCTCTAAGGTCTAAAGATCAAAACTCCAAAATACCCATTAATAATATAGCAATCCCAAATAGTAGACCTATTCACATGTTATACCACACTTCATTCCATTCACAAATATACATCACTAATTCCTCAAATAAATTCATTCTAAAATAACCTCAAGGTAGTATAGTCTGAGTTGAGACTCCAAATTTGTCTAATGATAACCTCATGGAAACCTCAACTTATGATCCGTCTCCAAGTAATAACAAGTTAAACATGGCAACAAAAGTAATTATAATCATCAAGATACATTGCTATTTCCTCGAACAACTTCATTCTCGCTAAAGGAACATCAAGATCAATCCACTAAGCCGAAACTAAAATCCATAAACATAACAATTAAAATCTAACTGATAAACTTCTAGAATAATAATAATTCAAAATCATGGCCTACCACTATTTCCGAAAACTCTTGCAGTCACCCTTACTTCACCTAAAAGAATCACCCACAGTTATAGAATATATACAATTACATAACATGAAAACAGGTACACCGTAATGCATGATTATCATATAATATAACATTATCACATAACACACAATTTAGCATATAAGAAGCCAACATCACATAAACAGGTTAAATCACAGAAGTAAGTTATAAACAATTAAAGTCACATAAGCAACAAACTTCACATAAGACACTTTGATCACATAAAACACAATTGTCACATAATACACATTAATCACATAATGCACATTAATCACATAATGCACATTAATTACAACACATTGAGTACGTATAGCACGTTATCACATAAAACATATTGACCACATTAGTTCACTTAACACACAAGGCATACTGGTCACATAGAAAGTTAGACACGTAAGTAAATTAATCACATAAACATATTAACATATGTTTCACTTTTCTTTCACTTAATACATACTTGCATGCTTAGACCACTACCCACATTCCGAGGATACTCCGGCTGACAGCTAACATGCGCTCTGATACCACTTAAACTGTCACGCCCCAACTCGACCCCTCCTACGATCAGTCAGGATGCAACGGAGTTTCGGCAGTATAACGACAGTAAATAGGACTCCGAGGCTCTAAACCAACCTCAACAGAACATCATACATCAACTCCATAAACCATACAACAAACAACTCAATAAAATAACAACATACATCATAACCATGTTATACCATAAACATCCTTCGTTATACGCCTCCGTTCCAACATAATACATAAACCTTAATATACATTACAAAAACATATTTAGCCAATCTAGCAACCTAATCATAAACAAAAGAAAGCCACTAAGTTAACATCGTTTGGATCATCATCTTTCAACATCTATTACAATAAGAATCACAAATCATATAAAAGTCTATTAAGCTAATATACATGACATTAAACAACATATAATCATGGATAAGACTCAGGAACATATGACTCGTCCACGTAAGGCACATTTTCCACATTCTCCTCTTCAGGAGGCACGTACCCGTAATCCTGCAAAAGTACACCTGTATGCATGCAATAATAGAGAGTGAGCTTATATAAATAAGCTCAGTGAGGATCCGATAGATCCCCACAGTATTCACTACGCTCCTTGGATTTACTCGTTTCAGCAAGTAAGCACACCCCAACATAAATAATGCTATCATCACCTAACTACACCAACAATCAATAAAGGACACTCTATTTGGTGTAGCTGCAAACCCCATCAGGATCTCGACCCTTGTTCTTATAGGTCCCCGTTACTCAGACACCCGAGGTACCTCACTAGCCCGTCCCTCGATGACACCTTCGTCATGGGAGCTGGCGCTAGGCTATGGGAGTCATGCGGTTATCAACCCGACATCCCGATGCTGCCCGAGAGGTGGCACACACATACCAAGACTCCACAATCATCAATCATCAATCAATCATCAATTAATCAATCAATTGGGAGATCAGCAACAAGAGTGCCCGATTCCCGCATTCAATAATAATCAATCAATAACATCAATATTAAATTAAACAACAAACAACGTAGTTAGATGACAAAGTAGGCCATCTAACCGGACATGCATAATATACATAATTAAACTCTAAATTACTCAACAACAACTCACCATTCATCACTCGAACACTACCCAACCATCTAAAGGCATCGTTCAAGAAATTAAAGAATGACAACCTAAACTTCTAAAATTCATAACTTACAATCTACTAATCCAAACATTGCCAAATCAGTTCCTATCACTCACCCATTCAACCTACTACATTAGCCCTCTCGGAAATCCACCATAACACCTCCAAATCATGCCCGATAACCCTAAAACCCTAAGATGTCATGGCTGGATTTTCCGGATTTTCACACAAACAATGTAATCGAAAATTCGGCATTACAACAGCGCTAACACGTAATTATCAAGTATTTAGAAATCGACGGCAATCGATTTCGATCAACACAACTCATTTAATTCAACTTTGAACATTTTAATCAAAATTAAATACCCGAAAAATAAAAATTATGCTATATCCGACAGAAACTCGTAGTATTAGTATATAATGATCCCTAGCATGCAAGGAGCAATAATCTAACATCAGATTTCAATTCTAACGGTTCAATCTTCATTTATACGCAAAAACACAAAAATGACATTTTGAGATCTAGAATTTTTCTCTCACCTTAGATGCGATATAAGCCTAGGAATGCGTGCTATGCGTGCCCATCAAGCAGAATCCAAGTCGGTGCGAAGTTTCACGGACAAAAACTAGGTTTTTCTTTGAAAAATTGGATTGAAAAGCTTGAGTTTTCTCTTCTCTTTTTCTCCCTCTTTCTCACGGCAATGTGGGTGTTTGTGGAGTGGGTTTTGTGTTGTGGGAGTGGGGGTAGGGGATAGTATATAATTAAAAGCTTGGTCAATTAAAAAAATGCAAAGTCAAAGTTAGTTTAAATAGGTATTTTTGTGTTTTTAATGACTTTAATTGCATTTTTGTGCTCAGCAAGTTAAAAATAATTATGACACCCCCAAGATATCTCAAGTGGATTATTTTTAGGTGACAAGAAGTTTTACAATCAAACAATTTCACCCGAGTCGGCTTAAAACTCGATTTTCGCAAAAGTCGGTGTAAAAACCCTAATAAATTCTTAAGCCGATTTTAAAACCATTTTCATCAAACACAGGTCTATTAAAGTCTGTGGACTAGGTCTAGAAGGGTTAAAAAGACCAGTTTCAAAATTTTAGTGGACGTGTTTCGAAAATACTATTTACTGAAAATCGACGATAAAATTTCTAACTCCGTTTTTTATGAAAATTACATGAATGCACATTTAGCAAGTATTAGGAGTATTGATATCAAAATTATAACATTCTAGGCCCTATAGTACAAAAACAGGTCATATGCACGCAAAACGAGACAAAACACATAAATCAAGTTAGAGCAGAAAAGTGGGGTTTCACATACACTGATGAGGCAAGAATAGATTATGCATCATTCTAATTTGAGGGTGATGTAGAGCAGTGGTGGAACACTATCCAGAGGATGTGGGATTGTGAGGATGTACTACATTTGTGGGATGATTTTGTAAGTGAGTTTTGGGACAAGTATATTCCCGAGATGGCTATGGAAAGGCGGGAAGATGAGTTTGTGGCCCTGAAGCAGGGAAATATGACTGTTGCACAGTACGAAGCTAGGTTTGTTAGCCTGTCGAGGTATATGCCCGAGTTGGCACGGCCGGCTTGGAGGATGATTCATAGGTTTGTTCGTGGGCTGAGAATGGACATATAGTTGCATTTGACTGGGCAGACCTACACTACTTTTCCCGAGGCATTTCAGGCAACCTCGAAGTTTGAGAAATGAAAGGCTGAGACGTTAGCTGAGAGTAGTCAGCCGAGTAAGAAATAGTATTTGGGCCAGAGCAGCCAGATTAGCTGAGGCAGTATCAGACTTCTGCACAGGTTCCTCAGCAACGTCCGTATCAGCCACAGCAGCAGATTCAGGCTAGGCCAGTTGTGACTAGACCTCAGCAGGGAGGTACAGTTCCTACTACTACCAGAGCCCTAGCACCTACGGGAAACACTGTTGTAAGGCAAAATCAGCAGTGTAACTATTGTAATCGATCAGGGCATATTGAGGCTAATTGTTGGAGAAAGAGTGGTAAATGCACGGGCTGTGGGAGTGATGACCATAGGGTGAGAGATTGCCCTAAGTATAACAATGTTCAGGGCCGTACTGGAGGCCAGGGTGTTCAGAATAGGGCTGCAGATGCACATCCAGCACAGAGGGTTCAGGCTAGGGTCTTTGCACTGGATGCAGAGGAGCTACCCGATACTACAGCTATAGTGGAAAGTACTTTTCTTCTCAATACTCAGCAAGTTAAAGTTTTGATTGATCCCGGAGCTACACATTCGTTTATAACTCCTGCATGTGCACGATCTGTGAATGTTTGCATTGACAAACTGCCGTATGAAGTTGAAGTTAGTACGCCTTTGGGTGCAAAATTTGTTACTGAGTCTATTTGCAAATCTTGTGATATATGTATTGAGAATCGTAAATTTCCTGCTTATTTAATTATATTGCCATTCCATGACTTTGAAATTATTTTGGGAATGGACTGGTTGGGGAAATATTATGCTCAGTTGGATTGTAGAACAAAGATTGTTTATCTTCAGGTTCCTGACCTACCGGTACTGGAGATTGTTGGGAACTGCAGGGCTGCCTGAATTCCTCTTTTATCAGCGATCAAGACTTCTAAGTTGTTGAATAAGGGTTGTGAAGCTTACCTAGCTTATTTGATCAATCAGCCTATTGGTAAGCTGAATTTGAATGAGGTTCCGATTGTTAGAGACTTCCTTGGTATATTTCCCGAAGAATTACCGAGTTTACCACCGGATAGGGAGATTGAGTTCGTGATTGATCTTGTGCCAGGCACTGCGCCAATTTCTAGGAGTCCTTATAGAATGGCATCGGCTGAACTTCAAGAATTAAAAATTCAGCTTCAGAACTTACTTGAGAAAGGGTTTATACAACCTAGTTCTTTGCCGTGGGGTGCGCCTATGTTGTTTGTGAGAAAGAAAGACGGCACGCTACGGTTATGTATTGATTATAGGGGACTTAATCAAGTCACGATTAAGAACAAATACCCATTGCCGTTGATTGAAGAATTGTTTGACCAGTTGCAGGGTGCGAGTGTTTACTCCAAATTTGACTTGAGGCAGGGTTACTATCAACTCAGAATTCGGAGTGACGATATACCAAAGACGACATTCAGGACTAGATATGGCCACTATGAGTTTGTTGTATTGCCGTTTGGATTGACGAATTCACCAACCGTATTCATGGACTTGATGCAGAGGGTTTTTCGACCTTATCTTGATCAGTTTGTCGTTATCTTTATTGACGACATTTTAGTGTACTCGAAGAACGAGGCTGAACATGAACAACACTTGAGGATTGTGTTACAGACTTTGCAGGAAAATAAGCTTTTTGCAAAATTCAGCAAGTGTGAATTCTGGTTAAATCAAATATCTTTTCTAGTCCATATCATTTCAGATCAAGGGATTTTAGTGGACCCAGCTAAGATTGAAGTTGTTTCATCTTGGAAGAGACTTGAGACGGTGTCAGAGATTCGCAGTTTTCTTGGATTGGCAGGTTACTACCGGAGATTTGTTAAAGACTTTTCCAAAATTTCTGGACCTTTAAGCCAGTTGACTCGAAAGAAAGTTACTTACAACTGGGATGCTAAATGTGAATCCAGTTTCCAAGAATTGAAGAAGAGATTAACTACAGCTCTTATACTAGCTTTACCTGAGGGAACATAAAACTTTGTTGTCTACAGTGATGCATCTAAAGAAGGTTTAGGCTGTGTTTTAATGCAGAATGGTAAGTTGATTGCTTATGCTTCTAGGAAGTTGAAACCTTATGAAGTCAATTACCCTACACATGATCTTGAGTTAGCTGCAGTTGTGTTTGCTTTGAAGAAGTGGCGTCATTACTTGTGGGGTAGCAGATTTGAAATTTTTACTGACCACAAGAGTCTCAAGTATTTGTTTTCACAGAAGGATCTGAATATGAGGCAGCGGAGATGGCTAGAGCTATTGAGTGGTTACAACTATTCTATTAACTACGTGCCAAGTAAGACAAATGTTGTTGCTGATGCTTTGAGCCGAAAGGCTACTGTTGCAAGCTTAATTATCAAGGATTAGGAGACTTTGGAAGAAATTTGTTCATGGAAGCCAGAAGCTACTGAGGTAGGGATTCGATTTGCTAGTTTGCAGATTCAGCCAGGGTTGTTAGCATAGATCAGAGAGGCTCAGAAGACCGATCCTTACATCTTGAAAGTCCAAGAAAAATCAAAGGGGGGAAAGTCGGAGTTTAAATTACATGCAGATGGTATCTTCAGATTCAGGGACACAGCATGTGTTCCTGGTGATCCGACCTTGAAGAATGAGATTATGTCTGAGGCATATAATTCGAGATATACGATTCACCCGGGCAGTACTAAAATGTATAGAGATTTGAAACAACACTTCTGGTGGAACAATATGAAGAGGGAGATTGCTGGGTATGTATCCAGATTTTTGACTTGTTAGAGGGTTAAAGTTGAGCATCAGAGGCCAGTCGGGCTTCTCCAGCCGTTGTCGATTCCGCAATGGAAGTGGGTACATATAACAATGGACCTTGTGACCGATCTTCCTAGATCTCCGAGAGGATGTGATTCTGTTTGGGTTGTTGTGGACCGCTTGACTAAAGTTACACATTTTATTCCCGTGAACAAACAGGATAGCCTTGATAAGCTAGCTGAGCTTTATGTTGCTAATATTTTGAAATTGCATGGTGTGCCACAGAGTATAGTCTCAGATAGAGATCGCAGATTCAAATCTCGTTTTTGGCAGAAGTTGCAAGAGGCCATGGGAACTAAGTTGAGCTTCAGTACTGCATATCATCCACAAACTGATGGCCAGTCTGAGAGAACTATCAGGATCTTGGAAGACTTGCTACGGGCATGTGTGCTAGACTTTGGGAAGAACTGGGAGAAAATTTTGCCTTTAGCGGAGCTCACCTATAATAATAGTTATCAATCTACTATAGGTATGGCTCCCTACGAGGCGTTGTATGGTCGTAAATGCAGATCCCCATTGTATTGGGAAGAGGTTGGAGAAATGAGAACAGTTGATTCGACTGTGTTACCTGAGATGATTAAGATGATGGATAATGTTCACCTTATTTGCCAGCGTATGCTTACAGCTCAGAGTCGTCAGAAGAGTTATGCGAATAAGCACTGTCAGGATCTTGAGTTTGCTTTGGGAGATTGGGTATTTCTTAAAATTTCTCCTCGGAAGGGATTGATTCGGCACGGTAAGAGCATGAAACTTAGTCCCAGGTATGTAGGTCCGTATGAGATCACTGAAAAGGTAGGTCCTTTGGCTTATCGGTTAGCTTTGCCTCCGAGCTTGTCGAGACTGCACGATGGTTTCAACGTGTCTATGTTAAAGAAATACCGTCCAGATCCTTCACATGTACTTGAACCAGAGCCTTTGCAGATTGAAGAAAAGTTGTCTTGTGAAGAGAAACCGATTCGAATTGTGGATCGGAAAGTTCAGGAACTTCGCAGAAAGAGTATTTCGTTAGTAAAGGTCATGTGGAATCATCATGGGTTTGAGGGAGCAACTTGGGAAAGGAAGGACCAAGTTCGGAATCAGTATCCCGAGTTTTTTGTTGGCCAAGTAAGAAGTGCATGGGTGCAATTGTTTTAAGGGGGAGAGGGTGTAATACCCGAGCCCGGAATGTGAAAATTTCTTGTTTATTATTTTGAAAATTATATTTTCTTAGATTCTTTGAGATTTAATTGTTACTTCTTTGCTGTTGCAACGTGCATTGCATATCAAGAGCGATAGGTAGAGAACAGTTTCTAGTCCTCAGCAAATAGTGAAACTAGTATTTAGATCACTTAAATTTTATATTTTAATTGTTGTTAGTTAGAATTAATTTTTCTTTAGTTAATATGGCTTTAAAATGCAGAAAATAAGGCCAATTTGACCAATTTTAAGTTGTTTGACCAAGTAGCCTTGACCTTTGACCAAGCTTGTCACTTAATAAGCTTATAACATAATAAAATAAAATAAAAACAAAGCAAAATCAGAACCTTGAGCAGGCCGTGTAACACCCCGATCCCTCTCGAGACCGGGAGTTCTATCAATCGATCTAATCACAACCCAAATCCAAACCCGGGCATAATTTTCAGGGAAAACGGACGGAGTCTCCCCTGTTTCTGGGCAAAATGTAAAATCCTGTAACAGCATATAAGTGGACCAATACCATGTCCAAACATTCAACCACCTCAAGGCCATCCGAGCCTTGGTTCTCAACAACTAAACACAGCATATAAATATACATTTCCAGTTTAAAACTAACCTATCTCTTTACATCTTTTACAAGAACATTCAAGCTTGACAATCCATACTAATCTACTGCACAAAATATACTATCATACCATTCTCACCCTTTTCTTTTAGACAATTACAAACATGCTTCGAGGTTAGCTATACTACTGAAAACACAACTAGCTTATCAATCTACCTCAACTACTTAGCTAGATTAAATTACATTTCTTTTAACAATAAATACATACAACATATGAACATACATCTTTACATCTTTGATAGCTCAAGCCACAAAGCACGCAAGACAACTCTTCAGCCACGAACTATCATATATCCACGAACTTTTTAGCTAACAAGGCATTTCCTGAAATGTGGTGGTGAGGAGTGAGTATACACAACACGTATACTCAGTGAGGGCGAGACAGATATCAAGATGGAGAGAAAGAAGATCGTGCAATGCAAATAGGTACAGTTAAGCAATACAATCAATAAAAGCATTCAATATATATAACAATACAATAAACAATTAAGAAAAGCATTAACACAACCAATCAAAGCTATACCACACTTTGAAGGCTATGGATCACTCGAGCGAGTAACGTACCGATCACGATTCCGATGACATTAACGATGACGCGCCGGCCCAAACCACCTTATAACACCAGTTTGGAATACCCTGGAAGTATCCATCAATCTACGGCCCAAATCTCCCTGGGAGGCAACCTAAGCGAGAAGAGGGAATAGCAGCAGAGCTAGTGTCAAGCCCCGACCCGACCCCGCAAAAGGCCGAGCCCGGACCCGACACACGGACAGAGTCTCCTCTGTACCGCGGACAACCGAAAACCCTAAAATCAATATAATACTTGCGAAAGCCATATAATAATCAAAACAAGCCAACTTTCTTTATAAACATACATTTCTTATTATCCAACTTTCCAAACCAAAAATGCCATGCATACTACACAGGTATTTGTGCCACTAAACCATTAGCTATTAGCATGCATTTCTTTACTAGTCACAAGAGTAAACTTTTACAGCTTTACATTCTTCCAACTTATACAACATAAGACCATAGAGGCCTCAAACTAGAAAATATATACAAGGCTACAAGCCTCAAAATTAAGCGACCTCCACGCAATATACATAACAAGCAAGGTTCGCACAAAAACTAGTAACCAACCACCAGCAAAGCAGAGAAGTGCTATCACGGAAACACCTCCACCTGCTCCTCCTCCTCTATTACCTCGAGAGGGTCTGCTTCAACTACTCCTGTAAAAACATAGTATAGAGAGGAATGAGCAAAAACTATTGCTCAGCGAGGGCAATTGGTCTCAAGGACGGAGATGAGAGGAGTATGCAATGCAATTAGCCAAGCAATGTATACATATATCATACCGAGATATAATAAAGCCATCAACAAAGCAAGACAAGCATTAAAGCTACAAACACTCATTCAAAGGATACGATACACTTTTCACGAGCAACCTTCAAACACGAATTCGATGACGACGCGCCGGCCCAAACCACCTTATAACACAAGTTTGGAATACCCCGGAAGTATCCATCAACCTACGACCCAAATCTCCCTGGGAGGCAACCCAAGCGAGAAAGGGAATAGCAGCGGAGCTAGAGCAACCAACACTGGCAACCCAAGGCTACCCAGAGAGGCCCATCACTCACGCGCGAGATACTATGCAATGCAAGACTCGATACAAGGCGATAAACAAGCGATTAAGCCATACGTGGGAGAATAACAAAGTAGGTTACTCTCGCACGCAATACCAGCAATTTGATAAGCAACTCAACCCAAAACAACTCAAACAAGTATTTCAAGTAATTCTCAGCATTCTATAAGCATAAAGACAAGAAAACACACAAAAACACAAATCAGCCCCAACTATCAAAACGCTACCATTTCCAAACGAGCTACGACTTCTGGAAACCGACTTCGCCAACCCTCCTAGGTTACCATAAGGCACGTCTAAAGACCCCGAAACCTTACTTTACCCTATAACTCGCGCAAAGCCCCGATTTCCCCGTTTCTCGTTTGAACTACAACTATATCAACCAAACACCCAACCAACGCCATAATCGCACCAAAAGTGCTTCCATGGCTTCCCAAAGCAATGTCAACACGCAAAACGAGAAAACGCTAAAGCCGGCCTAAACGACCCCGACTTTCCCAAAGGCTTAATTATCGTTTTTTCCACTACGCAACCCAAACAAACCACACATTTTGGCATTCTAGCGTACCTAGCACATTTCTACATCAACAGAAAGCATAACGGCGCAACTTTAACGTTTCAAGGTTTTACTATTCACAAAACACTATTCATTTAACAATTTAATTTGCAATCACAACATTTAACCGCAGAAAATGTTACAAAGCTATAAATACATGTTCTACAAATGCCAAGGAACATTCTAGAAGCATCAAATCGCTTTAAATAACGATCTACGGATAAATCTAAAAATTGACAAAGTTAACATACACAACGTATAAATGCGCAAATAACATGCTTCCCTCACCTCAGGTACTCCTAGTCGCTAGGAAAACAACGTTGGTTGCCTCGGAAACCACCCCGCACGAGCTCACGCGAAGATTGATCGATTGGAAGGTTGAAATTTTTTTTTTCTTTCTCTCTTGTTTCGGCCAGCTTTGGTTCTGCCTAGCTGCTGTTTTTTTTTTTTTGCTTAGTTGTTAGCTTATTTAAGTGTTAAATGGTGAACAAGTCAAAGGTCCAAGGTCAAACAACTTGAGACTTGGTCAAAGGGGCCTATTTTGTGCGTTTTAAAGCCATTTTAGCTAAGGTAAGATCAATTAAAGCTAGCAACATTTAAAATATAAAATTTAAGTCATCTAAATACTAGTTTCACTATTTGCTGAGGACTGGAAATCGTTATCTAGCTAACGCTCCTTAAATGCAATGCACGTTGCGACGACGAGAAAGTAACAATTAATTCACAAAGAATTTAAGGAAATATAATTTACAAAATAATAAACAAAGAAAATTCACATTGCGGGCTCGGGTATTACAGCTAGAGCAACCAACACTGGCAACCCGAGGCTACCCAGAGAGGCCCATCACTCACGCGCGAGACACTATGCAATGCAAGACTCGAAACAAGGCAATAAACGAGCGATAGCACAACAATACAACTAGTGACAACAAAAGAGATAACAAGCAACAATAACACCAATTAAACAAGTATATCAAGCAACCCTAAGCATTCTATAGGCATAATATCAAGATAACAAGCAAAATCACAAATCGGCCCCAACTATCAAAACACTACCATTTCCAAACGAGCCACGAGTTCTGGAAACCGACTTCGCCAATCCTCCTAGGTCACCATAAGGTACGTTCAAGGACCCCGAAACCCTACTTTACCCTAGAATTTGTGCAAAGCCTCGATTTCCCCCTTTGCTCGTTTGAACTACAACTATACCAACCAAACACCCAACCAACGCCATAATCGCACCAAAAGTGCTTCCATGGCCTCCCGAAACAATGCCAACACGCAAAACGAGAAAATGCCAAACTCGACCTAACCGGCCCCGACTTTCACTAACCCGTTTTTCTCCGTTTTTCTATTACACATTTCAATTAAACCACACATTTAGGAATTCTAGCATATCTAGCATATTTCTACATCAACGGACAGCATAACAGAGCAACTTCATCGTTTCAAGGGTTTACTATTCATAAAACACTATTCAACACTCAATTTAAATTGCAATCTCAACATTTAACCGCAGAAAATGTTAAAAATCTATAAATACATGTTCTACAATCAACAAGGAACATTCTTTAATCAACAAAATGATTAAAACAACAATCTACGCATAAAATCCAAAAATCAAAGTTTAGATACAAATATTTCAAATGCACAAATAACGATGAAACCCTCACCTTAGACGCTCCTAGACGCTAGGAAAACCTCGTAGAGTGCCTCGGAAACCACCCCGTGCAAGCTTACGCGAAGATTTGATGATTTGATGAAGAAATGTTTTTTTTTTCTTTCCTTCTATTTTCGGCCATGACCAAACTGTTTTTAGCTTTTTTTTTATTTTTTTATTTTGTGCTATGTTATGCTATTAAGAAGGATGACAAGGTCAATGGTCAAGGCATTGGTCAAACCACTTAAGAATTTGTCAAATAAGCTTATTTTAGGCATTTTGAAGCTAAAACAACTAGCACAATTCTAATTCTAGCTAACAACAACAAAAATATTAAAATCAAGACACTAAATACTAGTTTTCACTATTTGCTAAGGACTAGAATTCATTTCCTATCTATCTCTCTCGAAATGCTATGCACTTTGCGACAATAAAAGAATAACGATTAAATCTCAAAGAATTTAAGAAATATATCATTTTTGGAAAGCATCATAGTTTAAAATTTACTCCGACTCAGAGTTACTTTTCATTTAATTGAAATCTGAGCATTTAAGTGAAAAAAAACTAAAACCAATTAACATAAATATGAAAGGTAGGTGATATTCCGTTAAAATAATTAACTCAAGTGTTATTTTAATTACTTCCAAAATAAATATGAAAATAAAGCTACAATTAAATGTTTAACCAAAAATAAACACATAATTCAATGCTAATATTTAAGATAACACTTAATTAAATGCAATTAAATGTTATTAAATGCATGCCGGGTTCGGGTTATCACAGGCCGAACCAAGAAGGAAAAAGAAAAAAAAAATTCAACCTTTCAAATCTTCAAATCTTCGCGTGAGCTCGTGCGGGGTGATTTCCGAGGTGTCCAGCGTTGGTTTCCTAATGACTAGGAGTGCCTAAGGTAAGGGAAGCACGTTATTTGTGCATTTAAATGTTATGTATGTCAACTTTGTGATTTTTGAGATTTATCCGTAGATTATTGTTTAAAGCGTTTTGATGCTTCTAGAATGTTCCTTGGCAATTGTAGAACATGTATTTATAGCTTTTTAACATTTTCTGCGGTTAAATGTTGAGATTGCAATTTAAAATGATAGTTGAATAGTATTTGTGAATAGTAAACCCTTGAAACGATGGAATTGCTCCGTTATGCTGTCCGTTGATGTAGAAATATGCTAGGTATGCTAGAATGCCTAAATGCATGGTTTGTTTGGGTTGCATAATGAAAAAAATGAGAATTATGCCTTGGTGAAAGTCGGGGTCGTTTAGGTCGAGTTTGGCATTTTCTCGTTTTGAGTGTTGGAATTGTTTCGGGAGGCCATGGAAGCACTTTTGGTGCTTTTATGGCATTGGTTGGGTGTTTGGTTGATATAGTTGTAGTTCAAACGAGCAAAGGGGGAAATCGGGACTTTGCGTGAATTCTAGGGTTAAGTTGGGTTTCGGGGACTTTAGACGTGCCTTATGGTGACATAGGAGGATTGGCGAAGTCGGTTTCTAGAACTTGTGGCTCGTTTGGAAATGGTAGCGTTTTGATAGTTGGGGCCGATTTGTGATTTTGCTTGTTTTCTTGATATTATGCCTATAGAATGCTTAGGGTGGCTTGATATACTTGTTTGAATTGATTTTGATTGAAATGCTTATAAACTGTTGCTATTGCGTGCGAGAGTAACCTACTTTGTTATTGTCCCACGTGTGGCTTTATTGCTCGTTTATCGCCTTGTATCGAGTCTTGCATTGCATAGTGTCCCGCGCGTGAGTGATGGGCCTCTCTGGGTAGCCTCGGGTTGCCAGTGTTGGTTGGTCTAGCTCTGTAGCTATTCCCTTTTCTCGCTTGGGTTGCCTCCCAGGGAGATTTTGGTCGTAGATTGATGGATACTTCCGGGGTATTTCAAACTATTGTTATAAGGTGGTTTGGGCCGGCGCGTCGTCATCAAATTCGTGATTGAAAGTTGCTCGTGAAAAGAGTACCGTATCCTTTGATTGAGTGTTTATAGATTAAATGTTCGTTTTGTTTGTTGGTGGCTTTAAATGTTTATCTATATGATATTTGTATGAATTGCTTGACTAATTGCATTGCATACTCCTCTCATCTCCGTCCTTGAGACCAATTTCCCTCGCTGAGCAATAGTTTTTGCTCATTCCTTTCTATACTATATTTTTACAGGAGTAGTTGAAGCAGACCCTATTGAGGTAATAGAGGAGGAGGAGTAGGTTGAGGTGTTTTCGTGATTGCACTTCTTTGCTTTGGTGGTGGTTGGTTGCCAGACTTTTGTGCGAGCCATGCTTGATGTGTTTAATGCTTGGTTGTCACTTTATTTTGAGGCTTGTAGCCTTGTATGTAATATCTATTTTGAGGCCTAGATGGTCTTATGTTGTAAAGGATTAAAGGTTGTAACTTTGTAAATAGATACTCATGTAACTAGTAAGAAAATGCATGCATATGGTCAATTGTTTAGTGGCATAAATATTGTGTAGTATGCATGGCATTTTGGTTTGGGAAGTTGGTTAATAAGAGGATGTATGTTTTGAAAGAAAGTCGGCTTGTTTTAATTGTTTTATGGCTTTCGTAAGTACTATGTTGATTTTAGGGTTTTCGGATCGTTCGCGGTACATAGGAGACTCCGTCCGTGGGTCGGGTCCAGGCTTGGCCTTTTGCGGGGTCGGATCGGGGCGTGATACCTACTCACCTTGTTTGGAGACCAGCTGCGGAGCTAAGCCTTATTCTATTGGTTTGGTGGTTGCTACCAAGACGATTTCTTTATGACCATCAAAGGACCTCGAGATGCTAATCCACGAAAAACGATACGAGAAATTTGAAAGAACTCATATAAGAAACTTGGTCGCCCCATGGAAATACATTGGTTTCTTACTCGTGCAAAGGAACTATTTCTTGGCAACTTGGACAACTTATAATGATGTTTGTCCCGCATATCAGACAGAAGATTGGGATCTTTACAAAAGGCTTTATAAAGCTTTCGTCTCAATTCATATTTAGCCGTGAGCAGTCTACCTTTGTGATCTCGTATATTTCATTTCTCCAACATCTTACTGAGTTTCCCCTTCATCCTTTTGTAAAAAGCCGCTCCACGGTGGTAAAGTCACATCTTGTGTGTTGGCCGAAGTGACAATAGTCACATTGAACCCTCGAATATGTTCGAAGATCTTGAAATGATCTTCCAGTTCCAGGGAAAATTTGTAAAACTCTGTTTCCATCGAGAATTGAATGGAGTTTTCCCGTATTTCGACTGGAGAATCTAACAGAGACATTACTGTGGAGATGCTGACCAAAAAATTACACATTCCATGCCCTCGGAGAGGGCTTTGTCATGCTAGGTCACTGACATATCCTTTTTTTTCTTTATTTGACCCCAAGAATGGATTGGATCGAAACGACTTTCTTGTCCAAGCCCTTTGTGTCTATATTAATTTCTGACCGCGCAGAATTTCCATAGCCAATTTTCCATTTTTGATAGAAAGTGCTGTCTATGGTACTACTCTTATTTTATATGATCCATGAACATCCATAACTTTGGCGTGATTCAGTTTGAGCAAAGGATCTTGTCGTGATACATCTTTGTAATGAAAATAGAGTGGAAACATGAGTTGGCTTTATAAATACCTATAGAATAAGCACTATGAACTATTTGCTTCAAAAAGATAGTTGGTTGAATGAAAACCTTCTTTCTTTGACTAGAATACGGATGAGATCAGAAAGGCCATCATTATCTAAAAATGAAGAAAGACTTGTCGAAAATTGCTTGTTGTTCTAACCAAGAAAGACATGGGAGTTTTCGGGCATTAATACAAACACAGTCTGCTTTATAGGACCAGGTTCTTCTTATATATAATATAATTAGGATCGGTTATTTTCCATAGTAGTAAGTACATTACAGACGTGGTGTAGTTTGATGTAACCGGCGAGCCGGGATCAAAGAAAGACTGTACCCGATGTCCTTTTCTCTCGTCAGGCAGCTATCTCGAGCTCACTGAACACCAACCTAATCTACACTACACCTTTATAAGAGAAGGATTTTCATGTCATGTCAACTGACTGATGCTTTATCAATTCCTTTCTTTAATCCGCCTTGATCCTATCTATATACAAGATACCCCAGAGCCAAAGGTGCGTAGCAGATTCAACCTGAACTACGTGAGAAAACTAATAGAATCCTTACTTTTTGTTATCCCGCTCTTGAGCCATAGTCACTAGAATCCAAAGTAACTGCTACTTACTTCATTTGGATCAATCACTTTTATCTGCATCCCTTATTTTCGCTAAAGCCCCCTTCTCTTATGCCAAATCTGATGGGGGTTATTTTTAATTTCCTGGAGCGAGCCAGGTCTGAGATCTTTCCCACATGCCTTATTTATTTTTTATTGCCTAGTCTTTCTTTTGTATGGGACGTGGGATCTTTCTTTCCTAAATTCATTTACCTTACTAGCCTAATAAGAGTTATCCCCTCTACCCAAAGGGAACCCTAGGAAAGCAATAAAGCCGAAACATGTGTCATCTTCAAATACCCCAATCCAATGGACGTATGAATATTCGATTCGAAAGGATCAAGGTAGTCTTTTTTTATGTTTACGCTATTCTTCACATCTCGAGATATGCAGTTGATTAGTGAGCATCCCATCTCATAAGGAATTAAGGCTTGGTTGCACGTGAGAAGAACTAAGGATCAGTCTAATGTGACCTATGGGAGATAGAAGTTGTAGTTCTTTTTTTAGTTACCTGCCCTCGGGCTGAACTGCTGATTGACGAAATGAGTTATTAAGTTAAGAGTAGCTTAGCGGAAAGGATTGCTTCTAGATTCTATAATAACAAACACTTCTCTCCTCTCTATCAAAGATGGAAAAATCGCAAGGGCTTTAGTAGAGAGCCGGGAAAACTACTGAATACGATAACGATACCATTCACTGCGGAACAAGAAGAATCACAGTCGACTCAACTTGACGAATTAGTTCAGTAGCTGCCTTTAGAGCTGGGATAAGTAGGGTAGCAATTAAGATTAACTAAAAGGCCTCTCCTCAACCCTCAACCTAGACAAAGAACTCCTAGCTCTGGAGCTGAGAGAATTGATTATTTTTTATTTAAGAGCCACCGAAAGGCTTCATTCCTCGCTCACAGAACTTTCCCTAGTAGTCTTAGGTCAAGAGAGAAGAGCGATGGCATACCTTGAGTCACTCGCTTCTTTGGGGCGAACTTTCATATGTTCTCTTTCCTTCTTTTTTCTTTTTGTTAAAAACAAATGTTATCACAGTTCGATTTTTCTTTAATTCTCATCTTGTTCAGTCTTGATGGTAGCTATTTTATTTATTTATTACGTCGTTAAGTTCAAAGAGTCATTCTAGCATCTGCTTTAAATGCTTGCTAGTGAACAATTGGTGTCTCTTTCCTCCCGCCCTTACTTAATGTATTTCTTTTAAGTAATACGATACATTGTGAAGAGTAGATTCAACAAGAGGAATCAGAGCTTCCCTTTCTGGTAACTTCACAACGTTGAGAATAGCGAGAGCAGAACCTGAAGCAGACTTTAAGATAGATGTCACTAATTTGCGTTACTTCCTTACTGAAGAAACGCCCTTTCGCCTTCTGCTCCTAGTCTGTTTTTTTATTTAATAAGAGAATCTCGCTTTCTCATTAAAATTCTTCCTATTTTCCTGCGAGAAATTCCAAAACTAAGATTAATTCATCCAGTCTAATGCGCCTACCTTAGGTCACGAGCTGCCTTAAGGCATTCTTTTATCCTTACTAACTACTCCTAAGGGCGTACTATACCACGAACAACGGAGCAAGCTCTCAGGCCTTTCTTTCTTCGGCATTCATTCGTCTCAAAATAATCTTGGGCTACCTTGCTACGGGTGAGAGAAACAATCCTTATTCTAGGTTGTCTAAGGCACTAAGATCTCTTTCAAACTACTAGAAAGACCTCTAAGGCAGTTGAGGGGTAGCAGACCGAAAGGAAAACAGGTAGGCTGCATTTGATATTTTGTTGAGCGGATCGGGGGGTATACGCCGGGCAAAAGCTTCACCGACCCCCGATGGAGCTCTGACGGTGGTTCGATCATTGACAAGGTTCAAAGAAAGGGTGGGACATTGATAAAGAATATATGACCAACCACAATGAATATCATTCGCCCATTATCACCTCATCTTTACCCATTGTCGTTTAAGGTAATGAATGGGGAGAGTCTGGGATCTAAGCGGATTGAAGTTAAGAAAAGACTCCTTGCAGGCCAACGAAAGCTGTAAGTTGTGGACCTTGACTTGGAAGCCGGGGAGAACTGTCTAAGATAGTGTGTGATAACACGAACCTGGCATGCATTTAATGGCATTTAATTGCATCTAATTAAGTGTCATCATAAATGTTAGCATTGAATTTTATGTTTATTTTAGTTAAACATTCATTTGTAGATTTATTTTCATATTTATGTAAATCGATTTTATTTTTCTTGCATCTTAATGCTCGGTTTTCAATTAAATGAAAAGTAGCTCCGAGCCGGAGTAAATTTTGAATTATGTTACTTCTTGAAAATTATATTTTCTTAAGTTCTTTGAGATTTGATTGTTATTCTTTTATTGTCGCAAAGTGCATTGCATTTCGAGAGCGTTAGTTAGGAAATGACTACTAGTCCTCAACAAATAGTGAAAACTAGTATTTTGGTGTCTTAAATTTTATATTTTATTTGTTGTTAGCTAGAATTAATTTGGTGATGGTTGTTATAGCTTTAAAATGCATAAAAATAGGCAAATTGACCAACTTAAGTTAGTTTGACCAAGGGGTGTGACCATTGTCCAAAGCTTGTTACCTTATAAGCTTAAAACAGTGAAAAAAAAAAAACCAAGCTGAAATAGACCTTGAGCAGGCCGAAGCTTTGAAGAGAAAAAAAAAACATTTCAACCTTCCAAACTTCCAATCTTCGCGTGAGCTTGTGCGGGGTTGTTACTGAGGCATCCAGCATGGTTTTCCTAGCGACTAGGAGTGTCTAAGGTGAGGGAAGCATGTTATTTGCACATTTGAATATCATGTATGTCAACTTTATGATTTTTGGATTTTATCCGTAGTTTGTTGTTTTAATCGTTTTGATGCTTAAAGAATGTTCCTTGACAATTGTAGAACATGTATTTATAGCTTTTTAACATTTTCTGCGGTAAATATTGAGATTGTAATTTAAATTGTTAGTTGAATAGTAAACCCTCAAATCGTAGAAGTTACTCTGTTATGCATTCTGTTGATGTGAAAAGACGCTAGATATGCTAGAATGCCTAAATGTATGATTTGTTTGGGTTGTGTAATGGAAAAAATGAGAAAAATGCATTGGTGAAAGTCGGGGTCGTTTAGGTCGAGTTTAGCGTTTTCTCATTTTGCGTGATGGCATTGTCTCAGGAGGCCATGGAAGCACTTTTGGTGCGGTTATGGTGTTGGTTGGGTGTTTGGTTAGGGTAGCGATAGTTCAAACGAGCAAAGGGGGAATCGGGGCTTTGCGTGAATTCTAGGGTAAAATAGGTTTTCGGGGTCTTTAGACGTGCCTTATAGTAACCTAGGAGGATTGGTGAAGTCGGTTTCCAAAACTCGTCGCTCGTTTGAAAGTAGTAGCGTTTTGAAAGTTAGCGACATTTTGTGATTTTGTGTGTTTTCATAGTGTAGTACCTATAGAATGCTTGATATGGCTTGTTATGCTTGTTAAAGTTGATTATGATTGAATTTTTATGTCAATTGTTGATAATGCTTGTTAGTGTTGTTCTTGTTACTTTATAGATTGTAAATGTTTGATATCTTATTTATCGCTTCTAATCTGTATTGTTGTGCTATCGCTCGTTTATCGCCTTGTATCGTGTCTTCCATTGCATAGTGTCAAGCGTATGAGTGATGGGCCTCTCTGGGTAGCCTCGGGTTGCTAGTGTTGGTTGCTCTAGCTCCGTGTCCTATTCCCTTTTCTCACTTGGGTTGCCACCCAGGGAGTTTTGGGTCATAGAATTGACAGAGTATGTCCGGAGTACTTTAAACGGAAGTTATAAGGTGGGTGAGCCGGCGCGTCGTCGTTAAAGTCATCAGAATCGTGATCGGTACATTACTCGCTCGAGTGAACCATAGCCTTCAGAGTGTGGTATAACTTTGAATGGTTGTGTTAGTGCTTTCATTAATTGCTTATTGTATTGATTGTTTGTCTCGATTGCTTACTTATCAGTTATATTGCTTAACTGTACCTATTTGCATTGCACGATCTTCTTTCTCTCCACCTCGATATCTGTCTCGCCCTCACTGAATATACATGTTGAGTATACTCACTCCTCACCACCACATTTCAGGAAATATCATGTTAGCTGGAAAGTTCGTGATTACGTGAAAGTTCGTGCTTGAAGAGTTGCCTTGCGTGCTATGTGGCTTGAGTTGTCAAAGATGCAAAGATGTATGTTCATATGTTGTATGTATTTATTGTTAAAAAGAATGTAACCTAAATTTAGCTAAGTAATTGAGGTAGATTGATAAGCTAGTTTATGTATTCAGATAGAATAGTTTAACTTCAATGTATGTTTGTATTGCCCAAAGGAAAAGAGTTAGAATGGTATGATAGTTTAATTTATGTAAAGGGTTAGTATAGTTTAATTGTCAAGCATGAATGTACTTGTAAAAGATGTGAAGATGTAGGTTAGTCTGTAAACTGGAAATGTATATTTGCTTGTGATTGCTTGTTGAGAACAAGGCTCGGATGGCCTTGAGGTGGTTGAATGTTTAGACATGGTATTGGTCCACTTATATGCTATTTCAGGTTTTATATTTTGCCTAGAAACAGGGGAGACTCCGTCCGTCTTTCCCTAAAATTTTGTCCGGGTTTGGAATTAGGTTGTGATTAGATTGATTGATAGAACTTCTAGTCTCGAGAGGGATCGGGGTGTTACAGGTGGTATCAGAGCTTGTTTAGCTCATAAGCCGGGACAGGGTCCTTGGTCTGGAGGGTAGTGATCCTTGAAAGTTTGCTTGTTAAGTGTGTTTTGAAAGTGTATGCTTGCATGTGAGATTGTGTGTCTTGACATGAATGTGTGCTCCTATGTGATATAGTTATGTGTTATGTGTTAATTGTGTGCTAAGTGAAGTGAAGTGTCTAGTTGTGCATTGAATTGACCTATTGGATTGGCATCGTGAATCGAATCGACCTCGTGAATTGTTATTTACTTGAGGTATTGGTTGTAATGTGTGTATTGAAATTTCTTGAAATGGTTGTGCCGTGAATTGAATTGATTATGTTGTGCTTGACTTGATTGTCGTGCTTGAGTGACTTTGTTGAATAAACTCTTTTGTAAACATGCTTGCATAATAGTTTAAGGCATGTGTATAAATGTGATATCTTGGCATTCATACATGTCCCGTGGAAATGGTAAGTAAGTCCTCTTTCTCCCCTGAAGAAGTAGTTCACAGCTGGCCTTTCAAGATGTATGGATTGGCAGGAAATGAATGGCATTTAACTAGCTTTTATTTGAGAGTTGGTGTTTGTCTTTGGAGCTCGGTTATTGGCGAATCTCTAAGGTCCTCCTCTGTGCTTAACAGTTGTGAAGGAGTAGCTTTCTTTTGTGGTTCTATTTGGCTGTTCTCTGGAGCATTCTCTGGTTTTCTTATTGGGTATTCTTTGGAGACTTCTGTTGGCACTTCTAGGTGGACTTGGCTATTGGGATCTCAATCGGACTTACTATTTGGTATTATCTATGGCATATGAGTCTCGGTCTTTATTGGTGTGATACTGGCATCCCTGATTGGAAATTCTTCAATGGCATTTTATAGAATTCTTAGTGGGCATTCTACTAGTATCTTTCCTTGATGGCACTTATAGGAAGTCTTACACTTGGAATCCTGTTCAGACTTATTATCTTATATTGCTTATGGTATGCTGTGGAATACTTTGGGCTTCCTTGGTGGTAAGTTGTATAAAGTTGCACTCGACAAATGGCGATGAGGTCTTGGAGCTTGGTCTTATATGTGCTGCATCTACTTTGGCTATCCTTTGACTTCCTTATTTGATGCTTGTTGGACTTTTATAGAGGATTTGTATATAGAATATTCATTCGGTATTCTTCTTGTTAATAATATGTGGAATTGGTAATATCTACAGTATCTTTGCTTTAGTCTTTATTGGCATCTTCTCGGCACTTTTAGCAGGGAATTCTTTTATGGTATTCTTGACCAGCGGAATTCTTATTTGGATTTCAAGATGGTATTTTCAATTAAGCCTTTATTTGGCCTTATTGCTTTGGAGTTTTCAGTCAGTATTATTGGGGATTTCTTAGTAGGGTATTCTTCGAGCGTTCTTATTCAGTGTCTTGCTTAGCAACCATTGAAGAGTGGTCAGAGTTGGATTTCAGTGGATGCAGAGTTCTATTGGAAGAAGAATTGCGAGGACGCAATTTTTTTAAGGGGGGAAGGATGTGATAACCCGAACCCGACATGCATTTAATGACATTTAATTGCATCTAATTAAGTGTCATCTTAAATGTTAGCATTGAATTTGTGTTTATTTTAGTTAAACATTCATTTGTAGCTTTATTTTCATATTTATGTCAATCGGTTTTATTTTTCTTGCATCTTAAAGCTCGATTTTCAATTAAATGAAAAGTAGCTCCGATCCGGAGTAAATTTTGAACTAGGTTACTTCTTAAAATTATATTTTCTTAAGTTCTTTGAGATTTGATTGTTATTCTTTTATTGTCGCAAAGTGCATTGCATTTCGAGAGCGATAGTAAGGAAATGACTTATAGTCCTCAACAAATAGTGAAAACTGTATTTTGGTGTCTTAAATTTTATATTTTATTTGTTGTTAGCTAGAATTAATTTGGTGATGGTTGTTATAGCTTTAAAATGCATAAAAATAGGCAAATTGACCAACTTAAGTTAGTTTGACCAAGGGGTTTGACCATTGACCAAAGCTTGTCACCTTATAAGCTTAAAACATTGCAAAATAAAAAAAAAACAAAGCCGAAACAGAAAAGGGAGCAGGCCGAAGCCAAGAGAGGAAAAAAAATAGACATTTCAACCTTCCAAACTTTCAATCTTCGCGTGAGCTTGGGCGGGGTTGTTACCGAGGCATCCAGTGTGGTTTTCGTAGTGACTAGGAGTGTCTAAGGTGAGGGAAGCACATTATTTGTGCATTTGAATATCATGTATGTCAACTTTATGATTTTTGGGTTTTATCTGTAGTTTGTTGTTTTAATCGTTTTGATACTTAAAGAACATTCCTTGACAATTGTAGAACATGTATTTATAGCTTTTTAACATTTTCTGCAGTTGAATATTGAGATTGGAATTTAAATTGTTAGTTGAATAGTAAAATATGAATAGTAAATCCTCGAAACGTAGAAGTTGTTCTGTTATGCGTTCTGTTGATGTGAAAAGTTGCTAGATATGCTAGAATGCCTAAATGCATGATTTGTTTGGATTGTGTAATGGAAAAAACGAGAAAAATGCATTGGTGAAAGTCGGGGTCGTTTAGGTCGAGTTTAGCGTTTCCTCATTATGCATGAGGGCATTGTCTCGGGAGGCGAGGGAAGCATTCTTGGTGCGATTATGGTGTCGGTTGGGTGTTTGGTTAGGGTAGCTGTAGTTCAAACGAGCGAAGGGGGAAAATCGGGGCTTTGTGGGAATTCTAGGGTAAAGTAGAGTTTTAGGGTCTTTAGACGTGCCTTATTGTGCCCTAGGAGGAGTGGTGGAGTCAGTTTTCAAATCTCGTGGCTCGTTAGAAAGTAGTAGCATTTTGAAAGTTAGGGGCATTTTGTGATTTTGTGTGTTTTCATAGTGTAGTACCTATAGAATGCTTAATATGGCTTGTTATGCTTGTTAAGGTTGATTATGATTGAATTTGTATGTCAATTGTTGATAATGCTTGCTAGTGTTGTTCTTGTTACTTTATAGATTGTAAATGTTTGATATCTTGTTTATCTCTTCTAATCTGTATTGTTGTGCTATCGCTCGTTTATCGCCTTGTATCGTGTCTTGCATTGCATAGTGTCAGGTGCGTGAGTGATGGGCCTCTCTGGGTAGCCTCGGGTTGCCAGTGTTGGTTGCTCTAGCTCCGTGTCCTATTCCCTCTTCTCGCTTGGGTTGCCGCCTAGGGAGTTTTGGGTCATAGAATTGACAGAGTATGTCCAGAGTACTCTAAATGGAAGTTATAAGGTGGGTAAGCATGCGCGTCGTCGTTAAAGTCATCGGAATCGTGATCGGTACATTACTCGCTCGACTGAACCATAGCCTTCAGAGTGTGGTATAGCTTTGAATGGTTGTGTTAATGCTTTCATTAATTGCTTATTGTATTGATTGTTTGTCTCGATTCCTTACTTATCAGTTATATTGGTTAACTGTACCTATTTGCATTGCATGATCTTCTTTCTCTCCACCTCGATATCTGTCTCGCCCTCACTGAGTATACGTGTTGAGTATACTCACTCCTCACTACCACATTTCAGGAAATATCATGTTAGTTGGAAAGTTCGTGATTACGTTAAAGTTCGTGCTTGAAGAGTTACCTTGCGTGCTATGTGGCTTGAGTTGACAAAGATGCAAAGATGTATGTTCATATATTGTATGTATTTATTGTTAAAAAGAATGTAACCTAAATTTTGCTAAGTAATTGAGGTAGATTGGTAAGCTAGTTTATGTATTCAGATAGAATAGTTTAACCTTAATATATGTTTGTAATGCCCAAAGGAAAAGAGTTAGAATGGTATGATAGTCTAATTTATGTAAAGGGTTAGTGTAGTTTAATTGTCAAGCATGAATGTACTTGTAAAAGATGTGAAGATGTAGGTTAGTCTGTAAACTGGAAATGTATATTTGCTTGTGATTGCTTGTTGAGAACAAGGCTCGGATGGCCTTGAGGTGGTTGAATGTTTGGACATGGTATTGGTCCACTTATATGCTATTTCAGGTTTTACATATTGCCTAGAAACAGGGGAGACTCCGTCCGTCTTTCCCTAAATTTTTTCCCGGGTTTGGAATTAGGTTGTGATTAGATTGATTGATAGAACTCCCGGTCTCAAAAGGGATCGGAGTGTTACATAGTGGCTGTCCAAAAGCCAGACCCTTTTCTTCAAGCCTACTGGAAGCCATGGGGAAGTTGTCAAATAAGATCCCGCTAAATTGGCTAAGCGAACCATACTTCAAATATCGTTCGGAGTAAGGCCAGTCGCTACATTAAGACTACAAAATCGACCATTCCTTATCGCCCAGCAAAAGACCTCACTACGTACCTCGACCTCAGGATTTAAGCTAGGGTTCCTAGTATAAGAAAGAAAGTAGTGCTAGACAAGGTCTTCTATGAGTGAACGAGATGAGGATCGAGGTAGTTAAGTTCCCCAAGGGAGAGTTTCTTTCCAATATCAAAAATATTCTTTCTTGTTCGCTTCGCTCGCTTTTTTCTAATGATTTTTCCCTTGCGGGCTTTCCACCATTAACACTTGTTTACTTCCTACCCTATTCATTGGCATTGAACTATTCTCTCACAGTCTCACGCTTGGAACTAGAAGAACTATTTGCTTACCACTATGCACTATGCTTGAAACTGCGATTGCCCTTCGCTAGCTAACTACTAATAGTGAAACTACTATAAATACAAAGTAAAATTTTACCCCTTTCCTTTATAGCCCGCCAAGGAACAAGTAGCCTTCACCACTTATTCCTGCCTGAAGGAAATGCATGAGCAAAAGACTCTTTCAATTGCAATTCTTTCTTTACGTGCAAACCCTTTCAAAATCTTATTCAAGCTTTCTTGACGTCTTTCTACGCGGAAAGCTCTAGATTCATAGATCGGTTGTTCTAGATGTGATGTTGTACCGATAAGCGCAATCAATATCTGACGCGAGTCCAGTTCCTCTTTATATGATTACGATAAAGATTCAGTCGATTAGTCAGCTTTGCCCTGTTGATACGCTAAAGCATAGCTGCTCTAGAACTCATGAACTGAAGAGCTCACGTCACGAACTAAAGATGCTACGTGACGCTTCATATGTGGATACAAGGGCCCAACCCATTATGACTAATGAATGATACTTTTTTGTTTGCTTGATGAGTCAGGTTCCTCCCATTCGACTGGCAAAGTTCATGAGCATGTCTTCCTTCAATTGATCTCAATCAATATTTTCTTTTTCATTCTGCCCAACTGGAAAGTGGAATTGTTTTACCATTTATTGAGTCTTTAGAAAGAGTCTTTCTCCACGGCAAGCATATCAAGCAGGATCGAGTGGATAAAATAGGTGAGGATAGCATTGAACAGTTGATCGGCTAGGCCTTGAGTGTTTAGACCCTTTATCGCTGACGCATATAAAGAAGTAAAGGAAGTATGCATATAAGAGGGATAAATTGATTGCTTAATGAGTCTTTCAGGCTTTTTCGATTTCTTTGCCAATTTCCTCATGTCTTAGGTGAGTTGATTCTTTTATTGTGGGGACCCATCTTCCAGAAGTCGTGAACTAGAGAGACCAATAGCACAATAGCGTGCTCCAAATCAAGTTAATAGAATTCTAATAGTTAATAATAACTAACAAATAATAAAAAAGAACTACATGAATAGAGATATAATAACTTGAATCTATATAGAATATCAAATTGAGAGATAGATAATCAGTAGGTTATCTTTATCTTTATATACTCGTTATCTACTTGTAAGGGCGAAGCTATAGTTCTAAAGTTGTTTGGGCAAAAACCCTGCCTGCCAGAAGATTCATTGATTTGATTGAACCTAGCGGGAGAAAGGAATTTTCAAAACGCTTTTTTTGTGGTTCACTTGATCTTTCCCCTATTTCACTAGAAATGGAATGGAGGAGGCAGAGGTGACTGCTAAGGAGGTAGTAATAGTGCATGCAGTTGACTCGGGACTCGTTCCAATATCCATTCATGTCCCTCCAGATCCGAAGCGTCATACGAATCCAAATGTGAATGAAGCGCCTGCCCCTCTTGAATTGCCGGAAAGCGGCCAATAGACAACTAAGATTCTAAATCTGAGCTGGCTTCTTTCCATTCCCTTATCTGATTCAGAAGGGGTTGTTCCTCGAAGTCTAACTTGGGTTGCGGAGCTTCTTGATGACTGAGAAGGTGATACCGAATCGATGAGAGAATTGGATCAAAAAGCTAGAAGATATCTGAGATCCTGTCCTAACTCATGAATATACTTTTGTATACTGTCCCTTATGGGTCCGGGCTTTTCTGTTTGAATAGTTCCCACCGTGAGTCAATGCGTTAATGCACAATTCCCTCTGTCATGAAATAAAATCCCAAGTCAGTAAAGTATTGAATAGTTAAAGTACACTAATGGAATAGGTTGTATTGTTGGACCGTACGCGAGTCCAGTAGTCCAATAAGAATGCCAAACGCAATCCAAAATGAAAGTACCACAAGTGAGCCGAAGGCATTAGTCATTCTCAGACCAATGTCCATCTAACACATCCTAATCAAAAAGGCCACCCAGAAGGCCTAGCTTTAGCTGCTACAATTCTCTTCCCTGAGAGGTTTCTCAAGGGGTGTCCCCTTTCAATAAGTTTGTTCCTTTTAATTCATCGAAAGGCTTCCTCAGATAGAGGTCCTTCTTTTCTTGCTCTAAGGACGATGTTGAAGAAATGAGTTCTCTTTCTAGTACTGTAGTTTTCTTTTTCTCTAGCAGTGGCCATGTTGCATAATAGCACTCATTATAATCACCAAATTGTTTGCGCTCCGGCCCAAAGATCTATGAATGAGGAATTGACCGCCGACGCGCTTTAAAGGCATCATAACTATAAACTTCCTATTCATTCTCAGTTTGCTTCTTTCTTACATTTGGCTTTTTGATCGGTATGATCGAAAAGTTCAATAAAGAAAGGATCGGCTGGTTGTTAAGGGTGAAAGGGTCTATGCTTCATTGGAAGATGCTCAATGATAACCCCCATTTCCCTATTTTTTTG
Source organism: Ehretia macrophylla (assembly GCA_037974665.1). Classification (NCBI taxonomy): domain Eukaryota; kingdom Viridiplantae; phylum Streptophyta; class Magnoliopsida; order Boraginales; family Ehretiaceae; genus Ehretia; species Ehretia macrophylla. Next base: position 51,891,275 of record CM075782.1, read on the forward strand.
ATAAGACCAACTTCCTGACCCCTTTGACTTTTTGCTAACCGGGGTTTCTGTCTTTCAGATGAATAATGAATCTTGGTTGTAGTGGATGTGGATTTCAGGAGTCGGCGCCTTATCCCTAAAACTTTGTTCCCAGGTGCTTGAGATAAACCTTCGAAACTACCTTCGGATACAAGCATAGAGTGTTGCAATTATCCATTCTTCAGCTAAGTCCGGTATGGTTTTCTTTGCGGTGAGTCTGATAAACCGCCCCTAAAAGGGCCCTCTTCATTTCCCTATGAGGCTGAGGGGTATCTTGTTTGCTATCATGACTATTGGTACATTGTGCTTCTTGGTCAATACTCTCTCGTACTTAGAATCAAGCCGACACTCCATCCCGTCTTTCACTGGGTGGGGCTTTTGGGGAAGCCTTTCCTTCTTGTGTGCCTTCTGCCTGAAAAGGAAGATTCTGAACTACTTTGGCCCCGTCTGTGTTTTTGATGTCATTCTACCGGCTAAGACAAAGACATATGGTCCAATTTCACAATCATAGATTCAGGCAGAAAACGATTAGATGCTAAGCTAAGTCGATGCGGAATTTTCTTGTTATCTTTATTGTTGCTTCCCTAAAAGTGGTTTTCAATCCCTATGGTTGGAATCTTTTCCTTTTTCATTTCTCCGTTGAAACGATTCCCTCAAATGCAGTTGACTTTGCTTTCAACCCCGTATACCATTGCTTGTCGTCAACCCTATCGGCCTTAAAAAGGTAGTTATCATTAGCTCTGTTTCTTGCTTTGATCTTGGGACAAAGAGAAATCGTCAAATATAGAGTACAATATCGAAGAGCAGGTTTTCTTAGACTAGAGACTGATCTCGTTACTCAATAAAGTACAATTTCGTTTGAGATTCTTTTTTTGATCTCGTTTCTGAGCACTTAGCTATTACTGATCGGTTAACCAGGTGAGACAACCACTATAGGGCCCAATCATTTTCTGACAAGACCAATCCGACTTGAATTTACATAAATAAGAGAATAGGATACGCTGTTGAAACTGCGAATTCAGCTGTGGCTGGTGGAGAATGTGAATCAATCATGAATGCGGTTCTTGCTTGCTTATTCAGAAGGGGAAGGCTCGAGAGTTTGTCGGATGGAAGTGAGATGGCCAAGCCTTGGATGAATGGAATCGGCCCTTTCCTATTTCTTTTGGTACACCTGCTTTCAAGCATTGGTTCCATGGATGGGACAAGAGATGGGGATAGAAGTAAAACAGGAGCTTCCGAGCCCAGTACATCTGGTTTCGGCCTATTAAGGGGGACCTAAGGTTATCCTTCCCGGGAGAAGGCGTTAGAGTTAGAGGCTGAGGAGGGATCGGGTGATTGAAAAGACGAAGATGGACGGTTGCTCGTACTCGCTTTCACCTATTAGATGCAGCTACACCAGGTACCGATGATGAGCTAACTAAAGGACTTGAAGAAAGGTTACACAGGTGGGTGTTCATTTGTAGTTGCTGGTTGGGGTCGTGGGGATAGAAAGAAAGATGAATAGTTCAGTTGGCCTTTGCCCGGCACTAGAACTGGAGATGGAGACAAAGGTGGACTTCTCACTTGAAAGAGGCTACAACCTTACCTTCAAGAAGCGAATTATGGGTATCAATGCACTAACGCTGTCTTGTTTGCCTTTCTTCCGTTTGACCGGAACAGACTCCTACTCGGACTAACCAACATTTCTTCCCTAGCCTACCATCCAAGAGCAAGGGAACTCAATAGCACTTTCAAGAAGAAATCCACTTGAACTGACCATTCAAGTTGTCTTTATCAATAAGGCCTTACATCTTATTCATCTCTGCTTGCTCTTCCAAGTTTTCTACTCCTTCATCTGATCACCACCAACCACAACAAGGTGAACCAGCTCCCAAAGATGAGCATTCTTGCCATACCATTCAACGAGTCCCATCAAGTTTTTTACACGGTCCAACCTTGCCATTTTGAAGAAGATCGGCTTGCTCCGGTCCTTTAGCACACATCAATGTTCTTTGTTCTCAACATGGCTATAAATTCACTCATATCCTTACAATCGAGTGGCTTTCATTCCTCAATCGAAGGAAGGAAGTAAGTCCAACCTCCTGTTCTCCTCTATGTAGGGGAAGTCAAAACTCGTATCAGCATCAGGTGAAAAAAATGTTTCACTTGGGATCAATAACATCAATCCTTTGAACAACTCGGTAGAGCCCAGTAAGAGTGAAAGTATTCTGACTCTCGTCTTGTCCAAGAGTGTCCTTGCTTCCAGCGATTTCTTGAAAGCTACTGGCGGTGATGAAATCTGTATGATAAATCATGGCAATGAGATTAGTAGTTAATTGGCAGGAAAACTCCTCCAACCTTTTTTTAGACACTAGAGCACCTGAACGTCTTTATTTTACTTTTGCGGGATTATATTCATAGATAATGTTCTCGCTACACTTGATACTTCCTTTGTTGTTTTATGTGAGTAGTTAAGGGCAATGAAAGTCTCTGCATCATATTCTCCCGCTATAAAGCGGCTGTTGCCTCTTGATTGCTTCTTTCACACAGTTGGACAGTCTTTCCTTTCTGACAACGATGGTACTGATTGAACTCGGGCTTTGGTCCCCGCTTTCCTATATTCGATCCAAGTATCCAAATTCGAAGTCAGTCTAGGAGTTGGTAGGGGTTGGCATAACATCGTATTTTGCTGACTTGGGGTCTAACAGAATTGCCAGGCAGGGTTTCAGAGTGATAGTCCCTTTCGTTTCGTAGGCGATCCGTCTCTGGATCTACTGAGATTTTCTTTTCTGACAAGACAGTTCTCATCAATTTTATTCCATAATCTATTTTTGGAATTTCTCTGAGAGAGCCTTGAGGTGAGTGATCCTATGCAGAGTGATATTAGCAAAGCAAGTTCTTTACTTGCCTATATCCTTCTATCCCCTCTACAACTCCTGGACTGTACGTGTAATTGCTAAACCGAGGTGAGTTTGACGCTTTGGGTTTGTGAAGTGAGCTCACTTATTATGACGAAGAGAAGTTCAACCGATGGTTTGTACCTCAAAGGACATGTAGGTCGCCTATCATCTCAAGACATAATCTGGTAAGATTACTTTAGTGTTTGAACTGCGTTAGTTGATCCTTGGGTAGAACCCCATTTCTACTTTTGGTTAGAATCTACCAATAGAATTTATCACCATAGAAAACAGTTGGAATTACTCTCCTTCCCATACGCCTCTATTAGTAAGTAGTTTGAACTCATTTCTATGAGCTTTTGGTTGGCATAGATGGAGCTCAATATTTTCTATTGATCGTGACAAAGAGAGGAAAAAAGAAGGCCCATAGCCTAGTTGCGACCTGAGGTATACTCCCTTTAAGCTTTATAAAATCCAGGTACAGTGGAAGACTAATTAAAGTACGGTAGCAAGTCAAATCAATCTCCTCCAATAGAAGGCTCTGATCTGACCAAAATAAAATCAATATATTTTTCTGGTTATATAGAGTCTAACACCGTAGAGATAATAGAAGAAATCATCTTATCGCTTTAAGCCTAGCGGGCTATTTCCCATCTAGTAGCCTAGCCCTTACGATAAGAGCAGTTACGCCTTTTTCTAATCTCGGACAAGCAGCTAAGAGCCTTTGAATAGTGCAGCGGATCATGCTAACATTCGAGACTCTACTAAGTGAGTTGCCTACCTTCGCTGGTAGACTAGTTTAGTTAGAGAATGGGACGATAGAGCTCAAATCAATCGAATAATGTTCGTGACCTAACCTAGAGCCACTAGGATCAGTTGGTAAGTCTCATACCGTGCTTGGACTAGGGCACAAAATGATAGCTATTCCTTCTATCATTAAGAGTTATGGTTGACTTCTAGGCTTTTGGGGAAGGGCATGTCATTCTTATGTATTCTATATCAGTAACAGTATAAGAGGAGATCCCCGGGTACAAAAAGAGAGAAGTTATTCCATCAATGTGCCAAACTAAACGGCGGAATCGAGCGACTTTAATTATCATATACAGAGATACGACTTCTTTCTTTCCTTAAAAAGCAAGTTAGTTAGACTCTGGTTCGTAGCATACTTGGATCGAAAAGTCATGATAAGAGTTTCCGAGTGAGTCAAAGGTCAATTGAGAAATGCAGGGATGAACTTTCTCACCCGTAATTTCTCAAAAACAATCACATTAGCATTAGATCGATCCTACCTTTCAAACGAATGAAAGAAAGGGCATTTGAACTTCGATTGGAAAAACTGTATTACGCAAGTACCTATAATCTGAAAACCCTCTAGTTCTCTACCTAGGACTGACGGGCAAGCTAGCCCTTTTTTCTATACCTACCGTACGCGCTATCAAAGGCACCCGACTGGGCATCTCTCATCTTCTTGATCCTCAGAACGTAAATTGAGTGATTTACACTCTCTCGTTATCACTATCACTTGACTCTTTTATTCCCTCAACCACTTTAAATAAATTAAATAAAGTGCAACTCCGCCCAGAGAATTAGCATCTTTGGTTGGTCCTACGCTCCTTTCCCACTTCACTACTCTGTACCCCAATCCCTTTATGTCCTAATGGTATTGCCCGAGTCCATTGGAGTCTATTTCTCTTCCTTTCTGATCAACTACTACCTGGTTCTATCAAACCAGACACTTTCACTTTACATTAGGTGTGTAGGACATCTGCCACCTTTGAGTACTTCTGTCGGGTCATTGTTTCAAGGCCAAAGTCAGGTAACTATCTATCCTACTTATTTACTTTACCGGGCCTTTCTCATTCCATTCAATAGAATAGAAAGCCAAATGCATTGATTGTAAGGGAAAGGAAAAACTACCCAGTTCTCTTACAAGGCGCTCTATCACCATAGGAGGAGTACTTTCACCTCCCAGATGGCTTTGTCAATTCCTTGTTTCTTTTATAGAAAGGGACGACTGGAGCTTGCGGAAAAAAGGAAAGAGACCCTTAGGTCAGTCACTTAGTTCAGGATTAAGATCGCCACCTCCCAATCTTTTGTCGAAAGAGATTATGTCGACCCAATCTGCTAACCCAACCCTCTTGTTTTAGGCTTCTTTCCACGAATGGAGCAAAGGTTGCTTGAGAGTGAATGCCGGATTGACAAAGATCTAGCAGTCTCAACTATGTTTCTAGGTATAGAGTAAGTAAACCAAAGGACGAGGATTAAGAAATAAGTTCTCAATTCTGAAATCAAACTCTGCTGGACATTTCGTCGATAGCTCAAGTAACTTTTTGTTGACCTCTTTATCTCTTAGAAAGGCCTGACAAGGGAAGAAAGAAGAAGAGTGTTCTAGTGCCCTATTTGTCTAATAATTATTATTAAATTACCCCCATTCAAGAATTTGTATTCGTAGCCTCTGATACTATTCCTGACAAGCGGACCAAAAGAAGGCCTAAATTCTTCCTACTCTACGATTAACTGTTCCATTTAAGGGATTAAGGCAGTAAAGGTTCGACTCCGGGTAAAAGCTTAAGTTGAGGAACAAAGTCCCGATCGATCTAAAAGATTAGGGACTCCCTGCATCAAGCTTCTTGCCCAACCCTATTCCTAAACTACCCAAAGAATGAAAATCTTTTAGGGATTCTATCGCATCAAAAGTCTCGTATCGACTGAACTTGTATTCCTTTAGAATAGGTTTTGGTTAGAAGAGCTCTGGTGCTTTAGTTGCTTTGCCAGTCATAATATTTACTGCTTGACTCAATAGGAGTTCCAAGGTAGCAGCAAACAATTCTTTTTATTCTTTTTCACCAGAGTGAATCTCTGCCAACTCAACTCCTGTCTCGCCTGCTAACTATTCTCGGTCTCGGTAGGCTTACCCTGATAGGGGATTCTATTCATATCTATCACTGACTTCCTAAAATCGGCTGTTTTCATCGCTTCTCCGTGATCAAAGACTTTTTCTTTCTGGACGATACTGCCCAAGTAGGGAAAGAGTCAAAGTCAAGACAAACTAAGGCGATAGAGAGAATTCCAATTGAGTTACCTTTCCTGGGGTCACTCCCTTTGAGCTAGGACTATACCGACTGTAACGCCCCGAACCAACGCACCCACACCAGTAGGATACACCCCGCCCATAGGGGACGAGCGTGCACCGAGGCCATGGCGTACGTGTAATACCCCGATCCCTCTCGAGACCGGGAGTTCTATCAATCGATCTAAACACAACCCAAACCAAACCCGGGCATAAATTTTCAGGGAAAACGGACGGAGTCTCCCCTGTTCCTAGGCGAAAAGTAAAACCTACGACAGCATATAAGTGGGCCAATACCATATCCAAACATTCAACAACCTCAAGGCCATCCGAGCCTTGGTTCACAACAAGCAAAACACAAGTAAATATACATTCAAGCTTAGCAATTACACTACACCATCCTATATCATAAGCTAGACTATCATACCTTTCTATCTCTTTTCCTTTATCATTACAAATATACATTGAAGTTAAGTTACATTAACTAAATACATAATCTAGTGAAACTTAAATTACATCTCCTTTAACATTAAATACATATAATACATAAAAGCATACAACTTTACAACTTTGACAACTCGAGTCACAATGGCACGCAGGACAACTCTTCAAGCACAGACTTTCACGAAATCACGAACTTTCCAGCTAACATGACATTTCCTGAAATGTGGTGGTGAGGAGTGAGTATACACAACACGTATACTCAGTGAGGGCGAGACAGATATCGAGTTGGAGTGAAAGAAAGTCGTGCAATGCAAATAAGACAGTTAAGCAATATAACTGATAAATAAGCAATCAAAACAAATAATCAATACAATAAGCAATTACTGAAAGCATTAACACAACCATTCAAAGCTATACCACACTTTGAAGGCTATGGTTCACTCATATGAGCAATGTACCATTTCACGAGCGATACATCAATCTCGAGCTTGATGTTGACAACGATGACAATAAGCGCGCATCCACCTTATAACACCAGTTTGGAATACCCCGGAAGTATCCATCAATCTACGACCCAAATCTCCCTGGGAGGCAGCCCAAGCGAGAAGAGGGAATAGCTATGGAGCTAGAGCAACCAACACTGGCAACCCGAGGCTACCCAGAGAGGCCCATCAATCACGTGCTGACACTATGCAATGCAAGACTCGATACAAGGCAATAAACGAGCGATAGCACAACAATACAAACTAGTGACAACAAACGAGATAACAAGCAATCACAATCAATACTATCATTCAACTAACTTTTCAAGCATAACAAGCAATAATAAGCAACAATAACACCAATTAAACAAGTATATCAAGCAACCCTAAGCATTCTATAGGCATAATATCAAGATAACAAGCAAAATCACAAATCAGCCCCAACTATCAAAACACTACCATTTCCAAATGAGCCACGAGTTCTGGAAACCAACTTCGCCAATCCTCCTAGGTCACCATAAGGCACGTCCAAGGACCCCGAAACTCTACTTTACCCTAGAATTCGCGCAAAGCCCCGATTTCCCCCTTTGCTCGTTTGAACTACAACTATACCAACCAAACACCCAACCAATGCCATAATCGCACCAAAAGTGCTTCCATGGCCTCCCAAAACAATGCCAACACGCAAAATGAGAAAACGCCAAACTCGACCTAAACGACCCCGACTTTCACTAAGCCGTTTTTCTCCGTTTTTCCATTACACATTCCAATTAAACCACACATTTAGGCATTCTAGCATATCTAGCATCTTCCTACATCAACAGAATGCGTAACGGAGCAACTTCATCGAAACGGGGGTTTACTATTCACAATTTACTATTCATCACACAATTTATATTTCAATTCCAATATTTAACCGCAGAAAATGTTAAAAAGCTATAAATACATGTTCTACAATCAACAAGGAACATTCTTTAAGCAACAAAACGATTAAAACAACAATCTACGCATAAAATCCAAAAATCAAAGTTTAGATACAAATATTTTAAATGCACAAATAACGATGAAACCCACACCTTAGACGCTCCTAGACGCTAGAAAAACCTCGTAGAGTGCCTCGGAAACCACCCCGTACAAGCCCACGCGAAGAATCGAAGATTTGAAGTTGAGATTTTCTTCTTTTTTTCTCCTTCTTTTCCTCATGGTTTCAAGTTTTTTTTCTCTGTTATTTTTTTTGTGCACATTCTGCTTATTTTAAAAAAAAATGACAAGAAGTCAAAGGTCAAAGATTCGGTCAACCCGCTAAACCAAAACAGCTATGCGCGACCTTACCAAAATGGCCATAACTTCTTCTAGAAAACTCCAATTCACGAACGGTTTGAAGCCTCAGAAACTAGACTCATAGAGCTTTCCAACCATATATAATTTGCTACCTAACTCTTCCCCAATTGGTTCAGATTTAATTCCAAAGTTGACCCAAAATTTGACTAACTTAACATTGCATTTTTTTATTTCTAATCCCAACTTTGCCTTTTATTAAACATTTCAAAAATTCTCACCTTGTCCTAGTTGGTCAATGTAGATGAAAAGTCAACTAGTTTGGTCAAAGAAGGTGAAAGGTCAATAAAATGCAATTTAAATGAACTTTAAATGCTATTGAATACATGCTAGGTTCGGGGTATCACATCCTTCCCCCCTTAAAACAATTGCGTCCTCGCAATTGTTTTTCCAATAGGACTCTGCATCATCTAAAATCCAACCCTGTCTAGTCTTCATTAGCTACTGAAAAAGTATTTAATCAGGATGACCAATAGGAAAGTTCAAGTAGAAATGTCAAGTAGTAACGCCAAATAGAAGCTCAAATGCAGATACCGTAAAGAATCCCGTTGACACGAATACCGAAGAAGAATAAATTCCAACCAGAAACGCCGAGATAATACCAATAAAGACTAAAGCAAAGATACTGTAGATGTCATTAATACCACACAATAACGACAAGAAGAATACCTCATGCACGAATCTCCAATAGAAGTCTATCTATTACTGCCCGAGAATTCCCAAGCAAGAAGCCAAATAAAAGCTCAAACAAACGTTCTATCTAAAGGTCCAAAGAAGTACCCCGCTGGTCATGGGTTTCATAGAAGAATTGCCTCTTAAGAGGGCGGAAGAAAAGACCAACAACCCAATCAAATATATTTCCAAAGTTCTAAAGAAGCCTTCCAAATAATAACCCCATGGGACAACCAATTAGATTCCGAGTTTTGCTATCAAATGCTGAGAGGAATGTCAAAGGAAATAACAGAGAAAATATAATGTGCCCAATAAGACAACCAAGTTGAATAACAAACATAGTTTCCCAGATGGACGAAAACTCCAAGGATAAACACCGAACTGATGAACAATATACCGAGACCAAACTCTGAGGCCTCTTCACTGTTTGCCAAGTGAGAACTTCATACAACTTTGCCAACAAAGAAAATACCAAGAGAACGCCCAATAAGAATTTCAAAGAATACCCTAAGTAGTATTATACAATAAGTCTGATAGGAACTCCAAATACCAAACCTACTGAGGAACACTAAAGAAGATATCTGAGACAATGCTCCAATAAGAAAGTAGCCAAGTTTGCCTAATAAATAAATACTAAATAATTGGCCACTGAGAATTCCAGAAATTACCATTGAAGAATTTCCAGTTAGGGATGCCAGTATCATACCAATAAAGACAGAGACACATATACCCTAGATAATACTGTGCAGTAAGGCCGATTGAAATCCCAATAGCCAAATCGACCGAGAAATGCCAACAGAAGTCTCCAAAGAATACCCATTAAGAAAATCAAATAATGCTCCAAAGAACAACAAAATAAACCCCAAGAGAAAGCTATTCTTTCACAACCGTTAAGCACAGAGGAAGACCATAGAGATTCACCAATAACCGAGCTCCAAAAGCAAACACCAATTCACAAATAAAGGTTAATTAAATGCCATTCATTTCCTGCCAACCCATACACCTTGAGTGGCTAGCTGTGAACCACTTTCTTTAGGGGAGGAAGAGGACTTACTTACCATTTCAATAGGACATGTATGAATGCCAATATATCACAGTTATACACATGCCTTAAACTATTATGCAAGCAAGTTTACAAAAGAGTTTATTCAACAAAGTCACTCAATCACGATAATCAAGTCAAGCACAACATAATTAATTCAAATCACAGCATAACCAATTGAAGACATTTCAATACATACATTACAAGCAATACTTCAAGCAAATAACAATTCACGAGGTCGATTCGATTCACGATGCCAATTCAATAAGTCAATTCGATAGACAACTAGATATTTCACCTTTCTTGAGAAACATTTAACACATAACACATAACACATAACTATATCACATAAGTGCATACATTCAAGTCAAGACACACAATCTCACATACAAGCATACACTTTCAAGACACACTTAACAAGCACACATTCAAGGATCACTACCCACCAGACCGAGGACCCTGTCCCGGCTTATGAGCTAAACAAGCTCTGATACCACCTCTAATACCCCGATCCCTCTCGAGACCGGGAGTTCTATCAATCGATCTAAACACAACCCAAACCAAACCCGCGCACAAATTTTCAGGGAAAACGGATGGAGTCTCCCCTGTTCCTAGGCGAAAAGTAAAACCTACGACAGCATATAAGTGGGCCAATACCATGTCCAAACATTCAACAACCTCAAGGCCATCCGAGCCTTGGTTCACAACAAGCAAAACACAAGTAAATATACATTCAAGCTTAGCAATTAAACTACACCAACCTATATCATAAGCTAGACTATCATACCTTTCTATCTCTTTTCCTTTATCATTACAAATATACATTGAAGTTAAGCTACATTAACTAAATACATAATCTAGTGAAACTTAAATTACATCCCCTTTAACATTAAATACATATAATACATAAAAGCATACAACTTTACAACTTTGACAACTCAAGTCACATTGGCACGCAGGACAACTCTTCAAGCACGGACTTTCATGAAATCACGAACTTTCCAGCTAACATGACATTTCCTGAAATGTGGTGGTGAGGAGTGAGTATACACAACACGTATACTCAGTGAGGGCGAGACAGATATCGAGTTGGAGAGAAAGAAAATCGTTCAATGCAAATAAGACAGTTAAGCAATATAACTGATAAATAAGCAATCAAAACAAATAATCAATACAATAAGCAATTAATGAAAGCATTAACACAACCATTCAAAGCTATACCACACTCTGAAGGCTATGGTTCACTCATACGAGCAATGTACCATTTCACGAGCGATATATCAATCTCGAGCTTGATGTTGACAACGATGACAATAAGCGCGCATCCACCTTATAACACCAGTTTGGAATACCCCGGAAGTATCCATCAATCTACGACCCAAATCTCCCTGGGAGGCAGCCCAAGCGAGAAGAGGGAATAGCTACGGAGCTAGAGCAACCAACACGGGCAACCCGAGGCTACCCAGAGAGGCACATCACTCACGTGCTGACACTATGCAATGCAAGACTCGATACAAGGAAATAAATGAGCGATAGCACAACAATACAAACTAGTGACAACAAACGAGATAACAAGCAATCACAATCAATACTAGCATTCAACAAACTTTTCAAGCATAACAAGCAATAATAAGCAACAATAACACCAATTAAACAAGTATATCAAGCAACCCTAAGCATTCTATAGCCATAATATCAAGATAACAAGCAAAATCACAAATCGGGCCCAACGATCAAAACACTACCATTTCCGAACGAGCCACGAGGTCTGGAAACCAACTTCGCCAATCCTCCTAGGTCACCATAAGGCACGTCCAAGGACCCCGAAACCCTACTTTACCCTAGAATTCGCGCAAAGCCCCGATTTCCCCCTTTGCTCGTTTCAACTACAACTATACCAACCAAACACCCAATCAATGCCATAATCGCACCAAAAGTGCTTCCATGGCCTCCCGAAACAATGCCAACACGCAAAATGAGAAAATGCCAAACTCGACCTAAACGACCCCGACTTTCACTAAGCCGTTTTTCTCCTTTTTTCCATTACACATTCCAATTAAACCACACTTTTAGGCATTCTAGCATATCTTGCATCTTCCTACATCAACAGAACGCGTAACGGAGCAACATCATCGAAATGGTGGTTTACTATTCAAAATTTACTATTCATCACACAATTTATATTTCAATTCCAATATTTAACCGCAGAAAATGTTAAAAAGCTATAAATACATGTTCTACAATCAACAAGGAACATTCTTTAAGCAACAAAACGATTAAAACAACAATCTACGCATAAAATCCAAAATTCAAAGTTTAGATACAAATATTTCAAATGCACAAATAACGATGAAACCCTCACCTTAGACGCTCCTAGACGCTAGGAAAACCTCATAGAGTGCCTCAGAAACCACCCCGCACAAGCCCACGCGAAGAATCGAAGATTTGAAGTTGAGATTTTCTTTTTTTTTTTCTCCTTCTTTTCCTCATGGTTTCGAGTTTTTTTTCTCTGTTATTCTTTTTCGTGCACATTCTGCTTATTTAAAAAAAAAAATGAGAAGAAGTCAAAGGTCAAAATTCGGTCAACCCGCTAAACCAAAACAGCTATGCGCGACCTTACGAAAACGGCCATAACTTCTTCTAGAAAACTCCAATTCACGAACGGTTTGAAGCCACAGAAACTAGACTCATAGAGCTTTCCAACCATATATAATTTGCTACCTAACTCTTCCCCAATTGGTTCAGATTTAATTCCAAAGTTGACCCAAAATTTGACTAACTTAACATTGCATTTTTTTATTTGTAATCCCAAGTTTGCCTTTTATTAAACATTTCAAAATTTTCTACCTTGTCCTAGTTGGTCAATGTAGATGAAAAGTCAACTAGTTTGGTCAAAGAAGGTGAAAGGTCAATAAAATGCAATTTAAATGAACTTTAAATGCTATTGAATACATGCTAGGTTCGGGGTATCACAGTACAGACCCGGAAGTGCACTATGCACGTATTGTCCACTTTGGTGCCCATACACCTCATGGTTTTGTCGCCTCCTAGCCACTGCCAGGAAAACGCGCGTGCACGATACAACGAGACATCTCATTATATCTAGCAGCCCAGAACTATCCGCGTCTGATGTGGGATGTTACACCCGCCCCCCCTTGGGGACCCAGCATCCTCGCTGGCCATGCGAATGCATCGGCTCTGATACCACCTTTATAACGCCCTGAACCAACGCACCCACGCCTGCAGGATACACCCCACCCATGGGGGACGAGCGTGCACTGAGGCCATGGCATACGGACCTGGAAGCGCACTATGCACGTATTGTCCGCTTTGGTGCCCATACACCTCACGGTTTTGTCGCTTCCCAGCCACTGCCAGGAAAACGCGCGTGCACGATACAACGAGACATCCCATTATATCTAGCAACCCAGAACCATCTGCATCCGATGTGGGATGTTACACTGACAACAGTTGAAATAGCAGCGCTTAGGCCTAATCCCAATGCCCTTACTCAAGGAATCGAAAAAGAGAAGAGTGGAAGCGTGAACAAGAACAACTTCCTCTTGTGACCATGCTACCCTGAGTTAATTCCACTTCTTTATCCTTCAGACCCTCACCGCTACCCAAGAGTAGTTGATAGGAGACAGAGTCTTTCCTTTATGTTGATGGATAGGCGGAATTCCCTCCCATTGATCTAACAGCGTGGGATATGATCACAAAAGCTGATTCAATCGGGTTAACAGCATCGACTCACTGCTGGAAATCCAGTTAGTTAGGTCTCGTATGCCTATTATACAGTCTTACTAATAGTTCATAGTATCTAATCTGATATGAGAACGGAATTCAAATAAATCGAAAAGGTGAACGACGGTCAAACTGCATACAATCGACAGCCAAAAGAGAGAAGGTCCAATATTACTTATTCCACTTCTTTAAGAATGAAAGAATCACCAGTTGATGTGGATGAAGGGGTCTTTGCTACTATCTTACTTCCTGACTTCCCTAGGGGAGGAAAAGAAGGTCTTCTTGCTAACGTTGAATCAACTCTTCTTCCTATTGTCGACTCGGACTTGAATGAGTTGAATTTGGGAAAGTGGTTAAGTCATTGATAGAGATGAATCGAATCACCTAGCATTAGACTAGCTAAACTTCGTTTTCTTGGGTGGCTTGTTTAGATTGGTTTGAATAGCCCTATCTTTTACCCAGAAAGGGAATCGAGCCCACACTTGGTTCAAGGCTTTCAATAATGAATACTGGGCTTAAGGGAATGGGAATCTACTTACCAACTAATCCTACTCTTCCTTAAGGCGCGCATTCTGCTTTCACTAGATTCTCTAAAGCTAAAAAAGTAGTTGACCCGAGGGATAAGTTCTTTCTCTTCTTACCCTAGGGTGAGGTATCATAATAGAGTAAAGTAGGACAGAACGATTAGCTTAATAGTGAACAAAAATCATTCAATTTGCCCTAGAGTTGGGAGTTCTCCTTGTAGATTTTAGAATAGAAGGAAGGAGGCTCCTGGGAGGTCTATGTCAGTCTTGCTTGATTGTTTTCTTTGGCTAGAAGGCAAGGGAGAAAGGCCGACACTGCCGCTTCCACCGCCTTCAATGGAAAGAGGAATCTTTTTCATGAAGGACAGGGCCATCTCGATGTAGTCTACTAACCTTTCCACATATGGAAGAAAGAAATCAGCCTCTTTCAAATAAAAAAAGAAACAACTAATATTGAGTACGGTGATACTGAAAAAGAGTTTTCGAACGGGAAACATGAGTTGGATTTATAAGTATCTATAGTATAAGCACTGTGAACTATCTACTTCAAATAATCATCAAACTCTTGCAATGTGTATTCTCCACCTAACGGAACATAATGAAACTTAAAGGGGAACCCTCCTTGGATCCAACAGAGATGCTCCTGTCAAGTGACTCCAATTGTATCTGAATCTCATTTAATGACAGAAAGGTAACCTCAAAGATTAGTAGTTTGCTGTGTTGAACGTAACTATAGGGTCTCTACCTTGAACTGAATGTCCGATCCCTGCTTCTCGGTCCTCTTCCCTCTCCCCTCCTCTTGCGGGTAGAAAGCGGTAAAAAAGAACTGTTGGTAAGCGGTCTAGCTTCTAGCTCAAGTTCAGTCTCAAGCTAAGTCTCAGTCTCCAACTAGCACGACTCCTGGCATCACTTTTCCAGTAAGAATAAGTGCTAGGCTGAAAGATTGGAATTGAGCTACCCAACTTACTGAATACAACTATGGACCTGAAACGATGTCTTTCAACTATTCGTGGTAAAGAAATCTAACCTTCTCCTAGTTAGTTAGCGGGAACGAAAACTATTCCTTCCTGTGCTGGTAGTTTTATAAGGCCAGTGAAAACAGTATGCTATAGGTACTTACTACTTATCCTATGCTTATCTGCTTGTAGCTCTTAGTTGTAATTCATTTGATTTGAATCCTTACTACACGAAGGAGGAATATAAGAGCAAGAGGGCTAACTACTATCCTGGTCTCCTATAAAGGCTTTGTTCTGTTAGGTCTTCTTGCCCTATCGAAAAAGAGAGGGAGAAGGCAACTGAAGGGATGAGTTGGATCTAGGCTAAGAACTAAGGATAGTTATATGCTTAACACATGCAAATCGTAGAAATACCACTCATCAGGACAGTGAGCATTTGATCCCTATTATTAGCTTTTAGTGATCCAGTAGATTGAAAGCTAGCAGCAGTCTCAACTAGAGAAGCTAGAACTTTGATACAAGCATGCATACCAACGAATATTGTGAAACTCCACTTTTCTATCTTATCTCGATTTGCGTGCTTTACTTCATTTTGCGTGAATTGACATGTTTATGTGCTATATGACATAGAATGTGTTAAATATGTGATTAATACTCCTAATACATGCTATGTGTGCATTCATGAAATTTTCATTAAAAACGGCATTGAAAATTTTATCGTCGGTTTTTGTGAATAGTATTTTGAACACCTATCTGCTAAAATTTTTACAAGGGTGTTTTAAACATCTTAAAACCTAGTCCTCTTCTATTATTAGACCCATGTTTGATAAAAATTGATTCTAAAATGGAATAGTAATTTAAATAGACTTTTCAAGCGAAAAGTAGCATTTTTGAGCCAAATAGTAATTTCTTCTAAACCTGATTCTTGCATTGACTTTCATTGACCTAGTATATATTAATATAAATGTATTTATATGTGGTATTAAATGATTTTAGATTAATTGTTCATTCAAAAGACATTTGAAAACAAATAATATGACTTTTCACATTCTTTTGCAGAAATCGAGTTTTAAACCGACTCGGGTGAAATTGTTTGAATGTAAAACTTCTTGTCATCTAAAAATAAACTTTTTGAGATATTTTAGGTGTTGCATAATTAATTTGAGCAAGAGTAGTCATGAAAATGAATTAAAAGACAAGAAAACACTAAAAATAATTAGTTTCCACCTTTGACTTTCTTTTATTTGTTTGACCTTTGCTTAATATATCATCAACACACATCAAAAGCTCACAAAACACACTCATTTTACACACACATTACCGAAATTCCAAGGGGAGGCAAAAAGAAGGCATTTTCTAGTTTTTTCAAAGTATTTTTCACATAGATTTTGCAATTCAAGTCCAAATCACTTCATTCAAAGCTTGATTTCGCTTGTTGGGCAACCATTCTACACATTTCTTGCATCAAAACACATCAAAGGTGAGAGAAAAATTCTAGATCTCAAAAGTCATATTTTATGTTTTTGCTTATAATTGCACTTTGAACGTTAGAATGTTAATTTGAAGTTATATTATTGCTTAGTGCATGCTAAGGACCGTTTATGTGTATTACTACGAGATTTGAACCATTGTAGCGAAATTATTTATTTTTGGGTATTTAAAGTTGATAGATTAGCCATTTGATGAATAACTTGAGTTGTTATGGTTGAAATCAATTGCCGTCGATTTTTAAAAGTTTGTTAATTATGTGGTAACGCCATTATAATGCCAAATTTTTTATTACGATGTTTGTGTGAAAATTTAGAAATTTCAGCCTAGGTGCATTGAGGTTTTAAGGTTATTGGGCTTGCTTTTGATGTGTCTTGGTTGGTTTCCGAGAGGGCTAATGTAGTTAATTAAATGGGTAAGTGTTAGAACTTTCTTTAAATTGTTGAATTGATCCTTTAGATGATTGGGTGGTGTTTGAGTGATTGAATTGTGAGTTGTTAATGGTTAGATTAGGGTTTGATTGTGTGTTTAATGCATGTTGAGTTGGATGACCTACTTTGTCATCTAACTTAATTGTTTCCTGATTATATAGTTGTTGATTGTTAAATGTTGTTTAATTGATTGGTAAAATACGGATTAATTGATTATTGATTGTTGTTACAAAACTGTGGGTAGCGCTCCCGGAGTTAATCCGGGGTGTTACATTGTTAATTGAGCGATGATTATTGAGTACAAGAATCAGGCACTTTTGTTGCTGATCTCTCGGAATATTGATGATTATTGAGTACAGGAATCGGGCACTTTTGTTGCTGATCTCTCGTAATATTGATGATTATTGAGTACAGGAATTAGGTACTTTTGTTGCTGATCTCTCGAAATATTGATTGATTATTGATTACGGGAATCAGGCACTTTCGTTGCTGATCTCTCGGTTTATTTATGTTGAGTCTTATTGTTGTAAGCTTTGATAATGTTGTGTCACCTCGGGAGGCATCTCGGGCTGCGGGCACAGTTATCATGGCTACTCCCTATCTCACATGGGCGGAGAGGCCATAGGGTATGGGTCTAGGTCAAGGTACCTCAGGATTATGTCATTGAGTTTGGAGGAGTTGTTGAGCATGGAATTGGTGTATGGAACTTCATCGGCAAATGTATCGTATCCTTATTGTGTGTTTACAGTTATTACTATTGTTGCATTTATAATGATTATTGATGTTCATTGTGTGTTTACTGCTCAAAGGATGATTTCCAAGGAGTATAGTAAATACTGTTAGAGATCTATCGGATCCTCACTGGACTTGTTTTATATAAGCTCACTCTCAATTATTGCATGCATACAGGTGTCCTTTAGCAAGATTACGGCTATGTGCCTCCAGAAGGGGATAATGTGCCGTATGTAGACGAGTCCTATATGCCAGAGTCTTGTCCTTGATGCTTGAGATGTTGTATACTCTATTATCTTGTATATTAAACTTGTTGTCTTTTATTTTCCTTGTAATTTATGATGTATAAGTTGTAGTAAAGATAAGGAACTAAATGATGCTAACTTAGTAGTTTTTCTTTTGTTATGATCTAGGTTGCTAAGTTGGTTTATAATCTATCTTGATATGTATGTTAAAGTTAAGGTTATGTTAGAACGGAGGCGTATAACTATGAATGGATCGTCTAAGAATAATTGTTGTATAATATGGTTATGTTGTATGTTGTTAATGGTATTGAGGAATTGATTGTTGTTTGGTTGAGGAGTTTGATTGTATGATGTTCTGAGAGGTTGGTTTAGAGCCTCGGTGTCATTATTACTGTCGTTATATTGCCGAAATTCCGTTGCGTCGTGACTGATTGTAGGTGGGGTCGAGTTAGGGCGTGACAAATACCAACAAGTGGAGTTAACGCTATATCTCATCCTTTCCTTAGTAGGGGTTATCCCTAAACAAAATACCGATTCAAGCCCTTTTACTAGGTTGGGCCAGTCTCACGATTCTCGATTTCAAAATATCTTAATTAAGAGATGAGAGAACAACAACTAAACTTCATCAGCTTTTTTGTTGAATAAGAAAGCTTGTCTGTCTCTAATGCGAATGAGGAATGCAAGATAACAGAGTAGTTTACGCCCAAAGGGTCCTCTACTAGACCGGTCCCCGGGGATGAAGTCAACTTGCTATTGATTGATTGAGCAACAAGACAGTATGCTTTGAACATGAATGAGACGTGCTATTAGAGTAGAGAAGGCATAAATTGTTCAAGCTACCACTAATGTGAACATGTGAATGAACATATGAACATCTTACAAGCGTATATATGACACATGTGTAGCACCAGGGTTGTCAACTAGGTATTATTTGATATAGAGAGACTTTCAGGCAGAACTTGGGCAACGGTAAGTCGATTCGCTTATGGGATGATGTTTCAAGTGCTAGATGAAGGAAAATTAGGACCCCCACACTCGCAAGCTCCCGTATCGATGACGTGCGAGCTACTGGCTCTCGAAAGATATTGAGAGTGTAAAGCCAGTCACACAAACAGATCAAAGCAAAAAAGAAATCTTCTCTCCTTTTAGAATTCTTTCTCCCACACACCCTTGCCCTCTTTCACCAAGGAGGAAAGAATAATCTTCCAAATCTGAGGCGATCGACTTAACTGCTCCAAATCTTGAGGTCTGCTTTGATCCGAATGGTGAGGTAAGAATCTTTTTTCCTAGCCCGAAAGGTAACCAAATATGAATTGGTACCATAGGCACTTTAACGGCGAAAGAGGCGAACCTAGGTTAGGAGGTCTTTAGACCGTAGCTTGCTGCCTTAGGTAGTTGTTATCTATCGGATCTTTTCTAAGAAGTTAGGTAGGTGGTTGAGTCGATGCAACCAACTTAGCTACCCGGCGCTGCTATTGGCATAACAACTTGTACACCATAGGTTGGCCCAACCCAGTCCTCTCGTACTAGGGTTAGCTCCCCGCAGTTCTCCCTTTAATACCAATGGTAGATAGGAACCGAACTGTCGTGAACAACCGAACCCTTGGGACCTTTTTCAACCCCAGGATGTAATGAGTCGACATCCAGGTGCCAAACGACTCCGTCGATAAGAGCTCTTGGGAGTCATTAGCCTGTTATCCCCGGCGTACCTTTGATCCGTTGAGCGAGAGCCCTTCCATACGGGACTCCCGAATCACTATGGCCGACTTTCGTCTCTGTTCGACCAGTCAGTCTCACAGTTAGAGTTACTGCCGCCGTTTACGGGGGCTTCCATTCAAAGCTTATAACACTTCTCATTCCAACCTTCCAGCACCGGGTAGGTGTCAGACTCTATACATTGTGTTACCACTTAGCAGAGTCCTGTGTTTTTAATAAATAGTCGCTACCCCCTGTTATGTACCGCTTTCCTAATCAATAGATCAGAGAGCACCCCTTCTCCCAAAGTTACAGGGTCATTTTGTCGAGTTCCTTCGACATGGTCCTCTCAAGCGCCCTAGTATACTCTACTTCTTCACCTATGTCAGTTTGGGGTACAGTCAATTCATTTGGAGGATCGCCCTCCCAATTCAAATTTTTTTCCTGGAAGTTTTAACCTTCTTGACTATGACAACAGTCGCAACTATAAACAGACTCGTGACTATGGCAGTACGGTATGCTCTACTCTCTCGCGATCCCTACTCTAATCAAAAGACTAAAGGCCCCTACTGAAGATATGTCGCCAAACTACGACGAGAGTTTTGCCTTTTGAAGCTCGCGTAGGGTGACCGAGCCAAGCTGAGTCAGAATGGCTTTGATTACTCAAGGGTGTTAAGCTTAGGGAAAGAAGAGTGAGGGGAAGAGGGGGCAGCCCTCGGACCGATCATCCAATTCGCTCCAACAGACAGGCATGGTTCTGTAGTCAAAGCAACTTCATCAGTTTTGTGTACCCATCGGACAGCAACCCTTTCAGGGGTTCCTTAGGGACCGATTCTCTCTGCGTAGATTGACTGAACGTAGAAAACATTCCACTGGTAGGTGATCGTGTTTTCCATAGGATTTCTCGTTACTTATGTCAGCATTCGCACTTCTGATACCTCCAGGTCTTGTCACCAAAAACCTTCCCCGATTGACAAAACGCTCCGCTACTGACACTTGAAAAAAATAGCTTTCAAGGTCCTGTCGCTTCAGTGAATCACTTGAGGCCTAATACATTTTCAGTGCCATGGAGCTAGACGAGTGAGCTATTACGCTTTCTTTAAATGATGGCTGCTTCTAAGCCCACCACCTGGTTGTCATCGCTCGATCACCTCATTTTCCACTAAGTGATTGCTTAGGGACCTTAGCATACAATCTGGGTTGTTTCCATCTCGACTTTAGATCTTAGCACCCAAAAAGTATGTCTGTAAAAATGATGACGGCCTATATTCGGAGTTTCCTTGGGTTTGGTAAGGCGAAATGGGGCCAGCCTAGCCCATTGAATGCTCTACCTCATGCCATTGACATCATACGCTCTAATGAAATAGATTTTGCGAAAAACCAGCTATATCCGATCTTGGTTGGCCTTTCACCCCTAGCCATAAGTCATCCCCATATTTTGCCACATACGTAGGTTCAGTCCTCCAAGGCCTATTAGAGTTGTCTTTAGCCTACTCATGGCTAGATCGATTGGTTTTGGGTCCAATTGGAAGAACTAGAAGATTCCATCTCTGGACAGCGCCTACACCTAATGGCTTCAACCGATCTTCCTATTTTCTCACTGACCTATCATGCAATATGTACGCCGTTAGAGTGAGTGCGCTTTACTAAAAAGTCAAGCTCTAAGCTCTGCTCTTTCGACTTATTATTCGCGTCGGATCTCAGGTTCTCTATTGCACTCCCTAAATAGGGTTCTTTTCACCTTTCCCTCACGGTACTTGTACACTATCGGTCATTGAGGAATACTTAGGCTTAGAGGGTGGTCCACCTTTCTCACGTAAAAGCGATTAAAATTCGAACGCGCCGCGTTTTACTAGGAAGGATTGAACCATGGGACCGAATCTATAGGGCTATCACCTTCTTTGGCCAGATCTTCCAATCTTTTCACAATTATAGTTCAATGCGCCCGCTCCTTCTAGAAAAGGGTGGCGGCTTGAAAGCTTACCTTATTATTAGAGAAAGGTTTGGAACCCATCTTTGTTCTGGAGGTTTTGCCCCAACCTAGGTTAAGGGGTCCTTAAACCGGAACTTGCTGTTGAAAAACATAATAGGCTAGCGCGGCTCGCTTCGCTCTTCAAGCACCATCCCCCTTACTCAACCTATTAATCTATAAAAAAATCCAAGTCTCATTTTCATAATAATAAGGTAAGCTTTAAAGCCATAGCTTGCTGGTTTTTCCATCATCCAATCCACAACAAATCAAATGAAACCTGGCGAAAAAGAAGTGAACACTTTTGTTGAAGGGCTTGGCTTTCCCGACGTGTTTGTTTTTCTTCAAACTCCCAATCCTCTCTCGCTCGCCATTAGTAACAGGGTCTCGGTTGATTTCCCTTCTTTTATCTACTTAGATGTTTCAGTTCGCTAAGTTTGAAAAGTCCAAAGAGTACAGACAAGCCACGGAGCTTGGATACAGTTTCCCAATCGGAGATCCATGGATCACAGACGGTATCTCCCCATGGCCTTTCTCCTTTGAAAGCGTCCTTCCTTCTTAATGCTCGGGCATCCATCCACTACATTCTTTACGATGTTGTACTAAGGTACACGGAACACCAACCAAATCTCGACGAATCAAAGAAAAGTACAAGCAACTACATCTCCTTCGGACCCCGACGTGAACGGCCGCTTTCTTTGAACTAATTTATAGGCGATTTCCATCAGTTAGACTTCACACACTAGACTATATAAACAAATATAACAAGCGTGTGATACAAAGCATCAACATACGAAAAAAGGAATTGATTGACTATTGAGTGCAACCCCCTAACTAGATACACTATGGGTAGTTCAGGTGCGCTTAAAGTCTTATATAATGCATGCCGATGTTGCCATCAACAAATGTTTAACTTTGACTGTGAAAAGCTCTAAATAGTCACACATTAGTTTAGAGTAGAAGGAGCTCTAAGTTGGAATTCAATGGTCCCCGCCCCTGAGAGCGAAGATGGAAGAATCTCTGTTGCCATATCCAATGATGCTAGCGCAATCAGAAGAATGGTTCAAGTGGAAATTAATTCATTTAAGTTTCCAAAGTAAGTTCGCCTAGTTTTAGGTTTTAGCACCTTCGCTGTAGAAGCACCTCTTTCTGACGCTAAGCGCGAAAGGCACTCGAAGGAGTAGTGGGACCAATCATCACTACCATAAGGCTAACGTGGTAAATCTTGCCACCTCAGACTCCTATTTCCCATCATGTGTCAACAAGCAAGTTAGGTGCTCTCCCATAACGTGGTAGGACTCTGTTGCAGGTGTTGACGTTGGCTGATTAAAAAAGGCATCCTTGTCCCCATATCGCTGCTCAATTCGTGATTTGGGAGGATTCCTAAGAAGAAAGCAATGAGCAATAAAAGACGAGAAAAGAAATAGCTACTCGTTAAGGCAAATATGAGATTCATGTGTAGTAGCTTAGACTATCCCGAAGGCCGAGGACCTGAAAGGAGCCAGTCAATTCTTTTTGTTATGAGCAATTGAAGAGAAGAGCATCCACTCGGGAAAAAAGGAAAATTCGTGCATTTGATTTTAGGGGACCCATTGAAAGGCTATTAATAGTAAATAGACATAGGCTCGAAAAAAGAATCAGCCAGCACAAAAAAAGAATTATAAATTCCTACCGCTTAAGAAGTTGAGAGAATATATTTTTCCCAATGGATGAGAAAAAAAAGAATGCGAGCTGAGCCAGAACATGAGGACGAGACTTTCTCACTTACTTACTATACATAAGTGAACGAGTGCCACTGGCTTTAAAGTCTTTTAAAGAACTGAAACCGCTATTCTAGTAGTACTTCCTTTCGAAAGGATTGAAAGCGATATGTATGGATTTACGAATCAGCGAATGTAGAATAGAATAACTTAATAATCACTGACTCTGTCTTTCGGCTAAAGCCTATAGTTCTCTCCTCACTAACGGAAGTCTCTTAGTAAGTAGCATCAGCTGTTCTGGGGGAAAAGCCTAAGTAAGGAGTATTTGCGGGCTATCCACAAGCATTAGTTCTCCCCTTGACTTGCCTCCCAATCTCAAGATCAGCGGACAACGCCTTCTTCCGAAAGTCCTCCCTCTTTGCTTTGCCCTAGTGCAAGAGACTGAAAAAGATCCGTACTCCATTCCTCTCCCTATTGATCCTCCCCTAGTGTGACACCCCGATCCCTCTCGAGACCGGGAGTTCTATCATTCAATCTAATCACAACCCAAACCAAAACCCGGGCATAATTTTTAGGGTAAACGGACGTAGTCTCCCCTGTTTATAGGCGAAATGTAAAACCTGTAATAGCATATAAATGGACCACCACCGTGTCCAACCATACAAAACTTCCTCAAGGCCATCCGAGCCTCGGTTCTCAACAATTTAAACTCAGCAAGTATACATACATTTCTAATTTAAAAACCAACCTATCTTTCATTTTGACAAGTACATTCAAACTAGACAATTAAACCATACTAAGCTACTGCATAAAATAAACTATCATGCCATTCTAATTCTTTTCCTTTGGACATTACAACCATGCATTGAAATTAAGCTACATTAACTATATATATAATCTAACTTATCAAACCATTCCAACTACTTAGCTAGATTTAAATTACATTTCTTTTAACAATAATTACATACAACATAAAAGCATACAACTTTACAACTTTGACAACTCAAGTCACATAGGCACGCAAGTTAACTCTTCAAGCACGGACTTTCACGGAATCACGAACTTTCCAGCTAACATGGCATTTCCTGAAATGTGGTGGTGAGGAGTGAGTATACACAACACGTATACTCAGTGAGGGCGAGACAGATATCGAAGTGGAGAGAAAGAAGATCGTGCAATGCAAATAGGTACAGTTAAGCAATACAATCAATAAAAGGCATTCAATATAAACAACAATACAATTAAACAACTAAAGAAAGCATTAACACAACCAATCAAAGCTATACCACACTTTGAAGGCTATGGTTCACTCGAGCGAGTAATGTACCGATCACGATTCCGATGACTTTAACGATGACGCGCCGGCCCAAACCACCTTATAACACCAGTTTGGAATACCCCGGAAGTATCCATCAATTCTACGACCCAAATCTCCCTGGGAGGCAACCCAAGCGAGAAGAAGGAATAGCAGCGGGGCTAAAGCAACCAACACTGGCAACCCGAGGCTAACCAGAGAGAGCAATCACTCACGCGCGAGACATCATGTAATACAAAACCGGATACAAGGTCATAAACGAGCGATATCAAACGTTCTCAACAAAAGATAAACATTTCAATCAATTATCAACTAACATTATCAAACAATAACAAGTATTCTATAAGCATTATAAGCATTCTATAATCAATATAAACATACTATAAGCAATATTCTAAGAATACACACAAAATCACAAAAATGACCCCAACTTCAAAACACTGCTACTTTCAAACGAGCCACGAGCTTTGGAAACCGACTTCACCAATCCTCCTAGGTCACCATAAGGCACGTCTAAAGACCCCGAAACCCTACTTTACCCTAGAATTCACGCGAAGTCCCGATTTTCCCCTTTGCTCGTTTGAATTACAACTATACCAACCAAACACCCAACCAAAGCCATAATTGCACCAAAAGTGCTTCCATGGCCTCCCGAAACAATGCCAACACGTAAAATGAGAAAACGCCAAACTTGACCTAAACGACCCCAACTTTCACTAAGCCATTTTTCTCCGTTTTTCCATTACACATTCCAATTAAACCACACATTTAGGCATTCTAGCATATCTAGCACCTTTCTGCATCAATAGAACGCAACTCGGAGCAAAATTTCGAACGGGGGTTTACTATTCACTCAACATTTGAAATACAATAATCAATTTTAACTGCAGAAATTGCTAAAAACTTACAAAAGTAAGGTCTACTAACATCATAGAACATATTTCAAGCTACAAAATGAATTAAACAACATTCTATATGCAATTTCTAAAAATTAAAGTCTTGACATCATATTTTTTAATGCGCAAATAACGATGCATCACTCACCTTAGCTGCTAATAGACGCTAGGAAAACAACATTAGAAGCCTCGGAAACGATCCCGTGCAAGCCCTCGCAAAGATTTGAAGTTTTGAAGTTGAAAATTCTTTTTTTTTTCTTTTCTCCTTGAACTCTTGGTTTTCTCTCTTTATTTTTCAGCTTTTCGTTTTTTTTCTATGCTATTTTATGCTTATAAAAGATGGCAACAATAGTCAAAGCTTCGGTCAACCCGCTAAACCAAAACAGCTATGCGTGACCTTACGAAAACGGCCATAACTTCTTCTAGAAAACTCCAATTCACGAACGGTTTGAAACCACAGAAACTATACTGATAGAGCTTTCCAACCATATATAACTTGCTCCCTAACTCTCCCCCAGTTGGTTCAGATTTAATTCCAAACTTGACACAAAATTTGACTAACTTAAAACTGCATTTTTTTATTTCTAATACCAAGTTTGCCCTTTATTAAACATTTCAAAATTTTCACCATGTTCTAGTTGGTCAATGTAGATAAAAAGTCAACCATTTTGGTCAAAGAAGGTGAAAGGTCAATAAAATGCAATTTAAATGAACTTTAAATGCTATTGAATACATGCCAGGTTCGGGGTATCACACCTAGCCCTTCGGCCAGGGAGCTACAGTAGTTCCTGGGATTAGAACAAGCTTCCATACAAAAAAACAAGACTTTTAAAGGGCTCAAGTAGAAGGGTATTAAAGGCTAGTTAAACTCAAGGAATTCGTAGACAGAAATACCCATACTATTGAGATACTTCCTAACAAAGAAGGTATACAAGCTACCCTTACTATGCTGTGAGGCGACAGACCCGACGCGATTAACAGATAAGTCGACGTTAATAGCAGGTCTAATTCCACAATAAAAGAGCTCTTTTAGATGCTTTCCTTGTCACAACCCATTGCTAGTGAGCTTTCCCAACAAGAATACCAAAAATCGTTGGTAGATATCTCGTAGAATTGCCTTTTTGCTTCTTTCGTCCCTGAGTAGGACCCCTGCTTTCTTAGAGAATGAACCCTGTAAACCCCCGGAAAAAAAACAAAGATTTTAGATGATAAGGCAGAGGCAAAGCAGGCACATCAAAAAGTTGATTCGGTTAGTCAAAACTCTAAGGATGACCTGTTGACTATCTTGTTAGTCTTCCGATACCCCGCCAAAATGGCTCCAAAACAATCAAAAAGGTGTGTGCCGCACTCACGAAGGACTGCTAGTGATATACTAGAGGAAGGTGGGGATGACGTCAAGTCTCGATAAAACCCTGTTACCGTTCTCGAGAGCAGAAAAGTAGAGATAGATAGGGCGCGTTATGAGATCTGTAAATAACATAGTACTTTAAGGACGACGAGTCACGCCCTGTAAGGTCAGACCGTCAATCATTGGTTCAATTCTACTCGTACCCTTTCTTTTTCTTTCCTTGAATGATTGGATTGAATGTATTAGAATTCCCCAAATTGGTAGAAGGCAAGACACTCAAAAGCATACTATGAGATAGGTTCTAGTTCCATCTGTGCTTACTTGACTCTAGAAAATACTACTTCTTTCTTATACGTTCCCCGAGGGGGAAAGCCTTTCATGCAGAGGTGGGATAGTGAAAGAGGTTTCCCATAAGAGGAGAAAGGGAATGGAAAGGGATAAGCAAGAGGGAATCTTGAACTATTTTCACTCGTTGAAGTGAGACGATCAGTCGGGTGCTTAGTGGAGCCAGGGCAAGTCTTGACTTTCTTTTTTCATTTTGCACGCAGAGGGTCTGTATATTAGAAATTGAGGTTGGGTCGCAGCCTTACAATGCTCCGGCTTGTGGCCGATAACACAACAATTACCACAATTACCACATAAAGCTGGTACCAAAACCCATTCATACTCAACTAGAATTCTAGTTTAAATCCCTTCATTGTTCATTAGTAGAACCTCTTTTGGTAACTCCGATTTCGGCATAACTTCGACGCAGACCCCTAACATAGGCCGATCTGTCTCTTTGAACGGTGGGAGAATCACACCTAAGTGGATTTCCTATCTGCATAAAGAGGTACCCAAACTTGGCGCCTTGTCTAGGGCAACTTCTTCCTACCTCCTCAAATGAGCTGTACCGAGAGAGAGGTTTGAAGATGCTCGACTGATAAGGAAAGGAATGGGTTCTGATCATATTATAGCAAGGACATTGGGCATATTAGCAAGCCTATTATATTCCAGAGTATGCAAGCTATTATTAATTATGCTTATCTTCCTCTTTTTTTATGTAGCGTAAATGCTACCACTTCTGATGCCTAGGAAATTCATTCATTCATTAGAAAGTTGGTTCTACCTTCTTCCTTAGTTGACTAGACTAATGTGATAGATAGGTAGACATTTCTTGACCAAAGCTCAGTCATTCGTCATCAATATATTTGTATAAAGGTCTTTGCCAGTCAGTTCCCTTCTCTTTCGAAAGCCAATCGTAGGCCCAAAATCATGTTCGTTGCCCCAGGCTTACCATTATTTTTATTTAAATCTATTGATTGGTTATAGCTCCAAAGAACATATACATTAGGGCTAAAGATAGTCGACATAAGGAAGATGGGGGAATGGGTAGAAAGATGAACTAATCGAATGAGACGGAATGAACCAACTATTTGAGGCCCCGCAACCAAGAGTCACTCATCGAAAGCTTGATTGACCAGGAAGACAAGCAGAAAGAAATCCCAATAAGCAAAGCTCTCTCTATAGCTACTATTCTAGTCGAGTAAGGTGCGTACCTTCCCTCTGAAGCTCTTATGGGGGGACATCCTTTCTAATATGCCTTTCCCAGACAAGGATTAACTTCTGATCTTCTTGCCTTTGCCTCCAGAAATAAAGACCAGCGATGGCAAAAGTACCTGTAAAAGAGTAAAGGGCTTATCCAGGCGTGGACATCCCTTTATCCAATGCCTGAAGCAGGCCTTTCTTTCCCAACCGATTTTTCCTCAAAAGAGTCCTTAGGTTAGGTAAAGAATATCGATAAGTAAGAAAGGTTTTACAAGAGTCATCCCTTTTTTAGCATGAGCTTGGCTTCTTCGGATGCTCGATTCCAAGATCGTTTTCTCTCTCACACCCTTCTCTCAAAGCATCGGATTCTATTACGAGTTGGCCTGCAGCTCCTTTTGTCTATTCCGACAACTTGGGATACTTATATAGGCTACGTAAACCTCAAGCCTAAACCTTATTGGAGCCTTTTCGTGCCTTACTTGTCTGTCATGCTTCCTCTTTTCATTCAGTATCCTCTACGAATCCTTATCCTAGCATCTATCTAAGGTAGGTAAATGTCTTACAATTTTTTTCTTCGAGAACAAGCCCTGTTCACTAAACCATAGGCACTGGCGTTCCTATTCTTCCAGCTACTTCTAGGCACGTGGGTATCTTTGATCCAGTTTAGGCATCTTTCAGTCCTGGGAAAGCTCTATCGGAACTTGTTTCAAGAAGGAAGGTGTGAGATTGAGTTGTAACATCAGGCCCAACCCTTCATTTTTGCCAAAGTTTCTCTTCCTTGGTAGCCTCGAGATAAATTTCTAAAGATTTCTTGCATCCACTCATCCACTTATTGGTATTGTATTTCTTATTCTCCCAAACCTATTGACATTGACTGGATTCCCTTTTTGCAATCAGAATAAGGGGTATACAAAATCGTGTTTTACCCTTGCTCTGACCTGAGCTATGCAACAATGAGTAGACGAGCCCCGACTTTCATATGTCCTTGGTTTGACCTCCCATAGTAGTCCTTGCTTTTAAGAAAGTGGAGCGGGACCAATTTCTTATACTTGCTCAGTGTGCCCCCCTTTCTTGGAGTGCCCCGCCCAGTTCACTGGGCTGTTGGCCTTCCAAGCACTTGCCCGCTGCTCCTGCCGCCCGCTTGGCGGGCGTAAACAAAGGTCGACCTTTCTCTCTTATCTAATCCCCCCCTCGTCCGAGCGATGCCCAGATCCCTTTCGAATACTTTTTCTCACTGGTCGAGCTTTCTACAAAAAAAGTGTCATTCTTTCATCATTCTAATTTTCAAGAATGAATGAAAGAGATTTTTTATTCACTTCTTTGACTTTGACGCATTCGTATTTAAAATCTCGCGCTCTCGTTTTTGTGCTTTCAAGAAATATCAACAATATTCCAAAAAGAAAAAAATGCAACCCCCGAAAAGAGCTCATGGCATGAGATGTAGAGGTTAGGTCCCTCTTGTCTTCTGCACCGCCTCCTAATTCAATTCCCCAAGAAACAAAAAAATTTCGCTTTATTTTAGAGATACACCCCGTCAGTCTCAACCATCCCTCTACTTCAAGGGATACGTTGGGACCCGACTTGGAGGGCCACAGCATCGAATTGAAGCCCATCTGGTTGAACAACTGGATGGGGGGTCGGAGAGACCGATCTTTCTTCTGGGCATTCCCATTCGATGTAAATTCTTGGTTCCAATTGGTCCCAGAAAGAGAGGGCCTCGATCGGAAAGGCCTTCCCTTTATTAGGGGTGTTATGGTTCCCCAGGATCAAATATTGTTTTTACCCGAATAACGAAATGTTCTCAGTCGGAGACTATGAGCACTTCGCTTCTAAAGTGGGTTTAAACAATCATCTTCCTGCATTTGATCTAGTTACGCCCTATCTGGGTCGATTAAGTCAATCAATAGAGGGTGGGAGAAAGAGGAGGATATTCACCATAGGAAACTGGGTGAATCAGAGGTTGCTACACCCCCTTCCTAAATGGTTGATGGTAGTTTTCCGTCAATTACATATGGATGGTACATTAAACCAAATGACATCTTTGAGTCGCCTAGTTGGCGCTAAGAGCACATACTCGATGGATTTGAAGACAGCGACTAATCGCTATCCCTTCTTCCTCTAGTATGTAGTCTTAGACGCTTGCTTGGGCCTAACTTTTGCCCAAGGAGTGTCTCTGTCATTGACAGGACATCCATTCCTAGTGGACTGGATGCGGATACCCAATTTGCTAGTGTGGTTCTCCACAGGTCAACCGTTGGGGTATTCCTCTTCCTGGCCTTTGTTTGCGTTAACCCTGAATACTTTGATATGGTTAGCGGCAGACAAAGTGTACCGTCAACAAGTCTTTGACCGTTACGCGGTACTCGATGATGACATTGTCATCACCGAAAAGAGCATAGCTGCTATCTACCTGGAGACCCTTTCCCACTATGACATTCCTGTTTCAAAATAGAAGTCATTAGTGTCGGATAGGTGGCGTCAATAGGCGTAATATTAGTACTTTCCCACATCGGCAGTCTCCTAGCATTTCTAGGTTGCTGAAGATGTTCCAGAAACATTCCATACCCTTTTGATTTATGGCTGGGATGTGGTAGGCCATTGAATCCGTACCTCAAGGGCGTTTTACTTTAGTAGACTATCTCTGCAAGGAGACATCCCTTGACAAGCTCAAGTTATTCCCTGACGAAGTAGTAGTTGGCGATTCAACGCGAGATTTCTTAGAGTGGACTGCCCTAAGGTAATGGGTCTGACAATGGCTTGCATACTTTAGGTGGTATCACCTGACGGTATGATCGCCCGAGGTGTCCATCCAAGATTTCTTTAACTCTCCGGTTGTGAACCATCATTGGAAATCTGAGACGACTGATCCAACATTAGTTCGTTTCGGGCTTTTATGGCGTGTTTATGATTGTTTAGCAGAATAGGGTCTTGACTACAAAGTTCCTATCCTTGAATAGTCACCCGTGTCCGACAACAGATATGTGGTGATGGGTGGAGTCACTGGAAAGGACTTCATGTTATTAACATTTTAGGTTGACCAACCCAATGATAGGAAAGAGGTGATCACTCTCTAACCTTCGGAGGGTCTTCCCCTTTCGTCCATCGGCCGAAAGAATGGCGGCGTCTCCGGTCACTAATTCCACATGGGCTTCCAACGTTGGAATCGGAAGACCGGTGCCTATGATTCTGAGTACCGTTAGGTGTGAAAGGGATCTGGGCATCGCTCGGAAAAGAGGGGGATTAGATAAGAAAGAAAGATCAACCTTTGTTTACAGAGCGTAGATTATCCTCGAAAACAACGTTCGACTCGCATGTGAAAAGAATATAGCTGAAGTAGCATGATTGGATGGAGCTTCTTAGCGCTTAAGCTATATGCTTAACTTCCCCATACGCTACGACCTTTCTTCTCTTATGCAATTTCTAGTTACAGGGAAAGATCACTCTTAAAAGAAATTTGTATCGTATATACCACTACCACCAAAAGGGGGAAGGTAAAAAAACTTCTTGCTACTTAAAATCTCCATACTTTTCTAACTAAAAAAATGTAGAATAACATCAGCGTTTTCTTTCGACTAGAAGGGGATCTTGTTCACGGCGGATTCAAGATCCTCAAACATGGCTTTGGCTTCAGCTATCTCATTCGTTCTTGTTTCTCTTCTTTTGATTGGTAAGTAGCCCTTTTCGGGTTAGTTGAAAGACCAAGAACGGCCTTTTTGAAAGAAGACGACAGACATGCTGGGAAGGAAAAGGAAGGAGATGTAGCCTAAGTAGGTACAACAAAAAGTACTAGTATAGGAGCAATATGCGATTGGAAGCTCTTCTTTGGCAGGTTTCATGATTTGCTAATACGATCTTGTAAGTTGGCTTATCTTAGGCCACCAACTAAGACGATGGCTTGAAACCCGGGTAGAAATAAGACTAATCTTCAAACCTTTCCCTATCGGTCGAGCATCTTCAACCCTTGGAAGCAACAAATCGTGGGGTGTAAGTTGTTGAATAAGCTATGGGTCTTGAGGTGGATGTGGCATCTTCTGAACCACTGTAGTTAGGGGGGAAAAAGCTAATCTTTTTTCAATGCAACCAGAGGGCTCTTGGTACGCTAACGCTACTACCTGCCAAGTAAGAGGACGTTTTTAGGTTTATGTTGTCAAAATAAAGGGTTCCCTATTGGTTGATCATCTTCAAACCTCACTAAGCCATTTCCTTACTCGCCCTAAAGCCGAAAGCGGCATCAGCAAGATCGACTGAGTACTAGTACTGCCTTGCCCAAAGCTACCAAAGCAGAACATAGTCTTGATGTGGGCTGCAACAGTCCGACAAGAACCCCTTATTCCCGCGAGTAAACTACCGCTTGCTATTGCTACTCTGACTACGAGAGCTAGGAGTTTACTTTCACAGTGTAACATAAATAAAAAAAGAAAGCAATAAAAAGTTTTCGCCTGTATTCGGGTATGGAGCCTGCTTTCTAGGGCTAGGTACCAAAAACATATAACCTTCCAACACACCATAAGAATATCTCCCATGCTCCCAACCTTGTCCAGTCTAAAATGCATATGTTAAGCTTGTTCTTGATCTCTTTTTTCATTTTCGACTATGAATTTGCTTTCCCGGGCATAACTTAAGCTCCAAATCGGCATTGGGAATGTTTGAATAAGCAATAGCAGCACTTGTCATTAGCTTCTTCTCTGTCTTTGACTGAAGTCCTTGAGCTAGAGTTCGTTCAAAAGCGTATAAGATGAGTTGAATAGCCTGAGCAAAGGCAATGTAAATTACAATTCCGTCTTGACTATATGATGCCCTAATTTCCCAGTTTGAATCCTGAAAAAGATGTTATACTATGCCATTTCATTCTCATTCTGGTTCTGGCTGTTCACCTTCAATAATGATTTTCGATCCTCTCCCGACCTTGCCAACATCAATTCAAGTAGAAAAGACGTGTAAAAACCTATCTCGAATGGTTTAACTGACCGAAAGTCCTATTTTGCTGCTGATGTGGAGGAATTGTACTAGGCTACTCAATATCTTCATTCCGTCAATGGTTGAACCTTTTTTTCATTTGTATGCCTGTGATGTTTGATGCTTCCTTGTATTAAGAAAGGCCGGGTCACAGGAATCTTCAAATTCCGAGTCAACAACCATAACTTGAGCACTTAGGCCTAGCTCTTGGCTTGAGCCCAGTTATTCCCCGCCACTCTTGCTTCGACGACGTGCGGGCTGCCGGCTCCCTCATCATCTCAAGTTCTTAAGCGGGGACAGGATTCGAACTTGCAGTCTTCAGGTCATGAGGCTGATGAGTTGACCAATTCTTCTACCCAGCTTCTTCCCCTTTTCTTTCTTTCACTATTCCAACCTCGGTCCCCGGCTTTGGTTGCTTGGCCGAGATAGAACCAATGCTTTGTAAGCGGCAGCAACAACCCTTTGTATAGGTTAGAACTATGAATCTTACCTTATTATTAGAGAAAAGAGACTTGGCTTTTTCTTCTGACTAGGGTTGGCAACTAAATTCAGTCTTTGAAACACCATAACATAAAAAAGTCGTAGAGTGCATAAGCCTCTTTAGAGATAAGGGCGACTTTCTTGTGGTAGTAATTCTGAATGAGCAAGTAAGGGGCAGCAACTAAAAGAGGTAGCGAGACTGACCATAATTGCAGGAATAGGTTGACTTTCTTTTATTTTTGTTATGGAAAGTGAAAGTCATTTCGTTTAGTACAAGATCGCTTCACACCTCGCGGTACTTACACGTCTTGCCTATCGAAGTTCTGTTCAAAAACCTCGTCCGAGAACTTGTATAGAGAAGGATTTCCCGCGGCGCAGCAATTCTTCCATACCAACTTAGCTTCCCGGCTCAGCTATTGGCATAACAACCGATATACCATAGGTTGGCCCAACCCAGTCCTCTCGTACTAGGGTTGGCTCCTCGTAGTTCTCCCTTTAACACCAACGATAGATAGGAACTGAATTGTCTCACGATGTTCTAAACCCAACTCCCGTACCACTTGAATCGGTGAACAACCGAACCCTTGGGATCTTCTTTAACCCCAGGATATGATGAGTCGATATCGAGGTACCAAACGACTTCGTTGATAAGAGCTCTTGGGAGTCATCAGCTTGTTATCCCTAGCGTACCTTTGATCCGTTGAGCGAGAGCCCTTCCACACGGGACTCCCGGATCACTATGGTCGACTTTCGTCTCTGTTCGACCAGTCGATCTCACTGTCAGGTAGGCTTATACCATTATGCTCACGAGTAGAATCTTCGCTTGAGCTTACCTTCCCATACCTCCATTACTCTTTAGGAGGCATTTGCCCTAGATAAACTACCCACTTCGTAGTGTTTTGCCTCCCCCAGAATGATCGATGCAGCGGTTAGGCATCCTTAGATGAAGGAGTGGTCTATCAAGATTGGTCGTTGTGGGTCACCATCCCCACCTATCCTACACATTCGATCAAGGTTGTCACTGCGAAGCTATAATTAAGGTGCACAAGGTCTTACTGTCTAGCCGTTGGTACTCCGCATCTTCACGGGGAATTCAATTTCACTGGGTCTATGTCAGAGATAGCGGGGCAGTCGTTACACCATTCGTGCAGGTCGCTACTTATGCAACAAGGAATTTCGCTACCTTAGGACAATTAGAGTTACTGCCGCCGTTTACCGGGGCTTCCATTCAAACCTTATAACACTTCTCCTTCCGACCTTCTAGCACTGGGCAGGTGTCAAACTCTATACAGCGTGTTACCACTTAGCAGAGTCCTGTGTTTTTAATAAACAGTCGCTACCCCGTGGTATCTGCAGCTTTCCTAATCAAAATATCGGAGAACACCCATTCTCCCAAAGTTATAGAGTCATTTTTCTGAGTTTCTTCGACATGGTTCTCTCAAGTGCCCTAGTATACTCTACTTGTTTACCTATATCGATTTGGGGTACGGTGAGTTCACCGGGAGGATCGTTTGAAGTTTTTTCCTGGAAGTTTCAACCTTGTTGACTATGACAATAGTCGCGACTATAAATAGACTTGTGACTATGGTAGGGTAGTACGCTCTGCTATCTCGCGACCCCTACTCTAATCAAAAGACTAAAGGCCCCTACTAAAGATAGGTCGCCAAACTACAACAAGAGTTTCGCTTTTTGAAGCTCGCGTAGGGCGACTGGGCCAGGCCGTGTCAGAAAGGCTTTGATGACTCAAGGGCGTTAAGCTTAAGGAAAAGAGAGTAAGGGGAAGAGGGGCAGCCCTCGGCCCAATCATCCAATTTGCTCCAACAGACAGGCATGGTTCTGTAGTCAAAGTAACTTCGTCACTTTCGTGTACCTATCGGACGACAGCCATTTCGGGGGTTCTTTAGGGACCGATTCACTCTGCGTAGATTGACTGAATGCAGAAAACCTTCCACTATCTGGCGATTGTGTTTTTCCCAGGATTTCTCGTTACTTATGTTAGGATTCTCACTTATGATATCTCTAGGTCTTGTCACCAAAAACCTTCCCCGATTGACAGAACGTTCCACTACTGACACTTGAAAAAATAGCTATCAAGGTCTCGTCACTTCGGTGAATCACTTGAGCCCTGATACATTTTCGGTGCCATGGAGCTAGACTAGTGAGCTATTATATTTTCTTCAAAGGATGGCTGCTTCCAAGCCCACCTCCTGGTTGTCATCACTCGATTACCTCATTTTTCACTAAGTGATTGCTTAGGGACCTTAGCGTACAATTTGGGTTGTTTCCCTCTCAACTTTGGATCTTAGCACCCAAAAAGTCTGTATGTACAAACGATGACAACATGTATTCGAAGTTTCCCTGGGTTTAGTAAGGCGAAATGGGGCCACCCTAGCCTATTGAGTGCTCTACCTCGGGCCATCGACATCATACGCTCTACTAAAATAAATTTCGCAGAAAACCAACTATATCCGATCTTGGTTGGCCTTTCACCCCTAGCCACAAGTCATCCCCGTATTTTGCCGCATACATGGGTTCGGTCCTCCAAGGCTTGTTAGAGCTCTCTTCAACATGCTTATCACTAGATCGATCGGTTTCGGGTCAAATAGGAAGAACTAGAAGATTCCACCTCTAGAAAGTGCCTACACCAAATGGCTTAAACCGCTCTTCCCATTTCCTCGCTGACCCATCATGCAAAAAGTACGCCATTAGAATGAGTGCGCTTTACTAAAAAGTCAAGCTCTAAGCTCTGCTCCTTCGACTGATTGTTCACATCGGATCTCAGGTTCTCTATTGGACTCACTAAATAGGGTTATTTTCACCTTTCCCTCACGGTACCTATATGCTATCAGTCATTGAGGAATACTTAGGCTTAGAGGGTGGTCCCTCTTTCTCGCATAAAAGTGATTAGAATTTGAACACGCCGTATTTTACTGGGAAGGATTGAACCATGGGAACGAATCTACAAGGCTATCACCTTCTTTGGCTAGATCTTCCAAGCTCTTTACAATTACAGTTCACTGCGCTCGTTGTTTCTAGAAAAGGGAGGCGGCTTGAAAGCTTGCCTTATTATTAGAGAATAGTTTGGAACCCGTCTTTGTTTTGGAGTTTTCATCCCATCCTAGGTTAGAGGGTCCTAAGACTGTAGCTTGCTGCTGAAAAACACAATAGGCTAGCGTGGCTCGCTTCGCTCTTCAAGCTCTGCCCCCCTTACTCAACCTCTTAATCTATAAAAAAGCCAAACCTCATTTTTCATAATAATAAGGTAAGCTTTGAAGCCGTAGCTTGCTGGTTTTTCCATCATCCAATCCACAACAAATCGAATGAAACCTGGTGAAAAAGAAGTGAACACTTTTGTTGAAGGGCTTGGCTTTCCCGATGTGTTTGTTTTTCTTCAAACCCCCAATCCACTCTCGGTCGCCGCTACTAACGAGGTATAGGTTCATTTCCCTTCCTTTAGCTACTTAGATGTTTCAGTTCGCTAAGTTTGAAAAGTCCAAAGAGTGCAGACTAGCCACGGAGCTTGGATACAATTTCCCAATCGGAGATCCATGGATCACAAACGGTATCTTCCCATGGCCTTTTGCCTCTGAAACCGTCCTTCCTTCTCAATGCCTGGGCATCCATCCAATTCTTTTTTTTGATGTTGTACTAAGGTACACGGAACACCAACCCAATCTCAACGAATCAAAGAAAAGTACAAGCAACTACATTTCCTTTGGACCCTGACGTGAACGGCCGCTTTCTTGGAACTAATTCATAGGCGTTTTCCATATGTTAGACTTCATACACTAGACTATATAAAAAAATATAACAAGCGTGCGATACAAAGCATCAGCGTACAAAAAAAGGAATTGATTGACTATTGAGTGCAACCTGTCACGCCCCGACCCAACCCTACAAAAGGCAAAGCCCGGACCCGACACACGGACGGAGTCTCCTCTGTACTGCGGACATTCCGAAACCCTACATTCAATATAATATTCGAGAAACCACAACATTGATTTGAGACAAGCCAACATCCTTTTAGAAAACATACATCTGTTCATTAACAACTTTGCAACCCAAAAATGATATGCATACTACACAATTACTTATGCCACTAAACAATTAACCATTAGCATGCATTTACTTACTAGTCACATGAGTTTATATTTACAACATTACAACCTTTAATCCTTTACAACATAAGACCATCTAGGCCTCAAAATAGATACTACATGCAAGGCTACAAGCCTCAAAATAAGTGACAACCAAGCATTAAACACATCAAGCATGGCTCGCACAAAAGTCTGGCAACCAACCACCAGCAAAGCAAAGAAGTGCTATCATGGAAACTCCTCCACCTGCTCTTCCTCCTCTATTACCTCAATAGGATCTGCTTGTTCTATTTTCAGCTGGTTTTTATTTCTATTTTGCTTTGTTTTAGCTTATTAAGGTGTTAAGTCTTTGGTCAAAGGGTCAAGCACTTGGTCAATATAGCTTAAGTTGGTCAAATGACTTATTTTTATGCATTTTTAGGCTAAAACAACTAAGGAAATGTTAATCTTAGCTAACAACAATTAAAATATAAAATTTAAGTCATCTAAATACTAGTTTCACTATTTGCTGAGGACTAGAAAGCACTCTCTAGCTATCGCTCCCGAAATGCAATGCACTTTGTAACAACAAAGAAGTAACAATTAATTCTCCAAGAATTTCATAAATATAATTTCTAGAAAGATAATCAAGAAAATTCCACATTCCGGGCTTGGGTATTACACCCTCTCCCCCTTCAAACAATTGCGCCCACAGAATTCTTACCTGGTCAACAAACAACTCTGGATACTGATTCCGAACTTGGTCCTCTCTTTCCCAAGTCACTTCCTCAAACCCATGATGAATCCACAAAACCTTTACTAGCGCAATACTCTTCCTGCGAAGCTCCTGAATTTTCCGATCCACAATTCGAATCAGTTTCTCTTCATAAGACAACTTTTCTTCAATCTGCAAAGGCTCTGGTTCACGTACATGTGAAGGATCTGGATGGTACTTCTTTAACATCGACACGTGGAACACATCATGCAGTCTCGACAAGCTCGGAGGCAAAGCTAACCGATAAGCCAAAGGACCTACCTTTTTAGTGATCTCATACGGACCCACATACCTGGGACTAAGTTTCCCGCTCTTACCGTGCCGAATCAACCCCTTTCGAGGAGAAATCTTAAGATACACCCAATCTCCCAAAGCAAACTCAAGATCCCGACGGTGTTTATCCGCATAACTCTTTTGACGACTCTGAGCAGTAAGCATACGCTGGTAAATAAGGTGAACATTATCCACCATTTTAATCATCGCTACGCTGGCGAATAAGGTGAACATTATCCACCATCTTAATCATCGCAGGTAACACAGTAGGATCAATTGTACTCATTTCTCCAACCTCTTCCCAATACAATGGGGATCTGCATTTAAGACCATACAGTGCCTCGTAGGGAGCCATACCTATAGTAGATTGATAACTATTATTGTAGGCGAACTCTGCTAAAGGCAAAAACTTCTCCCAATTCTTCCAAAAGTCTAGCACACATGCCCGAAGCATGTCTTCCAATATCCTGATAGTTCTCTCAGACTGGCCATCAGTTTGTGGATGGTATACAGTGCTGAAGCTCAACTTAGTTCCCATGGCCTCTTGCAGCTTCTGCCAAAAACGAGATCTAAATCTGGGATCTCTATCTGATACTATACTCTGTGACACACCATGAAGTCTCACAATATTAGCAACATAAAGCTCAGCTAGTTTATCAAGACTATCCTGTTTGTTCACGAAAATAAAATGTGTAACTTTAGTCAAGCGGTCCACAACAACCCAAATAGAATCACATCCTCTCGGAGATCTAGGAAGATCGGTCACAAGGTCCATTGTTATATGCACCCACTTCCATTGCGGAATCAACAACGGCTGTAGAAGCCCGGCTGGCCTCTGATGCTCAACTTTAACCCTCTGACAAGTCAAACATCTGGATACATACCCAGCAATCTCCCTCTTCATATTGTTCCACCAGAAGTGTTGTTTCAAATCTCTATACATTTTAGTACTGCCCGGGTGAATCGTATACCTCGAATTATGTGCCTCAGACAGAATCCCATTCTTCAAAGTCAGATCACCAGGAACACACACCATGTCCCTAAATCTTAAGATACCATCTGCATGCAATTTAAACTCCGACTCTCCCCTTTTTGCTTTTTCTTGGATCTTCAAGATGTGAGGATCAGTCTTCTGAGCCTCTCTGATCTGTGCTAGCAACCTTGACTGAATCTGCAAACTAGCAAATCGAATCCCTACCTTAGTAGCTTCTGGCTTCCATGAACAAATTTCTTCCAAAGTCTCCCAATCCTTGATAATTAAGCTTGCAATAGTAGCCTTTCGGCTCAAAGCATCAGCAACCACATTTGCCTTACCTGGCAGGTAGTTAATTCAATAGTTGTAACCACTCAATAGCTCTAG
Source organism: Ehretia macrophylla (assembly GCA_037974665.1). Taxonomy (NCBI): domain Eukaryota; kingdom Viridiplantae; phylum Streptophyta; class Magnoliopsida; order Boraginales; family Ehretiaceae; genus Ehretia; species Ehretia macrophylla. Next base: position 51,931,707 of record CM075782.1, read on the forward strand.
CCATCTCTGCTGCCTCATATTCAGATCCTTTTGTGAAAACAAATACTTTAGACTCTTGTAGTCAGTTAAAATTTTAAATCTGCTACTCCACAAGTAGTGACGCCACTTCTTCAAAGCAAACACAACTGCAGCTAACTCAAGGTCATGTGTAGGGTAATTGACTTCATATGGTTTCAACTTCCTAAAAGCATAGGCAATCACCTTACCATTATGCATTAAAACACAGCCCAAACCTTCTTTAGATGTATCACTGTAAACAACAAAGTTTTCTATTCCCTCAGGTAAAGCTAGTATATGAGCTGTAGTTAGTCTCTTCTTCAATTCTTGGAAACTAGATTCACATTTGGCATCCCAGTTGTAAGCAACTTTCTTTCGAGTCAACTGCTTAAAGGCCCATAAATTTTGGAAAAGTCTTTAAAAAACCTCCAGTAGTAACCTGCCAAACCAAGAAAACTCCGAATCTCTGTCACCGTCTCAGGTCTCTTCCAAGATAAAACAACTTCAATCTTAGCTGGGTCCACTGAAATTCCTTGATCTGAAATGATATGACCTAGAAAAGATATCTGATTCAACCAGAACTCACATTTGCTGAATTTAGCAAAAAGCTTGTTTTCTTGCAAAGTCTGTAGTACAATCTTCAAATGTTGTTCATGCTCAGCCTCGTTCTTCGAGTACACTAAAATGTCGTCAATAAAGATCACGACAAACTGATCAAGGTAAGGTTGAAAAACCCTCTGCATCAAGTCCATGAATGCGGCTGGTGCATTTGTCAATCCAAACGGCAACACAACAAACTCATAGTGGCCATATCTAGTCCTGAATGCTGTCTTTGGTATATCGTCACTCTGAATCCTAAGTTGATAGTAACCCTGCCTCAAGTCAAATTTGGAGTAAACACTCGCACCCTGTAACTGGTCAAACAATTCTTCAATCAACGGAAAGGGGTATTTGTTCTTAATCGTGACTTGATTAAGTCCCTTGTAATCAATACATAACCGTAGCGTGCCGTCTTTCTTTCTCACAAACAACACAGGCGTACCCCACGGCGAAGAACTAGGTTGAATAAACCCTTTTCTCAAGCAAGTTCTGAAGCTGAATTTTTAATTCCTGAAGCTCAGCCGATGCCATTCTCTAAGGACTCCTAGAAATTGGCGCAGTGCCTGGCATAAGGTCAATCACGAACTCAATCTCCTTATCCGATGTTAAACCCGGTAATTCATCGGGAAATACACCAGGGAAGTCTCTAACAATCGGAACCTCATTCAAATTCGACTTATCAGTAGGCTGATTGATCAAATAAGCTAAGTAAGCTTCACAACCCTTATTCAACAAATTAGAAGTCTTGATTGCTGATAAAAGAGGCTGCAATTCCCAGCAATCTCCAGTACCGGTAGGTCAGGAACCTGAAGATAAACAATCTTTGTTCTACAATCCAACTGAGCATAGTACTTCCCCAACTAATCCATTCCCAAAATGATTTCAAAGTCACGGAATGGCAGTATAATTAAATCAGCAGGAAATTTACGGTTCTCAATGCATATATCACTAGATTTGCAAATAGACTCAGTAACAAATTTTGCACCCAAAGGCGTACTAACTTCAACTTCATGCGACAGTTTATCAATGCAAACATTCACAGATCATGCACATGCAGGAGTTATAAACGAATGTGTAGCTCCGGGATCAATCAAAACTTTAACTGGCTGAGTATTGAGAAAAAAGGTACCTTCCACTATAGCTGTAGTATCGGGTAGCTCCTCTGCATCCAGTGCAAAGACCCTAGCCTGAACCCTTTGTGCTGGACGTGCACCTGCAGCCCTATTTTACACACCTTGGCCTCTAGTACGGCCATGAACATTCCTATACTTAGGGTAATCTCTCACCCTATGGTCATCACTCCCACAACCTGTGCATTTACCACTCTTTCTCCAACAATTAGCCTCAATATGCCCCGATCGATTACAATAGTTACACTACTGATTTTGCCTTACAACTGTGTTTCCTGTAGGTGCTGGGGCTCTGGTAGTAGTAGGAACTGTACCTCCCTGCTGGGGTCTAGTCTTAGCTGGCCTAGCCTGAATTTGCTGCTGTGGCTAATACGGACATTGCTGAGGAACTTGCGCAGAAGTCTGATACTGCCTCGGCTGACTCTGGCTTCTCTGGCCCAAATACTGCTTCTTACTCGGCTAACTACTCTCAGCTATCATCTCAGCCTTCCATTTCTCAAACTTCGAGGCTGCCTGAAATGCCTCGGGAAAAGTAGTATAGGTCTGCCCAGTCAAATGTAGCTGTATATCCATTCTCAGCCCACGAACAAACCTATGAATCATCCTCTTAGCCGGCCGTACCAACTCGGGCATATACCTCGACAGGCTAACAAACCTATCCTTGTACTGTGCAACAGTCATGTTTCCCTACTTCAAGGCCAAAAACTCATCTTCTGTTCTTTCCATAGCCATCTCGGGAATATACTTGTCCCGAAACTCACTTACAAAATCATCCCATAAATGCGGTACATCCTCACAATCCCTCCTCCTCTTAACAGTATTCCACCACTGCTCTGCGTCGCCCTCAAATAGGAATGACGCATAATCTATTCTTGCCTCATCAGTGTACCTCAAAGCGGTGAAAATTTTCTCAACACGATTAATCCATCTCTCGGCAGCCTTATCATCTGGCTCTCCGAAGAACTTTCCTGGCTCGTGCCTCAAGAATTTCTCCAACTAATTATTCTCAACTCTATACCCCTTCCACCAGGATTAGCTTGATTTCCCTGGGGATAATTATTCCTGTCCTGCCTCTACTCATGCAGTACCTGTGTAATCTGATCAACTGCAGTAGTCATAGTAGCCATAAACTGCTCAGGCAACGGCTGCTGGCCCTGTTCTGCTGCCTCTTCATCTGACCCTATACCTTGAGTACCACGACATGGCGGCACAGTGGCAATTCACAATAGTTGGCAACATTTAAAAGCAGTTTATAGACAGAAATATAGGACATAAGATTAGATAACACTCAAGTCAATAACAATCAAACATTCTAACACGCAATTCACATAACACAAGATTGACATGCCAAACTAATTCACTTTAAACACATAAGCACTCTAAGTTCACAAAGTCATGCTATAACACTTTCTTTCCACTTAACAATCATACAATAACACTCTAGCATTTTGGACCTTTACCCCACTGACCGAGAAACATATCCCAGTTCATGCAAGACTATCGTGGTCTGATACCACCTAAAGATGTCACGCCCTGACCCAACCCCGCAAAAGGCCAAGCCCAGACCCGGCACACGGACGGAGTCTCCTCTGTACCGTGGACGATCCGAAACCCTACATTCAATATAATATTCGAGAAACCACAACATTAATTTGAGACAAGCCAACATCCTTTTAGAAAACATACATCTGTTCATTAACAACTTTGCAACCCAAAAATGATATGCATACTACACAATTATTTATGCCACTAAACAATTAACCATTAGCATGCATTTCCTTACTAGTCACATGAGTTTATATTTACAACATTACAACCTTTAATCCTTTACAACATAAGACCATCTAGGCCTCAAAATAGATACTACATACAAGGCTACAAGCCTCAAAATAAGTGACAACCAAGCATTAAACACATCAAGCATGGCTCGCACAAAAGTCTAGTAACCAACCACCAACAAGGCAAAGAAGTGCTATCACGAAAACACCTCCACCTGCTCTTTCTCCTCTATTACCTCAATAGGATTTGCTTGTTCTGTTTTCAGCTGGTTTTTATTTCTATTTTGCTTTGTTTTAGCTTATTAAGGTGTTAAGTCTTTGGTCAAAGGGTCAAGAACTTGGTCAATATAGCTTAAGTTGGTCAAATGACTTATTTTTATGCATTTTTAAGCTAAAATAAACTATCACTAAATTAATTCTAGATAACAATCAATAAAATATAAAATTTAAGTCATCTAAATACTAGTTTCACTATTTGCTGAGGACTAGAAAATACTCTCTAGCTATCGCTCCCGAAATGCAATGCACTTTGCAACAACAAAGAAGTAACAATTAATTCTCAAAGAATTTAACAAATATAATTTCTAGAAAGATAATCAAGAAAATTCCACATTCCGGGCTCGGGTATTACACAACCCCGTAACTAGATAGACTATGGGTAGTTCAGGTGTGCTTAAAGTCTTATATAACACTTGCCGATGTTGTCATCAACAAACGTTTGACTTTGACTGTGAAAACCTCTAAATAGGCACACAGTGGTTTAGAGTAAATGGAGCTCTAAGTTGGAATTCAATAGTCCCCGCCCTTGAGGGCGAAGTTGGAAGAATCTCTGTTGCCGTATCTGATGATGCTAGTGCAGTTAGAAGAATGGGTCAAGTGGGAATTGATTCATTTAAGTTTTCGAAGTAAGCTCTCCTAGTTTTAGGTTTTAGCACCTTCGCTGTAGAAGCACCGCTTTACAACACTAAGCACAAAAGGCACTCGAAGGAGTAGTGGGACTAACCATCACTACCATAAGACTAACATGGTAAATCCTGCTACCTCAGACTCCTATTTCCCCTTACGTGTCAACAAGCAAGTTGGGTGCTCTCCCGTAACGTGGTAGGACTCTATTGCAGGTGTTGACGTTGGTTGATTAAAAAAGGCATCCTCGTCCCCACATCACTGCTCAACTCGTGATTTGGGAGGATTCCTAAGAAGAAGGCAAGGAGGAATAAAAGACAAGAAAAGAAATAGCTACTCGTTAAGGCAAGTGGAAGATTCACGGGCATTAGCTTAGACTCTCTCGAAGGCCAAGGGGCGAAAATGTGCTAGTCAATTCTTTTTGTTATGAGCAATTGAAGAGAAGAGAATCCACTCGGGAAAAAAAGAAAATTCTTGTTAATAACACAACGTGTTTTGGCTCTTTAACTCGGAGAGACCTTTATTTGAAATCAAAAAGTGGGTGCTCTAACGACAAGTAGTGGTAGTCATCGATTGATGGATCTTTATGTTTTGATCTTTTTAAGAGCCATTGGTCTATTCCCAAGGTATCTCATCAATCTGAATGTAACCTTAGAAAGCCATTGGTGACCCCAAAAGTATGGCTTATGGCTGAAAGATTTCACCCATGATCCAGTATCTAGCCAGCCTACTACTTCTGGTATGCTTAGTCTTACCTGTAAGTTAATATCCAATCCAAGGACCGAGGTAACAAGCCCTATCTCGCTTACCAGTTGGATGAGAAAGACAAGCCGTTCGGGGCAAGGGAACCAGAACAGAAGCTTCTTTGAAAACCAGCGGTTATACACAGCGATTCAGCACTTCATTTCATTCACTAGTCAAATGACAATGACATGCCATAAAAAGAAATCTATTAATAATATCCTAGATAAGTAAGTAAAGAATCCAAAATGCGAGAAGTAGCTCTTGTTGCTTGGATGCATGCACCTAGATCCCTCACTCGTCATCCTGATCAAGGCTTATGGTAAAAAAGTTTTGGATTAGATAAGTCACCAACCAATCTCTTTCTTCCATTCCTATTTTTTCCCTTTATCATGCTTGGGAAATACTGATCTTAAGGTCCAAGCATATCAGGATCAGGAGAAGCTTTAGCTTCCCATTCTTGCTGGCCAGAGAAGAAAGACTAGACTAGTCTAGTTCCGTAGAACAAGTGTAGGGTAATCTATGGCTATAAGCCTAGTCAGCTCAGTGGTTGTTCCGTATGCTGGTGTAGGAATGTGACACTAACAGTCTTAGTCGATTCAATGGATTAGGTAAGGGTTTACATACCTTAGTCCCAATGAGAAGATTATACCTTCGCCAACAAAGGCAGGACAACTAGTGCTAGAAGTCTTGGAATTCAGAGAGCTATTCGGGAAGAAAGAAAGCCTGGGCTGATTATACTGAGTGGATAAGTCCCTTAGATGATTCCACAATTGCTCCTGAATCACAGTACTAGGACTTGCATAAACTGCAGAGCATATCCACAGGTTCGAACTATTCCCATTAGCCAGGTTCGAACTATTCCCATTAGCCATAAAAGTGATGCATTGGTGCATGGAGGAAAGAATATGGATATGCAAACGGTGAGATTTCTATAGTACCCATATCCCACCAGAAAAGCCATCAGGATCCATAATCTCGGTAGAATCGTACCCCACTCCCAAGAACTCCGTACATTCTCGAAAGGTACATGCGTTTCCAACACAAAGAAAACATTAGGTCTATGTTAACGGCAGAAATCCGCTACATGTCTTTTGGCCTTATCATTGCCTGCACCTCTAATATTCCATGCCAACAGAGCGAATTGATTAATCATGATCAAAGGATTAAAGAGAAATTAAACACTATCTCAATTCATCAATCCAGCATGGGTGGCTTCATTAACCTCATTTTTACCTGAGTTTCTTGTATTCAAACCTATAATGATCCTTCTAGGACTCCGGATCCTACCCATTATGGTACCAATATCAGACTCAATGTTAATGTTGGTATCTTTAAGATGAGGTAGGTCACCAACTGGCAAACTATGGGCCTCGGATGTAGATGGGTCAAGGGGTTGTAGGGGTGGCATCGTAAAGTGATTAGGGTCTGGAATAAATGGGGTTACTTGAGTAAGAGAATGCAAAACAGGAGGCTGAGATAAGGGTTTAGGATCAGGATTCTTAATCTCCATATTGGCCAGGGCTGCAAACTTATTGCCTTAAAGAGAATCTGCCTCATTCTCTGGTTTCAGCTGCCTTCCCTTGATCTGGTTGTCTGTAACAATTAGATCTTTCTCTTTCTTATATAAAGCTACTTTGGTGCAGGACAAAGAGGAGTGGAGTAGACTCATGCCCTAGCCACTTGGCTACGATCATCTCACTTTGTTCTCAACTAACCTAGTAAGAAGTTTGAAAGATAAGAAAAACCTCTTATTTATTATTAATAGTGGATTTATATCCCGCTTTCTTCCTTTTGCCAAAGCCCCTCCCTTCCAAATGGTTACTGGACTAGAGCGAGTCGTACAACCGCGGAACTTCCCCTAGCATTGGTTCTGAGTTCGTTAGCTACTTGGCATGGACCAGACATCAGCAATTTCAAACACTACCTACGAAAAATAGAGATCGAGTTAATATGCCCTCCATCAAAAAGTTTGCACGAGACTGTACAATCTAAGCTAGAAAGATAAGATATTTGTTTTTTTTTCTATATAATTCTTTCGATCTACTTGTGTTAAGCAAAGTCGGAGTATTTAGTTTCCTTCAATTTGGGTTCAAAACAAGTTTCCCTCTTTCTTTAGATACGGGATGACTTCCTTGTTGGAGTACGTAGTGGTTCAGATAAGGACACATCGCTTCTTTTCCAGCGCCCTAGCCAAGCTTAAAGTCGAACAGACTTAATCTCCATGACTGAGGGGAGCAAAATAACCTATGCTATCGTCGGGCATTCTTCTTTGTGGTATATATCATTCGATAGAAGAGAAATGAGAATCAACATCTTTTTCCACTGAGGCTCAACGCGCGCGCTTTGAATTGCTTTGCTGAACAGGGCACCAACCACGTTCCCCAACTCTCGAGGCATGGTAAACCTTAAACGTTGCACAAACTCATCGGACTTCCAATTCAATTTAGGCTCACTTTTCACACCAGGTAAATTATTTCAACATGCGAAAGATGAAGGACAAGATTCATCGAATCGATGATGTCTACACCCTTACCCTTACGTGAGGGAAGACCAGCTCGTCATGTAGAAAGGCTTTTTTTAAAAGGTTAGTAACAATGAAATATTCCATAGATAAGCAAGAAACTGAAGCTTCTAATTTGATTTATGATATACCAGCTTGAATTCACTTTAGGAAAGTCTTTCATTCTCCTTAAAGTAGGTGTTTGCTTTGCAGCACGAACAGGTCGAGGTAAGAAAAGAAACCCATAACATTCTTCTCCTACTCAAGATTGTTCCGCCAAGAAAGATCTTCAATTGGTTTATTACTAAGTTCGTTACTTTGATCTGTTGAAATCTGACCCCAGTAGTTTCCCATTATGTTGGACCAGTCACATCCCTAAGACTTTGTTAACGAAGCTGGGGAGCGAGCAAAGCTCGTCTGCCTTCCCTAAAGCATGATTTTTTGGCAATCTAAGCCCGAGTAATCCCCCCAGTTCCCAGGCCTAAGCTTAGCTGCTTTTCGTTCAAGGAAGATTGAATGAATCAACTATTTGATTTAATAGTAGATTAATCGGCTATATGGCATCTATTTTTCAAGTGCGAGAGATTTCCGGGGTCACATTTTGTCTTCTTTGAAAAATGGGAATGGAAGATCAACTCATAATCATTGATAATGGCATTTCCGCGGCCTGTAACACATCAAGCCGTGAAGGCCCCTAACTTAAGGTCATTCTTGACGTCACTCTTGACTCATTCTTTCTAGCACTTCTAGCTTTGGAAAGTGAATTAGTGCTTCAGTTAGACAACGGCAACAAAGGCACGAGTGAAAACAGTTCAAGATTCCCTCTTGCTTATCCCTTTCCCTTCCCTCTCTCCTCTTATGGGAAACCTCTTTCACTATCCCACATCTACATGAAAGGCATTCCCCATCGGGGAATGTATAAGAAGGAAGTAGTGTTCTTTAGAGTCAAGTAAGCACAAATAGAACTAGAACCTATCTCATAGTATGCTGTCGAGTGTCTTTCCTTCTACCAATTAGGGGAATTCTATTACATTCAATCCAATCAGTCAAGCAAAGAAAAAGAAAGGGTACGAGCAGAATTGAACCAATGATTGATCTTGAAACAAGCTTCTTCTTCATTCAACAAAGCATCAGTAACTGATTTCAGACCAATTAGGCATTTTAGAAAAGGGAAGGGAAGAAGATCCAATCGGGTAGGCATGTGGAAGACAAAAAGGGAAAGAAAGAAAAGAGAAAAGGTTGATGTTGCCAACTCTATTCCTATCGCTATCAGTCGAATTACTTCATACCTTGTTCTCTAAAACAAGCTTTTAAACACCTTCAAATTGATTCTAGGGAGAATCAAACTCATTCTTCAAGCGTTAGAGCATTTTTAGAAAAATTGAGAAAGCTCTCCTTCAAATATCCCATAAATAAAGGTAAGTCGGAATTGGTGAAAGTGTGAAGGACTTTCGACTTTCGACTTTCGGAATCAGAATAAGGGAAATTGAATTTGAATTCAAACTTAGGGCTTAAGAGCTTCTTCAGCAAAGAAATTGTGAACCGCCTTGATCAGGTCGTCTTCAAAAATCTTCCAACAGTAAGAATAAAAAAGACTTGGGAATCCATCAATTTAAAGGATAGGGTCGGCACAGCCCCAAACCAAAGGAGTGATTACGTCCAGTATGTCCCCCTTTATTGCCGACATGCTATGGTGCTCCAGGGCCATCTCACGAAGATCTTCGATCCGAACCTTTGCATCTACTCTCTCTTAGAGTATGAACTAGGCATTTACTACTGCTCAACCTCGCTATCGCATTGATTTTTGCCGGCCCTTCCAGATTCCAATTCCTTATTAAGATCGAGATTGTGTTCCATTAGACCCAGTTCGGTCAGATCAGTTCCATAATACAGCTTGCCCGGACCGGGCTTTCAGTCTTTGGTAGGGTCAACCGTAATGAATGATCGTTGTTCAGGAACAAAACAATATGACTTCAGGGTTTCGTTCTCGCTCTTCGCCTAAAGACGTAACTTCGTTCTTCGATTCCGTCGCTAGATTGAGATCTGCAGGGTGGCCGGTACTTTGACTGCCTTGTATCAGGTAAAAAGAAGGGGGTGCTAGGCTTAGTAGGGTTCGAACCTACAATATCACCGTTATGAGCGGTATGTTTCAACCAATTAAACTATAAGCCCCTAAGAATCTCTACATGCAATTCGCTCACTTCAGGAAGAGCGGACAGAAAGAGCAGCCCTCTCTTTATCAGTCGAGTTACTTTATACCTTTGATCTATCTACTTCTTCTTGTTGCCAGGAATGAACAATTTGATAAAAAAAATAATTTTATTTATTTCTATTTTCTTATTATTGTTTATAATATATAATATAATATATCTATTATTTATTATGAATAATATAATTGTTGCAAGTGCCCTTTTGTGACTCAAACAGCCGGTATGCTTTCTGGCTCGCAAGGGCTCAAACGGGCGGGAGCTCTCTATTTGCTTGCTATGTCAATTGTTCACATTTAGTTAAAAGTAGAAGTAGAGGTTTGAAGATGCTCGACCGATAGGAAGAGGAATGGAGTTTGCCCCACACTTTAGAAAAAAATTAAAAAGTATGGATGAAGTAAGAAAAAATACATAAGGTGTAAGAAAGAAAAAATTGGTTACGGGAACCGAAGGTTAGGCCGACTACTTTAGTAGAGCTACACCTAAAAAAGTTTTTTTCTACCTCTTCCCCTTTCTGTCAATGTTGCCAATTCCCAGAATACTAAGCTTAACACCCTTGTGTATACAGTTGTCCAACTACTTTTTTCCTCCGACTTCTTTAGCCACTTCTGTATCTGTTGTATTTGGGAAAACTTGCTTAGTGGAAGATCATTTAGCAATGCCAGCAGCCTGGTGAGGGCTAACTGTCTAAGGATAGGTTAAGGCAGGGCCTACTGGGCTTGCTTCTCATGAGATTAGGTGAGGGAATCAGAAAGGGGCTCATAAACCGGGAGGGCGGGCATTTGGACACACAGAAAATGGGAAGTGGATGGAGGGTGCTTCTCATCTAGAGTTGAGGTGGGGTCGCTATAGTGCCTAGGGTGAGTGTTCCTACACGGCTAGACGCCCGGTTATAGACAAAGCTACAGGGGTAACCACCACATCCTTTCCCGATAGACTCGAAGCTCTTCATAGTCAGTCGGGATAGAAAATCTTCTCTCAAAAAGAGACAGACCAGAGATGACAGAGGAAGGTATTTGGTTAAAAAGAAATACGGCAGTTAGAACAACTTCAATCCAAAATTAACTAAGGACAGAAGCAAGCAACAAGCATTAGCAATCGCTTTTATTTAAATGTCAAAATCAAAAAAGAAGCTACGAAGAAAACAAGACACTAAGTTGTTGCACTAACTCACTAGCTCTAGCGCACTACTGCTTTTCATCCTCCTGCAGGTCCCTTTATTCCCTCCGCCTTACACAGACTTAAAACATTACCTAAGGTTTATTAGTGGTTTATTTTCAAAAGGGATTTATTTTGACCGTAGCTTTTAGACAGCTAACATCTAAGCCACTAATCACACACTAATAAAATCAAGTCGGTCACTACTGAGACAGCTCATAAAAGTCATTTCAAGTTCAAGGGCTAAAGCTTCTCTTAAGAGAATCCCTTTGCTATACTCGACTTAAAGGTTTGAAGATGCTCGAATGATAAGGAGATGAATGGCGAACTCACTCATAACGAAACTTATCAAGTAGGCCTTTCGAGCCTTTCCTTTTTTCACAAACCACGTTTGGTAAGGTGGGGTATTTATTATCCTTAAGTCTGTTTTAACAATCTTTACTCGTCGTTCAGTGCTGGCGAAACTTTAATTGAAGACCTTTCAGTGCCCTTTCGTTCGGTCCCCTAGGTACCTTCTCCGCACTTACCTGTAAGCATTTCAAGTAGATAAAATCATAAAAGAAGAAATGGGAAAGAGTATTACCATTATGCGCTATTATTTGAATCCGAAGTTCAATCATTCCCGACTTGGATATAAAGGTATGGGGGGAGATTAAAAGGGAGTATGTTAGTCAAATAGAGGGCTCTCACAGGGGCGTAGTCCACGACTTTAGCCTTAAGCTAGGTTGGGCTATAGTTCTTGTATTGGGCAAACCAAAGCGTTAAATAGCGCTGTTTAATGGTGTGCAGGGAGTAGTCGTCTTGTTGCTGGTAGGTGCAACTATGTGAGTTGATAACAATTCACTGCTGTATGTGTGAGTCAATATTTTCCTTACTCATCCGAATGAGCAATTTGAATTACTACAGACTGGTTTCCTTCCATATACCCCTGCTGATACAGATTTCCTACCATTGAAGGAAAAAGAGAAAACTGTTAATCCCACCCACGCCGTAAACGAATGTCCTACCTGATCTATTTCAAATCCAGCCGGAGGTCTTCGAGCCTTGTTACGAACTAAATTCCTAAAGAAAAGCGACCCCAATCCTTCCCTAGCCCAGGTCAAAGGTCTTCCCACTCTTTTTTTATTTTTCAGGTGCAGAGTCATGTTCTTTACGGTTAGCAAATCAGTCCCGCATTGTATCAATAGCGATTCAGATCACCTCCCCAAGCCTACCTAACCAAATTGTGTGTGAGCAATCAATCGTGAAAAATTGACCAATCCATAATGAAAGCACTTGTAGATAGAAGCCATTTGCCAACTGGTGGACTCATCCTCAATGTCGTTTAGGCTCCCTAGTTCAGTCGGTTGTCCGTCGCCTTTCTTTCCCATGCCCGAGATGGCCTTATGGGTAGCAGCCTCCCACAGAGATGGCTTTGTGGTCAACTTCTATTCTACTTGTTGGAAGGTTTGTTCGGAAATCATATAAGTCTTTTCACGGAGATGATTGGAAACGGAAAAGGACTTGGGGTTAAGAACAAAGACAAAACTGCCTTCTGTCTGTTGCCATGGAATATATAGGTAGGGATTGTTTTATTCTTGGAAAGCCCGTTCCGCGCTCTCTATCCCTATGAACCGTTTTTTAGTATTCGTGTTCGCCTTCTTTCCTCATTCAATCCACGGCCTACCTCGATAAACTTGTGTCACAACGACTGATCTTTTGAGTGAGGGAAACCAGAGCATTAGTCAAGGAAGAGAAAGAAGAGGAGCTATAGATTGAGAAAGTCACATTAGCTACACCAGACCAGACACACCTTTTTTTCTTAACCTATTTTTTGACTGACCGGATCGGTCCCCACTCAGCCCTTTATCACTTAAATGCAGAGCTAACCCTTAATTCAACTGTTCTCTAAAATGCCTGTGATACCCCGAACCTGGCATGTATTCAATAGCATTTTAAGTTCATTTAAATTGCATTTTATTGACCTTTCACCTTCTTTGACCAAACTAGTTGACTTTTCATCTACATTGACCAACTAGGACAAGATGGAAATTTTTGAAATGTTTAATAAAAGGCAAACTTGGGATTAGAAATAAAAAAATGCAATGTTAAGTTAGTCAAATTTTGGGTCAACTTTGGAATTAAATCTGAACCAATTGGGGAAGAGTTAGGTATCAAATTATATATGGTTGGAAAGCTCTATGAGTCTAGTTTATGAGGGTTCAAACCGTTCGTGAATTGGAGTTTTCTAGAAGAAGTTATGGCCGTTTTCGTGAGGTCGCGCATAGCTGTTTTGGTTTAGCGGGTTGACCGAATTTTGACCTTTGACTTCTTGACATTTTTTTTTTAAATAAGCAGAATGTGCACGAAAAAAACAGAGAGAAAAAGGCTTGAAACCATGACGAAAATAAGGAGAAAAAAAAAATCTCAACTTCAAATCTTCAATTCTTCGCGTGGGCTTGTGTGGGGTGGTTTCCGAGGCACTCTACGAGGTTTTCCTAGCGTCTAGGAGCGTCTAAGGTGAGGGAAGCATGTTATTTGCGCATTTATACGTTGTATATGTTAACTTTGTCAATTTTTAGATTTATCCGTAGATCGTTATTTAAAGCGATTTGATGCTTCTAGAATGTTCCTTAGCATTTGTAGAACATGTATTTATAGCTTTGTAACATTTTCTGCGGTTAAATGTTGTGATTGCAAATTAAATTGTGAAATGAATAGTGTTTTATGAATAGTAAAACCTTGAAACATTGAAATTGCGCTGTTATGCTTTCCGTTGATGTAGAAACGTGCTAGGTATGCTAGAATGCTAAAATGTGTGGTTTGTTTGGGTTGCGTAGTGGAAAAAATGAGAATTAAGCCTTTGGGAAAGTCGGGGTCGTTTTGGTCGACTTTTGCGTTTTCTCGTTTTGCGTGTTGGCATTGCTTCGGGAGGCCATGGAAGCACTTTTGGTGCGATTATGGCGTTGGTTGGGTGTTTGGTTGATATAGTTGTAGTTCAAACGAGAAAGGGGGAAATCGGGGCTTTGCGCGGGTTCTAGGGTAAAGTAAGGTTTCGGGGTCTTTAGACGTGCCTTATGGTGACCTAGGAGGGTTGGCGAAGTCGGTTTCCAGAACTCTTGGCTCGTTTGGAAATGGTAGCATTTTGATAGTTGGGGCCGATTTGTGTTTTTGTGTGTTTTCTTGTCTTTATGCTTATAGAATGTTTAGAATTACTTGGAATACTTGTTTGAGTTGTTTTGGATTGAATTACTTATCAAATTGCTGCTATTGCGTGCGAGAGTAACCTACTTTGTTATTCTTTCACGTGTGGCTTTATCGCTTGTTTATCGCCTTGTATCGAGTCTTGCATTGCATAGTGTCTCGCGCGTGAGTGATGGGCCTCTCTGGGTAGCCTTGGGTTGCCAGTGTTGGTTGCTCTAGCTCCGCTGCTATTCCCTTTCTCGCTTGGGTTGCCTCCCAGGGAGATTTGGGTCGTAGGATTGATGGATACTTCCGGGGTATTCCAAACTGGTGTTATAAGGTGGTTTGGGCCGGCGCGTCATCGGAATCGTGATCGGTACATTACTCGCTCGAGTGAACCATAGCCTTCAAAGTGTGGTATAGCTTTGATTGGTTGTGTTAATGCTTTCTTTAGTTGTTTAATTGTATTGTTGTTTATATTGAATGCATTTTATTGATTGTATTGCTTAACTGTACCTATTTGCATTGCACGATCTTCTTTCTCTCCAATTCGATATCTGTCTCGCCCTCACTGAGTATACGTGTTGTGTATACTCACTCCTCACAACCACATTTCAGGAAATGCCCTGTTAGCTGGAAAGTTCGTGATTTCGTGAAAGTCCGTGCTTGAAGAGTTGTCTTGAGTGCCTATGTAACTTGAGTTGTCAAAGTTGTCAAGTTGTATGCTTTTATGTTGTATGTAATTATTGTTAAAAGAAATGTAATATAAATCTAGCTATGTAGTTGGAATGGTTTGATAAGTTAGATTATGTATATAGTTAATGTAGCTTAACTTCAATGCATGGCTGTAATGTCCAAAGGAAAAGAATTAGAATGGCATGATAGTTTATTTTATGCAGTAGCTTTGTATGGTTTAATTGCCTAAATTGAATGTACTTGTCAAAATGAAAAGATAGGTTAGTTTTTAAATTGGAAATGTATGTATACTTGCTGAGTTTAAATTGTTGAGAACCGAGGCTCGGATGGCCTTGAGGAAGTTTTGTATGGTTGGACACGGTGGTGGTCCATTTATATGCTATTACAAGTTTTACATTTCGCCTATAAACAGGGGAGACTCCGTCCATTTTCCCTAAAAATTTTGCCCGGGTTTGGTTTGGGTTGCGATTAGTTTGATTGATAGAACTCCCGGTCTCAAGAGGGATCGGGGTGTCACAGATGCCTGCCTATTCTGTTAGTCAAGCTTGGAGAACATAGTACTAGGACTTACTAAATACAAGACCGTGATTGGTGAAAGGTTTAAAAGAGCCTTAGGTAGCTACTATCTATCGGATCTTTTCTAAGAAGTTAGGTAGGTGGTTGAGTTGAAGCGGAGAAGGAGACTAAGTCATCGGTCGTGCCAGGATTGATTTTGTAACACCCCGATTCCTCTCGAGACTGGGAGTTCTATCAATCAAACTAATCACAACCCAAACCAAACCCGGGCAAAATTTTAGGGAAAGACGGACGGAGTCTCCCCTGTTTCTAGTCAAAAGCAACAAACCTGCGACATCATATAAGTGGACCAATACCATATCCAAACATTCAACCACCTCAAGGCCATCCGAGCCTTGGTTCACAACATGCAAATCACAAGTAAATATCCCTTCATCCTTAGCAATTAAACTTCACCATCCTATTGTATAAGCTAGACTATCAAATTTTCCTATCTTTTTTCTTTGTCATTACAAACATACATTGAAGATAAGCTACATTAACTAAGTACATAATCTAACTTATCAAACCACCTCAACCAGTAAGCTATATTTAAATTTACATTTTTTTTAATAATAAATACATACAACATATGAAAGCATATATCTTTACATCTTTGACAGCTCAAGCCACAAAGCACGCAAGACAACTCTTCAGGCATGAACTGTCACATAATCACGAACTTCCAGCTAACATGACATTTCCTGAAATGTGGTGGTAAGGAGTGAGCATACACAACACGTATACTCAGTGAGGGCGAGACAGATATCGAGGTGGAGAGAAAGAAGATCGTGCAATGCAAATAGGTACAGTTAAGCAATATAATCAATAAAAAGATATTCAATATAATTGGCAACACAATAAACAATCAAAGAAAGCAATAACATAACCATTCAAAGCTATACCACACTCTGAAGGCTACGGTTCACTCATACGAGCAATGTACCATTTCACGAGCGATACAACAATCTCGAGCTTGATGTTGACAACGATGACAATTAGCACGCAACCACCTTATAACACCAGTTTGGAATACCCCGGAAGTATCCAATCAAATCTACGACCCAAATCTCCCTGGGAGGCAACCCAATCGAGAATGGGAATAGCAGCGGAGCTAGAGCAACCAACACTGGCAACCCGAGGCTACCCAGAGAGGCTCATCACTCACGCGCGAGACACTATGCAATGCAAGACTCGATACAAGGCAATAAACGAGCGATAAACAAGATATCAAGCATTCTCAACAATGGATAAACATTTCAATCAACAACCAACTCTAACAAGCGGAATAAGCATTAGCAAGCATAACAAGCTATAAAAAGTAATAACAAGCATTCTATAGGCATAACATCAAGAAAACACACAAAGTCACAAATCGGCCCCAACTATCAAAACACTACCATCTCCAAACGAGCCACGAGTTCCGGAAACCGACTTCGTCAATCTTCCTAGGTCACTATAAAGCACGTCTAGAGACTCCGAAACCCTACTTAACCCTAGAATTCACGCAAAGCCTGGTTTTCTTCCTTTGCTCGTTTGAACTACAACTATACCAACCAAACACCCAACCAACACCACGACCGCACCAAAAGTGCTTCCATGGGCTCCCGAAACAATGTCATCACGCAAAATGAGAAAATGCTAAAGTTGACCTAACGACCCCGACTTTCACTAAGCCGTTTTTCTCTGTTTTTCTATTACACATTCCAATTAAACCACACATTTAGGCATTCTAGCATATCTAGCACATTTCTACATCAACGGACAGCATAACGGAGCAACTTCATCATTTCAAGGATTTACTATTCACAAAAACTATTCATTAATCAATTTAAATTGCAATCTCAACATTTAACCGCAGAAAATGTTAAAAAGCTATAAATACATGTTCTACAATCATCAAGAAACATTCTTTAAGCAACAAAACGATTAAAACAATGATCTACGCATAAAATCCAAAAATCAAAGTTTAGATAAAAAAATTTCAAATGCGCAAATAATGATGAAACCCTCACCTTAGACGCTCCTAGATGCTAGGAAAACCTTGTAGGATGCCTCAGAAATCACCCCGTGCAAGCTCACGCGAAGATTTGATGATTTGAAGTTGAATTTTCTTTTTTTTTTCTCTCCCTCATTTTCGGCCCTGCCCTCTCTGATTTCAGCTCTGTTTTTTATTTTTTATTTTTCTTTATTTAAGCTTAAAATGGTGACAATTTGGTCAAAGTTGCTCAAGGTTGGTCAAACAACTTAAAACTAGTCAAAATGGCTTATTTTTGTGCATTTTTAAGCTAAATAACTAACACCAAAATTAATTCTAGCTAGCAACAATTAAATTATAAAATTTTAATCATCTAAATACTAATTTCACTATTTTCTGAGGACTGGAAGCCGTTTCCTAGCTAACGCTCTCGATATGCAATGCACGTTGCGACAACAAAAGAATAACAATTAAATCTCAAAGAATCTAAGAAATATATCATTTTGAAAATCATTATAGTTTAAAATTTACTCTGGCTCGGAGCTACTATTCATTTAATTGAAAACCGAGCCTTTAAGTGCAAGAAAAATAAAACCGATTGACATCAATATGAGATGTAGGTGATATTCCGTTAAAATAATTAACTCAAGTATTATTTTAATTACTTCCAAAAGAAATATGAAAATAGAGCTAAAAATAAATGTTCAACTAAAAGTAAACACATAATTCAATGCTAACATTTAAGATAACACTTAATCAAATGCAATTAAATATCATTAAATGTATGCCGGGTTCGGGTTATCACAGATTTCCTACTTTGAATGAGGGTCACACAGCCGTCAACCCTGCTGGAAGTACTTTTGTCATCCAATCTCTAGTTTTTTGTTCGCTATTCGAATTCTGGACAAGTAGAAATATACGAAATGTAGTCTTGTCATTTCCTTTCCAACTAGTAGCTAGTAACTTCGTCATTGATCTCTCCTCTTCCCGGCTGGCTGTGACTCGTATGTCCAGACAACGACTATCGATTCCTAACAAACCAAAAGTTTCTTCTACCATTCGACCAGATCTTTGTCATTGTATTCAAATTTGATTTTTCACCCCGGCCGAGCAACTTCAAACCTTCATCGATCAGAATAAAACTATCAAAAGAAACTTTTAGGGAGCAACGCTATACATAATACTAAGGGACCCAGGCTATGCCCGAATGATACGATCAGCAACTTCAAGTACCTAAGCTATGTCATCAAGAACTCTTCTTCGTCAGGTGAATCCCTCAAGGCGCCTGATGTGAGGCCCGACACCGAATAACGTGTCTTACCTCGATTTGCGTGCCTTAGACCTAAAATTATATGACCGACCTAGGATTACGTGTCCTGTCTTGGTTTTCGTGCTTACCTCGTTATACGTGCCTTAACCTAAAATTGTGTGCCCTAATCCTCGATTTACGTGCGATACCTAGATAAACATGCCATGACCTTAATTTACATGCGAGACCTTGATTTGCGTATGTCTTTTCGTTTCGTGTGCATTAACCTTGAACTGCGTGCTTTAACCTAGGTTTAAGAGTCGTGTCTTGAATTACGTGCCTTGTATTGGTTTACGTACATTTATCTAGGGATTGCGTGCATTTGCATTGAAATCTGTGCATTAGTCTTGAAGTACGTGCATTAGTCTTGAAGTTCGTGTCTTACCTCGTAGATCGTGTCTACCTCGTAATTCGTGCCCTAGACCTAGGAATCCATGCCACCACGTTGATCAAGAAAGAATCCTACACAAAGCACAAGACAATAAAATAATCCTACACAATCCACTAACTATTATTATAATCCTAATTCAAATCTCTACAAAATCCACTAACACCTAAATATTATATTTTAAACTCACTACAAGACAAAATCTCACCAACCTCTAAACATACCCTATATTCTATTCTACCTAAAATCCCAAAATCCCCACCATTCTCTTAAACACATGTTAAAACAATTCAAAAGATGACACAAAATCAGATTTTTGCATGCATGTTTAATTCAAAATAATTCTAGACAAGTCATGACACAAAAACACTTATCAATGCATAAAAAATTGCCCAAAACCACCTCAATTTCCTCTCATTTTTGACCAAACCACTCATGGCCCATGCTAACATTTCAAATTCCACCTTGAAGACACAAAAATTCAGATTTGGAAGCCCAAGGCTGACCACATGCTCAAAAATTGCAAAAAGCCTTATTTTTCTCTCATTTCTCTCACTTTCCTCACATTTCTCTCTCTCCCTCTCATTTTCTCTCTCCTTTTCGGTTTTGGCTGAGTTCTTCATCTCCATAGCTTCTCTTCTTCACACCATAGCTAAACCAAGCAAGCCACAAGCAAAGGACCTCAACCGAACAAGCTAGGATGCAAAAATCACTCATGCATGTGCATTGAAGCTTCATTTTCGGCCTAGGTGAGTTACTAAGCTTCCATTTCTTTTCTTCAAGTCCTAACTACATGCATCTACTAAGAGATTGCTTACTAGGCTAGGAAAAAATAGAGAAAACCAAGTCGGAAACTCGGCTAAGCAAGAAGAGGAAGAAATTTGAGCCTCAACAAGGTTTTTGTGCAACTTTTGGTTGATTGCAAAGGTGAGGGTTAAAAGCTTTTGAAAACTCTTTGAAATTTCACATGCATGCTCATAAATGTGTGTATTTTCTTCTGTAATTGAGCTATATGGTCGTTCATAAGCTTAAACAACCATGCATGGCAAGATCTTGGCTTGAAAATGATGCTAGGTGAAGTCGAAGTGGATGACAACTCTCTGACCAGTCTGTTCGAGGTAAGTTTAGCTAAGCAAATGATGTTGAAAATGCTTGAAAATTGGTGGGTGACTATTTTGGACAGTTTTGAACATTTTTTCCAGAAATAGGCCGAAGCTAATTTTGAATCTAAGGTCCTCAAAATGTCAAATCATTAAAATATGACCAAATCTGGAAATCTGGGAAAATGAATCAGGTTTTGGCAGATGCACTGACCTTGTGGAGCGAACCATGTTTGACTTAGTAAATGTTATCCAAAATTCATGAAAATTGGTATTCTACTAGAGTTTTCAGTGCTGGACAATTTTGTCAGAAATGGACCAAAGCTAAAAATGACCCTAAGGACCTCAAAAACGTCAATTTCTGAAAAGTGTGCAAATCTGGACAGTTTTGTGCTACCTCACTGTTTCTGCCATAACTAATGATTCTGAACTCCAATTGATGCAAGGTTTGTTTCTGAGTTTAGTTAACTTCTTAAGATTTAATTTGACATCTTATTCACTGAATTTTGAGATTGTTTGATTATCCTATTGATTGTGGGAAAACAGCCTATTGCAGTAAAGGTTTCACATAGTTATATACTTGGAAAATTGTTGTAACCCCTCTTGTGGTGCTAATTGCTTGGAATTGTGGTGTTGGGATGTTGTGTGGACGGTTTTGAGTACTTGAGGATGTTTGAATTGAATGATGCATGACTTGGGAATGAAGTTGAGTTGACTTAGGGTTTAATCACATGGTTAAGCATGAAACGGAAACCCTAATGACTAGGTAGTCCTGCTAAGTGTTGATCATTTAGTTATTGTGTGAAAATTATATGTTTAGTGGGCTGCCCGTAAATGTCTTATAAGCTTAAATGTAATTTTGATCATTGCATGTTGACACATAACCTTTTCTTGCATCCGAAACCACCACGTAGATGTTGTTGCATGTGAATAATCGTATCACTTGATCACGTGGACTTCGAAATGAGTTATATGGCTTGACTTGCATGTGTTACATGGCTGCCCGTTTAATGTTCATATGACTCTATGTGTTCTACAAAGTGAAATTTCATGTCAAGCATGCCTCGTTCGTTTACTTGGCAATATGTGATCTTGAAATTGCTCGGAGGCAACCTACTTTGTTGACCTTCTAATGTGAAATGTTAAATGACAAAAATGGGCATTGTATACGAGGTTGCAACCTTTCAGTGTGGCATGGTAGTGTTTCACGCACGCCGGGCGGCATCGGGCTTGCCGGTGTTACCGTGACTACCATGGTCCAATTCCCTCTCTCGCTTGGCATTTCACCCTCGGAGAGTTGGGTCGTAGGTTTCGGGGTACATCCGGAGTACACCCAAGTGGGAGCGATAAGTGGATTATTGAAGTCGGCCGCACCAAATGAATCGAAATTGACATTGAGAGCAAATACTCACCGTATCCTTTTTACAATGTGTAAGTACTCTCGCTTGGTTCCTAGAGAACCTCGGGGAGGAAAGACTGGTATTCTTGTTCCTGTGCTTATATGTAAGTACTCTCGCTTGGTTCCTAGAGAACCTCGGGGAGGACAGACTGGCTTTTCTGTTCCCTTACTTTGTATCCGTTACTCGATTTGTTTCTTATAATTGCGTACCTTATTATTTGTAATACGTGACATGTTCTCAAAAAGAGTTTTCATAAATTGAACCGGAAAACGAGTTTCAAAACGTATTTCTCGTTCCCCCTCGCTGAGTTCATAAGGACTCACCCTCTTTTTCATCACAGGTGAAGAAGAACAGGTACAGGTACCCGAGGACGGTGTGCCTAACGATGAACCCCTGGAGTGATTGCCTGTCTTGTGTGCCTTGCGTGATTATGGCTATTTGTGAACTATGCTACTTGAAGACTATTTCTTTTATGTTGCTCGTTGTTTATTGATGTAAATGACCCCGTTGTAATTTGGGTCTAATTCTGATATTGTACTATCTATAATCGGATGAACTTTTATTTGGTTGTTTGCTTTCGTTTTCTTAATTAGTAGTTATCGTAGGCATTCAAACCACTAGATGAACAATCAACTAAGTTAATTCTATCTAATTTCACTTAGGTGTTCATTTGCAAACTAAAGGATAATAGGTACTTGCATGATAGAAAATTGAAAAATAAACGGGGCATAGTTATCATGTTAGGCTTATTAACCAAACGAGAGTTTCAAGATAAACTAGTAGGCAAATTGGTTGGTGACAAATAGGAGTCCTTAATGAAATTGGATTAATGATTGGAATAATTGAGGCGTTTAGAGAATTAGGTCAAACCAAAGAGTCCAATTACAGCCGTTATGTTGCCGGTTTTCCGAAAAACTTTGGAGTTTAGGCTAAAAATGATAAGTGTTAAATCTTTATAAACAGTTAAGTACGAGACGTGACTTGAATGTTTAGTTCACACCCTAGTCTAACCTTATTGGCCGGGTTGGGGCGTGACACCTTATATAAGAATGGTATCAGAGCTTAGTTTAGTAACTAGGCGTTAGTCGGGTTCAACTCTCGGACCATGGGTAGAAGCCCTAAGGTAATTGTGATGTCTTGTTTATATGAGTTAATGTGTGCTAATATGCTTTAATTGCTTTGAGAATTGAATACTATGTGCCTTTGTGGACTATATGTATTATGTGTCATGCACACCGACACGTTAGTGCCCTCAATAATGCATGCATACCTTTATACTTCTTTCTTGATACATATGCATGTTATATAACCATAAATGACTGTTTATACACATAGATAGTTAGAATTAGGACTTTCAGGGAAGTAAATTCATGCAGGAAGAACGAAAAGTCTCGGTTAGAGATTTCTGGCATCTTCACAGGTACTCGATGGATAGTATGTATTATTGGATATGCATATGTATAAAATGCGTAGCACGGGTATAATTGTTGAGGTAAAGTTTCTCCTTATTTTTGAAATACCTATACCTGTGATTAAGTTGTCAATTTTATAGCTATGAAGTTATTGATTCCGTTAAACCGTTCTTCTAATTATGGTTCAAGTATAAAGTTTAATGACATACAACTTCGCTTAAGATATAAGAACATACTATTAAATATGTAGAGTAGTATATATTCTCATGTGCTGATAGTGGAAGTTGACTTGGAGGTTTCTTTGAATCCATTTCTCACATCTTAAAATTGGCTCGATAGGCTATCTAAGAAGTTGGCAATATACTCGTACGATTGAATCCTTACTTGATTGGAATTAAGCATCATTGAACCTAATAAGGTGCATATTAACGAGTTTCAAGTTCACTTAATGGTAAGTTTGTGACCTAGAAATTAAGGGATGAACTTGTGGAAATGGGCGATAGGGGTTAGATTATTAAGGCGTGAATAACGTGTTTAGGTAACTTAACAATGGATAACCTCGAGACATGTAGCCAACTCTAGAGATTAAGTTTAACAAGATTGATGAATCTTTAGTATAACAAGATATGGGGATATTGGAATCGAGGAATTCGTGTAACGAGAACTCGTGTTCGGAAGACTACACCTAAATGTTTGGTCGAATGGAAGTGTAAGGTATTGAATTATGTATTAGATGATGTTGCTAAGGTCCTAAGTTGGATATTGGTTATATTAAGAATCATGGTATTAATTTGGCACCTCTCGAATTTAGTTGTGATTATGTAAGTAAGTCATTCTATGCACTCGTTGTTTGGATACCCTAGAGGATATTAGGAAGCATATATCTCTAAGTAATACCGATGGACCTATTATATAAACCATCGAAATGATATTAAGCATCTGGTTGCAAAGTGGAGTCATTAGGATATGATTAGTAATCCTAAATAGCTAATAGTAAGTATGCATGATGATTCATGGTGAACCCTAGAACCTAAGGTCGATGAGTCTTGATGTTCTTAGTTAGTTGAACATGTAAACGAAGAGAGTAAGATAGAGATAAATCAGAGTCATGATGACCCAAGAGACTATTGTTAGACCACCGTATCTATGTGCATCGTTTCACTTCTAGAAACTAGCAGTTGGAGACTTCGAATTGTGGTCGTCGAATAAGAGGGGTGAATTTTGTAGTGATAGTTAAATAAGTAATTGATTACTTTTGAAGTTCTATTAGATTATATTGTGGTTATAATTCTTATGTTGATACAACCTTGAAGTTATCTCGTGTAAGTATTTTATGAGCTCGGTCATTTCGGTACCCATTTATAGTCCTAGGATTGTTGTTGTACGGTTAGTAACCTAGTAGAGTATTGATATCACTTACATGGCGATGAACCCAGCTTAGTAACATTAATGTCGAAGATATATTGGCGAGCATTAAGTGTTCGAAGGGATGACTAGGTCGCTAAGTGAGTAGGACCATTGTCTTCTTAAATATGACGTAACCGTGGATTAAGGTGAGTAGAATTTATTTGAGGTTGAAGCTATTTGTCTTAGGAAATTTGGATAAGATTAAAAGAAAGTTCTGAAGCCTCGTGACTTGAAAATAGAGATTTGAATATGGAAATGAATTGTGGATCACAAGCTGATGAAGCTTACTGAAAAGTTGAACTAGTGCTACATGATTAGTTACTCATGCAATTTCAATGGCAATTTGTTGGTGGTACTTAATAAACCTTAGAGTTTGAGTTTCATGAACCTCAACAGTCTTTCTCCTTGATTATGGGGGAGAAGGTTAACGAAGCGGGGAAAGGATGTTAGTGAATAGGAGCCTATGATTAGGAGACTAGTCATTAGAAGATTTGCTAATCTAATGTACCTGCGAGATAAGAAGGGCTATAATACCATCGATAGATGACGATTTGAGATGGATCAGTTTGTTTGGAGAGTTTTTCCTGAAAATATAGTCGTATTGTGGAAATAATCCATAACATGTGTATGTCTTACGTGCTAACAATTTGAAGCTAGTAGATATGATATGTAAATCGGATATAGACCTATCATCTTGAAATTAGTGGATGTAACCATAAGATCGCGGGATTATTGTGATATTCCTTTTGAGGTATGAATGCGAGATTGATACAACATGAGGCATGATGTTGGAGTTATAATTGTATTGTTAGTATACCGATGCAGTTTTGATGACTATGTTTGGAGATTCTAACCTTAGTTAATGAACTCGACCTTAAGATCAATTGGAGAAAAGAGAGTTGTTCAAAGGAACGAACTGTAAATGTAGGGGTCACACCGAATTAAATGATTGGAGAAAGCTAAGAAGTGAATTCGTTGTAGTAAGAGAGATCACAGAGCAAAGGACGACCCGGAGTTGAAAATGACAATGGTCGGAATCCGTCTAAATGACCTTAACAAGTAAAAATGAATTTCGGGACGAAATTCTTTTAAGGAGGGGAGGATGTGAGGCTCGACACCGAATAACGTGCCTTACCTCGATTTGCGTGCCTTAGACCTAAAATTATATGACCGACCTAGGATTACGTGTCCTGTCTTGGTTTTCGTGCATGCCTCGTTATACGTGCCTTAACCTAAAATTGTGTGCCCTAATCCTCGATATGCGTGCGATACCTAGATAAACATGCCATGACCTTAATTTACATACGAGACCTTGATTTGCGTATGTCTCTTCGTTTCGTGTGCATTAACCTTGAACTGCGTGCTTTAACCTAGGTTTAAGAGTCGTGTCTTGAATTACGTGCCTTGTATTGGTTTACGTACATTTATCTAGGGATTGCGTGCATTTGCATTGAAATCTGTGCATTAGTCTTGAAGTACGTGCATTAGTCTTGAAGTTCGTGTCTTACCTCGTAGATCGTGTCTACCTCGTAATTCGTGCCCTAGACCTAGGAATCCGTGCCACCACGTTGATCAAGAAAGAATCCTACACAAAGCACAAGACAATAAAATAATCCTACACAATCCACTAACTATTATTATAATCCTAATTCAAATCTCTACAAAATCCACTAACACCTAAATATTATATTTTAAACTCACTACAAGACAAAATCTCACCAACCTCTAAACATACCCTATATTCTATTCTACCTAAAATCCCTAAATACCCAACATTCTCTTACACACATGTTAAAACAATTCAAAAGATGACACAAAATCAGATTTTTGCATGCATGTTTAATTCAAAATAATTCTAGACAAGTCATGACACAAAAACACTTATCAATGCATAAAAAATTGCCCAAAACCACCTCAATTTCCTCTCATTTTTGACCAAACCACTCATGGCCCATGCTAACATTTCAAATTCCACCTTGAAGACACAAAAATTCAGATTTGGAAGCCCAAGGCTGACCACATGCTCAAAAATTGCAAAAAGCCTCATTTTTCTCTCATTTCTCTCACTTTCCTCACATTTCTCTCTCTCCCTCTCATTTTCTCTCTCCTTTTCGGTTTTGGCTGAGTTCTTCATCTCCATAGCTTCTCTTCTTCACACCATAGCTAAACCAAGCAAGCCACAAGCAAAGGACCTCAACCGAACAAGCTAGGATGCAAAAATCACTCATGCATGTGCATTGAAGCTTCATTTTCGGCCTAGGTGAGTTACTAAGCTTCCATTTCTTTTCTTCAAGTCCTAACTACATGCATGTACTAAGAGATTGCTTACTAGGCTAGGAAAAAATAGAGAAAACCAAGTCGGAAACTCGGCTAAGCAAGAAGAGGAAGAAATTTGAGCCTCAACAAGGTTTTTGTGCATATTTTGGTTGATTGCAAAGGTGTGGGTTAAAAGCTTTTGAAAACTTTTTGAAATTTCACATGCATGCTCATAAATGTGTGTATTTGCTTCTGTACTTGAGCTATATGGTCGTTCATAAGCTTAAACAACCATGCATGGCAAGATCTTGGCTTGAAAATGATGCTAGGTGAAGTCGAAGTGGATGACAGCTCTCTGACCAGTCTGTTCGAGGTAAGTTTAGCTAAGAAAATGATGTTGAAAATGCTTGAAAATTGGTGGGTGACTATTTTGGTCAGTATTGAACATTTTTTCCAGAAATAGGCCGAAGCTAATTTTGACTCTAAGGTCCTCAAAATGGAAAATCATTAAAATATGACCAAATCTGGAAATCTGGGAAAATGAATCAGGTTTTGGCAGATGGACTGACCTTGTGGAGCGAACCATTTTTGACTTAGTAAATGTTGTCCAAAATGCATGAAAATTGGTGTTCTACTAGAGGTTTCAGTTCTGGACAATCTTGTCAGAAATGGCCCAAACCTACAAATGACTCTAAGGACCCCAAAAACGTAAATTTCTGAAAAGTGTGCAAATCTGGACAGTTTTGTGCTACCTCACTGTTTCGGCCATAACTAATGATTCTGAACTCCAATTGATGCAAGGTTTGTTTCTGAGTTTAGTTAAGTTTTTAAGATTTAATTTGACATCTTATTCACTGAATTTTAAGATTGTTTTCTTATCCTATTGATTGTGGCAAAACAGCCTATTACAGTAAAGGTTTCACTTAGTTATATGCTTGGAAAATTGTTGTAACCCCTCTTATGGTGCTAATTACTTGGAATTGTGGTGTTGGGATGTTGTGTGGACTGTTTTGAGTAATTGATGATGTTTGAATTGAATGATGCCTGACTTGTGAATGAACTTGAGTTGACTTAGGGTTTAATCACATGGTTAAGCATGAAACGGAAACCCTAATGACTAGGTAGTCTTGCTAAGTGTTGATCATTTAGATATTGTGTGGAAATTATATGCTTAGTGGGCTGCCCGTAAATGTCTTATAAGCTTAAATGTAATTTTGATCATTGCATGTTGACAAATAGGCTTTTCTTGCATCCGAAACCACCACGTAGATGTTGTTGCATGTGAATAATCGTATCACTTGATTACGTGGACTTCGAAATGAGTTATATGGCTTGACTTGCATGTGTTACATGGCTGCCCGTTTAATGTTCATATGACTCTATGTGTTCTACAAAGTGAAATTTCATGTCAAGCATGCCTCGTTCGTTTACTTGGCAATATGTGATCTTGAAATTGCTCGGAGGCAACCTACTTTGTTGACCTTCTAATGTGAAATGTTAAATGACAAAAATGGGCATTGTATACGAGGTTGCAACCTTTCAGTGTGGCATGGTAGTGTTTCACGCACGCCGGGCGGCATCGGGCTTGCCGGTGTTACCGTGACTACCATGGTCCAATTCCCTCTCTCGCTTGGCATTTCACCCTCGGAGAGTTGGGTCGTAGGTTTCGGGGTACATCCGGAGTACACCCATTTGGGAGTGATAAGTGGATTATTGAAGTCGGCCGCACCAAATGAATCGAAATTGACATTGAGAGAAAATGCTCACCGTATCCTTTTTACAATGTGTAAGTACTCTCGCTTGGTTCCTAGAGAACCTCGGGGAGGAAAGACTGGTATTCTTGTTCCTGTGCTTATATGTAACTACTCTCGCTTGGTTCCTAGAGAACCTCAGGGAGGAAAGACTGGCATTTCTGTTCCCTTACTTTGTATCCGTTACTCGATTTGTTTCTTATAATTGCGTACCTTATTATTTTTAATACGTGACATGTTCTCAAAAAGAGTTTTCATAAATTGAACCGGAAAACGAGTTTCAAAACGTATTTCTCGTTTCTCCTCGCTGAGTTCATAAGGACTCACCCTCTTTTTCATCACAGGTGAAGAAGAATAGGTATAGGTACCCGAGGACGGTGTGCCTAACGATGAACCCCTAGAGTGATTGCCTGTCTTGTGTGCCTTGCGTGATTATGGCTATTTGTGAACTATGCTACTTGAAGACTATTTCTTTTATGTTGCTCGTTGTTTATTGATGTAAATGACCCCGTTGTAATTTGGGTCTAATTCTAAGATTGTACTATCTATAACCGGACGAACTTTTATTTGGTTGTTTGCTTTCGTTTTCTTAATTAGTAGTTATCGTAGGCATTCAAACCACTAGATGAACAATCAACTAAGTTAATTCTATCTAATTTCACTTAGGTGTTCATTTGCAAACTAAAGGATAATAGGTACTTGCATGATAGGAAATTGAAAAATAAACGGGGCATAGTTATCATGTTAGGCTTATTAACCAAACGAGAGTTTCAAGATAAACTAGTAGGCAAATTGGTTGGTGACAAATAGGAGTCCTTAATGAAATTGGATTAATGATTGGAATAATTGAGGCGTTTAGAGAATTAGGTCAAACCAAAGAGTCCAATTACAGCCGTTATGTTGCCGGTTTTCTGGAAAACTTTGGAGTTTAGGCTAAAAATGATAAGTGTTAAATCTTTATAAATAGTTAAGTACGAGACGTGACTTGAATGTTTAGTTCACACCCTAGTCTAACCTTATTGGCCGGGTTGGGGCGTGACACCTTAAGCAACCGAAGGGTAAAGAAGATAAACAATAAGGGTAATCGACACATACGGCTATACCACCAAAAGGAAAGAGTGGACCGATTGATACCAATAGCAAGATAGACATCTTTTTAGACTCTGAGGGGTAATAGTGATAATGATAATAGTATCAGATCAGAAGATTAGAATGAAATCCCTTAAAGTGCAATCGTTTTTTTATATAGTTTTCATAAGTAAGCCCCTTCCCTTAGGAATAGAAGCATAAACAAGGGGCTAATTTCTCACAATTATTCACGTTGAACTTGAAGATCCAGCAAGACAACTTCAACCGAAACTGAGTCACATTTTCCCTCTCTTCCTAATGGAGGCACATACCCTTCTTATAACGGTGGATGGATAATCTAAAGTCTCATAGTCTTTGTTTTTAAAAAGGTTGTGTCCTTTCTACATATATCGAAATTTTAGTCTTTCACCCCTCCTTTATCGAATTAGCTATGGCTAATCAAGTATAGTAGGGCTAATAAGAAGTTTCACTATGCCGATTGGAAGAGGCACAACCTCAATTCAAGTCAAGCAGCAGGTTTTCTACACTCAAAGGGAACCTGGCATCCCCTTAACTAAGACTTCTTATGCATAGTTGTAGCCTTTCGTCTTACCAAAAGGGTACTTAGTGCCTCTACCACATACTAGGCTGTAATCTTCTTGTTTCTAAACTAAATTGAGGGTCTATGTCACGCCCCGACCCGACCCCGCAAAAGGCCAAGCCCGGACCCGACACACGGACGGAGTCTCCTCTGTACCGCGGACGATCCGAAAACCCTAAAAACAATATAATACTTGCGAAAGCCATAAAATAATTAAAACAAGCCAACTTTCTATAAAACATACATTTCTTATTATCCAACTTTCCAAACCAAAAATGCCATGCATACTACACAGGTATTTATGCCACTAAACCATTAGCTATTAGCATGCATTTCTTCACTAGTCATCAAAGTATAAGTTTACAACATTACAAACTTTGATCCATTACAACATAAGACCATTAAAGGTCTCAACTAGAAAATATATACAAGGCTACAAGCCTCAAAATTAAGCGACCTTCACACAATATACATAGCAAGCAAGGTTCGCACAAAAACTGGTAACCAACCACCAGCCAAAGCAGAGAAGGGCTATCACGGAAACACCTCCACCTCCTCCCCCTCCCCAATTCCCCCGAGAGGCCCTGCTTCAACAACTCCTGTAAAAACATAGTCTAGAGAGGAATGAGCAAAAACTATTGCTCAGCGAGGGCAATTGGTCTCAAGGACGGAGATGAGAGGAGTATGCAATGCAATTAGCCAAGCAATACATATAAACCATATAAGTTACATCCAAAGCCAATAATAAAGCAAGGCAAGTATTTAAAGCTGCAAACACTCATTCAAAGGATACGATACTCTTTTCACGAACAACTTTCAAACACGATTTCGATGACGACGCGCCGGCCCAAACAACCTTATAACACCAGTTTGGAATATCCCGGAAGTATCCATCAAACCTACGACCCAAATCTCCCTGGGAGGCAACCCAAGCGAGAAAGGGAATAGCAGCGGAGCTAGAGCAACCAACACTGGCAACCCAAGGCTACCCAGAGAGGCCCATCACTCACGCGCTAGACACTATGCAATGCAAGACTCGATACAAGACGATAAACAAGCGATAAAGCCACACATGGGAGAATAACAAAGTAGGTTACTCTCGCATGCAATAGCAGCAATTTGATAAGCAATTCAATCCAAAGCAACTCAAACAAGTAGTTCAAGTAATTCTAAGCATTCTAGAAACATAAAGAAAAGAAAACACACAAAAACACAAATCTCCCCCAACTATCAAAACGCTACCATTTCCAAACGAGCCACGGGTTCTGGAAACCGACTTCGCCAACCCTCCTAGGTCACCATAAGGCACGTCTAAAGACCCCGAAACCTTACTTTACCCTAGAACTCGCGCAAAGCCCCGATTTCCCCCTTTCTCGTTTGAACTACAACTACAACAACCAAACACCCAACCAACGCCATAATCGCACCAAAAGTGCTTCCATGGCTTCCCGAAGCAATGCCAACACGCAAAACGAGAAAACGCCAAAGTCGACCTAAACGACCCCGACTTTCCCAAAGGCTTAACTCTCATTTTTTCCTCTACACAACCCAAACAAACCACACATTTAGCATTCTAGCATACCTAGCATGTTTCTACATCAACGGAAAGCATAACAGCGCAATTTCAACGTTCCAAGGTTTTACTATTCACAAAATACTATTCATTTCACAATTCAAGTTGCAATCACAACATTTAACCGCAGAAAATGTTACAAAGCTATAAATACATGTTCTACAAATGCTAAGGAACATTCTAGAAGCATCAAATCGCTTTAAATAACGATCTACGGATAAATCTAAAAATTGACAAAGTTAACAAACACAACGTATAAATGCGCAAATAACATGCTTCCCTCACCTTAGGTACTCCTAGTCGCTAGGAAAACAACGTTGGTTGCCTCGGAAATCACCCCGCACGAGCACACGCGAAGATTGATCGTTTGGTAGGTGAAAGGTTTTTTTTTTTTTTTCTCTAAGGAAGCTCACGGCCTGCTGCTGTCTGTTCAGCTGTGTTTTTATTTTATTTTGCTTAGTTTTTGGCTTATATAAGGGTCAAATGGTCAAAGGTCAAAGGGCAAGGTCAACAACTTAAAAAAACTTGGTCAAAGGCCCCTATTTTGAGCGTTTTAAAGCCGTTTCAGCTAAGGTAAGTTCAATTAAAGCTAGCAACATTTAAAATATAAAATTTAAGTCATCTAAATATTAGTTTCACTATTTGCTGAGGACTAGAAATCGTTATCTAGCTATCGCTCCTTAAATGCAATGCACGTTGCGTCGGCGAGAATGTAACAATTAATTCACAAAGAATTTAAGGAAATAAAATTTTCAAAATAATAAACAAAGAAAATTGACATTCTGGGCTCGGGTATTACACCCTCTCCCCCTTAAAATAATTGCGCCCACGCAATTCTTACCTGGTCAACAAACAACTCCGGATACTGATCCCGAACTTGGTCCTCTCTTTCCCAAGTCGCTTCTTCAAACCCATGATAATTCCACAGAACCTTTACTAACGGAATACTCTTTCTGCGAAGCTCCTGAACTTTCCGATCCACAATTCTAATCGGTTTCTCTTCATAAGACAACTTCTCTTCAATCTGCAAAGGCTCTGGTTCAAGTACATGCGAAGGGTCTGGATGGTATTTCTTCAACATAGACACGTGGAACACATCGTGCAGTCTCGACAAGCTCGGAGGCAAAGCTAATCGATAAGCCAAAGGACCTACCTTTTCGGTGATCTCATACGGACCCACATACCTGGGACTAAGCTTCCCGCTCTTACCGTGCCGAATCAATCCCTTCCGTGGAGAAATCTTAAGAAACACCCAATCTCCCAAATCAAACTCAAGATCCCGACGGTGTTTATCTGCATAACTCTTCTGACGACTCTGAGCTGTAAGCATACGCTGGCGAATAAGGTGAACATTATCTACCATCTTAATCATCTCAGGTAACACAGTCGGATCAACTGTTCTCATCTCTCCAACCTCTTCCCAATATAATGGGGATCTGCATTTACGACCATACAACGCCTCGTAGGGAGCCATACCTATAGTAGATTGATAACTATTGTTGTAGGCGAACTCCGCTAAAGGCAAAAACTTCTCCCAATTCTTCCCAAAGTCAAGCACACATGCCCGAAGCATGTCTTCCAAGATCCTGATGGTTCTCTCAGACTGGCCATCAGTTTGCGGATGATATGCAGTACTGAAGCTCAACTTAGTTCCCATGGCCTCTTGCAACTTCTGCCAAAAACGAGATCTGAATCTGGGATCCCTATCTGACACTATACTCTGTGGCATACCATGCAATCTCACAATATTAGCAACATACAATTCAGCTAGCTTATCAAGGCTATCCTGTTTGTTCACAAGAATAAAATGTGTAACTTTAGTCAAGCAGTCCACAACAACCCAAACAGAATCGCATCATCTCAGAGATCTAGGAAGATCAGTCACCAGGTCCATTGTAATATGTACCCACTTCCACTGCGGAATCGACAATGGCTGTAGAAGTCCGGCTGGCCTCTGATGCTCAACTTTAACCCTCTGACAAGTCAAACATCTGGATACATACCCAGCAATCTCCCTCTTCATATTGTTCCACCAGAAGTGTTGCTTCAAATCTCTATACATTTTTGTACTGCCCGGGTGAATCGTATACCTCGAATTATGTGCCTCGGACAGGATCTCATTCTTCAAAGTCGGATCATCAGGAACACATACTCTATCCCTGAATCTGAAAATGCCATCTGCATGTAATTTAAACTCCGACTCTCCCCCTTTAGTTTTCTCTTGGATCTTCAAGATGTGAGGATCAGTCTTCTGAGCCTCTCTGATCTGTGCTAGCAACCCTGACTGAATCTGTAAACTAGCAAACCGAATCCCTACCTCAGTAGCTTCTGGTTTCCATGAACAAATTTCTTCCAAAGTCTCCCAGTCCTTGATAATCAAGCTTGCAACAGTAGCCTTTCGACTCAAAGCATCAGCAACAACATTTGCCTTACCTGGCACATAGTTAATAGAACAGTTATAACCACCCAATAGCTCTAGCCATCTCCGCTGCCTCATATTTAGATCCTTCTGTGAAAACAAATACTTGAGACTCTTGTGGTCAGTAAATATTTCAAATCTGCAACCCCACAAGTAATGACGCCACTTCTTCAATGCAAACACAACTGCAGCTAACTCAAGATCATGTGTAGGGTAATTGACTTCATAAGGTTTCAATTTCCTAGAAGCATAGGCAATCACCTTACCATTCTGCATTAAAACACAGCCCAATCCTTCTTTAGATGCATCACTGTAGACAACGAAGTTCTCTGTTCCCTCAGGTAAAGCTAGTATAGGAGCTGTAGTTAATCTCTTCTTCAATTCTTGAAAACTGGATTCACACTTGGCATCCCAATTGTAAGCAACTTTCTTCCGAGTCAACTGGCTCAAAGGTCCAGAAATTTTAGAAAAGTCTTTAACAAATCTCCGGTAGTAACCTGCCAATCCAAGAAAACTCCGAATCTCTGACACCGTCTCAGGTCTCTTCCAAGATGAAACAACTTCAATCTTAGCTGGGTCCACTGAAATTCCTCGATCTGAAATGATATGACCTAGAAAAGATATCTGGTTCAACCAGAACTCACACTTGCTGAATTTAGCAAAAAGCTTGTTTTCCTGCAAAGTCTGAAGCACAATCCTCAAGTGTTGCTCATGCTCAGCCTCATTCTTCGAGTACACTAAAATGTCGTCAATGAAGATCACGACAAACTGATCAAGGTAAGGTCGGAAAACTCTCTGCATCAAGTCCATGAATGCAGCTGGTGCATTCGTCAAACCAAACGGCAAAACAACAAACTCATAGTGGCCATATCTAGTCCTGAATGCCGTCTTTGGTATATCGTCACTCCGAATCCTAAGTTGATAGTAACCCTGCCTCAAGTCAAATTTGGAGTAAACACTCGCACCCTGCAACTGGTCAAACAATTCTTCAATCAACGGCAAGGGGTATTTATTCTTAATCGTGACTTGATTAAGTCCCTGTAATCAATGCATAACCGTAGCGTGCCGTCTTTCTTTCTCACAAACAACACAGGTGCGCCCCACGGTGAAGAACTAGGTTTTATAAACCCTTTCTCAAGCAAGTTCTGAAGCTGAATTTTTAACTCCTGAAGTTCAGCCGATGCCATTCTATAAGGACTCCTAGAAATCGGCGCAGTGCCTGGCACAAGATCAATCATGAACTCAATCTCCCTATCCGATGGTAAACCCGGTAATTCCTCTGGAAATCTACCAGGGAAGCCTCTAACAATTGGAACCTCATTCAAACTCAACTTATCAGCAGGCTGATTGATCAAATAGGCTAAGTAAGCTTCACAACCCCTATTCAACAACTTAGAAGTCTTGATCGCTGATAAAAGTGGAATGCGGGCAGCCCTGCAGTTCCCAACAATCTCTAGTACCGGTAGGTCAGGAACCTTAAGATAAACGATCTTTGTTCTACAATCCAACTGAGCATAATACTTTCCCAACCAGTCCATTCCCAAAATGATTTCAAAGTCACGGAATGGTAATATAATTAAATCAGTAGGAAATTTATGGTTCTCAATACATATATCACAAGATTTGCAAATAAACTCAGTAACAAATTTTGCACCCAAAGGAGTACTAACTTCAACTTCATGAGGCAAATTATCAATGCAAACATTCACAGATCGTGCACATGCAGGAGTTATAAATGAATGTGTAGCTCCGGGATCAATCAAAACTTTAACTGGCTGAGTATTGAGAAGAAAAGTACCTTCCACAATAGCTGTATTATCGGGCAGCTCATCTGCATCCAGTGCAAAGACCCTAGCCTGAACTCTCTGTGCTGGTCGTGCACCTGCTGCTCTATTCTGAACACCTTGGCCTCCACCACGGCCCTGAACATTATTATATTTAGGGCAATCCCTCACCCTATGGTCATCACCGTCACAACCCGTACATTTTCCACTCTTCCTCCAGCAATTAGCCTCAATATGCCCTGGTCGATTACAATAATCACACTGCTGATTTTGCCTAACCGCAGTGTTTCTCGTAGGTGCTGGGGCTCTGGCAGGGGTAGGAACTGTAGCTCCCTGCTGAGGTCTAGTCACAGCTGGCCTAGCCTGAATCTGCTGCTGTGGCTAATACGGACGCTGCTGAGGACCCTGTGCAGAAGCCTGATATTGCCTCGGCTGACTCTGGCTTCTCTGGCCCAAAAACTGCTTCTTACTCGGCTGACTGCTCTCAGCTAACATCTCAGCCTTCCGTTTCTCAAACTTCGAGGCTGCCTGAAATGCCTCGGGAAAAGTAGTGTAGGTCTGTCCAGTCAAATGCAACTGTATGTCCATTCTCAACCCACGGACAAACCTATGTATCATCCTCCTAGCTGGCCGTACCAACTCGGGCATATACCTCGACAGGCTAACAAACCTAGCCTCGTACTGTGCAACAGTCATATTTCCCTGCTTCAGGGCCACAAACTCATCTTCCCGTCTTTCCATTGCCATCTCGGGAATATATTTGTCCCGGAACTCACTTACGAAATCATCCCATAAATGTGGAACATCCTCACAATCCCACCTCAGCCTAACAGTATTCCACCACTGCTCTGCATCACCCTCAAATAAAAATGATGCATAATCTATTCTTGCCTCATCAGTATACCTCAACGCGGTGAAAATTTTCTCGACACGATTAATCCATCTCTCGGCCGCCTCATCATCAGGCTCTCCGAAGAACTTTCCCGGCTCATGCCTCATAAATTTCTCTAGCTGGTTATTCTCAACTCTGTACCCCTGTCCACCAGGATTAGCTTGATTACCCAGGGGATTAATCCGGTCCTGCATCTGCTCATGTAGTACCTGTGTGATCTGGTCTACTGCAGTAGTCATGGTAGCCATAAACTGCTCAGGCAACGGCTGCTGACCCTGTTCTGCTGCCTCTTCATCTGATCCTATACCTTGAGTACCACGACGTGGCGGCATAGTAGCAACTCACAATAGCTGGCAACATTTAAAAGCAGTTTATAGACAGAAATATAACACATAAGATTAGATAACACTCAAGTCAATAACAATCCAATATTCTATCACACAATTCACATAAGACAAGTTCAACTTGCCAAACTATTTCACTTAAACACATAAACATTCCAAGTTCACAAAGTCATGCTAGAACATTTTCTTTTCACTTAGCAATCATACATAAACACTTTAGCATTTTAGACCTTTACCCCACAGACCGAGAATCATGTCCCGGCTCATGCAAGACTATCATGCTCTGATACCACCTAAAGATGTCACGCCCCGACCCGACCCAGCAAAAGGCCAAGCCCGGACCCGACACACGGACAGAGTCTCCTCTGTACCGCGGACGATCCGAACACCCTAAAAACAATATAATACTTGCGAAAGCCATAAAATAATTAAAACAAGCCAACTTTCTATAAAACATACATTTCTTATTATCCAACTTTCCAAACCAAAAATGCCATGCATACTACACAGGTATTTATGCCACTAAACCATTAGCTATTAGCATGCATTTCTTCACTAGTCATCAAAGTATAAGTTTACAACATTACAAACTTTGATCCATTACAACATAAGACCATTAAAGGTCTCAACTAGAAAATATATACAAGGCTACAAGCCTCAAAATTAAGCGACCTTCACGCAATATAGATAGCAAGCAAGGTTCGCACAAAAACTGGTAACCAACCACCAGCCAAAGCAGAGAAGTGCTATCACGGAAACACCTCCACCTGCTCCTCCTCCTCAATTACCTCGAGAGGGTCTGCTTCAACTACTCCTGTAAAAACATAGTATAGAAAGGAATGAGCAAAAACTATTGCTCAGCGAGGGCAATTGGTCTCAAGGATGGAGATGAGAGGAGTATGCAATGCAATTAGCCAAGCAATACATATAAACCATATAAGTTACATCCAAAGCCAATAATAAAGCAAGGCAAGTATTTAAAGCTGCAAACACTCATTCAAAGGATACGATACTCTTTTCACGAACAACTTTTAAACACGAATTCGATGACGACGCGCCGGCCCAAACCACCTTATAACACCAGTTTGGAATACCCCAGAAGTATCCATCAAACCTACGACCCAAATCTCCCTGGGAGGCAACCCAAGCGAGAAAGGGAATCGCAGCGGAGCTAGAGCAACCAACACTGGCAACCCAAGGCTACCCAGATAGGCCCATCACTCACGCGCGAGACACTATGCAATGCAAGACTCGATACAAGGCGATAAACAAGCGATAAAGCCACACGTGGGAGAATAACAAAGTAGGTTACTTTCGCACGCAATAGCAGCAATTTGATAAGCAATTCAATCCAAAACAACTCAAACAAGTATTCCAAGTAATTCTAAGCATTCTATAAGCATAAAGACAAGAAAACACACAAAAACACAAATCGGCCCCAACTATCAAAATGCCACCATTTCCAAACGAGCTACGGGTTCTGGAAACCGACTTCGCCAACCCTCCTAGGTCACCATAAGGCACGTCTAAAGACCTCGAAACCTTACTTTACCCTAGAACTCGCGCAAAGCCCCGATTTCCCCCTTTCTCGTTTGAACTACAACTATATCAACCAAACACCCAACCAACGCCATAATCGCACCAAAAGTGCTTCCATGGCCTCCCGAAGCAATGCCAACACGCAAAACGAGAAAACGCAAAAGTTGACCTAAACGACCCCAACTTTCCCAAAGGCTTAATTCTCATTTTTTCCTCTACGCAACCCAAACAAACCACACATTTTAGCATTCTAGCACACCTAGCACGTTTCTACATCAACGGAAAGCATAACAGCGCAATTTCAACCTTTCAAGGTTTTACTATTCACAAAACACTATTCATTTCACAATTCAAGTTGCAATCACAACATTTAACCGCAGAAAATGTTACAAAGCTATAAATACATGGTCTACAAATGCTAAGGAACATTCTAGAAGCATCAAATCGCTTTAAATAACGATCTACGGATAAATCTAAAAATTGACAAAGTTAACAAACACAACGTATAAATGCGCAAATAACATGCTTCCCTCACCTTAGGTACTCCTACTCGCGAGCAAAACAACGATGGTTGGCTCCCAAATCACCCCGCACAAGCACACGCGAAGATTGATCGTTTGGTAGGTGAAAGGTTTTTTTTTTTTTTCTCTCTAAGGAAGCTCACGGCCTGCTGCTGTCTGTTCAGCTGTGTTTTTATTTTATTTTGCTTAGTTTTTGGCTTATATAAGGGTCAAATGGTCAAAGGTCAAAGGTCAAGGTCAACAACTTAAAAAAACTTGGTCAAAGGCCCCTATTTTGAGCGTTTTAAAGCCGTTTCAGCTAAGGTAAGTTCAATTAAAGCTAGCAACATTTAAAATATAAAATTTAAGTCATCTAAATATTAGTTTCACTATTTGCTGAGGACTAGAAATCGTTATCTAGCTATCGCTCCTTAAATGCAATGCACGTTGCGTCGGCGAGAATGTAACAATTAATTCACAAAGAATTTAAGGAAATAAAATTTTCAAAATAATAAACAAAGAAAATTCACATTCCGGGCTCGGGTATTACAGTCTTTGCGGCTCTCTTAATAATATGTCCACTGTAGTCTATTTGAAGCGTTCCTGCCCTTTCTTGTCTTGAATCAAACGGAATTTAATAACCTATGTAATGGATATCGTGGACTGATTTAAATAGCATACTTTTACAATGGATCTCGTTTATCTTTCATATGTTAAATATTCATGTAGTGAATTCACGGCTAGAGATAGTACATTCTTGGTCGATCAAGGAAGGTAGCGTTATGGGTACTTGGGATTGAGTAGAGCATAGGTTCAATAATCGGGCTTGGAAAAGAGAATGAGAATCTCATTCAGCAAGAGGCTGGGTTTTTGGTCTTTCTACGTTTCAAGTACCACTCCTTTGTTTAGTACTCAAAATTGGATTTCTTTCTTGTTGATTCGAAGTAATGCTCCTATTATTTAGCTATGACGGACATTTTTTGGTTAAAGTGCTCATGCAGCTTCTAAGGGATACGTTCCCCTCCAAGTTGTTTCAAAGTAGCTTCTGTGGATAAACGATGGTTAAGCCATATCGTTACAGTTGGGATCTCCCGGCACTTGTGAGGCAGAAGAATCCTTGAATAATAAGATCAAGCCAATCCTTGTGGAAAGTCATTTTTTAGTACTTGTTAGCATCCCTTCCCCCTTTCTATGTACCCAGTCTACGAACCTGGCCTAATCTAATAGGCCTTCCACGCCCTGAAAAACACCGATGCAGCATGGTTTCTCGGATGGCTCTTACCGAAACTTCTTCACTCCATTATTAAGATTAAAGCAACTTTCTAATTTTGCTCGCTGATAGCTGCGCCTTTTCTCTTTCTACGTCCCCGAGACCAGTACTATTCTAATCAAAGCTATAGGCATCTTACCTCTTTCTTTAGGCGAGCTTAGTCACCATTAATTCTGCATACTTTGTTACTCATAGCGAGTTGCTCCGTCCTCCTATGTAGATGTAGATATAGAGGCTCCTTTTTCATTCTGTCTGGTCTGTCTATCACCATAAACCTAGTAATCTCACTTCCAAGAAGATGTAGAGCTAAGAGTCAAGATGCAGGTTTATCTGATGAGTTGGGTTTTGAAAGAGTCGGGTACTTATGTTTACTAAACGAACAGGCTCGGTAGTACTTTAACTACGTTCTTCGAATGGAGGAAAAGGGATGAATGAAATTACCAATGGTATCGAACTGGCTTCTATGATTGCCTTCACAGAACTTGAGTAGATGACAGCTGGAAGTCCCTTTTGGTTAATATAACAGCTTGATTGCTCATTTACTAGGAACCATAATTACTTGAACATTTAGAACTTCAGATTTGTGTTTGTTGCTAGTTCGATCTCTGGACGTGCACCGGCAGTCCCCTTTCCATTGATAGTCATCCTAAGCCGATGGGCTTTACCTTAAAATGAACATAAGGTATTGAGACCTACTGACATAGATTAAGCAGCTACTAGATTCCCCATCTTGTCGAAGAATCAAATACTTCATTCTCATCAATTGGGATTGACTGTCTTCTTTACTTTGACAGATGTGGTCAACCCCAGCTTGCTTATCTACAACAGCCTTATTCCGTGTAACTTAATGAATTTTATCCAATCCAATTAGCCCATAAGCGCCGGTACAATATAATTCTAATATCCTTTAAAGAGGTTGGAATCCTATATATAGTATTTCTTCATTTCTTGCATAATCTGATGCTTACTCTTCATTAAGTAGAGAGGTGGTCACTTCACTTGAGTCAACCAGCTCCATGTAGGGAAGAGATAGAGCTCTAATAAATCTTTATGTCAAGGAGCGGACCAACTCAAACAAAGAGAGAGGCTGGATAGAATGCAGCTCGACCGACAGGGAGAGAAATAGAGTTGGCTGGAGGGCTTGGTTCGATGAATGAAGCCTTTTGGATATCAAGTGTTGATGGTTCCTACTGATATGCTTTTGAAAACCTAGTTGAGGTATGAAGTAACTCAACTGATAAGGAGAGGACGATATCGAACAAAAACCCTAGCATGTATAAGGATTTGAACAAAAGCGTACCAGAGACGATAGTTCCAACGGGTTAAATCCCCAACCCCAAGGTGTAATGTTGGGTGAGATCGACCCAAGGCATACCTGAGACAATGCATATGATCTGCTCCATTTCTCCTCTCTCGATCTGAATCACTGACCTTCTTGCGCTACTCCTTTTCCTTTCAAGGTGATCTTGTTTTGATTGATACGCCTGCCGAGAATGAGGAAGGTTTTCAAACATAGCGCAAAATAAATCAAATAGATTCTGGTTTGGCCATCACTCTGTGTTCGAAGAATTGGTTGCTTAGCTGGCCTCGCTTCTTGTCTTCAAGCTAAGGTAGCTGCAAGTGCTTGTGTTCGATGCAAGGGTTTGCTTTTGCCCATATTGCTTTGACTGCCAGGTTTCTTGTTCCAGCCGTGTTCTCCCTTTGTCTCATGGTGCGTACAAAGTGATGGATCTTGTTATGGATCGTGCCCACGAAGAGGTGCTTCCAATCCCCGCTTGTCTGCCTACCCAGACTTCTTCCTGTGGAGTGAACGATTTGTTTCACCCTTGATAGAAGCACTAGTCTCGTATGCCTACATGTCTACTTGTTTGCGCTATCAGCCGTGCTCGACTCTTGTTTCAATTGACTGAATCAGGAACTAGCCTAAAGGCTGCATTCCTGATAAGTAAGTCGAGTACTTCCCTTGATAGAAGGATACAGTGAACGTCTTTCAATTTGAATTTCTTCACCGGGCTTGGACCATGTCTCCCTAACAATCTCAGTACATATGGCGCAAGACGATTCCACATCTCAAGGTCGGAATGGGATCGGGTGTTTTCACATCCCACCGTAGTGCCCGGTTTGTCTGGATTTTCGATTGATGAACAAGTTGATAAACAAGAAGGAAAATGGAACTATTGGATTTTTTGACTCGTCCCCAGCTACGTGTCCTTTGGACCAAAAGCCTGCTTAAAATTGGATTCGAACAACACAAGGATTTTCAGTACTTTGTTCTAACTAGCTGAAGCAAGCTAGCCCCCTTGTTTGTTAGGGGAAGAGGGAATTTCCATCGCGAATGATTCAATCCAGCCACAGGTTCCCCTACGGCTACCTTGTTACGAGTTCACCCCAGTTGAAGACCCCACCGTGGTATACGCCAATAAGACCACCAAAAGCCTTTGTGGTACTAGTGTGACACAGAAGTCATGCATGATCATTGGTTCGATGCTTCGGGTGAAACCAATTCCCAGGGTGTGACAAGCGGTGTGTATCAGGCCCGGGTACATATTCACCGCGGTATGCTAATCCGTAATTACTAGCGATTATAACTTCATGTTCCTGAGTTGCAGAGAACAATCCTAATTGAGGCAATCTTTCCGAATTTGCTCCATCTTACAGCCTTGCTTCCCATTGTAATTGCCATTGTAGCACGTGTGTGGCCCAGCCCATAAGGGCCATGTGGACTTGACGTCATCCCCACCTTCATCCAGTATATCACTGGCAGTCATTCGTGAGTGCGGCACGCACCTTTTTGTTTGTTTCGGAGCTGTTTTGGCAGGGTGTACTAAACCGACTATGTACCACACCATTGGGTGGCTCGCCTGAATGCCGAGTGTCACGCCCCAACCCGACCCCGCAAACGGCCAAGCCCGGACCCGACACACGGACGGAGTCTTCT
Source organism: Ehretia macrophylla (assembly GCA_037974665.1). Taxonomy (NCBI): domain Eukaryota; kingdom Viridiplantae; phylum Streptophyta; class Magnoliopsida; order Boraginales; family Ehretiaceae; genus Ehretia; species Ehretia macrophylla. The sequence goes on from CM075782.1 coordinate 51,975,066, forward strand.
CTGTACCGCGGACGATCCGAAAACCCTAAAATCATCATAACACCTACGAAAGACATAAAACAATTAAACAAGACAACTTTCTTTTAAAAACATACATTCTCTTATTAACCAACTTTCCAAACCAAATGCCATGCATACTACACAAGTATTTATGCCACTAAACAGTTAGCTATTAGCATGCATTTCTTTACTAGTCACAAGAGTAAACTTTTACAGCTTTACATTCTTTCAACTTATACAACATAAGACCGTAAAGGCCTCAACTAGAAAATACATACAAGGCTACAAGCCTCAAAATTAAGCAACATCCAAGCAATATACATATCATGCAGAGCTCGCACAAAATCTGGTAACCAACCACCAGCAAAGCAGAGAAGTGTAATCACGGAAACACCTCCACCTGTTCCTCCTCCTCAATTACCTCAATAGGGTCTGCTTCAACTACTCCTGTAAAAATATAGTATAGAGAGGAATGAGCAAAAACTATTGCTCAGCGAGGGCAATTGGTCTCAAGGACGAAGATGAGAGGAGTATGCAATGCAATTAGCCAAGCAATGCATACAATTATCATTTAAGATACAAACAAGTCAATATTATAACAAGCCAAGCATTAAAGACTATAAACATTCATTCAAACGATACGGTACTCTTTTCACGAGCAACTTTCATTCAAGAATTCGATGATGACGCGCCAGCCCAAACCACCTTATAACACCAGTTTGGAATACCCCGGAAGTATCCATCAAACCTACGACCCAAATCTCCCTGGGAGGCAACCCAAGCGAGAAAGGGAATAGCAGCGGAGCTAGAGCAACCAACACTGGCAACCCAAGGCTACCCAGAGAGGCCCATCACTCACGCGCGAGACACTATGCAATGCAAGTCTCGATACAAGGCGATAAACAAGCGATAAAGCTACACGAGAGAGAATAACAAAGTAGGTTACTCTGGCACGCAATAGCAGCAATTGATAAGCATTTCAATCCAAATCAATTCCAACAAGTATTTCAACCAATCCTAAGCATTCTATAGGCATAAAGTCAAGAAAACACACAAAAACACAAACCGGCCCCAACTATCAAAACCCTACCATTTCCAAACGAGACACGAGTTCTGGAAACTGACTTCACCAAACCTCCTAGGTCACCATAAGGCACGTCTAAAGACCCCGAAACCTTACTTTACTCTAGAACTCGCGCAAAGCCCCGATTTCTCCCTTTCTCGTTTGAACTACAACTATATCAACCAAACACCCAACCAACGCCATAATCGCACCAAAAGTGCTTCCATGGCCTCCCGATACAATGCCAACACGCAAAACGAGAAAACGCCAAAGTCGACCTAAACGACCCCAACTTTCCCAAAGGCATAATTCTCATTTTTTCCACTATGCAACCCAAACAAACCACGCATTTAGGCATTCTAACATACCTAGCACATTTCTACATCAACGGAAAGCATAACAGCGCAACTTCAACGTTTCAAGGTTTTACTATTCACAAAACACTATTCAATTGAAAATTTAATTTGCAATCAGAACATTTAACCGCAGAAAATGTTAAAAAGCTATAAATACACGTTCTACAATAGCCAAGGAACATTCTAGAAGCATCAAAACGATTTAAACAACATTTTACGGATAAAATCTAAAAATTGCAAAGTTGATACACTAAACATATAAATGCGCAAATAGCATGATTCCCTCACCTCAGGTACTCCTAGTTGCTAGGAAAACAACGCTAGTTGCCTCGGAAATCACCCCGCACGAGCTCACACGAAGATTGAACGATTGAAAGGTTGAAATCTTTTTCTTTTCTCTCTTGGAACTCACGGCCCTCTCTCTCTGTTTAGCTGCTGTTTCTTTTTTTATTTTGCTTAGTTTTTAGCTTATTTAAGTGTTAAATGGTCAAAGGGTCAAAGGTCCAAGTCAAATAACTTAAAACTTGGTCAAAGGCTCTATTTTTGTGCATTTTCAAGCTCAATAACTAACACCAATTAAATTTTCAGCTAGCAACAATTAAAATATAAAATTTAAGTCATCTAAATACTAGTTTCACTATTTGCTGAGGACTAGAAATCGTTCTCTAGCTATCGCTCCTTAAATGCAATGCACGTTGCGACAGCGAGAAAGTAACAATTAATTCACAAAAAATTTAAGGAAATATAATTTTCAAAAAAATAAACAAGAAAATTCACATTCCAGGCTCGGGTGTTACACCGAGTCTTCTTATTAGTAAAACGCGTGAGCTGCAATAAAAAAAAATGCTAACTAGAAATCGAAAAGTGCCGACTACCTTCTTACTGATAGCACAACTACGTGCTGGCACTCAATTAGTATCGCTGGTGTCACGCCCCGACCCGACCCCACAAAAGGCCAAGCCCGGACCCGACACACAGACGCAGTCTCCTCTGTACCGTGGATGATCCGAAAACCCTACAGTCAATATAATACTTACGGAAACATAATATACAATTGAATCATGACAACTTTCTTTTAGAAAACATACATCTTCTCATCAACAACTTTTCAAACCAAAAATGTCATGCATCCTACACAAGTATTCGTGCCACTAAACAGTTAAACCATTAGTATGCAATTCTTTACTAGTCATAAGAGTATAACTTTACAACTTTACAAACTTTAAACCTTTACAATAAAAGACCATAAAGGCCTCAAAATAGAAATACATACAAGGCTACAAGCCTCAAAATAATGCGACATCCAAGCAATATACATATTAAGAAAGGCTTGCACAAAAGTCTGGCAACCAACCACCAGCTAAGCAAAGAAGAGCTATCAAGGAAACACCTCCACTTGCTTCTCCTCCTCTATTACCTCAAGAGGATCAGCTTCAACTACTCCTATAAAAATATAGTATAGAAAGGAATGAGCAAAAACTATTGCTCAGCGAGGGAAAATGGTCTCAAGGACGGAGATGAGAGGAGTATGCAATGCAATTAGTCAAGCAATTCATACAAATATCATATAGAGATACAAACAAAACCAACAATAAAGCAAGGCAAGCATTAAAACTATAAATGTAACGCCCGAGATTCTACCGTACACATTTTTAAATGTGGCATCCATTAATTGCGCATTAAATTATGTGCTTTACCTGTTGTCTTTCTTGGTCACTATTCATTCCATTTTTAAACTGCATTATATTAGTGAATTAGCATTTTTATTAAATCATATTAATTGTTAAAGGAATGGGAAAAATGTGCAATTGAGCTAGGAGCGATAGGAGCACTCGTTTAGAAAATGTTTTAATGGTTCAATGAATAGTGTTACGTAACATAACTTAGTAATTTAATTAGCTAGCATATATTCTTCACCTTAGGCTCGTTTTAAGGTTATCAACATTCATTTTAGTGGACCACTAAGCACCTAACTTGATCCCATTTAATATATATGCTCATAAAACACCACCTAGCTCATAACTTAACAAAACACAAACAAAAAAAAAAAAAGAGAAGATGCAGGAATTACTGTAGCAAATCCGAGAATAGTGTAGGAGGAGAATGAGAGGATTTTGCTCATCAAATCTTCAAGCCAAGCCAAGCCAAGCTAGGAGCAAGTAGTTTAGGGTGTTTGCTAGCCTCCCGAGAGTTCCTACGCGCAATTGGTGAGGGTTTTCATGACTTTTTTTGCATATCTAAAATGTTACATTTTTCTTGATTTGTTGAAAATGTTATCAAATGCTATTGCAAAGCTTATCTATGCTATTATACCTTGTATATAAGTGCTAGAGAACACATTTGAGCTATTAGTTCGCATTTTAAACGGTTGGAATCGTCATTTGAATTTATGAGGTGAATAGTGACGTTTTTCTAGGGTTTTATGTAATTGCACGTATTAGCTTGATTCAACACTCCTAATAGATGCCTTAGGTGCTAATGAAGGTAGTCTAATAGCCCCGTCCACTTGAATTGCCCTCAAATCGCCTAAAAATGGAAAATAGCCGACTTTAACTTGGGGCTTTTGGGGTTAATGCGAATCCGGGTGGATTCGGGCTTCAATTCTAGTATCCTTAGGCTACCTAGGTGCTATAGATGCCTTGATATCCCTTGTTTGAAGCCCGGACAACGTATGTGTAGTTTAAAGCCATAAGAGGGAATTTGGGGCTTTCGGGGTAAACGCGGGCATTTGAATGAGTTAGAGGGTTGAGAGGGTACCTTGAGGGTTAGTTAGAAGGTTGGGAGAGTTTCCTTTGAAAATGAAATCATTAACTTTGGTTTAGAAGAGAAATAGTTCGAAAAACAAAGGGGTTTAGGTGCAATTTAAGTTGTCCCACACTTCTAAACCCATGTCAGGACTTCTTGAGTGTTTATATGTGATTTTAAATTGATTTGGAGCTTTTGGTATGATTCTATGCTTATTTGGTATATGTTCATTTGTAAACTGCTTATTTGCTTCTATCCTAATTGCAACGAGGTCAACCTACTTTGTTGATCCTCATATGTGTTAATGCTTATATTATTGCTATTAACTTGCCATCGTTGAGTGCATTGCATAGTGGTTGCGCAACCATAGTGTCAGGGGCGGATGTGTTGAATATCGGCTGGGCGGCAGAGGGCTTGCCGGTGGATATTCAAACTCCGTGCCCTATTCCCTCATTCGCCTGGTCCGGAGATTGCCAGGGGATGTTGGGTCGTAGGATTTGGGGTACATCCGGAGTACACCCACTGGAGTGATTGGGGTTATGCCGGCTTATCGTGATCGTGATCGTGGTTCGTGGATCGTGAATGAAGACCAGTGAAGATTGGTGTATAGGGGTTATGTGAAATGTATCCTTTTAAATGTGTGGTTATTGAAGCTATCATTGTTTCTTGAATTGTTTAATTGCTATTGTTGTTTAACTGTATTACCTGTTGCATTGCACGCCCCGGGACCTTATCCCTCACTGGGCAACAGTGGTTGCTCATACCTCGTTAACATGTTTCAGGTGGCGCAGTTGGAGGAGTTGCATTAGTTGCTGTGTCTAGTTGCCTGAGGTGGACTATGTTCTTGTTGATGAGAGTAGGACTTGTTTTCTTTACTTTATGTTCTATTTTGTAACCTAAGTGATATGTGTATATTATATAGTTTGCAAATTGAGGGATAGATGTTGTAGTGGTAGATTTAGAACCATGGCATGTAATAACTTATATTTCTGCTATTAGCTTCTTCGCATGCTTGGGAGTGAATGACTGGTTGTTTTTAATTTCTAATAATACTTAAAAGCTATCATAGAGTGGCATGATAAGCGGTTTTGTAAAGAAGTTAAGTTATGAATGCATGCTTGTCTGTATCTAAACTGTTTGTATGTCTTAAGGCTCGGATGGCCTTAAAGCTAAGATCTTTAGTTATAAATGAATGTCTTGTTATGTTGTGGCTTTATTGAGTGTTTACAGGTTTTCAGAATGTCCACGGTACAGGGGAGACTCTGTCCGTGTGTCGGGTCCGGACTTAACCATTAGGAAAAATTTTGTGACCGGGCTTGGTATTGGGTTGAGAATAGCATGGTCATTAGAGCCTCCGGTCTCGTGAGGGATCAGGGCGTTACAAGTGGTATCAGAGCTTAGTTAGCTCTAAGCCGGGACAGGGTCCTCGGCCTGTCGGGTAGTAACCCTTGCGTGTGTGCTTGTTAAGAGTGTGTCTTGAAAGTGTATGCCTGCATGTGTGATTGTGTGTCTTGTATTGAATGTGTGCACCTATGTGATATAATTATGTGTTACGTGCTAAATGTGTGCTAAGTGAAGTAAAGTGGCTAGTTATGCATCAAATTGACCTCGTGAATTGTTAATTGCTTGAACTGTTGCTTGTAATGTGTGTATGTGAAAGTCTTTGATTGAGTTGTGTTATGATGGACTTGATTGTCGTGCTTGAATGACTTTGATGATTACACTGTTTCATATACTCTTATATAAACATGTTTGCATAATAGTTTAAAACATATATGTGTAAATGTGATATCTTGGCATTCATACATGTCCCGTTGAAATGGTAAGAAAGACTTCTTCCTCCCCTTGAAGAGAAGTGATTAGCAACAAGCCCTCCAAGTTGTGTGGATTAGCGGGAATGAGAATGTTGTAAGCGGAGCTCAGTTATTGGGATTTCTTCCAAGGCATTCTTCTACGCTTAGTAGTCAGAAATGAATGGCTTCCTTTGGGATTTCTATATGACCGTTCTCTCGGTTTTCTTATTGAGTATTCTTCTAGTATTTTCTTGCTGGTATTACTCGGAAGACTTAGTTTGGGATTCTAATCAGCCTTATTATATGGAATTATCTTCGGTATTTGTACTCTAAATTCTTATTGGTATTTTCTCGCCACTGTTAGTTGGGATTCTATTCTTCTATGGTATTCGTGCCAGCGGGATTCTTATTTGGATTTCGAAGTAGCATCTCTATTGGAGCCTTTATTTGGCCTTATTACGTGAGGTTCGCAGGCAATACTACTGGGATTTCTTAATGAGCTCCCACGAGAGTTCGTATATGGTATTCTTGCTTAGCAACTGATGACGAGTAATCGGAGTTGGTTTTCAGTTGTTGTGAAGTTCCCTTGTGAAGAAGAATTGCGTGGACGCAATTTGTTTAAGGGGGAGAGGATGTAACGCCCGAGATTCTACCGTACACATTTTTAAATGTGGCATCCATTAATTGCGCATTAAATTATGTGCTTTACCTGTTGTCTTTCTTGGTCACTATTCATTCCATTTTTAAACTGCATTATATTAGTGAATTAGCATTTTTATTAAATCATATTAATTGTTAAAGGAATGGGAAAAATGTGCAATTGAGCTAGGAGCGATAGGAGCACTCGTTTAGAAAATGTTTTAATGGTTCAATGAATAGTGTTACGTAACATAACTTAGTAATTTAATTAGCTAGCATATATTCTTCACCTTAGGCTCGTTTTAAGGTTATCAACATTCATTTTAGTGGACCACTAAGCACCTAACTTGATCCCATTTAATATATATGCTCATAAAACACCACCTAGCTCATAACTTAACAAAACACAAACAAAAAAAAAAAAGAGAAGATGCAGGAATTACTGTAGCAAATCCGAGAATAGTGTAGGAGGAGAATGAGAGGATTTTGCTCATCAAATCTTCAAGCCAAGCCAAGCCAAGCTAGGAGCAAGTAGTTTAGGGTGTTTGCTAGCCTCCCGAGAGTTCCTACGCGCAATTGGTGAGGGTTTTCATGACTTTTTTTGCATATCTAAAATGTTATATTTTTCTTGATTTGTTGAAAATGTTATCAAATGCTATTGCAAAGCTTATCTATGCTATTATACCTTGTATATAAGTGCTAGAGAACACATTTGAGCTATTAGTTCGCATTTTAAACGGTTGGAATCGTCATTTGAATTTATGAGGTGAATAGTGACGTTTTTCTAGGGTTTTATGTAATTGCACGTATTAGCTTGATTCAACACTCCTAATAGATGCCTTAGGTGCTAATGAAGGTAGTCTAATAGCCCCGTCCACTTGAATTGCCCTCAAATCGCCTAAAAATGGAAAATAGCCGACTTTAACTTGGGGCTTTTGGGGTTAATGCGAATCCGGGTGGATTCGGGCTTCAATTCTAGTATCCTTAGGCTACCTAGGTGCTATAGATGCCTTGATATCCCTTGTTTGAAGCCCGGACAACGTATGTGTAGTTTAAAGCCATAAGAGGGAATTTGGGGCTTTCGGGGTAAACGCGGGCATTTGAATGAGTTAGAGGGTTGAGAGGGTACCTTGAGGGTTAGTTAGAAGGTTGGGAGAGTTTCCTTTGAAAATGAAATCATTAACTTTGGTTTAGAAGAGAAATAGTTCGAAAAACAAAGGGGTTTAGGTGCAATTTAAGTTGTCCCACACTTCTAAACCCATGTCAGGACTTCTTGAGTGTTTATATGTGATTTTAAATTGATTTGGAGCTTTTGGTATGATTCTATGCTTATTTGGTATATGTTCATTTGTAAACTGCTTATTTGCTTCTATCCTAATTGCAACGAGGTCAACCTACTTTGTTGATCCTCATATGTGTTAATGCTTATATTATTGCTATTAACTTGCCATCGTTGAGTGCATTGCATAGTGGTTGCGCAACCATAGTGTCAGGGGCGGATGTGTTGAATATCGGCTGGGCGGCAGAGGGCTTGCCGGTGGATATTCAAACTCCGTGCCCTATTCCCTCATTCGCCTGGTCCGGAGATTGCCAGGGGATGTTGGGTCGTAGGATTTGGGGTACATCCGGAGTACACCCACTGGAGTGATTGGGGTTATGCCGGCTTATCGTGATCGTGATCGTGGTTCGTGGATCGTGAATGAAGACCAGTGAAGATTGGTGTATAGGGGTTATGTGAAATGTATCCTTTTAAATGTGTGGTTATTGAAGCTATCATTGTTTCTTGAATTGTTTAATTGCTATTGTTGTTTAACTGTATTACCTGTTGCATTGCACGCCCCGGGACCTTATCCCTCACTGGGCAACAGTGGTTGCTCATACCTCGTTAACATGTTTCAGGTGGCGCAGTTGGAGGAGTTGCATTAGTTGCTGTGTCTAGTTGCCTGAGGTGGACTATGTTCTTGTTGATGAGAGTAGGACTTGTTTTCTTTACTTTATGTTCTATTTTGTAACCTAAGTGATATGTGTATATTATATAGTTTGCAAATTGAGGGATAGATGTTGTAGTGGTAGATTTAGAACCATGGCATGTAATAACTTATATTTCTGCTATTAGCTTCTTCGCATGCTTGGGAGTGAATGACTGGTTGTTTTTAATTTCTAATAATACTTAAAAGCTATCATAGAGTGGCATGATAAGCGGTTTTGTAAAGAAGTTAAGTTATGAATGCATGCTTGTCTGTATCTAAACTGTTTGTATGTCTTAAGGCTCGGATGGCCTTAAAGCTAAGATCTTTAGTTATAAATGAATGTCTTGTTATGTTGTGGCTTTATTGAGTGTTTACAGGTTTTCAGAATGTCCACGGTACAGGGGAGACTCTGTCCGTGTGTCGGGTCCGGACTTAACCATTAGGAAAAATTTTGTGACCGGGCTTGGTATTGGGTTGAGAATAGCATGGTCATTAGAGCCTCCGGTCTCGTGAGGGATCAGGGCGTTACAATAAACACACGTTCAAAGGATATGATTCACTTTCCACGAGCAACTTTCAATCACGAATTCGATGATGACGCGCCGGCCCAAACCACCTTATAGCACCAGTTTGGAATATCCCGGAAGTATCCATCAATCTAACACCCAAATCTCCTTGGGAGGCAACCCAAGCGAGACAGGGAATAGGACACGGAGCTAGGGCAACCAACACTGGCAACCCGAGGCTACCCAGAGAGGCCCATCACACCGCCCTAACTCTATGAATGCAATACAATATACAATGCAACAATCGAGCGATAAAGCCACACGTGGGAGAATAACAAAGTAGGTTACTCTCGCACGCAATAGCAACAGTTGATAACCATTCCAATCAAAATCAACTCAAACAAGTAGATCAAGCTATATTTAACATTCTATAGGCATAATATCAAGAAAACAAGTAAAATCACAAATCGACCCCAACTATCACAACGCCACTATTTCCAAACAAGCCACGGGTTCTAGAAACCGACTCCGCCAATCCTCCTAGGTCACCATAAGGCACGTCTAAAGACCCCGAAACCCTACTTTACCCTAGATTTCACGCAAAGCCCCGATTTCCCCCTTTGCTCGTTTGAACTACAACTATACTAACCAAACACCCAACCAATGCCATAATCACACCAAAAGTGCTTCCATGGCCTCTCGAAACAATGCCAACACGCAAAATGAGAAAACGCCAAACTCGACCTAAACGACCCCGACTTTCACCAAGGCATATTTCTCATTTTTTCCATTACGCAACCTAAACAAACCATGCATTTAGGCATTCTAGCATACCTAGCACATTTTTACATCAACAGAAAGCATAACAGCACAACTTCATCATTTCAAGGGCTTACTATTCATAAATTACTATTCAATTGACATTTAAATTACAATCTCAACATCCAACCGTAGAAAATGTTAAAAAGCTATAAATACATGTTCTACAATTGTCAAGGAACATTCTAGAAGCTTCAAAACGATTAAAACAACGAACTACGGATAAAATCTAAAATCACATAGTTAACATACTTGACATTTAAATGCACAAATACCGTGCTTCCCCCACCTTAGGCCCTCCTAGTCGCTAGGAAAATCACGCTGGTTTCCTTGGAAACCACCCCGCATGAGCTCACGCGAAGATTGAACGATTGGAAGTTGAAATGGTTTTTTTTTTCTCTTCAAACTCTCGGCCTGCTCAAGGCTGTTTCAGCTTTTTTTTTTCATTTTGCTTTGTTTTAACAATTTAAGGTGATAACTTGGCCAAAAGGTCAAAGCACTTGGTCAATTCACTTAAATTTGGTCAATAGGCTTATTTTTATCCATTTTTAAGCTAAAATAAACTATCACTAAATTAATTCTAACCAACAACAATTAAAATATAAAGTTTAAGTCACCTAAATACTAGTTTCACTATTTGCTGAGGACTAGAAATCACTCTCTAGATATCGCTCCCGATATGCAATGCACGTTGCGACAGCAAGGAAGTAATAATTAAATCTCAAAGAATTTAAGAAATATAATTTCCAGAAAGATAATCAAGAAAATTTCACAGTCCGGACTCAGGTATTACACCCTCTCCCCCTTAAAACAATTGCGCCCACGCAATTCTTACCTGGTCAATAAATAACTCTGGATACTGATTCCGAACTTGGTCCTCTCTTTCCCAAGTCGCTTCCTCAAATCCATGATGATTCCACATAACCTTTACTAACGGAATACTCTTTCTGCGAAGCTCCTGAATTTTTCGATCCACAATTCGAATCGGTTTATCCTCATAAGACAACTTTTCCTCAATCTACAAAGGCTCTGGTTCAAGTACATGTGAAGGGTCTGCATGGTACTTCTTTAACATTGACATGTGAAAAACATCGTGCAGTCTCGACAAGCTCGGAGGCAAAGCTAACTGATAAGCCAAAGGACCCACTTTCTCGGTGATCTCATACGGACCCACATACCTGGGACTAAGTTTCCCGCTCTTACCGTGCTAAATCAATCCCTTTCGAGGAGAAATCTTAAGAAATACCCAATCTCCCAAATCAAACTCAAGATCCCGACAGTGCTTATCCGCATAACTCTTCTAACGACTCTGAGCTAATCATACGCTGGCAAATAAGGTGAATATTATCTACCATCTTAGTCATCTTAGGTAACACAGTCGGATCAACTGTTCTCATCTCTCCAACCTCTTCCTAATACAATGGGGATCTACATTTACGACTGTACAGTGCCTCGTAGGGAGCCATACCTATAGTAGATTGATAACTATTATTGTAGGCGAACTCCGCTAAAGGCAAAAACTTCTCCCAATTCTTCCCAAAGTCTAACACACATGCCCGAACCATGTCTTCCAAGATCCTGATAGTTCTCTCTGACTGGCCATCAGTTTGTGGATGGTATGCAGTACTGAAGCTCACTTTAGTCCCCATGGCCTCTTGCAACTTCTGCCAAAAACGAGATCTAAATCTAGGATCTCTATCTGACACAATACTCTGTGGCACACCATGCAGTCTCACAATATTAGCAACATAAAGCTCAACTAGTTTATCAAGGCTATCCTGTTTGTTCACGAGAATAAAATGTGTAACTTTAGTCAAGTGGTCCACAACAACCCAAACAGAATCATACCCTCTCAGAGATCTAGGAAGATCGGTCACAAGGTCCATTGTTATATGCACCCACTTCCATTGCGGAATCGACAACGGTTGCAGAAGCTCGGTTGGCCTCTAATGCTCAACTTTAACCCTCTGACAAGTCAAACATTTGGATACATACCCAGCAATCTCCCTCTTCATATTGTTCCACCAGAAGTGTTGTTTCAAATCTCTATACATTTTAGTACTGCCCGGGTGAATCGTATACCTCGAATTATGTGCCTCAGACATAATCTCATTCTTCAAAGTTGGATTTCCAGGAACACATACTTGGTCCTTGAATCTAAAGATACCATCTGCATGCAATTTAAACTCCGACTCTCCCCCTTTTGCTTTTTCTTGGATTTTCAAGATGTGAGGATCAGTCTTCTGAGCCTCTCTAATTTGTGCTAGCAACCCTGACTGAATCTGCAAGCTAGCAAATCGAATCTCTACCTCAGTAGCTTCCGGCTTCCATGAACAAATTTCTTCCAAAGTCTCCCAATCCTTGATAATTAAGCTTGCAACAGTAGCCTGTCGGCTCAAAGTATCTGCAACGACATTTGCCTTACCTGGCACGTAGTTTATAGAGCAAATGTAGACACTTAATAGCTCTAGCCATCTACGCTGCCTCATATTCAAATCTTTTGGTGAAAATAAATATTTAAGGCTCTTGTGGTCAGTAAAAATTTCAAATCTGCAACCCCACAAGTAATGACGCCACTTCTTTAAAGCAAACACAACTGCAGCTAACCTCTAGATCATGAGTAGGGTAATTGATTTCATAAGGTTTCAACTTCCTAGAAGTAGAGGCAATCACCTTACCATTATGCATTAAAACACAGCCCAAACCTTCTTTAGATGCATCACTGTAGACAACAAAGTTTTCTGTTCCCTCAGGTAAAGCTAGTATAGGAGCTGTAGTTAGTCTCTTCTTCAGTTCTTGGAAACTGGATTCACATTTAGCATCCCAGTTGTAAGTAACTTTCTTTCGAGTCAACTGGCTCAAAGGTCCAGAAATTTTGGAAAAGTCTTTAACAAACCTCCGGTAGTAACTTGCCAACCCAAGAAAACTCTGAATCTCTGACACCGTTTCAAGTCTCTTCCAGGATGAAACAACTTCAATCTTAGCTGGGTCCACTGAAATTCCTTGATGTGAAATGATATGACCTAGAAAAGATATCCGATTCAACCAGAACTCGCACTTGCTGAATTTAGCAAAAAGCTTGTTTTCTTGCAAAGTCTGTAGTACAATCTTCAAGTGTTGTTCATGTTCAGCTTCGTTCTTCGGGTACACTAAAATGTCGTCAATAAAGATCACGACAAAATGATCAAGATAGGGTCGAAAAACCCTCTGCATTAAGTCCATGAATGTGGCCGGTGCATTCGTCAATCCAAACGGCAATACAACAAATTCATAGTGGCCATATCTAGTCCTAAATGCCGTCTTAGGTATATCGTCACTCCGAATCCTGAGTTGATAGTAACCCTGCCTCAAGTCAAATTTAGAGTAAACACTCGCACCCTGTAACTGGTCAAACAATTCTTCAATCAACGACAAGGGGTATTTGTTCTTAATTGTGACTTGATTAAGTCCCCTATAATCAATACATAACCGTAGCGTGCCGTCTTTCTTTCTCGCAAACAACACAGGCGCACTCCACAGCGAAGAACTAGGTTGTATAAACCCTTTCTCAAACAAGTTCTGAAGCTGAATTTTTAACTCCTAAAGTTCAACCGATGCCATTCTATAAGGACTTCTAGAAATTGGCGCAGTGCCTGGCACAAGATCAATTACAAATTCAATCTCCCTATCCGGTGGTAAACTCGGTAATTCCTTGGGAAATACACCAGGGAAGTCTTTAACAATTGGAACCTCATTCAAATTCAACTTATCAGTAGGTTGATTGATCAGATAAGCTAAGTAAGCTTCACAACCTTTATTCAACAACTTAGAAGTCTTGATTGATGATAAAAGAGGAATTCGGGCAGCCCTGCAATTCCCAACAATCTCTAGTACCGGTAGATCAGGAATCTGAAGATAAACAATTTTCGTTCTTCAATCCAACTGAGCATAGTATTTCCCCAACCAATCCATTCCCAAAATGATTTCAAATTCACGGAAGGGCAATATAATTAAATCAGCAGGAAATTTACGGTTCTCAATCCATATATCACAAGATTTGCAAATAGACTCAGTAACAAATTTTGCACCCAAAGGCATACTAACTTCAACTTCATGCGGCAGTTTATCAATGCAAACATTCACAGATCGTGCACATGCAGGAGTTATAAACGAATGTGTAGCTCCGGGATCAATCAAAACTTTAACTGGCTGAGTATTGAGAAGAAAGGTACCTTCCACTATAGCTGTAGTATTAGGTAGCTCCTCTGCATCCAGTGCAAAGACCCTAGCCTGCACCCTCTGTGCTGGACCTGCACCTGTAGCCCTATTCTGAACACCTTGGCCTCCAGTATGACCCTGAACATTCCTATACTTAGGGCAATCTCTCACCCTATGATCATCGTTCCCACAACCTGTGCATTTACCACTCTTTCTCCAACAATTAGCCTCAATATGCCCCGATCGATTACAATAGTTACACTGCTGATTTTGCCTTACAACAGTGTTTCCCGTAGATGTTGGGGCTCTGGCAATGGTAGGAGCTGTACCTCTCTGCTGAGGTCTAGTCACAGCTAGCCTAGCCTGAATCTGATGCTGTGGCTGATACGGACGATGCTGAGGAACCTGTGCAGAAGTCTGATACTGCCTCGGCTGACTCTGGTTGCTCTGGCCCAAATACTGTTTCTTACTCGGCTGACTGCTCTCCGCTAACATCTCAGCCTTCCGTTTCTCAAACTTCGCGGCTGCTTGAAATGCCTCGGGAAAAGTAGTGTAGGTCTGCCCAGTCAAATGCAGCTGAATATCCATCCTCAGCCCATGAACAAACCTATGAATCATCCTCCTCGCTGGCCGTACCAGCTCGGCCATATACCTCGACAAGCTGACACACCTAGCCTCATACTGTGCAACAGTCATGTTTCCCTGCTTCAGGGCCACAAATTCGTCTTCCCTTCTTTCCATAGCCATCTCGGGAATATACTTGTCCCGAAACTCACTCACAAAATCATCACACAAATGTGGTACATCCTCACAGTCCTACCTCCTCCTGACAGTGTTCCACCACTGCTCTGCATCACCCTCAAACAGGAATGACGCATAATCTATTCTTGCCTCATCGGTGTACCTCAAAGCGGTGAAAATTTTTTCAACACGATTAATCCATCTCTCGGCTGCCTCATCATCCGGCTCTCCGAAGAACTTACCCGGCTCGTGCCTCAGGAATTTTTCTAACTGGTTATTCTCAACCCTATACCTCTGTCCACCAGGATTAGCTTGATTTCCCTGGGGATTATTATTCCTATCCTGCCTCTGCTCATGCAGTCCCTGTGTAATCCGGTCAACTGCTGTAGTCATAGTAGCCATAAACTGCTCAGGCAACGGTTGTTGACCCTATTCTGCTGCCTCTTCATCTGACCCTAGAACTTGAGTACCACGACGTGGCGGCATAGTAGCAACTCACAATAGCTGGCAGCATATAAAAGCAGTTTATAGACAAAAATATAGCACATAAGATTAGATAACACTCAAGTCAATAACAATCAAACATTCTAGCACGCAATTCACATAACAAAAGATTGACATGCCAAACTAGTTCACTTTAAACACATAAGTACTCTAAGTTCACAAAGTCATGCTATAACATTTTCTTATCACTTAACAATCACACAATAACACTCTAGCATTTTAGACCTTTACCCCACAGACCGAGAAACATATGCCGGCTCAAGCAAGACTGTCATGCTCTGATACCACCTAAAGATGTCACGCCCCGACCCGACCCCGCAAAAGGCCAAGCCCGGACCCGACACCCAGACTGAGTCTGCTCTGTACCGCGTGCGATCCGAAAACCCTACAATCAATATAATACTTGCGGAAACATAATATACAATTGAATCATGACAACTTTCTTTTAGAAAACATACATCTTCTCATTAACAACTTTTCAAACCAAAAATGTCATGCATACTACACAAGTATTCGTGCCACTAAACAGTTAAACCATTAGTATGCAATTCTTTACTAGTCATAAGAGTATAACTTTACAACTTTACAAACTTTAAACCTTTACAACAAAAGACCGTAAAGGCCTCAAAATAGAAATACATACAATGCTACAAGCCTCAAAATAAAGCGACATCCAAGCAATATACATATTAAGCAAGGCTGGCACAAAAGTCTGGCAACCAACCACCAGCTAAGCAAAGAAGTGCCATCAAGGAAACACCTCAACTTGCTCCTCCTCCTCTATTACCTCAAGTGGATCAGCTTCAACTACTCCTGTAAAAATATAGTATAGAAAGGAATGAGCAAAACTATTGCTCAGTGAGGGCAAATGGTCTCAAGGATGGAGATGAGAGGAGTATGCAATGCAATTAGTCAAGCAAATCATACAAATATCACATATAGATACAAACAAAACCAACAATAAAGCAAGGCAAGCTTTAAAACTATAAACACTCATTCAAAGGATACGATTCACTTTCCACGAGAAACTTTCAATCACGAATTCGATGACGACGCGCCGGCCCAAACCACCTTATAGCACCAGTTTGGAATACCCCAGAAGTATCCATCAATCTACGACCCAAATCTCCCTGGGAGGCAACCCAAGTGAGATAGGGAATAGGACACGGAGCTAGGGCAACCAACACTGGCAACCCGAGGCCACCCAGAGAGGCCCATCACACCGCCTTGCCTCTATGAATGCAATACAATTTACAATGCAACAATCGAGCAATAAAGCCACACGTGGGAGAATAACAAACTAGGTTACTCTCGCACGCAATCGTAACAGTTGATAACCATTCCAATCAAAATCAACTCTAACAAGCATATCAAGCTATATTAAACATTCTATAGACATAATATCAAGAAAACAAGTAAAATCATAAATCGACCCCAACTATCAAAACGCCAATATTTCCAAACGAGCTACGAGTTCTGGAAACCGACTTCGCCAATCCTCCTAGTTCACCATAATGCTCGTCTAAAGACCCCAAAACCCTACTTAACCCTAGAATTCACGCAAAGGCCCGATTTTTCCCTTTGCTCGTTTGAACTACAACTATACTAACTAAACACCGAACCAACGCCATAATCGCACCAAAAGGGCTTCCATGGCCTCCTGAAACAATGCCAAAACGCAAAATGAGAAAACGCCAAACTCGACCGAAACGACCCCGACTTTCACCAAGGCATATTTCCAGTTTTTTCCATTACGCAACCTAAACAAATCATGCATTTAGGAATTCTAGCATACCTAGCATGTTTTTACATCAACAAAAAGCATAACAGCGCAACTTCATCGTTTCAAGGATTTACTATTCATAAATTACTATTCAATTGACATTTAAATTACAATCTCAACATTCAACCTTAGAAAATGTTAAAAAGCTATAAATACATGTTCTACAATCATCAAGGAACATTCTAGAAGCTTCAAAATGATTAAAACAAGAAACTACAGATAAAATCTAAAAATCACAAAGTTAACATACTTGACAATTAAATGCGCAAATAACGTGCTTCCTTCACCTTAGGCACTCCTAGTCGCTAGGAAAACAATGCTGGTTGCCTTGGAAACCACCCCGCACGAGCTCACGCGAAGATTGAACGATTGGAAGTTGAAATGGTTTTTTTTCCTCTTCAAACTCTCGGCTTGCTCAAGGCTGTTTCAGCTTTTATTTTTTTTCAGTTTTCTTTGTTTTAACTATTTATGGTGATAACTTGGTCAAAAGGTCAAAGCACTTGGTCAATTCACTTAAATTTGGTCAATAGGCTTATTTTAATGCATTTTTTTTATCTAAAATAAACTATCATTAAATTAATTCTAACCAACAACAATTAAAATATAAAATTTAAGTCACCTAAATACTAGTTTCACTATTTGCTGAGGACTAGAAATTACTCTCTAGCTATCGCTCCCGATATGCAATGCACGTTGCAACAGCAAGGAAGTAATAATTAAATCTCAAAGAATTTAAGAAATATAATATCTAGAAAGATAGTCAAGAAAATTCCACAGTCCGGGCTCAGGTGTTACAGCTGGCATGTCACTTGGCTCCTCGGCTCACTTCCGTTGCAAAGACTTTCTTCTTAGGCGCATGTCTCAGCAACATAAAATGAGGGTTTCGCTCGTTATAGGACTTAACCAAACATCTCACGACACGAGCTGACGACAGCCATCCAACACCTGTATAAAAGTCCGTACCATCCCGTTAAGGACATGTTTTTTTGTTCATGTGTCAAGGGCTGGTAAGGTTTTGCACGTTGTATCAAATTAAACCACGTGCTCCCCCTCTTGTATAGGCCCCCATCAATTTCTTTGAGTTTTGGTCTTGCGACCATACTCCCCAAGCGGAGTGTTTCACGTGTTAGCTTGGCCCCTGATCCACATAGGCCAAGGACGAGCACACATTGTTTACGACATGAAATACCAGGGTATTTAATCCTGTTCGCTCCCCATGCTTTCGCACCGCAGCGTCGGTAAGGACCTAGAGAGCTGCCTTCGCTTTTGGCGTTCCTTCGTAGATCTGCGAAATTTACCCCTACACACGAAATTCCACTCTTCTCTGTCTCACTCAAGTGAATTGGTTTCGAGAGCATTCCGCCAGTTTTTGGTGACTTTCACTTTCAACTAGATTTATCGCCTACGTGCCCTTTACACTGAGTCATTCCGAAGAACACTTGCCCCCCCCCCGTCTTACTACGGCTGCTGGCACGGAGTTAGCCGAGGCTTCTTCCTCGAGTCATATCATGATCGCGCACTCGACAAAAGAGCTTTACAAGCGGCATTGCCCTTCTTCACTCATGCGATATTGCTGGATCATGCTTTCACCACTTGTCCAAGATTGCCCACTGCTGCTCCTCGTGGGAGTCCGGGCCGTGTCTCAGTCCCAGTGTGGCTGATCATCCGAAAAGACTAGCTAAGCATCATTGGCTTGGTCAGCCTTTAGTTGACTAACTAGCTAATACTACACAGGCTCATCAAACAGCGCTTTTTAGCTTTCATCAGGATTTGGCCAGAGCTGTTCAGCAGATTCTTACACGTTACGCACCAGTTTGCCACTTTGTTCTCAACTCTTCTCACATCCTGGGCGGGACAAGCTACCTTTAACGGGAGGCCTCTATTCCTTCTGCCCAGCTCCCCGAAAACAACGTTTGACTTGCATGTGTTAAGCATATAGCTCGCGTTCCTTCTGAGCCAGGATCAAACTCTGATTTTGAGTATGATTGGGCCCTGTAGTGGTAGAACCTGGTGAACCGGGCGTACTATTTCCCAACCTTCTATGAACTTTGCTTCTCTTATGATTTTTGCTACTTTGTTGAGTTTAGTGATTGATATCTTTTAGAGTCTCAACTAATCCACTGGTAGAGTGCTAGTGGTATAGTAGTTGTGTGGTAGTTGAGACACCGCCCCTTCTTCTTCAGTAAAACCGAGCCCAACTATTGATTATGCCAAACATAGCTTTAATGGTTCTTACTAGATAGGGCAGTAGAATAAAAGTCTCACTACTAGCTTTTGGTCTTAATCAGGCAGCGGCGGTAAGGAATGAATGTTCTACTAGACTATCAGCCATTTCATTAGAACAACACTTGCTTAGTCTTTTTCTAGCTTGATTGCGAAGCATTGTTTGGAAAGGTCAGCTGAAAGACGGTCTATCTTAACTCAAGCCTATTCCTTTGTGGTTGGCCCCAGTCCTTAACGTCAGCTTGCCTCCACATATGAAAAGTAAGCTAGCCGTATTAGCTTATCAACTTGTCTTAACACACCCTCAATATATAGGTCCAGACTTGCGTACGGTATCACTTGCTTAACAACTACCAAAAGCGGAGGCTTCAATGTTGACGGGCCTATTATCTCCTTTCTAAAGAGGAAAAATCAGAGAGGTTGGCAAGCTTACCTCAGGCAGTTGCTAACCGTTGCACCTTTCCTTCTGCTTATATCATTTCTTTGTGAATGCTTCGCTTTGCTATTTGGCGCACTACTTTCGCTAGCAACCAGCCTCTGATTCTCCTTAAGGCACCGTGTTGAATAGGGATTGGAATAGAAACTCTATTTTGGTATAAAGAAGACTCTTAAAACCAAATCCATGAAAGAAATAATGATAAAAGACAGACCCAAAAAAACTCTACTATAAAAATAATATACCATGAAGCCCTTTCCTGCCTTCTTTACTGGATAACCGGATATTGAAAAGAGACGATGCGATTGATTACTAACCTTCACGGAGTTAGGAATGACAAGTATAAGTAGAAGCTTCAACTCCGATCTATGCTATCTATTCTAGTCTAGTGTGTAGCACCGCGATCCCTCTCGAGAACGGGAGTTCTATCAATCAATCTAATCACAACCCAAATCCAAACCCGGGCATAATTTTTTTTTTTTGGAAAAACGGACGGAGTCTCCCCTGTTTCTAGGCAAAAAAAACAAACCTGCGACAGCATATAAGTGGACTAATACCATGTCCAAACATTCAACCACCTCAAGGCCATCCGAGCCTTGTTCTCAACAAGCAACCACAAGCAAATATACATACATTTTCAAGTACTAGACTATTCTAACTCTTCCTTTAAACAATACAACATGCTTTGAAGTTAAGCTATGCCAACTGATTACAAAAATTAGCTTATCAATTCACCTCAACTACTTAGCTAGATTTAGATTACATTTCTTTTAGCAATAAATACATACAACATATGGAAGCATATATCTTTACAAATTTGACCCTCAAGTCATATAGGCACGCAAGACAACTCTTCAGCCACGAACTTTCACAAAATCACGAACTTCCAGCTAACATGACATTTCCTGAAATATGGTGGTGAGGAGTAAGTATACACAACACGTATACTCAGTGAGGGCAAGACAGATATCGAATTGGAGAGAAAGAAAGTCGTGCAATGCAAATAAGACAGTTAAGCAATATAACTGATAAATAAGCAACCAAGACAAACAATCAATACAATAAGCAATTACTGAAAGCATTAACACAACCATTCAAAGCTATACCACACTCT
Organism: Ehretia macrophylla; assembly: GCA_037974665.1. NCBI lineage: Eukaryota > Viridiplantae > Streptophyta > Magnoliopsida > Boraginales > Ehretiaceae > Ehretia > Ehretia macrophylla. The sequence goes on from CM075782.1 coordinate 51,995,955, forward strand.
GAAGGCTATGGTTCACTCATACGAGTAATGTACCATTTCACGAGCGATACATCAAGCTCGAGATTGATGTTGACAACGATGACAATAAGCGCGCAACCACCTTATAACACCAGTTTGGAATACCCCGGGAGTAACCATCAATTCTACGACCCAAATCTCCCTGGGAGGCACCCAAGCGAGAAAAGGGAATAGGACACGGAGCTAGAGCAACCAACATCGGCAACCCGAAGCTACCCGGAGAGGCCCATCACTCACGCCCTGACACTATGCAATGCAAGACTCGATACAAGGCGATAAACGAGCGATAGCACAATAATACAGATTAGAGGCGATAAACAAGATATCAAGCATCATCAACAATTGATAAACATTTCAATCAACAATCAACTCTAACAAGCGTAATAAGCATTAACAAGCAATAACAAGCATTTACAATCAAACAAGTAACAAAAAGAACACAAACAAACATCATCAAGCAATAACAAGTATTCTATAGGCATTATAAGCATTCTATAGGCAACATAAGCATTCTATAAGCAATATAAGCATTCTATAAGCAATATTCTATGAAAACACACAAAATCACGAAAATGACCTCAACTTACCAAACGCTACTACTTCCAAACGAGCCACGAGTTTTGGAAATCGACTTCACCAATCCTCCTAGGTTACCATAAAGCACGACTATAGACCACAAAACCCCACTTTACCCTAGAATTCCCGCAAAGCCCCGATTTCCCCCTTTGTTCTTTTGAACTACAACTACCTCAACCGATTACCCAACCAATGTCACAACTGCACCAAAAGTGCTTCCATGACGTACCTCGACAATGCCTTCACGCAAATAGAGAAAATTCTAAACTCAACCGAAACGACCCCTACCTTCACTAATGTATAATTCTCATTTTTTCCATTACGCAACCTAAAAAAATCATGCATTTAGCCATTCTAACATACCTAGTACATTTTTACATCAACAGAAAGCATAACAACGCAACTTCATCGTTTCAAGGATTTACTATTCACATATTACTATTCAACTATCAATCTTATATTACAATCTCAAGATTTAACCGCATAAAATGTTAAAAAGCTATAAATACATGTTCTACAATTGCTAGGGAACATTCTTTAAGCCTCAAAATGATTAAAATAACAATATACGGATAAAATCCAAAAATCAAAGTTATTACACAAAATATTCAAATGCGCAAATAAGCATGAAACCGTCACCTTAGACGCTAGGAAAACGTCGTAGGGTGCCTCAGAAACCACCCTGTGCAAACTCACGCGAAGAATCGAAGATTTGAAGTTGAAATTTTCTATTTTTCAGCTTCTTTTTTTTTGTTTTGTGCTTCTATAATGCATAATAGGTGACACAAAGTCAAAGGGTCAAAGCCTCTTGGTCAATGCTAACTAAGTTGGTCAAATTAGCTTAATTTTTGGCATTTTAAGGCTAAAACAAGTAACATAAATCAAATTCCAGTTAAATACAACTTAGAACACTAAAATTAAAATGCTAAATACTAGTTTTCACTATTTGCTGAGGACTAGAAATCATTTCCTAACTATCACTCTCGATATGCTATGCACTTTGCGTCAATAGAAGAATAACAATTAAATCTCAAAGAATTTAAGAAATATATCATTTTTGAAAAGTATCATGTCACGCCCCAACTCGACCCCACCTACGATCAGTCAGGACGCAACGGAATTTCGGCGGCATAACGACAGTAAACAGATTTCCGAGGTTCTAAACCAACCTCATTAAACATCATACATCCAGTAATTCTTCAATATAAACAACAACATACAACACAACCATATTATACAATAAAACATCCTCGTTATACGCCTCCGTTCCAACATGACATACAATACCTCAACTTTATCATACATTTCAAAAGTAAGTTGAGACACAACTACAACTTAACCATAGACAAAAGGAAGCCACTAAATTAACATCATTTAGATCATCATCTTTTCTACAACTATTACACTAAGAACCGTAAGACATATAAAGTCCATTAAGCTAATATACAAGACATTTAAACAACATAAAGTCATGGATAAGACTCTGGAACATAGGACTCATCCACGTAAGGCACGTTTTCCACATTCTCCTCTTCAGGAGGCACGTACCCGTAATCTTGCTCTGCAACACCTGTAAGCATGCATTAATAGAGAGGGAGCTTATATACATAAGCCCAGTGAGGATCCGATAGATCTCGACAGTATTCACTACGCTCCTTGGATTTAGTCCTTTGAGCAAGTAAACACACAGCAACAATAACAACATAAATAATGCTATCATCACATAACTATATAACCAATCAATAAGGATACTCTATTTGGTGTAGCTCCAAACGCCATCACGATCTCAACCGTTCTTCTTATAACTCCCCATTACTCACGCACCCGAGGTACCTCACTAGCCCCTCCCTCCATGACACCTCCGTCATGCGAGCTGGGGGTAGCCTATGGCAGTCATGCCGTTATCAACCCGACAGCCCGATGCTGCCCGAGAGGTGGCACACACATACCAAGACTCCATATTCATTAATCATCATGCAAGCATAAATCAATCAATCAATTGGGAGATCAGCAACAAGAGTGCCCGATTCCCGCATTCAATAATAATCAATCAATAACATCAATATAACATCGATATTAAATTAAACAACAAACAACGTAGTTAGATGACAAAGTAGGCCATCTAACCGGACATGCATAATATTCATAATTAAACTCTAAATTACTCAACAACAACTCACCATTCATCACTCGAACACTACCCAACCATCTAAAGCATCGTTCAAGAAATTAAAGAATGACAACCTAAACTTCTAAAATTCATAACTTACAATCTACTAATCCAAACATTGCCAAATCAGTTCCTATCACTCACCCATTCAACCTACTACATTAGCCCTCTCGGAAATCCACCATAACACCTCTAAATCATGCCCGATAACCCTAAAACCCTAAGATGTCATGGCTGGATTTGCCGGATTTTCACACAGACAATGTAATCGAAAATTCGGCATTACAATAGGGCTAACACGGAATTATCAAGGATTTAGAAATCGACAGCAATCGATTTCGAGCAACGCAACTCAATTAAATCAACTTTGATCATTTTATTCAAAATTAAATAACCGGAAAATAAAAATTATGCTATACCCGACAGAAACTCGTAGTATTAGTATATAATGATCCCTAGCATGCAAGGAGCAATAATCTAACATCAGATTTCAATTCTAACGGTTCAATCTTCATTTATACGCAAAAACACAAAAATGACATTTTGAGATCTAGAATTTTTCTCTCACCTTAGATGTGATATAAGCCTAGGAATGCGTGCTATGAGTGCCCAACAAGCAGAATCCAAGTCGGTGCGAAGTTTCACGGACAAAAACTAGGTTTTTCTTTGAAAAATTGATTGAAAAGCTTGAGTTTTCTCTTCTCTTTTTCTCTCCTCAACCTCACGGCAATGTGTGTGTGTGTGATGGTGTTTTTGTGTTGTGTGAGTGTGTGTAGGTGACATTAGCTTATATGGTCAATTAATTAATTAAAGTCAAAGTTATTTTAATAGGTATTTTTGTATTTTTAATGACTTTAATTGCATTTTAGTGCTCACCAAGTTAAAAATAATTATGCAACCCCCAAAATATCACAAGTGGATTATTTTTAGGTGACAAGAAGTTTTACATTCAAAGAATTCCACCCGAGTCGGGTTAAAACTCGATTTTCGCAAAAGTCGGTGTAAAAACCCTAATAAATTCTTAAGCCGATTTTAAACCCGTTTTCATCAAACACAGGTCTATTAAAGTCCGTGGACTAGGTCTAGAAGGGTTAAAAAGACCAGTTTCAAAATTATAGCGGACGTGTTTCGAAAACACTATTCACTGAAAATCGACGATAAAATTTCTGACTCCGTTTTTTGATGAAAATTTCATGAATGCACATTTAGCACGTATTAGAAGTATTGAAATCAAAATTATAACTTTCTAGGTCCTATAGCACATAAACAGATCATATGCACGCAAAACGAGGTAAAGCACGTAAAACGAGATAAGCAAGAAAGTGGGGTTTCACATTCTCCCCCCCTTATAGAAATTTCGTCCTCGAAATTCTTACTTGATGTACGGAATAGATCTGGGTATTGCTGCTGCATCTGATCTCGTCTCTCCCACGTAGCTTCCTCAATGCCGTGATGCTTCCACAACACCTTAACCATCGGAATCCTCTTCGACCTCAACTCTCGGTCCATCTGATCTAGAATACGAATCGGACGCTCGTCATAAGTCAAATTCTCTCGAAGCTGTAACGGCTCTGGCTCAAGAATATGAGAAGGATCCGGATTGTATTTCCGCAAATTAGACACGTGAAACACATCGTGGACATTAGAGAAGTTCTCCGGTAAAGCCAACCGATATGCCAACTTACCAACCCTGCCAGTAATCTCAAACGGCCCAACAAATCTCGGACTCAGCTTACCACCTTTACCATAACGAACAAACCCCTTTCGAGGAGACACTCACAAGAAAACCCGATCTCCAGCCCCAAACTCCAAGTCTCCACGACGTTTATCAGCATAACTCTTGAATCTACTCTGCGCCGTAAGCATTCTCTGCCTGATTAACTGAACATTCTCAATCTTCTCAAGAAATTCTGGCATAATAGTCGGATCAACAGTCTTCATCTCTCCTACCTCGTCCCAATATAAAGGTGAACGGCACTTACGACCGTAAAGAGCTGCAAAAGGTGCCATTCCAATAGTAGCTTGATAACTATTGTTATAGGCAAACTCGGCAAGTGGTAGATGTTTCTCCCAGTTCTTCCCGAAGTCCAGAACACAAGCCCTAAGCATATCTTCCAGAATCTGAATAGTCCGCTCAGATTGACCGTCGGTCTGTGGATGATACGCTGTACTGAAGTTCAACTGAGTACCTAAGGTCTCCTGAAGTTTCTCCCATAAACGAGAAGTAAATCGAGGATCTCGATCAGAGACAATACTAGATGGAATACCGTGAAGTCTAACAATCTGATCCAGATAGAGATCCGTCAGCTTTGTAACCTCATATCCCAACCTCATGGCAATAAAATGAGATGTCTTCGTCAAACGATCCACGACAACCCAAACTGCATCATTACCCCTCGGTGATCTAGGCAAACCAGTGACGAAGTCCATCGTAATATGCTCCCATTTCCACTCTGGTATAGCCAACGGCTGAAGCAAACCTGCTGGTCGTTGATGCTCGGCTTTCACTCTCTGACAAGTCAAACATCTAGACACAAACTGAGCAACCTCCCTCTTCATGTTGTTCCACCAGTAATGCTGTTTCAAATCCCGATACATCTTGGTTCCACCGGGATGAATAGTATATTTAGAATTATGAGCTTCCTCCAGAATACCTCGCCTCAAGCCCGGTTCATCGGGAACACAAACCTTGTTCCGAAACCGAAGAATACCGTCCTCATGCACTTTAAAGTCAGACTGATCATCAGTGATCTGATCCTTGATCTTCTGAAGGTTAACATCAAGCTGCTGAGCTTCCCTGATCTGAGACAACAATAAAGGCTGAATACGGAGATGTGAACACATCACCCCAACCTGAGTGAACTCTGGTCTCCAATAACTAAACTCCTCAAGAACCTCCCACTTCTTGACAGCCAAACAAGAAATACTAGCCTTCCGGCTGAGAGCATCTGCCACAACATTTGCCTTTCCAGGCAGATAATTGATAGAACAATTATAATCTCCAAGAAGCTCCATCCACCTCCGCTGGCGCATATTCAACTCCTTCTGTGAGAATAAGTACTTAAGACTCTTATGATCAGTGAAAATCTCGAACTTACTGCCCCACAGATAATGACGCCACTTCTTCAGTGCGAAGACAACTGCTGCCAACTCAAGATCATGAGTCGGATAATTCACCTCATAAGGCTTCAACTTCCTGGAAGCATAGGCAATAACTCGGCCATCCTGCATAAGAACACATCCCAAGCCCTCCTTGGATGCATCACTGTAAATGACCATATTATCGGTCCCATCTGGTATAGCAAGTACTGGAGCGGTAGTTAACCTCTTTTTCAACCCCTGAAATCCACTCTCACACTTCTCGTCCCAATTAAAGATAGTCCGTTTCTGAGTCAACTTAGATAGTGGCCCCGCAATCTTTGAGAAGTCCTTGACAAACCTACGGTAATAACCCGCCAAGCCAAGAAAGCTACGGACATCAGTAACACTCTCTGGCCGCTTCCAAGACATCACCGATTCAATCTTAGTGGGATCTACAGAAATACCACTCTGTGTAATAACATGGCCAAGAAAAGAAATCCGTTGCAGCCAAAATTCACATTTGCTGAACTTGGCAAACAACTGATGCTCCTGCAACTTCTCTAATACAAGCCGTAGATGTTGCTCGTGCTCCAATTCAGATTTAGAATAGACTAAGATATCATCAATAAAAATCACCACGAACTGGTCCAAGTACGGCTGAAAGACTCGATGCATAAGATCCATGAATGCTGCCGGTGCATTAGTCAATCCAAAGGGCATAACAACAAACTCATAATGCCCGTACCGAGTCCTGAAGGCAGACTTCGGAACATCCTCCGTACGAATCCGAAGCTGATAATACCCCTGCCTCAAATCAAACTTAGAGTAGACTTTGGCTCCCTGAAGTTGATCAAACAACTCATCAATCAGTGGCAAAGGATATTTATTCTTGATAGTCACCTGATTCAAACCACGGTAATCTATACACAATCTCAAAGTGCCACGTTACTCGGAGTCTCATCAGCCAACTCAGACCTACCTCTGGTTCTCGGTCGACCGGCCATTCTACTAATCAAAGAGTTAGCACAGTTATAGCACGTAGACAGGTTATAAACAACTATTAACACATAAATAACAAACTCATATAAAACACATAAACAAATTGATCACATAATCACATAAGCACTTAAATCACATAATCACTTAATCAATTAATCATACCAATACATATTTCATTTTTCTTTCCTTTCATACATATTTCATGCTAAGACCATTACCCACATTCCGAGAATACCCCGGCTGACAACTAACATGAGCTCTGATACCACTTAAACTGTCACGCCCCAACTCGACCCCACCTACGATCAGTCAGGACGCAACGGAATTTCGGCGGCATAACGACAGTAAACAGATTTTCGAGGTTCTAAACCAACCTCATTAAACATCATACATCCAGTAATTCTTCAATATAAACAACAACATACAACACAACCATATTATACAATAAAACATCCTCGTTATACGCCTCCGTTCCAACATGACATACAATACCTCAACTTTATCATACATTTCAAAAGTAAGTTGAGACACAACTACAACTTAATCATAGACAAAAGAAAGCCACTAAATTAACATCGTTTAGATCATCATCTTTTATACAACTATTACACTAAGAACCGTAAGACATATAAAGTCCATTAAGCTAATATACAAGACATTTAAACAACATAAAGTCATGGATAAGACTCGGGAACATATGACTCATCCACGAAAGGCACGTTTTCCACATTCTCCTCTTCAGGAGGCACGTACCCGTAATCTTGCTCTGCAACACCTGTAAGCATGCATTAATAGAGAGTGAGCTTATATACATAAGCCCAGTGAGGATCCGATAGATCTCGACAGTATTCACTACGCTCCTTGGATTTAGTCCTTTGAGCAAGTAAACACACAACAACAATAACAACATAAATAATGCTATCATCACATAACTATATAACCAATCAATAAGGATACTCTATTTGGTGTAGCTCCAAACGCCATCACGATCTCAACCGTTCTTCTTATAACTCCCCATTACTCACGCACCCGAGGTACCTCACTAGCCCCTCCCTCCATGACACCTCCGTCATGCGAGCTGGGGGTAGCCTATGGCAGTCATGCCGTTATCAACCCGACAGCCCGACGCTGCCCGAGAGTTGGCACACACATACCAAGACTCCATATTCATCAATCATCATGCAAGCATAAATCAATCAATCAATTGGGAGATCAGCAACAAGAGTGCCCGATTCCCGCATTCAATAATAATCAATCAATAACATCAATATAACATCGATATTAAATTAAACAACAAACAACGTAGTTAGATGACAAAGTAGGCCATCTAACCGGACATGCATAATATACATAATTAAACTCTAAATTACTCAACAACAACTCACCATTCATCACTCGAACACTACCCAACCATCTAAGGCATCGTTCAAGAAATTAAAGAATGACAACCTAAACTTCTAAAATTCATAACTTACAATCTACTAATCCAAACATTGCCAAATCAGTTCCTATCACTCACCCATTCAACCTACTACATTAGCCCTCTCGGAAATCCACCATAACACCTCTAAATCATGCCCGATAACCCTAAAACCCTAAGATGTCATGGCTGGATTTTCCGGATTTTCACACAAACAATGTAATCGAAAATTCGGCATTACAACAGCGCTAACACGTAATTATCAAGTATTTAGAAATCGACGGCAATCGATTTCGAGCAACGCAACTCAATTAAATCAACTTTGAACATTTTATTCAAAATTAAATACCCGGAAAATAAAAATTATGCTATATCCGACAGAAACTCGTAGTATTAGTATATAATGATCCCTAGCATGCAAGGAGCAATAATCTAACATCAGATTTCAATTCTAACGGTTCAATCTTCATTTATACGCAAAAACACAAAAATGACATTATGAGATCTAGAATTTTTCTCTCACCTTAGATGTGATATAAGCCTAGGAATGCGTGCTATGAGTGCCCAACAAGCAGAATCCAAGTCGGTGCGAAGTTTCACGGACAAAAACTAGGTTTTTCTTTGAAAAATTGATTGAAAAGCTTGAGTTTTCTCTTCCTTTCTTCTCTACTCAACCTCGCGGAAATGTGTGTGTGGTTGTTGGTGTTTTTGTGTTGTGTGAGTGTGTGTAGGTGACATTAGCTTATATGGTCAATTAATTAATTAAAGTCAAAGTTATTTTAATAGGTATTTTTGTATTTTTAATGACTTTAATTGCATTTTAGTGCTCACCAAGTTAAAAATAATTATGCAACCCCCAAAATATCACAAGTGGATTATTTTTAGGTGACAAGAAGTTTTACATTCAAAGAATTCCACCCGAGTCGGCTTAAAACTCGATTTTTGCAAAAGTCGGTGTAAAAACCCTAATAAATTCTTAAGCCAATTTTAAAACCGTTTTCATCAAACACAGGTCTATTAAAGTCCGTGGACTAGGTCTAGAAGGGTTAAAAAGACCAGTTTCAAAATTATAGCGGACGTGTTTCGAAAACACTATTCATTGAAAATCGACGATAAAATTTCTGACTCCGTTTTTTGATGAAAATTTCATGAATGCACATTTAGCACGTATTAGGAGTATTGAAATCAAAATTATAACTTTCTAGGTCCTATAGCACATAAACAGATCATATGCACGCAAAACGAGGTAAAGCACGTAAAACGAGATAATCAAGAAAGTGGGGTTTCACATATCATAGTTTAAAATTTACTCCGACTCGGAGCTACTTTTCATTTAATTGAAAACTGAGCATTAAGTTGCAAGAAAAATAAAACCGATTAGAAGTAATATGAAAAGTAGTTGATATTCCCTTAAAATAATTAATTCAAGTATTATTTCAATTACTTCTAAAAGAAATATGTATATAAAGCTACAAATAAATGTTTAACTAAAAATAAACACAAATTCAATGCCAACATTTAAGATGTCACTTGGTTAAATGCAATTAAATGCCATTAAATGCATGCTGGGTTCGGGTTATCACATAGTGCGCCTAGGACTTTTCAGACAGAAGCTAAGTACTGCTTTACAGAATATAGTAGTTCACTTTATAACGTCTACAAGCTAGCCCTTTTTTACTAAAAAGAAAAAATGGGTAAGAACTCAAATCTACAACATAATGCTCATACTACTTAGGACGCTACTTATGCCCGTACGTACTACTCAGGTGGTTATACCTATAACGACTAACTGCCTTTCACGACGATATAGCTGATCCATGTTAGAGCAAACGACAGATCGAACATACCCTTATTTCTAATCATAGCCCCCAACAGTGAGTTGTCGTTGATCCAGTAGTTCCAGTAGCACGACGAGCAATCCAGGAGCAGCAGTCGGTTTAGTATAAGAAGATGAAGCAGCAGTTTGAGATCCCTTCTATTTATCCCATTTTCATGGTGTAAAAGACAAGAATATAGCCAGTTTCTCCTTCATCAAAATAGGGCGTTCACCATTCCTCGCCCTATCTGTCGAGTGTCTACCTTCCTCCCCTTATCAGTTGAGTTACTTCATACCTTTATTTGTATTGGTTTTAACTAATAGCATAAGAAGGATTTTAGAAATAAAACTTGAAGTGGAAGATAGAGTGCATAGTACAGAGCAGATAGACAAGGGGCAAAAGGGACAGACTAGCCAAAAAGCCATTACGTCCTAAGACTAGTTTCTTCCCCTAGTCCATAAAGTGGTCTAAGCTGGTAATCCTCGATAATTATATTAGAGAAGAATATTCTTTACTCCTCTTTTAGTCAAGAAAGGTTGTCCTCCGCCCAATAGAGCTTAGCAAGAGTGTGGATTGAAATGATCCCGCGAAGTTGGTACCTATAGGGTGTCAATCCGGCTCTAGTTTGAGGAGTGGAAAGGCAGCCGAAGCACAATAGGGATACCCTCTTTTATCATAACATTGGAAACTTTGAAAGCAGTCTAGAAGTCCATTAAGTACCTTGATTAGACTTTGTTTGCCTATCCACTGTTAATGGCATATGCGTTCAAGTCTCCGGTGCTATTGAATTAGAAGCAAAGAAGAGAAATGAAAGTAGCTCTTAGAAAGGTAACTGAATGCGTAAGCACTGTCAAAGTCAGAGCCCAAGAGAAATGAAAGTAGCTCTTAGAAAGGTAACTGAATGCGTAAGCACAGTCAAAATCCGAGCCCAAGAGAAATAAAAGTAGCTCTTAGAAAGGTAACTGAATGCGTAAGCGTTGTCAATGTCAAAGCTCTGGGTCTTTGTTGGTGAATACTTATCCCCTATTAGCCCTTTCGACTTCTCATCTCAGATGTCCACTTGAGAGTTCCACCCCCCCCCCCTTCCCCGGTACTTGGCACTTTCCTAGTTTCAGGTTATCAAGAATTGAACAGAGCAAAGAAGATCCATTGAATCTGCATCCCTTCACTCCGCTGCTATTGAATTAGTTGTTCTATCTTTTGACATAAAATAGGTTGTTTCGCTAGAATAAGCTGTTACAGAAGGGCTTGTTAAGTAACTTCTTGCACTAGGAGAAGGATATGACCAGAATCAGATTGATGGCAGAGAATGTGCAAAGTGACAAATGTAAGAATCAGCAGCAGTAACAGGGGTTTGAACGAAAATGAATAGTGACTCACTTTACTGAAGGGAATCATCACTATTCCTCTTAGTATACCAATACAAGCTGCTTGAGAATCAGCTGCAGGACTTTAGTTTGAAGGGCTTCTTTTGCCTTTCAAGTCTTTATCGCGTCTTACCGTGCTTCTGGGAATATATAGATTCTGTAATTAGTCAATATTGGTAAGCCTAAGAGAGGAAGGTCTCGAGTTATCGGTATGCCCCTAAGCTAATAAGATCTTTTGTGGAGACTTGATCACTAGTTAAATAGAAAAATGAATGGGAAATGAGGATCTCTCTTTAATGTAGGGGAATCGAAGGATGTCATTAGGGCTAAAGATAGTCGACATTAAGAAGAGGGGGGAATGGGCAGAAAGACAAACTAATCGAATGAGCCAGAATGAACCAACTATTTGAGGCCCTGCAACCAAGAGTCACTCGTCGAAAGCTTGATTGACCAGGAAGACAAGCAGAAAGAAATCCCAATAAGGAAAGCTCGCTCTGTCGCAATAGAAATTTAGAATATAGGTGAATTCGCTACCCCTATTAAGTTAGCATTCCTTGCTTGGCTGCCTTGGAAACATAGACTTGACTTGCTCCTAGGCAAGATTGAGAGACAAGAGCTTCCTCTATATAAAATATCTTCCTATTTTTTCTCACCTTAGGGGTGAAAGAGCAAACTCCTGTTCAAGGTGAAGAAGATTCATTGCATTGCCTTCCTAAACTTAGTGAAATTCTTCCTTCCTGAGACCTAGGGTTCCTTCATTCCCTTAAGCCAAATCACTTTCCATCTTTATGGCATCTATTTTCAATGTCAGCTAGATTGCCTAGTTGATTGTTAGTTCGATTTTCACTAAATCAAAAAGTTGATTATGAGATCATAGAACGCCTGGCTCTTGACGGCCTTGGATCTAATACTCTAGATATCGAACTCCCCTATGAAGAATTAGTTGATATTGCAGAAAAAGATGAGAACTAAAAATAACATTCGATGGCTCCTCCATCGCTACTAGGAGAGGTGCAGGAGTCGTCTTAACTTCTCCTACAGGACAGACAAATTTCTATCTTTTACAAGCAAGCTGGATTGTGTGATTAGTTTGCCTAGCCTAATTAGAAGAGCCATCACAGCTGATGAAACAAAAACGAAATAGTTAATATACTACATTGCTAGTTCTTCATAGAACTACTCCTGAAAGGCGGATAGCTACATCTTTCAGGGACAGGAATTCACTCTTGGGTAGCTCCTGGTTCGGTGATGTGCGGGTCTCCGCCCCTTCTATTAGTAGAGATGCGTATTCGAAGTTTGAATCCACTTCTCAGCGGTCGAAGGCACATTGGCAGTCGTCATTCCATTCCCCTTAGTCGTAGGTGCTCGTTCTATTCTAAGTCATTCCATGCTCAAACCTCTAATCCACTATTTCACTAGCTAATCCATAAGGAAGTTGACTTTGCCAACCTACTAATCCCTAGATCTTGAGATTTCCACCTTAATTTTACGGTTGTAAAAACTATCTGCTTTAGGTGGTAACCATACGGACACGGCCTTTTGACCTCTTGTCTTAGGTTGAGAGAGCCTTGGATTGCTTTCGGCAAGAAACTTTATCTCTTAAAGATGGTCTTCCAGGCCAGGCATTTTCCTCATTAAAAAGCGAAATGACAACAGTCTCATTTCGTGCTTAGGATGGCATAGCCCCTAGGGCAATCGCTCTTTAATAAACTACTATGGGGAAGGAGATGCATTGACCTTGTCAGTTCATACCCATTTCTTGTCCAGGAGGGACTTGGGAAAAAAACATCTTTGGGCATAGGGAAGCCCTTTGCTCATTCGTCGCTAGTCTATTGTATTCTCAATCACATTTTTTCTTTGTGTGGCTACAGGCTCAAAGATCTATGCGTCCGCAACTAATGAATCTGATGCCATTTATTCAATTGTAATGCTAGCGAAAGGCTTTAAACGAATCCCTGACTTAAAGGGAATAGAAATAAACTGGCCTCCTTCTCCTAGTATAATCAGTTCTGGCACAAGACAATCCTGATTCAATTCCTGAAAACCTGACACCAGTAGTTTCTTCTAGGTATATCCCTGAGACTGAGATGAGTGCCTGACTTCTTTCCAGGGTAATAATACACAAGAAAATCCACTTTGGGTACATTTTATTCCGGGACTCAAGGCCCTTAATGTTCCTACGGGTGTTCGCCCTTTAGAAAATCCATTTCTCAGGAGTTGTACATGTGGGCGAATCATAGGTTCAAAAAGTGGACTAGTTAATGGATACCCAACCCCAGGCTATAAACTCTGGCTAATGGGTCCCTTTCCTGTGATAGATAACTTCCAGCTCTCTTTTCATCCACTTTTCTCTAACTCTATCCCCTGACATGCCGGAAGTCATGCTGTTGCTTATGCCTGACGCAAATATCGTCATCGCTCTCGTAGAGGGCTTCGTTCACTCCATACCTTAAGAAGCTCCTATGAGTAGCTCATCCGACCAATCTTCATTCTTTTCTTTATCACCTACTCTTTTGTATGTAGAAAGAAATGAAAAAAGCCGTAGGAAATGATAGTTACAATGAAGTAGGAATTGTAAGAGATCCTTGCGAAGCTTCTTTTGTTATGATTGCCTTTCCTTGCTTATTAAGATGGACATAACTCTCTTTCACCCAAACCTGGGGCGGGTGGCTTAATGTCGACACCTCAAATATCCTAGCGTTCGTTCTACATAGTCGAGTTTGCTCGTTCATAGAAGTATGCCTCGTCTTAGGATTCCCATTCTCCTTTCTTTCGTTAGCCGACCAAGTCATGAATGAAAGCAACAACCCTTATTCAGGAGTTGGGTAAAGACCCATGAATTCACCTATGCCCTTTCTTGGATCTTTCTGCTGATGCACCACTAAAGTTGTTAGGTTATGAGGAAGCTATTCGACTGCCCTACCTACCTTCTTTCTGTTAAGCTAAGGGCTTACCAACAAAAGCTAACGAGAATAGGGGCGATCGAACGACAGTATCGATTAGCAAGCCAAGCCTTCTCTCCGGGTACTCGAAGTGAAAAAAGAACTCCTTATAGGTTGGGCGTCTGCCTTCTTCTCCTTATCAATCGAGTTATTTCATACCTTTAACTCCAAAAACCTTCTCTTGCTTGGAGGCATCTAGAGGCTCACACAGCACAACCAGCTAGTAGAGCCAAGCCCAACCATTACAGTTAGGAGATGCGCGGGTAGATAAAAATGCCTATAGATGAGGTAGGCGAGGGTAGCTTGCTAGCAGCGTGTACAGTAGTCTTTTGTTTGATGAGAACGGGAATGGAAATTGACTGCAACCTTTTCTGGCCTATTGGGTGGGGGCAACTAGAGGAAGACAACACGGGGCAAAGGAAAGGGCAAAGCTTTGAGTTACTTGTTAGGGCTGTCAAAGAGAAAATAATCAAGTCACTCGGAGCTCCTCTGACGCGCCCTAACCAAGTGGTCCTCGCCTGCACAAGCAAACAGATTAGCCCCCTCATTCTCTTATTGTGTCGGTAGGCCTGGGCGAGCGAGGTAGGGTTAGATTAGAGGGAGGAGGACTGCGAATGTTAGTCCCATGAAGGGCCAAGGAACCATGCATTCCTCCCGGGCTGGGCTCTCACGCGATCGGGGTCCAATCAAATCAACTAGCGACCGGTTTACGGAACAAGGAGTGTTACAAGGGCTAGGAGATTGATGAAAGAACCTGGCTGAAGTCAATCTTGTGTTCAATTCCGCAGTTGCAAGGATGTCTTTACCTTCTCTTAGCAAAGTAGGATAAAGTCAAACTGTAGGCTTGCTGCAAACTAGGCTCAGGGACTGCAGTCAACCGCTTCTCCTGTAGTCGTCAGCTCGTTCTTGACAGATCTAATCGGGTGCTCATAATCTGGAGTAAAAGGATTCGAAGCTTTGCATGCCAGTACCAAAAACTGATGCCTTACCACTTGGCTATACTCCATATGGACGGTAGGAACGGGGAGATGGGGAAGGGGGAAGCAGGGCTCGAAGAATGAGCCGAGCTGTGCAAAGACGCGGGGATATAGCAAGTAAGCAGCAGGGTTCTCCCTTTAGGGGCAACTACAACAAGCTTGCGACTCTAATAGAAAGAAACGGTAAGTTGTCTACTCTATTTGCTTGTAATGCTATGCCTATCAAAGTTGGCGAAGGCTTCTGTTCTGTAACCTTATACTGGTTACACTGTTCGACTGAACTCATTGGCTCCGCGTCCGCCGAAAACCCTTGGTACTTGTCTGATCAATCACAATGATAGCTTCAATAGTTCACCGAAAGCCCTTCAAAAAGAAAAACATAATAAAGGGTTGGTTGCGGGTGACGAAGGTTATTGGGACGATGCGACCGGTTATCGAGAACCATAAGACGATGTTCCCTTTGAAAGTAGGCCTTTTGATAACTAATTAGAGTTGACATGAAATAGATCATGAAAGAAGACATATCCGATGAATGAATGATTCAATCCCTTCCCACTCACACGGGTTTTTCTATTGAAGAGGTTACCCTTCTTCTATATGAGGTGGGGTGTACATAAGAGCGAAACCTAGATAGAATGCTTAGCATGGGCCCCGACTGCCGATACAGTTACATACAACCCAACTCTTACCATTGCCGCCTATAAATATAGATGGGAGGTAGGCGGAGGTAGTTTGCAACTCTTGCTACCTGCATATGTTATTCGTGAAGAAAAGGCAGCAAGCGGTTCTTCGCTTAGTAGAGCTACCGGTCGCCGGACGATGACCAACTCTTGTTCTCGCCCAGCCAACTCCATTCTTCTCCCTATTAGTTGTGCATCTTCTACCCCGGTCGAGCATCTACCTTCATCTTCTTATCAGTTGAGTTATTTCATAACTTTGATTTGATTATAATTTAGAATCCTAGACTAAAGAAGAAGGCTCTTGAATTAATCCAGGGCCAAATCAGTAGCAGGAGAACTGTACTAACTTGTCGCCGGTGACTTTCTCAAGGCTCTGCAAGAGAAGAAAGAAAGTCCAGGTCCAATTTAGATTAAAGCGAAGGTCCACCTTAGTCCTTATTCTCTCTTAAAGCTTTATAAAGCTCGACGAGAAAGGGTTGGTTAAGAACCATAGCAATTACAGTCACTCAATGGAGATGTTTGCCTTTTTGTACCTCTCCTTCTTGCTTGCTTACCTAGCTCTTGTCTTAGTGACACTTCCTCTTTTCTAGGTTTTTTTTTTAACATTAAAACGATAGATTTTTCATTTGCCAAAGAAATGGATCTGCCCCGATTCGATTAATAATAGGATTCTTGGTGTCAGAAAGGTTCTATGACATGGACACCCAGCCCAACTCAGTCGGTCAGTCGGCCCACCTAACAAATGATGAGACTCTCGATCGATTTGATCGCCTTTTGAAAAGTCTTTCTCACTATTCAGAACTGTGGAGCTTTTGATCAAGATCTTCTCACCACCCCCGTTTGGGGTCTCGCTCGAATTGGAATCTTTATATGTTGGTCGGCTTACGACTCAATCTAATAGCCTACCTATCGGGCGCCAATAAAAGAGAAAATTTGCACATGGGCTCATCATCTGATGCAGAACCGATGCGAGAGGGAGAAGCGGGGATTGATAGCTTTCAAGAACCAATGGAAAGAAAAGAGTTGTTCCCTGCATTCCCTTCTTTCTAAAAGTAGTAATTAGTTTGGGCTGGCATAAAAGATTTGATTGAATTCCGTGCCCACCCTGAGATGAGATAGAAGGTCTATTTGACTCGAATCCTGAACCTGATCTTTAAACCTACACCGGTTAATGATGCGATGGGAGAACTTTTGATTTTGTCATTTTTTCATCAATGCTGGCCCAATCGAGGCTCGTCCATGCCCAATCCTGATGGACAAACCTTCGGTTTGCCCTTAGCTCTATAATCTACCCGTCTTTCCCAATCCCTAAAAGTCCTCCCAGGGGCTTAGCCTTCTTTCTCAACTCAAGTCTTAAGTTCAGCGACTTTCATCGTTGACAAACACCTGCTGTAACGACCCGCCACGGTTTATCACGGGCACGAGTACGTCACTACCGTGATATTGTCGGCTCTGCGCAAGCCCCGAAGGGATCCAATACGCTCACGGATTTGTTCCTCACGTGGTCTCCCACGTGAAAACGCGTCTTGGCTAATACAAGGAGTCGCCCCCTTATATTCAGCTATATCACTTCCTAATTTTTCGATGTGGGAGCACCACACTCCACCCCCCTTAAGAGGCACGCGCCCTCGCGGGCTAACGTCACAACGCCGGGTCGCCCCGGTAGGCTCTGATACCATTTGTAACGACCCGCCACGGTTTATCACGGGCACGAGTCCGTCACTACCACGATATTGTCCGCTTTGAGCAAGCCCCGAAGGAACCAATACTCTCACGGATTTGTTCCTCACGTGGTCTCCTACGTGAAAATGTGTCATACCGGTATCAGAGTACGCAGCACAATATTGTCCGCTTTGCAACGATACGACCGCCACGGTTTATAACGGGCACAGTCGTGACACCCCGATCCCTCTCGAGACTGGGAGTTCTAACAATCAATCAATTCACAACCCAAATCCAAACCCGGGCATGATTTTAGGGAAAGACGGACAGAGTCTCTCCTGTTTCTAGGCAAATTGCAAAACCTGTAATAGCATATAAATGGTCCAACACCGTGTCCAACCATCCAACCGCCTCAAGGCCATCCGAGCCTCGGTTCACAACAAGTAATTCACAAGTAAATATAAATTCAAGCTTAGCAATTAAACTACACCAACCTATTGCATAAAGTAGACTATCATGACTTTCTATCTTTTTCCCTTTTTGTCATTACAAATATATATTGAAGTTAAGCTATATTAACTAAATACATAATCTAATGAACTTAAATTACATCCCCTTTAACATTAAATACATATAATACATAAAAGCATACAACTTTACAACTTTGACAACTCAAGTCACATAGGCACACAAGACAACTCTTCAAGCACGGACTTTCACGAAATTACAAACTTTCCATCTAACATGGCATTTCCTGAAATGTGGTGGTGAGGAGTGAGTATACACAACACGTATACTCAGTGAGGGCGAGACAAATATCGAATTGGAGAGAAAGAAAGTCGTGCAATGCAAATAAGACAGTTAAGCAATATAACTGATAAATAAGCAATCAAGACAAACAATCAATACAATAAGCAATTACTGAAAGCATTAACACAACCATTCAAAGCTATACCACACTCTGAAAGCTATGGTTCACTCATACGAGCAATGTACCATTTCACGAGCGATACATCAATCTCGAGCTTGATGTTGACAACGATGACAATAAGCGCGCATCCACCTTATAACACCAGTTTGGAATACCCCGGAAGTATCCATCAATTCTACGACCCAAATCTCCCTAGGAGGCAACCCAAGCGAGAAGAGGGAATAGCTACGGAGCTAGAGCAACCAACACTGACAACCCGAGGCTACCCAGAGAGGCCCATCACTCACGCGCTGGACACTATGCAATGCAAGACTCGATACAAGGCGATAAATGAGCGATAAACAAGATATCAAGCATTATCAATAATTGATAAACATTTCAATCAATAAACAACTCTAACAAGCGTAATAAGCATTAACAAGCATTTACAATCAAACAAGTAACAAGAACAACACCAATTAACCTTATCAAGCAATAACAAGTATCCTATAGGCATTATAAGCATTCTATAAGCAATATAAACATTATAAACATTCTATAAGAATTATAAACATTCTATAAGCATTATAAACATTCTATAAGCATTATACAATGAAAACACACAAAATCCCAAAAATGACCCCAACTTTCAAACGCTACTACTTTCAAACGAGCCACGAGCTTTGGAAACCGACTTCACCAATCCTCCTAGGTCACCATAAGGCACGTCTAAAAACCCCGAACCCCTACTTTACCCTAAAATTCACGCAAAGTTCCGATTTTCCCCTTTGCTCGTTTGAACTACAACTATACTAACCAAACACCCAACCAACGCCATAATTGCACCAAAAGTGCTTCCATGGCCTCCCGAAACAATGCCAACACGCAATACGAGAAAACGCTAAACTCGACCTAAACGACCCCGACTTTCACCAAGCCATTTTTCTCTGTTTTTCTATTACACATTCCAATTAAACCACACATTTAGGCATTCTAGCATATCTAGCACATTTCTACATCAACGGACAGCATAACAGAGCAACTTTATCTTTTCAAGGGTTTACTATTCACTAATTACTATTCATTAGTCAATTTAAAGTGCAATTTTGATTTTCAACCGCAGAAAATGCTAAAAAGCTATAAATACATGTTCTACAATCAACAAGGAACATTATTTAAGCAACAAAATGATTAAAACAACAATCTACGCATAAGTTCTAAAAATTAAAGTTTAGATATACATTTTTCAAATGCGCAAATAACGATGAAACCCTCACCTTACACGCTCCTAGACGCTACGGAAACCACGATGGATGCCTCGGAACCCACCCCGCACAAGCTCACGCGACGAAATGAAGATTTGAAGTTGAAATGTGTTTTTTTTTCTTTTTCCTCCATGGTTTCAGCTATGGCCTTTATTTTTCTGGTTTTGGCTCTTTTGTTTCGTATTTCTCACTTAAATAGAAGATGACAAATGGTCAAGGCTTCGGTCAACCCGGTAAACCAAAACAGCTATGCGCGACCTTACGAAAATGGCCATAACTTCTTCTAGAAAACTCTAATTCACGAACGGTTTGAAGCCTCAGAAACTAGACTCATAGAGCTTTCCAACCATATATAATTTGATACCTAACTCTTCCACAATTGCTTCAGATTTAATTCCAAAGTTGACCCAAAATTTGACTAACTTAACATTGCATTTTTTTATTTCTAATCCCAAGTTTGCCCTTTATTAAACATTTCAAAAATTCTCACCTTGTCCTAGCTTGTCAATGTAGATGAAAAGTCAACTAGTTTGGTCAAAGAAGGTGAAAGGTCAATAAAATGCAATTTAAATGAACTTTAAATGCTATTGAATACATGCCAGGTTCGGGGTATCACACCTGCGCTAATAAGACAAGGTGCAGTCTATGCCTTGAATGAATCAGTAACAACGGATTAGGGGAGTGAGGGATCAAGAGACCGATAGGGGGGAATAGCCTATCAATCATTGGTGGACCTTCTTTTGAACAAGTCACGGAGCTCTCAACTGAGTTTTTTAGGTTCTAGAATTCCATCTCTAGTTGGGGGTTTCGATTCGAAGGTTATAAAATGTGGTACGGGTGCATATCTCTTTTCCAGTTCAGGTTCAAGGGAGGGTGATCAAGGGGACCCAGACTTTAGATCTCTTCTCTATGGCGGGAGATTTCTTTAGTATCAAGAGTGTGTTGGGGAAGCCAGGGAAGACGGATTGGATTGAGAGGCAATACTTATGCCTCTTCTTCATCGATAGAATTCCTATCATTTTCAGTCTTCGGTGAAGGAGACAAGGGCGAGGCACCGAACATGTTCTATCCTCAACCTCCATCTGTCATTAGGAATCTCAATTCGCTTTTCCAATTCACTAGTACATTGCGTGCTACAACTATCAGCCATTTGTATAGTAAGGGAAAATGCTAGCTTGCTAGCTAGCTGCAACTAGTTATAACCCCTACTTTTTTGGGATATTTGAAGAAGCCTGCTAAAAAAGAAAAGTGCGCTAGCGTGCAACGACTGATGAAAAGCCAGCAACTTGTCATGAGTAGGTTTTGGCTTGCCCCCCTCTTCTTAAGTTGATAGGTTTGGAACCCTATACATGGGGCTACTTATTGCTCGCCCCTATCTTTAAGAGGGCTTATGCATTCCACTCGTTACCCCTAAACGACGAAGCCAGGAACGGAATGAGGGACTTGAACCCTCAACCTCAGCCTTGGCAAGGCTATGCTCTACCATTAAGCTATTTTTGCCAGCTACGGTAGTGGCGAAGCACTATTGAGCAATTCACGTATCACTTGAGACGGACGACTTCTATTTTTCAGCCGGACTACAATCTTGACCTCCGATCGAGCTATGAACACGAGTAGGTAGGCGGCTAAGGGGGGAGAAGGGTGGCTGGGCTGCCTTTTCAATCAATCTCCTACTGCTCAGTGTCGTTATTGGTGCGAGTTGTAAGGAGTCTTGGTCTTGAGTCAAGTTGGGGCCTCATCTCATAACGGGAATAAGTGCACCGCAAGACCAGACAAGTTGCTCCCTCGCCTCGGAGCGGTGGCAACTGTCTTTTAAGTTAAGTCATTTCCTAGGACGACCCCTATTATTCTACGATAATCCAAGTTGCAGCTCCACAAGTATGCTCGGAACCAGTCGATTCCTAAGCCATTCGTTTTCCCCTCTCGGTTGGCCTTTGTCAACCACTAGAGCAAGTAAGAGAACCGTAAATGAATGAACTTAAAGAACTGCAGATTTTGACCGGATTGTACACCTTTGTGTCTGGCTATGTATATGGATGTGCATAAAGAAGCAACAGGACATCTCTCTCCTTTTTTGGGGGAAAAGATAGGGAAGAAACTACAGCAGCACCTCATGAACTCCTTACTGGGGCAGTACTATAGTCATTTGTGAGTGTTTGGATGCACGTGCTTTGTTCATATTCCTGCGCAGTTAAGAGAAAATTTGTCTCCAAGGCCTAGTGTCTTTCTAGGATATGCTCATTCCGGATATAAATGCTATAACGTGGATCCAAGAGACTCGATGTATCCTTGAATGCTCTCTTTAATGGAGTCGCCTCATATTTTTCTTAACCTAATTAATCAGCCCTGGGGGAGAATGTTGATGGAGATGTTTTGCGGCCTTCTCCTGTTCATCAACTCGAACCTCATTCTTTTGTAGTTGATGTTATGGATTATCCTCACTCTTCCAGCCAAAACCTTTGCTCAACATTTTATGCTGATTGTCAGCCAGGTCAGCGGACCTCAGAGGATTCCAGTCACCCGGCATAGTATGTTTATTCTCGGCGGCGATTACAGTCTCTTTCCCAAGGTCAGGCTACTCTAGAAGATCAGCAGTCTAGCCTAGTTGCTTCCCTACGTTCACTTCCATATATATTACCATTTCATCGACCAATTTTCTGAGCAGATTTGATCACAGTCCCATAAGCAGTAGGGACCACGATAGAGCTTATTTTGTGTTTGAGATCAAGATGGTCCCCCATTTCTTCTTCTTTGCAACTATCGGCCTACTGAGTGCAATAAATTCAATTGATGGCTGCACAAAAGCAAAAGGAAAGTACTACTGAATTCACCCAGTCCTTCTCACTTCTGGTTCATCAAGATAGGCTGGACACTGGCACATCTCCATTTCTTCCTTCTTCCATTCGCTGCTTGAGAAGAAGCTATGGGACTTGAAGGAGTGCACTGGAGTTTTCGGAACTTGGCTTTTTAGCTGTAGCTTGCTATTCTTCTAGCATCATTTGCAGCCTCCTTTTGAGACCCCTGCTCTGGGATAAAACTAGCTAGGCATCTTTCTCAGCCTTGTTAACCGATTCATTTTCACTCGCCGTCTCCTTACCATGCTAGCTTTGAATAGCCAGGCATGTACCTTGGAATGGTAGACTGAAGACCAAACCTTCATTACATTACAAAGGGGAAAGGGGCCCACTTTTTGCTTTCGCTTAGTCTTATTGTGAAACCCCACTTTTTTATCTTATCTCGTTTTACGTGTTTTATCTCGTTTTGCGTGAATTAACCTGTCTATGTGCTATGTGACTTAGAATGTAGTAATTTTGGTATCAATACTCCTAGAACATGCTAAATGTACATTCATGAAATTTTCATAAAAAAACGGAGTCAGAAATTTTATTGTCGATTTTCAATTAATAGTATTTTCGAAACACGTCCGCTAAAATTTTGAAACTGGTCTTTTTAACCCTTCTAGACCTAGTCCACAGACTTTAATAGACCTGTGTTTGATTAAAACGGTTTTAAAATCGGCTTAGGAATTTATTAGGGTTTTTACACAGACTTTTGCGAAAATTGAGTTTTAAGCCGACTCGGGTGAAATTGTTTGATTGTAAAACTTCTTGTCACCTAAAAATAACCTACTTGAGCTATCTTGGCTGTTGAATAATTGTTTTGAACTTTGGTGATCAAGAAAATACATTTAAAGTCAAGAAAACACAAAAATACTAAGTTAATTCAACTTTGACTTTATTTAAAATGTTGACCTTTAAGCTTATATCACCAACACACATTGCAAAAGCACAAAAACACCTTCGTTTTCACACACATAGCCGAGAGGCCAATGGAGAAAAAAGCCAAGGAGTTTTCAATGTTTTCAAAGCAAAATTTCAAAGAAAAACTGAGTTTTTGTCCGTAGAATTTTGTGCCAAGTTGGATTTCGCTTGTTTGGCAAGCATTGCACGCATTCCTTGGCTTTTATCGCATCAAAGGTTAGAGAAAAAATCTAAATCTCAAAACTCATCTTTTGTGTTTTTGCATAGAATTGATTATCGAACCTTTAGAATGTTAATATGATGTTAGATTATTGCTCCATGCATGCTAGAGATCATTTATATATAATCCTACGAGATTTGAACCATTGTAGCATAATTATTTTTTTTCGGGTATTTAAAGTTGATTAATTTGGTAAATGTTGATTATTTTGAGTTGTGTTGATTGGAATCGATTGCCGACGATTTCTAAAAGTTTGATAATTACGGGGTAGCGCCGTTGTAATGCCGAATTTTCAATTGTGATGTCTGTGCTAAAATCCAAAAATTTCAGCCATGACACACTAGGATTTTAGGGTTGTTGGGAATGATTTGGATGTGTTTTAGTTGGTTTCCGAGAGGGCTAATGTAGTAGTTTGAATGGGTGAGTGATAGAAACTGATTTGGAGTTGTTTGGATTAGTAGAATGTAAGATATGATTATTTGAAGTTTAGGTTGTCTTTCTTTAAAATGTTAGATTATGCCTTTAGTTGATCAGGGGTGGTTTGAGTGATTGAATAGTGAGTTGATGATGGGTAAACTAGGGCTTGCTTGTGTGTTTAATGCATGTTCGGTTAGATGGCCTACTTTGTCATCTAACTTAGTTATTTCTTGTTAAATTGATTATTGATGTTATTATGATGATAATATGATTATTGTTGATTATTGATTGATGATTGATGGCGGGAGATAGGCAGTTCTGCTAGACTGTCCTCCTGTGAATGATTGATGTTTATTATTATTGCTGAGTCTTTGGTATGTGTGTGCCACCTCTCGGGCAGCATCGGGCTGTCGGGTTGATAACGGCATGACTACCAGAGACTGCCTCCAGCTCGCATGACGGAGGTGTCATGGAGGGAGAGGTTATTGGGGTACCTCGGGTGCGTGAGTTTATGGGAGTCATAAGAAGGCTGTTATGATCGTGATGGCGTTTGGAGCTACACCAACTAGTGTATCCTTTATTGAATGGTCATTATAGATTATGTGATGATAGTATTATTGATGTTATTGTGTGTTTACTTGCTCAAAGAATTATTTCCAAGGAGAATAGTGAATACTGTTAGAGATCTATCAGATCCTCACTAGGCTTATTTTATATATGCTCACTCTCTATTATTGCATGCCTACAGGTGTACTTTCGCAGGATTACGGGTACGTGCCTCCTGAAGAGGAGAATGTGGAAAATGTGCTTTACGTGGATGAGTCTTATATTCCGGAGTCTTATCCTTGATGTTGTATTGTTTTACTATCTTGTAAATTAACTTAGTAGACTTTTATATGCTTTGTAGTTTATAATATATAAGATGTTGAAAAGACAATGAATTAGTTGATGCTATCTTAGTAGTCTTTCTTTTGTCTATGTATAGGTTGCCAGGTTGGTATCAATATATTTTGTGATGTATATTAAGGTTCATGTATTATGTTGGAACGGAGGCGTATAACAAAGAATGATTATAGTGTAATATGGTTATGATATATGTTGTTATTTTATTGAGGAGTTGTTTGTTGTATGGTTTATGGAGTTGATGTATGATGTTCTATTGAGGTTGGTTTAGAGCCTCGTTATCCTATTTACTGTCGTTATACCGCCAAAATTCGGTTGCATCCTGACTGATTATAGGAGGGGTCGAGTTGGGGTGTGACATTTAAGTGCTATTAGAGCGCATGTTAGTTGTCAGCCGGGGTATTGTTAAAATGTGGGTAATGGTCTTAGCATGAAAGTATGTATGAATTGAAAGAAAAGTGAACTATGTATTAATATGATTAAATGATTAAGTGCTTCAATGATTTTGTGATTTAGTGCTTATGCGATTATGTGATCAATTTGTTTATGTGTTTTATATGACTTTGTTGTTTATGTGCTAATGGTTGTTTATAACATGTTTACGTGCTATAACCTGTGCTAACTCTTTGATTAGTAGAGTGATGAGTAGACCGAGGACCAGAGGTAGGCCTAAGATGACTGATGAGACTCCTGGTAATGCGGCACCGGGCCGTAATAGGGGTGATGACCGTTTGGGGGCAGCTATGGAGAGGATTGCTGAGTTAGTAGCCGGACAGGCCCAGTTGATAGCAGGGCAGGCTGTCCCGACTCAAGCTTGGCAGGCTCAGTTGTTGAATGTGCAGGGTGGAAACCACGGGTGTGGTACCCTGAAAGAGTTCTTAGGGTATCATCCACCTAGATTTCAGGGGGAGCCGGATGATAGAAAGGCTGAAGCATGGATTAGCAAGGTGGAGAAGATTTATGATCCTCTTGATTATGCCGATGAGCAGAAAGTCTCCTTTGTCGTGTACTTGTTAGATGATGAAGCAGAAGAATGGTGGCGCACAGTGAGAACTAGCTGGGCGACTCAGGGTATTCCGTATGTTTGGGGTACCTTTCTGTTAACTTTTTGGGCAAAGTATGTCCCGAGGATCACGAGGGAGCGGAGAGAGGCATATTTTCTAGCCTTAGTGTAGGGAGATGCTTTAGTGGCTCAGTATGAGGCCACATTCACTAGGTTGTCCCGGTATGCACCGGAGTATGTGGTTGATGAGGAGTGGAGGACTCGTAGATTCATGTTGGGGTTGAGGCTCGAGATTCCGGACGTGATGGCTCTGAATCGGTATGATATATTCACTGAGGCCTTTGAGGCAGCTTCTAGACTAGAGAAGAGAAAGGGAGATCAGCTTGTGTCTAGGTAGCCCAGTAGGAGGCCGTGGAAGCCGCAGTATTAGCAGGGTATGTATAGGCCTCCCATATAGCAGGTTGTGTACAGGCCACCAGTTCAGCAGGGTTCTTTCAGGCCACAGGGGCAACAAAGTTATTATCAGCCTCAGTTTCAGCAGGGGTCATATCAGGTTCAGTCCCAGTTTAGGCCAGCCCAGTCTCAGGGTCAGTACAGGCCTAGTTTGGTAAGGCCTCAGCAGCAGGTTGGTTTAGCTGTTTCTTCAGCTCCTGGTTCTTCTAGGGGCAGTGTTAGTGCATCATCATTACAGTGTACACACTGCAACCGCACGGGGCATGTGGAGGCCGATTGCAGAGTGAAAGCAGGGACGTGTTTAGGTTGCGGCAGCAATCAGCACATGGCGAGGGATTGCCCTAGATATGCGAGGACTAAGGGTCGGACAGTGACTCAGGGTTATCAAGGCCGACCTGCGGCTAGTGCACCTCAGCAGCAGCGAGTCCAGGCTCGGGCCTACGCAGTTGACTTAGAAAAGATGACTGAGGAGACTGTAGTGGTAGAAGGTAACTTCCTTATACTTGATCAACTTGTTAAAGTGTTGATTGATTCTGGTGCTACGCATTCTTTCATTACTCCAACTTGTGTGCAATGTGTTAATGTGCAACCTGAAAGACTGCCTTATGTGGTTGAGATTAGTACCTCTTTGACTGATAAGTATATTACTGGCTTAGTATGTAAGAATTGTATAGTACATGTTAAGGGGTACAATTTTCCTTCGGACCTTATCTTATTTCCTATCCGGGGGTATGATGTTATCTTGGGTATGGATTGGCTTTCTATGTATGATGCCCAGTTGAATTGTAGAACCAAGGTAGTACGGTTTTGTTTGCTAGATCAGCCAGTAGTTGAGGTAGTAAGGAACCTGGGTGCTAAGACAAGTTTTGTTATCTCAACAACTAAAGCCGTTAAGTTGGTGAGTAAAGGGTGTTCGGGTTATCTAGCTTATTTGATTAACAAGCCATCTGATAAGCTACAGCTAGAGGAAGTCCCTATTATTCGGGAATATCCTAATGTATTTCCCGAGGAGTTGCCAGGGTTACCACCAGAGAGATATATGGAGTTTGTGATCAATCTTATTCCCGGTACTCAACTTATTTCTAAATCAGCGTAATGGATGGCACCAGCTGAGTTGAAGGAGTTGAAAACTCAGTTGCAAGAGTTATTGGAGAAGGGATTTATTCAGCAGAGTTCTTCACCTTGGGGAGCTCCTGTTTTATTTGTGAAGAAGAAGGATGGTACCTTGAGATTGTGTATTGATTATCGTGGTTTGAATCAGGTGACCATCAAGAATAAATATCCTTTTCCACTGATTGACGAGTTGTTTGATCAACTTCAGGGAGCCAAAGTCTATTATAAATTTGATTTGAGGCAGGGGTATTATCAGCTTCGGATTCGCACGGAGGATGTTCCGAAGTCTGCCTTTAGGACTCGGTACGGGCATTATGAGTTTGTTGTTATGCCCTTTAGAATAACTAATGCACCGGCAGCATTCATTGATCTTATGCATCGGGTTTTTCAGCCGTATTTAGACCAGTTCATGTTTATCTTTATTGATAATATCTTGGTCTATTCTAAATCTGAATCGAAGCTTGAGCAACATCTACGGCTTGTCTTACAGAAGCTGCAGGAGCATCAGTTGTTTGCCAAGTTCAGCAAATGTGAATTTTGGCTGCAACGTATATCTTTTCTTGGCCACATTATTACACAGAGCGGTATATCTGTAGATCCTACTAAGATTGAAGTGGTGATGTCTTCGAAACGACCAGAGAATGTTTCTGAAGTCTGTAGCTTTCTTGGCTTGGCGGGTTATTATCGTAGGTTTGTTAAGGACTTCTCGAAGATTGCTGGGCTACTTTCTAAGTTGACTCAGAAACGGACTATCTTTGCTTGGGATGAGAAGTGTGAGAGTGGGTTTCAGGAGTTGAAAAAGAGGTTGACTACTGCTCCAATACTCACTCTACCAGAGGGGACTGATAATATGGTTATTTATAGCGATGCATCCAAGGAGGGCTTGGGATGTGTTCTTATGCAGGATGGCCAAGTTATTGCCTATGCTTCCAGGAAGTTGAAGCCTTATGAGGCGAATTATCCGACTCATGATCTTGAGTTGGCAGTAGTTGTCTTCGTACTGAAGAAGTGGCGTCATTATCTGTGGGGCAGTAAGTTTGAGATTTTCACTGATCATAAGAGTCTGATGTATTTATTCTCACAGAAGGAGTTGAATATGCGCCAACGGAGGTGGATAGAACTTCTTGGAGATTATAATTGTTCTATCAATTATCTGCCTAGTAAGGCAAATGTTGTAGTAGATGCTCTCAGCCGGAAGGCGAGTGTTGCTTGTTTGGCTGTCAAGAAATGGGAGATTCTTGAGGAATTCACTTATTGGAGACCGGAGTTGACTTAGGTTGGGGTGATGTGTTCACATCTCCGTATACAGCCTTTATTATTGTCTCAAATCAGGGAAGCTCAGCAACTTGATGTTAAACTTCAGAAGATCAAGGATCAAATCACGGAGGATCAGTCTGACTTCAAACTACATGAGGATGGTATTCTTCGATTTCGGAACAAGGTTTGTGTTCCTGATGAACCGGGCTTGAGGTGAGGTATTCAAGAAGAAGCTCATAATTCTAAGTACACTATTCATCCCGGTGGAACCAAGATGTATCGGGATTTAAAGCAACACTACTAGTGGAATAATCTGAATAGGGAGGTTGCTCAGTTCGTGTCTAGATGTTTGACTTGTCAGTGAGTGAAAGCCGAGAATCAATGACCTGCAGGGATACTTCAGCTGTTGGCTATACAAGAGTGGAAGTGGGAGCATATTATGATGGATTTCATCACTGGTTTGCCTAGAACTCCCAGGGGTAATGATGCAGTTTGGGTTGTTGTGGATCATTTGACGAAGACAGCTCATTTTATTTCAATGAGGATGGGAGATGAGGTTACAAAGTTGACGGGTCTTTATTTAGATCAGATTGTTAGACTTCACGGGATTCCATCTAGTATTGTCTCAGATCGAGATCCTCGATTTACTTCTCATTTGTGGGAGAAACTTCAGGAGACCTTGGGTACTTAGTTGAACTTCAGTACCGCGTATCATCCACAGACCGACGGTCAGTCTAAGTGAACTATTCAGATTCTTGAAGATATACTTAGAGCTTATGTTCTGGACTTCGGGAAGAACTGGGAGAAACATCTACCACTTGCCGAGTTTGCCTATAACAATAGTTATCAAGCTACTATTGGGATGGCACCTATTGCAGCTCTTTATGGTCGTAAGTGTCGTTCACCTTTGTATTGGGATGAGGTAGGGGAGATAAAGACTATTGATCCGACTATTATGCCAGAGCTTCTAGAGAAGATTGAGAATGTTCAGTTGATCAGGCAGAGAATGCTTACGGCGCAGAGTAGATTCAAGAGTTATGCTGATAAGCGTCGTAGGGACTTGGAGTTTGTAGTTGGAGATCGGGTTTTCTTGAGATTGTCTCCTCGTAAGGGGTTTGCTCGTTATGGTAAAGGTGGAAAGTTAAGTCCGAGATTTGTTGGACCGTTTGAGATTACTGGTAGGGTTGGTAAGTTGGCATATCGGTTGGCTTTATCGGAGAACTTCTCTAATATCCACGATGTATTTCACGTGTCTAATTTGCGGAAATATAATCTGAATCCTTCTCATATTCTTGAGCCAGAGCCATTACAACTTCGTGAGAATCTGACTTATGACGAGCGTCCAATTCGTATTCTTGATCAGATGGAACGAGAGTTGAGGTCCAAGAAGATTCCGATGGTTAAGGTGTTGTGGAAGCATCACGGTATCGAAGAAGCTACTTGGGAGAGATGAGTATTCTTGAGCCAAAGCCGTTACAGCTTCGTGAGCATCTGACTTATGACGAGCATCCGATTGGTATTCTTGATCAGATGGAACGAGAGTTGAGGTCGAAGAACATTCCGATGGTTAAGGTGTTGTAGAAGCATCACGGTATCGAGGAAGCTACTTGGGAGAGACGAGATCAGATGCAGCAGCAATACCCAGATCTGTTCAGTACATCAAGTAAGAATTTCGAGGGCGAACTTTCTTTAAAGGGGAGAGAATGTGAAACCCCACTTTTCTATCCTGTCTCGTTTTGCATGAATTAACCTGTCTATGTGCTATGTGACTTTGAATGTGGTAATTTTGATATCAATACTCCTAGAACATGCTAAACGTGGATTCATGAAATTTTTATCAAAAACGGAGTCAGAAATTTTATCATCGATTTTTAATGAATAGTATTTTCGAAACACGTCTGCTAAAATTTTGAAACTGGTCTTTTTAATCCTTCTAGACCTAGTCCGCGGATTTTAATAGACCTATGTTTGATTAAAACGGTTTTAAAATTGGCTTAGGAATTTATTAGGGTTTTTACACCGACTTTTGTAAAAATCGAGTTTTAAGCCGACTCGGGTGAAATTGTTTGATTGTAAAACTTCTTGTCACCTAAAAATAACCTACTTGAGCTATCTTGGGTGTTGAATAATTGTTTGGAACTTTGGTGATCAAGAAAATGCATTTAAAGTCAACAAAACACAAAAATACTAAGTTACTTCAACTTTGACTTTATTTAAAATGTTGACCTTTAAGCTTATATCATCAACACACATTGCAAAAGCACAAAAACACCTTCCATTTCACACACATAGCCGAGAGGCCATAGGAGAAAAAAGCCAAGGAGTTTTCAAGGTTTTCAAAGCAAAATTTCAAAGAAAAACCTAGTTTTTATCTGTAGAATTTCGTGCCGAGTTGGATTTCGCTTGTTGGGCACGCATTGCACGCATTCCTAGGCTTTTATCGCATCAAAGATGAGAGAAAAATTCTAGATCTCAAAGCTAATCTTTTGTGTTTTTGCGTAGAATTGATTATCGAACCATTAGAAAGTTATTCTAATGTTAGATTATTGCTCCATGCATGCTAGGGATCATTTATATGTAATCCTACAAGATTTGAACAGTTGTAGCATAATTGTTTATTTTCAGGTATTTAAAGTTGATTAATTTGGTAAATGTTGATTATTTTGAGTTGTGTTGAATGGAATCGATTGTCGTCCATTTCTAAAAGTTTGATAGTTACGTGGTAGCGCCGTTGTAATGCCGAATTTTCGATTGTGATGTCCGTGATAAAATCCTGAAATTTCAGCCATGACACACTGGGGTTTTAGGGTTGTTGGGCATGATTTGGATGTGTTTTAGTTGGTTTCCGAGAGGGCTAATGTAGTAGATTGAATGGGTGAGTGATAGAATCTGATTTGGAGTTGTTTGGATTAGTAGAATGTAAGATATGATTATTTGAAATTTAGGTTGTCTTTCTTTAAAATGTTAGATTATGACTTTAGTTGATCAGGGGTGGTTTGAGTGATTGAATTGTGAGTTGATGATGGGTAAACTAGGGTTTGATTGTGTGTTTAATGCATGTTCGGTTAGATGGCCTACTTTGTCATCTAACTTAGTTATTTGTTGTTAAACTGATTATTGATGTTACTATGATGATAATATGATTATTGATGGTTATTGATTGATGATTGATGCCGGGAGATAAGCAGTTATACTAGACTATCCTCCTGTGAATGATTGATGTTTATTATTATTGCTGAGTCTTTGGTATGTGTGTGCTACCTCTCGGGCAGCATCGGGTTGTTGGGTTGATAACGGCATGACTACCAGAGACTGCCTCCAGCTCGCATGACGGAAGTGTCATGGAGGGAGAGGTTATTGGGGTACCTCGGGTGCATGAGTTTATGAGAGTCATAAGAAGGCTGTTATGATCATGATGGCATTTGGAGGTACACCAACTAGTGTATCCTTTATAGAATGGTCATTATAGATTATGTGATGATATTATTATTGATGTTATTGTGTGTTTACTTGCTCAAATGATTATTTCCAAGGAGTATAGTGAGTACTGTTAGAGATCTATCGGATCCTCACTAGGCTTATTTTATATAAGCTCACTCTCTATTATTGCATGCCTACAGGTGTACTTTCGCAGGATTACAGGTACGTGCCTTCTGAAGAGGAAAATGTGGAAAATATGCCTTACGTGGGTGAGTCTTATGTTTCGGAGTCTTATCCTTGATGTTGTATTGTTTTACTATCTTGTAAATTCACTTAGTAGACTTTTATATACTTTGTAGTTTATAATGTATAAGATGTTGAAAAGATAATGAATTAGTTGATGCTATCTTAGTAGTCTTTCTTTTGTCTATGTATAGGTTGCTAGGTTGGTTCAGTATATTTTGAAATGTATATTAAGGTTCATGTATTATGTTAGAACGGAGGCGTATAACAAAGAATGATTATGGTGTAATATGGTTATGATGTATGTTGTTATTTTATTGAGGAGTTGTTTGTTATATGGTTTATTGAGTTGATGTATGATGTTCTATTGAGGTTGGTTTAAAACCTCGGTGTCCTATTTACTGTCATTATACTGCAAAAATTCCGTTGCGTCCTGACTGATTATAGGAGGGGTCGAGTTGGGGCGTGACACTTATCTTAAAAGCCTTGCTAGGATAAATCATAAAACCTTGCCTATCCTTCTGAGGAGAAGACTTTCCTCTAACTAGGTTAGACTGCCTCTTACGAGCAGGTAACCTACCTTCTAAACCATGCTCCACTAGACTTTCTTATAAGCCACCTTTGAAAAAGTGAAAATCGGCTAAGGAAGAATGAGAAGAATGTGGGGAGAAAGCGATCTCATTCAATAATTTTTGGGGTTGGACGTTCATCATTTCTTACACCACTACCGGTAGAGAAGATAAAGGCTATTCCTATCAAAGACCGTATTTTTCCAAACACCGTATTCCACCAAAACCATTTACTACACAAACAAGGACTTGATTAGCTCCTATTAGACGTTAATGTCTAAGTTCGTAACTTCTTGATGACTTTTTTACCTTAATTAACAGATAGTTGTAGTAATAAGGCTTCTTCAAGGAAAAGAGAAGAGGCAGATTCAATCCCAACAATTCCCATCATTGGTGTATTAAGCAGAAGATGGGGCAGGGCTTTAATGCCCATTCCCTAGCCAACTATCTTTCCTTCTAAGACTGATAAGACTGTTCCCATTAAGGCAAATCAATTATTAATGTCCAATCAATAGCAATAATACTGTGGCACTTCTTCTGACTTTCTTGTTGAGCATAAAACTTCTGGAGGATTTGATATGGATGTCACTTGCTTGCTCTAGAAGAAGCTGCAATTGAATCAATTAGCTGTGAACGAATCGGATGTTACAAGAAAAGAATAAGGACTTTGGTTCTTTCTTTTGTCGATTATGCCCATTGCAAGAGGTTAGGCCTTCTTAGAAAGAATACGAGATTAGAGTCTAATATAATATGTCCATTTTGAAAGAAGGAACTGCACATGAATAGGCTATTCCTTACGCCTTCAAGGAGGAAACGGGAATGGCACATATGAGTAGCTGTCACAAATCGAAGGGGAAAGAAAAAGTTAATCTACGAGTAGGGAGGGAAGAAGATGATTCAGCTCTTAGCCAATCTTTTTCTTTTTTTTGCTGATTCCTCTCAATGAAATATGGCATGTTGCACTAAGTTACTTACGAATGTATGCATGCAGTCCGGGAACACTTTGGGGTTAACACCCATCCGAACAAGTAGAGTCAATAGTTCAGCATTTAGGCCGTAACATTTAGCAACAAAAAAATCTTTAACCCAACAAGTGTTGTCTGAACCAAGTTAGATAATTTCCTATCACTAGGCTCACCAACCAATCTGGACTTTGATTCTTATTATTCCTCCCGGATATCAAAACAAACCATAAGGATTGTTTCCAGCCATGAGTTTCCCTATGACATAAGCACTCTTGGGTGGGGTGGGCCATCATCCGTTAGGTCTTTGAGTGCCCGTCGTACCATGCAGTTGGTGCACTAGGCTGATCAAGACTAGGCTTTTCAGATTTGGGACCTGCGCCAAGCTCGGCCTACCAGCTCTTAGTGGTTTACGTTCGGTCGTGCTTAGTAGCAGCTCAAACAAAGAAGAGTCTGGTCCGGTCTGAATTCATGCACGGCCTGCCCGTCTACTACTAGGTCTGGGAATGACGCTAGGCAAGGGCGCCGCTATGCCCCTTAATGAATCGAATGGTCTATCAACCTTCAATTGATTCTGACAGCCGGCATAGATCTCATGAGACTCGCCCACTAAACCTATGAAAAAAGTCCTACCCTTTTCCTTCGCTACTAGGAAAGTAAACAACTTCTATTAGCGCTGGACCTTGAGTTGAATTAATCGTGTCATGTGCAACGTCCATCAATGATGGCTCATTAATGTCCATTGATTTAGACTCATTCCCTCTTCTCAACTATGAAAAAGATTGAGAGGGGCCCGAACGAAACCAAGAATGAAAACGAAAGCCCTTCGATTCACTACCCATTCTATCTTAAATAAATAAAGCTCGCCCTCGAGCCCTAGCCAGTCGGCAGGGTCTTTCCTTGTAATTCTGTTCGCACCACGAGAAAGACGAATGGAAGAGGTATGCCCAGTGCACGGAGGATTCGTTGAGAGTTTGTCTCGGTAGGGAACTGTATGATCTTTTCCCCTATTGTGTTGAATCAACAAAAAAAGAGGTCAGTGCTATGTCCCCTATTGTTTGATCCAATATTGACCAGAGACGAGCCCCGACTTCCATAGGTCCTTGGTTTGACCTCCCGTAGTGATCCTTGCTTTAAGAAAGTAGAGCAGGGCCAATTTCTCGTACTTGCTCAGTGTGCCCCCCTTTCTTCGAGTGCCCCACCCGGTTCACTGGGCTGTTGGCCTACCAAGCACTTGCCCGCTGATCCTGCCGCCTACTTGGCATGCGAAGCACTCGTTATCCTGACTTTTCTCTCTACTGGGGCCCTCCCATTGCTGATGCCATAAGCTATGGCAGCTCTAGCTCGCACAGGGGCCCGCCCTGCGAGGCTAGAGTGGGCTCAGTCGTCAGCCTCCATTCGAAGTATGTTAGGGGTTCTTTCACTTTTGCCAGATCTAGAGAGATACTACAAGTCCTCCATCCCAGATTCCATTGTCGCAACCATCTGGTTCACCGGTACTACCTAAAAGTCTTATGCTTATGGTACTCTTACTGATGGTTTGATTATCTTGGACCACGAAGACCCCAGTCGTGCTTCTGGTTTCTATTCCCATCATCATATTGATAATAAATCTCCTCGTGCTCTACCATAAGAACTTGGAGTCCGTATCATGGTAACGATAACGTAAGATTGTGATTCTTGCTCAAAAAACAGACCGAACGCATGTGAGTTATTGGCTAGTCCAACTCGGCAGCATTTATGAGTCGCTCGTTCAACTTTCCCTCAGAGACAGGGTCGAGAAGTACCATGCATGGTTGCCCCTAGTCCTTTCCTTAGTGTGAGCCTTATTTTATTAGTTTAGTAAAGTCAAGTTTGGCTCCCTGGATAAAAAAAGGGAAGACTTCTGCAACGGGCTATGCCACCTAAACCAACTGAGGGAAGTCGCATCCGTCTCATCGCAAGCACCTACAATGTCATGATCCCATTCGTTTACCCTTTTTTTCTTTGGTAGTTTAACGGACGGTAGCCCTTTCAACAAGAAAATGTATAAATATAGAAATTTCTCTGCCATTTGGATCGGAGAATTTATGGAGGAAATTGGGTTTTAAATTCCCATAAATCGCACGATTATATAACCAAAGGGAATAGGCCACGCCTAAAATCATCCCAAGCTCTGCTAATGTGGCTACTAAGCTATTTATTTGGAAAACTCCTACTAAGATGAGAAATTCCCTGATAAAGTTGCTTGTACCAGGTGAACTCATATTGGCCAAAGTCGAAGAGAAGAAAATGGTAGGGAAATTCGACATGGTGCTCACTGAACCTCCGTAATATCTAACAAATCGAGTCTTATGTCGGTCATATAGAACACCAACACATAGAAAAAGGGCTGAAGAAACCAGTCTATGACTTGACATTGGTAGAATGCTACTTTCAATTCCCTGTATTTTTGATAGAGCCAAAAATTCCCCCACACTGATCGGAGTACGTTGATTACCCCCAGAACCATACAAGATAGTTACCACCTATCATACGACTTTCTAACTTAGCTTCTTTTTCAGGTCGTTCCGCTCTATTGATCGATGGTAGTATAAGAGATCTGTAACCCCCCAAAATTATTTACATAATAATGGTTCCTGCTTCCTACCCATAGTTAGCATGTATCTCCCCGGGTCATACTTGAGTATCACATTGTAGACTCCCGCCCCAACTCTATCTTCCTTACCAGTGAACCGAAACATAGTGCATAGGTGTTATTCGATGCAACGGGGATGAGACGAGGTGACATAAATGCTGCCCTTCGTCTCGATAATATGGAACTTCTCAACAGCTCCCGTTCTTGTATGGGGTCCTATCGGGATAGGTATGCCTAGGCCTTTCCCCTCCCCCTCCCTCTATAAGACCTTCTTTCCCTCGCGGGAAAGATAAAGAAGAGAAGAAAGGATTCCTTTTTTTCTTTCATGTGAGCGGGGTTGGTGGGGCTTGTATCGAAAGGTCTTTCGTGCTATACACCACGTTAAGAAAGACCAACCTCCTTTGTACCTTAGTCTTTTTTTACCTCAAAAGAGAGGGCCTCCTTGTGATGCTACAGACCATTGTCTGAAGTGCAAGGGGAAAACTCGGACTCGGATAGAATAGGATTGTGCATGCCGGGCGCGTCGGGTGTCATGTCATGGCCGAGTTTACCGTACCTCTGGCCCTTAGGCCGTAATATTTTGTTACGTTCTACCGTTGTTACGCCAGAAATCAAAGGTTTCACACGAGATCTGTTCTGCGGCGTGGTGGTGTAACACCCCGATCCCTCTCGAGACCGGGAGTTCTATCAATCAATCTAATCACAACCCAATTCCAAACCCGGGCAAAATTTAGGGAAAACGGACGGAGTCTCCCCTGTTTCTAGGCAAAAAGCAAACCTGCAACAGCATATAAATGGACCAATACCATGTCCAAACATTCAACCACCTCAAGGCCATCCGAGCCTTGTTCTCAACAAGCAACCACAAGCAAATATACATACATTTTCAAGTACTAGACTATTCTAACTCTTCCTTTAACCATACAAACATGCTTAGTAATTAACCTACACCAACGTATTGCATAAGTTAGACTATCATATCTTTCTATCTTTTTCCTTTGTCATTACAAACATACATTGAAATTAAGCTACATTAACTAAATACATAATCTAACTTATCAAACCACCTCCACAATCTAATGAAACTTAAATTACATCCCTTTTGACATTAAATACATATAATACATAAAAGCATACATCATTTCAACTTTGACAACTCAAGTCACATAGGCACGCAAGACAACTCTTCAAGCACGGACTTTCACGAAATCACGAACTTTCCAGCTAATATGGCATTTCTTGAAATGTGGTGGTGAGGAGTGAGTATACACAACACGTATACTCAGTGAAGGCAAGACAGATATCGAGTTGGAGAGAAAGAAGTTCGTGCAATGCAAATAGGCAGTTAATCAATACAATCAATAAAAAGGTATTCAATATAAACAACAAAACAATAAACCGTTTAGGAAAGCATTAACATAACCAATCAAAGCTATACCACACTTTGAAGGCTATGGTTCACTCGAGCGAGTAATGTACCGATCACGATTCCGATGACTTTAACGATGACGCGCCGGCCCAAACCACCTTATAACGCCAGTTTGGAATACCCCGGAAGTATCCATCAATCTACGACCCAAATCTCCCTGAGAGGCAACCCAAGCGAGAAGAGGGAATAGCAACGGAGCTAGAGCAACCAACACTGGCAACCCGAGGCTACCCAGAGAGGCCCATCACTCACGTGCGGGACACTATGCAATGCAAGACTCGATACAAGGTGATAAACGAGCGATATCAAGCAATCTCAACAATTGATAAACATTTCAATCAATAATCAACTCTAACAAGCGTAATAAGCATTAAAAAATATTTGCAATCAAACAAGTAACAAGAACAACACCAACTAACAATAACAAGCAATAACAAGTATTCTATAGGCATTATAGGCATTCTATAGGCAACATAAGCATTCTATAAGCAATATAAGCATTCTATAATCAATATAAGCATTCTATAGGCAACATAAGAATTCTACAATCAATATTCTATGAAAACACACAAAATCACAAAAATGACCCCAACTTCAAAACACTACTACTTTCAAACGAGCCACGAGCTTTGGAAACCGACTTCACCAATCCTCCTAGGTCACTATAAGGCACGTCTAAAGACCTCGAAACCCTACTTAACCCTAGAATTCACGCAAAGCCCCGATTTCCCCCTTTGCTCGTTTGAACTACAGCTACCTCAACCGATCACCCAACCAATGTCATAACTGCACCAAAAGTGCTTCCATGGCATACTACGACAATGCCTTCACGCAAAATGAGGAAATACCAAACTTGACAGGAACAACCCCAACATAAACCTTGATATTTTTCCCCGTTTTTCCATTACACAAACAAAATAAACCACGCATTTTAGCATTTAAGCATATTTAGCACCTTTTTGCATCAATAGAACGCAACTCGGAAGCAAAATTTCGAACGAGGGTTTACTATTCACATTTTTTCACTATTCAATCAACATTTGAAATACAATAATCAATTTTAACCGCAGAAATTGCTAAAAACTTACAAAAGTAAGGTCTACTAACATCATAGAACATATTTCAAGCAACAAAACGAATTAAACAACATTCTATACGCAATTTCTAAAAATTAAAGTCTTGACATCATATTTTCTAATGCACAAATAACGATGCATCCCTCACTTTAGCTGCTAATAGACGCTAGGAAAACAACATTAGAAGCCTCGGAAATGATCCCGTGTAAGCCCTCGCAAAGATTTGAAGATTTGAAGTTGAAAATTCTTTTTTTTCTTTTCTCCTTGAACTCTTGGTTTTCTCTCTTTATTTTTCAACTTTTCGTTTGTTTTTCTATGTTATTTTATGCTTATAAAAGATGACAACAATAGTTAATGGTCAAGGCTTCGGTCAACCCGCTAAACCAAAACAGTTATGCGCGACCTTACAAAAACGGCCATAACTTCTTCTAGAAAACTCCAACTCACGAACGGTTTGAAGCCTCAGAAACTAGACTCATAGAGCTTTCCAACCATATATAATTTGCTACCTAACTCTTCCCCAATTGGTTAAGATTTAATTCCAAAGTTGACCCAAAATTTGACTAACTTAACATTGCATTTTTTTTATTTCTAATCGCAAGTTTTCCCATTATTAAACATTTCAAAAATTCCCACCTTGTCCTAGTTGGTCAATGTAGATGAAAAGTCAACTAGTTTGGTCAAAGAAGGTGAAAGGTCAATAAAATGCAATTTAAATGAACTTTAAATGCTATTGGGTACATGCCAAGTTCGGGGTATCACAAGTGGCAGGACCACTAAGGGAATGGCTCCAGGTATAGATATGGTTAAATCTGCAGGGGTCATACAAATACATAGGCCCCTTCCCTTATCTTTTTGTGGTTTAGAAGGCGCTTTCCGATCTATGGCCCCTTGGCGCGAAGGGTTAGGTAGGTAGTATGGGCCCTTTGACTTCCAGCTATGTGTTGTGCAACTCCCGCGAAGCAAATGAAGGGAAGCTCAAAGAGCTTACGCTTACTCTCAACCTCTTTGATTGGTAGGCGGGTGGGCTAAGCCTCCTACTTAAGATTCAATTGATAAGGTTAATTTTATGTTGTCGTGATGCTTTAGTTAGGCCGACTACTATAGGCTAGCTACTTATAGCTTCTATAGTGGCCCTTTCACTTTGGCCTAGTTTTAGTTTGTATTGGTACTGAATGAGCATATCAAACAATGGCGAGCAGTATAAGCCCTTCTCCAGCCTGGGAAAAGCAACAAACTCTATAAGCTAAGGCTTTGTTCACCTTTGGACACGAACATTATTCCATTCTCAGCGGAAACTCACCTTAGGGATTGAACGACAATAAGATAAGTCAACGTTCAATCTAAGATAGGGCTGAGCGCTGATAACTTGTAGTGAATAGCCCCCTTATGAAACCAATCGAAAGCAGCCTTTGGTACTTAAGTAGTTAAGGTTTGGTACCCTTGCAACTATGATAGAAAGTCGTTTGCTTGTTGCCAAACCCTTCGCCTTTCTTTTGAATCAAAGTAGGTTGTGACTCTTGTATTTTAGTCGGTCGGGGAAAGCGACCGCTTCGTAGACAGCTTCGCTTCCTCATCGCTTCTTTCAGGCAACTCCTTTCTACTTTACTTGCTTCTCTAGCGCTTGCTTGCGAGAAGGCTTAGAGTCCTTTTCACTAGGTCCAAAAGCTTCCCAAAAGATTTGATTCAACAAAAATCCCGCATATTGAGCACAACTAATATGCGGCTACTGCTAGGCGATCATATCATGCCATAAAACACTTTTATATGTATAGAGAGATCTCCTAGATATACAGATAGAATAGATGTTTATGGATAGACAAACATTCCATTTATTCTTAGTTTTTCGGCAGAAAAAGCTCATCGATCCAAATGAATCATTCTTCTGGTCTCTCTTCGCTCCCCGCTCCGAAACTGATCCATGGCACAGCACCTATTCGCTTCGAGGGAGGGAAGGCAAAGAAGTTTAGTTCATGAGACCGCAGCAGAGTGGAGTAGCCGCGACACTAAGTTCCTTAACTTAGCTGGATCTGGCTGGTGCCACTTAAACGGTAGGTAGGCGGCGGATGTGTGACATTTGGAATAATGAGTGATCAGTTCCCCTGTAGATCATGGCCTTACCACTTGGTCCACGATGGCCAGCGGGGGATTCGGTATAGCAACTAACGTTCGTTTGGGCTGCGCGTTCCCGTTGGACTTGACACATGTTAGCTGTAGGAAGTATGGTTCTGAAATTGACTTCGGTTAGCCAGTTCAAGCTCAACTCCTCATTTTATGTTACCAGACCTACAGGTCAGGCTGGGGCTCTGAGCTCTTTCTTTCTATGTGGGATGATACCGGGGAGAGAAGGAAATGCGTCGAGGCGGCGAACAAGAAAACTACATTTTGGCTTTTCCGTCCATGAGATGAGCCCAGTGCATTGGACCGATAGGATGGATAAGAGAACTGAGCTAGCCT
Source organism: Ehretia macrophylla (assembly GCA_037974665.1). Taxonomy (NCBI): domain Eukaryota; kingdom Viridiplantae; phylum Streptophyta; class Magnoliopsida; order Boraginales; family Ehretiaceae; genus Ehretia; species Ehretia macrophylla. The sequence continues at coordinate 52,037,739 of CM075782.1, forward strand.
AAAAAGTCTTGGGCATTCTACGTACGATGTAGACTCCATCAGATACATATCGATTTCTTTCTAATGGATCAAGAATAGATAGTTGTCCCATCGGTAGATAGAGATAGGAGATTTCCCCTTAATCTTGATAGATTCCCTCTCTATCTTTTTCGATCCAACAGAACGTATTAGTCTATCTATCAATCATGTTGAAAATAGCACGTTCATATCGCTTTTCGTTCATTTCTGCCACAAAAACATAATCGCCATAATAAGAAGTAGGTGAAGTAGCTATAAGTACTCATTTCACGCCCTTGAATTCTTATTCACGAATGAATTGAGAAAGTCAACAGAAATATTCGATTATGACTTCGTAGAGCCGGTGCTGCTCTTGCCTGCGCGTAGGGTCGTCCCCCACTCCCATCCCGTGGCGCTAAGGGGCCTTTGTTTTTGGAACAGACGGCAATGTTTTGCTGACGCCTTGAATCAAGCTTTTATTGCGACATGCTATGTTTTCTCCCCCATTGCTAGTAGATTGATAGGTCGTATGCCCGGCACACATGTTTTGGCCTTGTGTGTCCATAACTCAAACTAGGTGACCTAACGGCCGCCGCTCGACTAAACATACCAATAGTCCCCAGATTCATATGAGCTGCTGAGGAGTAAGCAATGATCTTCTTAAGATTGATCTGTCTTAAAGTGGTCGAGGAAGTATATATTATAGCAATCGCGTTTAAAGCATAAATGAAAGGAGTGGAACAAAGTGTCACTTCGGGAAACATGGGTATTGAAAATCTTAAAAACTCGTAGGTTCCCAATTTTAAAGGAATTCCTACCAAGATGACGGATCCTGCCGTAGGTGCCTCTACATGAGCTTTGGGTAACCAAATATGAACTGGTACCATAGGCACTTTGACAATGAAGGAGGCAAAAGAAACAATCCATAGAAAGATTTGGCACTGCTCACAAAATTCTGTGGTTAATGATATTTATAAATCGGTTGTTCCTGTTTGGAGAAGAATCAACATAATAACTAATAGCATAAAAACAGATCCAAGTAAAGTATAAAGGAAAAACTGATATGCTGCCTTGATCTTTCTTCGTCTCGATGCCCTATCGTTCATACCCGATTGCATCCACCCACACTACATAGTAATGTGACTAAAGGTCAATGAAGGAGAAAAGAGAGAGCCTTTAACTTAAAGTGGTCCAGTCACAAAAAAAGTGCCGAATGACGCTTTACCGAATACGATGACTGTCACGCCCCAACCCGGCCTATAAAGGTTAGACTAGCGTGTGATCTAAAGTTCAGGACACGTCACATACTTAACTGATTATGAAGATTTAACACTTAACGTTTTGGCCTAAACTCTAAAATTTTTCAGAAAACCGGCAGCATAACAGCTGTAATTGGGCTATTTGGTTTGACCTAATTCTCTAAACGCCTCAATTTTTCCAATCATTAATCCAATTCCATTAAGGACTCCTATTTGTCACCAACCGATTTGCCTACTAGTTTATCTTGAAAGTCTCGTTTGGTTAATAAGCCTAACATGATAACTATGTCCCGTTTATTTGTCAATTTCCTATCAGGCGAGTACCTATTATCCTTTAGTTTGCAAATGAGCACCTAAGTGAAATTAGATAGAATTAACTTAGTTGATTGTTCATCTAGTGGTTTGAATACCTATGATAACTACTAATTAAGAAAACGAAAGCAAACAACCAAATAAAAGTTCGTCCGGTTATAGATAGTACAATCCCAGAATTAGACCCAAATTACAACGGGGTCATTTACATCAATAAAATGAATAGTTTGCAATCAAACACAACATCCATATAGCAACTACTTTCAGGCAAAGCACAAAAGCACGTAGGGACAAGCAATCATTCCAAGGAATCATCGTTAGGCACATCGTCCTCGGGTACCTGATCATGATCTTCTTCACCTGAGATAATAAAAGAGGGTGAGTCCTTATGAACTCAGCGAAGGGGAACGAGAAATAGGTTTTGAAACTCATTTTCTGGTTCAACTTATGAAAACTCGTTTTTTGAAAACATGTCACGTATTACAAATAATAAGGTACACATATATATGAAACAAATCGAGTAACGGATACAAAGTAAGGGAACAGAAATACCAGTCTTTCCTTCCCGAGGTTCTCTAGGAACCAAGCGAGAGTACTTACATATAAGTACAGGAATAGGAATACCAGTCTTTCCTCCCCGAGGTTCTCTAGGAACCAAGCGAGAGTACTTATACACATAGTAAAAAGGATACGGTGAGCATTTGCTCTCAATATCAATTTCGATTCATTTGGTGCGGCCGACTTCAATAATCAACTTATCGCTCCCAATTGGGTGTACTCCGAATGTACCCCGAAACCTACGACCCAACTCTCCGAGGGTGGAATGCTAAGCGAGAGAGGGAATTGGACCATGGTAGTCACAGGAGAACCGACAAGCCCTATGCCGCCCGGCATTCGTGAAACGCTACCATGCCACAATGAAAGGTTGCAACCTCGTATGCAATGCACATTTATAACATTTAACATATCACATTAGGAGGACAACAAAGTAGGTTGCCTCCGAGCAAGTATATGATCACATTTTGACATATTGGCATATAAGGCGTTGTAAGAACATATAATCATTTCATATATCCATTTGAAAGCAATTAAACTTTGACGGGCAGCCAAGTAATCATGTTCAAATAAACCATTGAATATCTTTTAACAATTCACATTAGGAGGACAACAAAGTAGGTTGCATCCGAGCAATTTCAGGATCACATATTGCCAAGTAAACGAACGAGGCATGCTTGACATGAAATTTCACTTTGTAGAACACATAGAGTCATATGAACATTAAACAGGCAGCCATGTAACACATGCAAGTCAAGCCATATAACTCAATTCGAAGTCAACGTAATCAAGTGATACGATTATTCAACATGCAACAACATCTACGTCGGTTCGGATGCAAGAAAAGCCTATTTGTCAACATGCAATGAACAAAATTACATTTAAGCTTATAAGACATTTACGGGCAGCCCACTAAGCATATAATTTCCACACAATATCCAAATGATCAACACTTAGCAAGACTACCTAATCATTAGGGTTTCCGTTTCATGCTTAACCATGTGATTACACCCTAAGTCAACTCAAGTTCATTCTCAAGTCATGCATCATTCAATTCAAACATCTTCAAGTACTCAAAACAGTCCACACAACATCCCAACACCACAATTCCAAGCAATTAGCACCACAAGAGAGGTTACAACAATTTTCCAAGCATATAGCTAAGTGAAACCTTTACTGCAATAGGCTATTTTCTCACAATCAATAGGATAATCAAACAATCTCCAAATCCAGTGAATAAGATGTCAAATTAAATCTTAAGAAGTTAAATAAAATTAGAAACAAACCTTGCATCCATTGGAGTTCAGAATCATTAGTTATGGATGAAACAGTGAGGTAACACAAAACTGTCCAGATTTGCACACTTTTCAGAAATTGACGTTTTTGTGGTCCTTAGGGTCAGTTTTAGCTTTGGTCCATTTCTGACAAAATTGTCCAGAACTGAGAAATATAGTAGTACACCAAATTTCATACATTTTGGACAATATTTACTAAGTCAAATATGGTTCGTTCCACAAGGTCAGTGCATCTGCCAAAACCTGCTTCATTTCTCCAGATTTCCAGATTTGGTCACATTTTAAAGATTTGCCATTTTGAGGACCTTAGAGTCAAAATTAGCTTATGCCTATTTCTGGGAAACATGTCCAAAACTTTCTAAACTAGTGACCTACCAACTTTCAAGAATTTTAAATATCATTTTCTTAGCTAAACTTACCTCGAACAGACTGGTCAGAGAGCTGTCATCCATTTCGACTTCACCTAGCATCATTTTCAAGCCAAGATCTTGCCATGCATGGTTGTTTAAGCTTATGAACGACCATATAGCTCAAGTACAGAATCAAATACACACATTTATGAGCATGCATGTGAGTTTTTAAAGAGTTTTCAAAAGGTTTTAACCCTCACCTTTGCAATCAACCCAAAAAATGCTCAAAACCTTGTTGAAGCTCAAATCTCTTCTTCTTCTTGCTTAGCCGAGATTCCAACTAGCTTTTCTCTATTTTTCCTAGCTTAGTGATCAATCTCTTAGCACATGCATGAGGTTAGAACAAGAAGAAAAGAAATGGAAGCTTAAAAACTCACCAAGGCCGAAAATGGTGACTCAAAATGCTTGCATGTGTGTTTCTTGCATCCTAGCTTGCTTGGGTGAGTTTCTTTGCTTGTGGTTTGTCTTGATGCACCATAGGATGATGAAGATGAGCTAAGAGGTGGAGAGAACTCAGCCAAAACCGAAATGGAGAGAGAGAGTGAGAGGGAGAGAGAGAAAATGTGAGGAAAGTGAGAGAAATGAGAGAAAAATGAGGCTTTTGCAAAAGTTGATGCATATGTTGGCCTTGGGCATGCAAAAATTCAGATTTGTGTCATCTTTTGAATTGTTTTAACATGTGTGTAAGAGAATGTTGGGTATTTAGGGATTTTAGGTAGAATAGAATATAGGATATGTTTAGAGGTTTGTGAGATTTTGTCTTGTAGTGAGTTTAAAATATAATATTTAGGTGTTAGTGGATTTTGTAGAGATTTGAATTAGGATTATAATAATAGTTAGTGGTGTTTGTAGGATTATTTTATAGTCTAGTGCTTTGTGTAGGATTCTTTATTGATTAGCGCGCGGGCACGCTTTTCTAAGTCTAGGGCACGCACTACGAGACACACACAGAAATCAATACATGGCATGAATCACGAGGTAGACACGAACTACGAGGTAAGACACGGACTTCAAGACTAATGCACGCAATCCTAGGTGAATGCACGTAAACCAATACAAGGCACGTAATTCAATGCAATGCACGCAAATCGAGGTACAACTCTTAAACCTAGGTTAAGGTACGCAGTTTAAGGTTAGGGCACACGAAACGAGATAACGCACGTACATCGAGGTCAGGGCATGTATTTTTAGGTACCGCGCGTGAGTCGGGGATTAGGGCACACTATTCTAGGGCAAGGCACGTGTGACGAGGTAAGCACGAAAACCAAGACAGGACACGTAATCCAAGGTCGGTCATATAATTAGGGGTCTATGCCACGCAAATCAAGGTAACACATGTTATTCAGGGTTGGGCCTCATATCCTCCCCTCCTTAAAAGAATTTCGTCCCGAAATTCATTCTTGCCTATTGAGGTCATTTAGACGGATTCTGACCCTTGTTATTCTTCCTACTCTGGTTTGTCCCGTGTTTGGTGATCTCTTACCTTAACCAACTCACTTCCTATGTTTCTCCAATCATTTAGTTCGGTGTGACCTCTACATTTATAGTTCTTTTCTTTGAACGACTCTATTCTCCATTTGATCTTAAGGTCAAGTTCATTAACTAAGGTTAGAGTCTTCAAGCATAGTCATCAAAGTTGCATCGGTATTCTAACAATAGAACTATAACTCCAAAATCATGACTCATGTTGTGTCAATCTCGCATTCATACCTAAAAAGGAATATCACAATAATTCCATGATCCTAGGGTGACATACGCTAATTTCAATATGATAGATCTATATCATATTTACATATTCTATCAACTAGCTTCAAAATTGTTAACACCTAGGACATACACGTGTTATGGGTCGTTTCCACAATACGACTCTATTTTCAGGAAAAACTCTCCAAACAAATTGATCCATCTCAAATCTTCATCTATCGATTGTGACACCCGAGATTTAGCCATGCATTTAATTACTGTTGCATCCCTTGTTTGCGCATTTACTTCTGTGCCTTACTAATTGACTTTTGTGACTACTATTCACTCTGTTTTTAAACTGCCTTCTATTAGTTAATTAGCATTTTTATTAAATCATATTAATTGTAAAAGTAGTGGGAAAAATGTGCATTTGAACTAAAGGCGTTAGGAGGGCTCGTTTAGAAAATGATTTTTGTAGTTGAGTGAATAGTATTACGTAATAACTTTATAGATTTAATTAGCTAGCCTAAGTTTTATACATTAGCCTCGTTTTGGAGCTAGCAACGCGCATTATAATAGATCATTTAAGCACCCAAATGACCCCACCTCAACTTAGCCCCTTTTATATATCACCTAAGCTCACAAAATGCAAAAGAAAAAAAAAATTAAAAGCTGAAAACAGGAGCCCAAACCCGACAGCCCCTCTTTGCACTTGGGAGGAATTTTTCATCTTCAACTCTTCAATTCAAGCCACTCCAAGCCTAGAGCAACTAGATTAGGGTGTGTGCAAGCTTCCTAGAGGCTCCTACGCGTATTGGTGAGGGATTTCACGGCTTGTTTTTGCATTTCTAAATAGTTGTCAATTTCTTGATTTGTTGAAAATGTGATCAAATGCCATTGTAGTTGTTATCTATGCTATTATACCATGTATATGAATGCTAGAGAACATATTTGAGCCATCGTTTCGCAATTTAAACGGTTAGAATCGTTAGTTTGATTTTTAGGGTGAATAGTGACGTTTTTTCTAGGGTTTTGCGTAATTGCTCGAATTAGCTTGATTCAATGCTTCTAATAGATGCCTTAGGTGCTAGTGAAGATAACCTAATAGCCCCGTGCACTTGCATTGCCCTTAAATCGCCTAAAAATGGAAAATAGCCGACTTTAATTTGGGGCTTTCGGGGTTAATGCGAATCCGGGTGAATTCGGGCTTCAATTCTAGTATCCTTAGGCTACCTAGGTGCTATAGATGCCTTGATATCCCTTGCTTGAAGCCCGGACAATGTATGTGTAGTTTAAAGCCATAAGAGGGAATTTGGGGCTTTCGGGGTAATCGCGGGCATTTGAATGAGTTAGAGGGTTAAGAGGGTACATTGAGGGTTAGTTAGAAGGTTGGGAGAGTTTCCTTTGAAAATTGAATCATTAACCTTGGTTTGGAAGAGAAATAGTTCGAAAAACAAAGGGGTTTAGGTGCAATTTAGGTTGTCTCACACTTCTAAACCCATGTCATGACTTCTTGACTATTTATAAGTGATTTTAAGTTGATTTGGAGCTTTTGGTATGATTCTAAATTTATCTTGTTAATGTCTTTTTGTAAAACTGCATATTTGCTTATATAATTGTTCTATTCTAATTGCATCGAGGTCAACCTACTTTGTTGATCCTCATATGTGTTAATGCTTATATTATTGCTATTAACTTGCCATCGTTAAGTGCATTGTATAGTGGTTGCGCAACCATAGTGTCAGGGGCGGATGTGTTGAATATCGGCTGGGCGACAGAGGGCTTGCCGGTGGATATTCAAACTCCGTGCCCTAGTCCCTCATTCACCTGGTCCGGAGATTGCCAAGGGATGTTGGGTCGTAGGATTATCGGGGTACATCCGGAGTACACCCACTGGAGTGTTTGGGGGTTATGCCGGCTTATCGTGAGCGTGCTCGTGGTTCGTGGATCGTGAATGAAGATCAGTGAAGATTGGTGTATAGGGAATTGTGTGAAACGTATCCTTTTAAATGTGTGGTTATTTAAGTGATCATTGTTTCTTTAATTGTTAAGTGCTATTATTGTATAATTGTATTATTTGTTGCATTGCACGCCCCGGGACTATATCCCTCACTGGGCAACAGTGGTTGCTCATACCTCGATATCTGTTTCAGTAGACGCTGTGGGTGATCCCCAGCTTGTTGAGTTAGTTAAGGAAGAAGAAGTTCAGATTGAGCCTTTACCTTAGTCGCTGTGCCTGATAGCTTGAGGTGGTTAATGAATTTGCTGCTATGTGGAAAGTTCAACTAATTGTTTTATGTACTATTTTGTGGCCTAAGGGCTATGTATATGTTTGTTGTGCAAATTGAAGGATAGTAGATTGTGGTGTAGAATTGGAAGCCATGTCTTGTAATAACTTTTATTCTTGCCTTTATTTCCTTGCATGCTTGGGAGTGGATGGTTAATGTAGAATGCATTATCCTTTAAGTTGTTTTATTGATTTTCCTAGAATGTTATGATTATAAAACTATGCTGACAACAAGTTCTCGCATGCTTGTGTGTTTTGGAGCTATTGTGTACCATAAGGCTCGGATGGCCTTATAGCTTTGTTGTTTAATTAAGAAAAGCTTGTATTGTATTGTTGGGACTTTGTTTAAGTGTTTACAGGTTTTTGGAATGTCCACGGTACAGGGGAGACTCTGTCCGTGTGTCGGGTCCGGACTTAACCTTTAGTTTGGGGGTTGGGTCGGGGCGTGACATTTAAGTGGTATCAGAGCTATAGATTGCATGAAGCCGGGTTAAATTTCTCGGTCTGTGGGTAGAGATTTGTTATGTGACTTTGTGAATACATGAGTCTTTGATTTTGATTTGCCTAAGTGAAATTTGAATAAGGAATGAACATGCTAGCATGGAAATAGAATATCAAGAGTCTAGAATGTCAAGTATGATCTAGTGATTTATGTTTACTTCAAGAATGTGGAATATCTATTTCAACTTCTATGTACTTGACTTTATGTGAATCTAATTGGACTTTTCTTTATGTGTTTACTTATAAATTGCATATATACATATATATACCTGTCATAACACTTTGCATTCTAGCTATTCGAGATGGGGCCTCGCCGTCGTGCTAATAATCCGAATGTTGGTGGAGAACCCGAGGGGGTTCATGGGCAAGAAGCTGAGGTGGCCGAAAATGCACCGCAGGTTCAAGAACCGAGCACTGCACAGATCTTGGCCACGATGGCCACAGCTATGAACACTATCGCCCAGTTTGTTACACAACAGGGTCAGCCAGGGGTCGTTGGAGGTAATCAGGCTGCGAGAGCCGGAGGTAGTGGTCCTACCGGAGGGAATCTGTATGATCGGTTTATACATCATGGGGCCTATACTTTCTTTGGGGAGCCGGACGATATGAAAGTTGAGATGTGGCTAAGGAAGTTTGAGAGAGTGGTAGTAATACTCGAGTGCCATGATAACAGGAAGATTACTTATGCTACTTTCCTTCTCGAGGGTGATGCTGAAGATTGGTGGAATACCATCAGTGAGAAATGGGGAGCTGAGGGAGTTCATCATTCGTGGGCCGACTTTGTCCGAGAATTTCGAGACAAGTATATATCGGTAGTTGCCCGCGAGAGGCGACAAACTGAGTTCATAAACTTGAAGCAGGGAAGTATGACGGTAGATCAATATGAGGCTACTTTTACCCGGCTTTCCCGTTATGCACCAGCTTTGATTCAGCCGGAAGACATGAAGATCCAGAGGTTCATCCTGGGTTTGAGGAGGGATATTATGCTGAACTTGTCTTCAAATGATTTTCCTAACTATGCTGCAGTAGTCCGAGCTGCCTCGAGATATGAGAAATGGAAGGCCGATGTGTTAGCCGAGACCAGTCAATCGAGTAAATGGTTTCAGTCTCAGAGTCAAGGGTACCAGGGGCAGGCTGTATCAGTTAGGCAGAGTTCACAACCGAGGCAGACTCAGAGTTACACAGGGCCTACTCAGACTCAGGCACGACCAGTCCAGAGTCAGACTCAGAGTCAGTTCCGTCCAGCAGTTTCCCGTTCGCAGCAGGGTAGTTCAGCTACCTCTACTTACAGAGCTCCTTCGGGAGGCACTGTTGCAAGACGTCACCAGTAGTGCAGCTTCTGTCAGCACCAGGGCCACACTGAGGATGTTTGTTGGAAGAAACATAACAAGTGTACAGGTTGCGGCAGTGATCAGCACAGGGTTAAAGACTGTCAGAAATTTAAGAACCCTAGAGGTCAGACATCAGCTCAGAATTCTCAGACCAGGGCACCAGCTGCAGCACCACCACCACGAGGTCAGGCTCGTGTATTTGCTTTGGATGCTGAGGCGCTTCCGGACACTACTGCTGTGGTAGAAGGTATTTTTCTTCTTAATGATTAGTCAGTTAAGGTTTTAATTGATTCCGGGGCTTCGCATTCTTTTATTACTCCTACTTGTGCACAAAATTCTAAATTGAAACATGATAAACTGTTGCATGAGATTGTGGTTTATCCTCTTATGGGTCTGAAGTTTGTTACTAGATCTATTTGCAGAGCATGTAGTATATTTATTGAGGGTCGTGTTTTTCCTGCTGATTTGATTATCCTACCCTTCAATGACTTTGAAATTATATTGGGGATGGACTGGTTAAGTAAATATTATGCCCAGCTTGATTGTAGAAAGAAGATTGTGTATCTAGAAATGCCTGACCAGCCTATACTTAAAATAGTTGGTAGTAGAAAATCTACGGGAACTCCTATTATTTCTTCTATTAGGGCATCTAAATTATTGAGCAAGGGTTGTGAGGCTTATCTTGCATATTTGATTAATCAACCTGGGGAACAATTGAAATTGAATGATATACCTATCGTGAGAGAGTTTCCGAGGGTCTTTCCTGAGGAATTACCTGGGTTACCGCCTGATAGAGAGATAGAGTTCATGATTGATTTATTGCCGGGGACTTCACCTATCTCTAGGACTCCGTACAGAATGGCCCCACCTGAGTTGCAGGAATTAAAAGTTCAACTACAGGGCTTGCTTAAGAAGGGATTCATTCAGCCGAGTTCTTCGCCTTGGGGTGCGCCAGTCCTATTCGTTAAAAAGAAAGACGGATCACTTCGCCTATGCATTGATTATCGGGGTCTTAATCAGGTAACCATCAAAAATAAATATCCCTTGCCTTTGATCGAAGAGTTATTTGATCAGTTGCAAGGAGCCAGGGTATTCTCTAAATTTGATCTGAGGCAGGGCTACTATCAACTGAGGATTAAGAAAGACGATGTTCCTAAAACTGCTTTCAGAACTCGATATGGCCATTATGAGTTTGTTGTCTTGCCGTTTGGTCTTACTAATGCTCCCGCCGCATTCATGGACGTAATGCAGAGGGTATTCGGTCCTTATCTGGATCAATTTGTGGTCATATTCATTGATGATATTCTTGTCTATTCTAAATCTGAGGCAGAACACGAACAGCATCTCAGAATTGTGTTGCAGACTCTTCAGGGGTATCAGTTATTTGTGAAGTTTAGCAAATGTGAATTCTGGCTTAAGCAAGTTGCTTTTCTTGGCCATATTATCTCGCAAGATGGTATTTCTATTGATCCAGCGAAGATTGAAGTTGTGTTATCTTTGAAATGACCTGAAACTATCACGGAGATTCGTAGCTTCCTTGGTTTAGCTAGGTATTATCGGAGGTTTGTCAAGGATTTCTCTAAGATCGCAGGGCCTTTAACTCAGCTTACTCAGAAGAAAACAGTATTTGACTGGAATGATAAATGCGAGGCCAGCTTCCAGGAATTGAAGAAGAGATTGACTACAGCTCCTATTCTTGCTTTACCTGAGGGTTATGATAATCTGGTGATCTATAGTGATGCTTCGAAGGAAGGTCTGTGACGCCCGAGATTTAGCCATCCATTCAATTACTGTTCCATCCCTTGTTTGCGTATTCCCTTCTGTGCATTATTAACTCTCTTCTTAAATTACTATTCACTCCGTTTTTAACTTCATGCTATTAGTGAATTAGCATTTTTATTAAATCATATTAATTGTTAGAGTAGTGGGAAAAATGTGCATTTGAGCTAGAGGCGATAGGAGAGCTCGTTTAGAAAATGATTTTTGTAGTTGTATGAATAGTGTTACGTAACATAACTTAGGGAATGAATTAGCTAGCATTCATTTTACTATCTAGGCTCGTTTTAAGCTAACTAAGCGCATTTAGTGAACCATTTAAGCAAGCAACTTAGCCCCATTTAATATATAACTCACACAACATACACATTAGCTCATAACTTAGCAAAACAAAAAAAACAAAAAAAGAGCATACTGAAAACACTGTAGCAAATCCGAGAATTGCATAGGAGAAGAAATAGAGTTTTTTTGCTCAACAAATCCTCATTCCAAGCCAAGCCAAGCTAGGTGCAAGTGGTTTAGGGTGTCTACTAGCCTTCTAGGAGCTCCTACGCTCATTGGTGAGGGATTTCACGGCTTATTTTCGCATTTTAAAATAGTTGCTATTTTCTTGATTTGTTGAAAATGTGTTCAAATGCTATTGTATTGATTATATATACTATTATACCTTGTATATGAGTGCTAGAGAACATATTTGAACCATTGTTTCACTTTTTAAACGGTTGGAATCGTTAGTTTAATTCATGAGGTGAATAGTCACATTTTTCTAGGGTTTTGTGTAATTGCTCGAATTAGCTTGATTCAACACTCCTAATAGATGCCTTAGGTGCTAATGAAGGTAGTCTAATAGCCCCGTGCACTTGAATTGCTCTAAAATTGCATAAAACGTAAAATAGTCGACTTTAATAAAGGGGTTTCGGGGTTAAGACGAATCCGGGTGGATTCGGGCTCTACTTTTGGTATCCTTGGGCTACCTAGGTGCTATAGAAGCTTTGCTAATCCTTGTTTGAAGCCCGGATGAGGTAGGTGTAGTGTAAAGCTATAAGAGAGAATTTGGGGCTTTCGAGGTTATTGCGGGCGTTTGAATGAGTTAGAGGGTTGAAAAAGTTCCTTGAGGGTTAGTTAGAAGGTTGGTAGAGTTTCCCTTTAAATTTGAATCATTGACTTTGGTTTGGAGGAGAAATAGCTTGAATAACAAAGGGGTTTAGGTGCAATTTCGGTTGTCTCGCGCTTCTAAGACTTTGGCATGACTTCTTGAATGTTTAAATGTAGTTTCAAGTTGGTGTGGAACTTTTGATGTAATTCTAATTATATCTTGTATATGCCCTTTTGTAAAACTGCTTATTTGCTTGTATAAACTGCTTCTATTTTAACTGCATTGAGGAAACTTCGAGCTTAAAACTGTATTAATTGGAGAAGGATTAGGGGTTGAATTATATACCATTAGAAAGCCTTACGAGTCTAGTTTCTACAGCTTTTTACGGTGCATTAATCGGAGTTGTCTAGAGCAAGTTATGATCATTTTGGTGAGATGTGTCAGAAATGCCCTGTTACGCGAGAATCTGAATTTTGTTGTTATTTTGCTATAGTAATGATATAATTCAGTTCTAATTGAATGTATTCGATCAAGACCTTATTGTGTAGTGTCCTTGGATGATTAATAACATAATGGGGCTCTTATAGTTATGTTGTTTTCATGAATTGTAATTGAAATCTAATTGCTAGTAAAGTTAATTTAAATTTAAAGCTATTCTATTCGACTGTGAATGAGAAATGCTAGTAGAGTTGTGATGGTCACCACCTTTAGACATAGGTAATGTTTCTATATATGCTAAACAATTCAACTGTTAGAATTAGTTGTTGTTATCAATGTGCAACTAGTGAACACTTAGAAAGGTCAAGTAAACTATGTGGAAGAATGTGTTTAATGCTTTTTGAAACTACATGTAAGGTTAATTGTAAGTTGATAGTTGTCTATTATATGTTAAATGTAATTAACTTAAGTTAATACTACTAGTGATAAGTTAGAATCTTAGCTTGAAGTATAGTTATTTTACTAAAATAGTATGTTAGTTATTAAATGGTTGATAGTTAACTTTTCTGTTAGTTGATAAATGCATTTCTTTCCCTATGTGCTAATGTTGGGCTATCTTCATAGAGATATTACTAACTATTGTAAGTAAAGTAGAATATGAATTAGAAGTTCATTAAAGTAGTAAAAGACTGGGTAGTGTCATTGTGAATGAATGTGTCATTTGAATATTAAAGTAACCTAACCTTTATTATCTATGTATCCTTTGGAGAATTTCTTTGAGTTGAGTTAATGGCTAGTTTATTGTTATGTGGAGTGAATTAATTTATTGTACAAGTTATTAACTAAAGTAAAATGAGAAATAGTATGAGTCACTGCAGGCTCATGTGTTGATTTTAGTTAAACTAAATTCTATCTCGATTTATATCTAGTTATAGCATGCTGGTTGAATCATTCTCATTTAAGTTTTTGAACTATCTTCTTAATTAACTTGTAGACTATTGAAAATATGGAATATATGTTAAGTTAAGGTATATAAAAGTGGTGTTTTGTTAAAAATAGAATTCTAATAGATATTGTATATATGCTAAATAAGCGAAGTTATAAGTTAGCTAACTTAGAATGAATGTTGTAGTTAAAGAGTAATTGAAGTAATGTTTGCTCATAGGTTCAAGGTGACTGGAAATGATGTGATTCAAACTTACATCTTGGAGCTCTGTAGAGGTGAGGGAGACTTCATCCTTATGTGCATAATAGTTTATTTACTTGTACTTAGATTATGTGCACTTATTGTCTATATATTGTGTGTGAGGGCAACCTACTTTGTTGTCCCTCAACCATGTGTTTATTGATTTATACTATTGTTATCATTTTGAGTGCATTGCATCGTGGTTGCGCAACCATTCGGGCATGGTAGTGTCGGGGAAACCGGGCAGCATCGGGCTTGCCGGTCCACCTCGGCTACCATGGTTGCCCAGTCCCTCTCTCGCTTGGGATGCCGCCCAAGGAGAGTTGGGTCGTAGGATTTCGGTGTAGATCCGGAGTACACCCATTTTGGAGTTATAAGGGGATGCCGGCTTATTGATATCAGTGTCATTATGACATCGATATTTAAGTTCGTGGCTGCGCTGGTGTGCCTCTGCCCTTCGGTGTATTCGCTTAGCCGGGACGTTACAAAAGTCAAAGTGTATCGTATCCTTTTTAATGGGTAGTAACTTGTTGTTTTCATTGTTCTTTGGTTGTAAAATGCTTTATTTGTACTAACTCCTGCATTGCACGTCCCCGGTAGACCTTATCCCTCACTGAGCAATTGTGATTGCTCATACCTCGCTAAACATGTTTCAGGAAGTGCTGAGGGTGAACCCCAACTAGTTGAGGTGCTAGTGGAAGAGGAAGAAGTTCAGGCTGAGCCTTTGCCCTAGTTGTTGTGTGTTTGTTGTCTAAGGTGGATTTGCCTTCTTGTTGTTACATGGTGTACTTGTATTGCTATATCATGATCTATTTTGTGGCCTTAAGGCTATGTATATTCTTGTAGTTGCAAGTTGAAAGATGTTGGTTGTAATGTTAGCTTTGAGATATTATGGTTTGTAATAACTTTTAATTATCCTTTTAGTTCTTGCATGCTCGGGGGTGTATGTTTAGAGGTGTTCATTTCAACTTCTAAAATTGCTCTAATGTTATCATAGGATGGCATGTTAAAAAGGTTTAATGAAAAGTTAAGTTGGGTGCATGCATGTGTGATTTGGAGCTGTTGTTTGCCTCCTGGCTTGGATGACCTTGAACCTTGGAATTTTAATTATAAAAACTTGTTTTAGTATATTGTGGCTATTTTGAGCATTTACAGGTTTGAAAAATGTCCGCGATACAGAGGATACTCTGTCCGTTTTTCCCTAAAATTTTGTGACCGGGTTTGGTATTGGGTTGAGAATAGCATGGTTATTAGAGCCTCCGGTCTCGTGAGGGATCGGGGCGTTACAGGTGGTATCAGAGCTTAGTTAGCTCTCAGCCGGGATAGGGTCCTCGGCCTGTCGGGTAGTAATCCTTGTGTGTGTGCTTGTTAAGTGTGTCTTGAAAGTGTGTGCTTGAATGTGTGATTGTGTGTCTTGAATTGATTGTGTGCACCTATGTGATATAGTTATGTGTTATGTCTTAAATGTGTGCTGAGTGAAGTGAAATTGCATCGAATTGACCTCGTGAATCGTTATCTGCTTGAATTATTGATTGTACCGTATGTACTTGAGCATTTTGAATTAAGTTTTGTTGTGAATTGAATTGGTTTCGTTATGATTCGCACTTGAATGATTTTGTTGTTTACATTGCTTTATATGCTCTTTTATAATCATGCTTGCATAATAGTTTAAAGAATGTTTATACATATGCAATAGTTTGGCATTCATACATAGTCCGTCGAATGGTAAGAAAAACTTCTTCCTCCCCTAAAAAGAGGTTATTAGTGGCTGGCCTTTCAATTTATGTGGATTAGTAGGAACGTGAAGCGGTTGATCAACTCTTTTATTTGGGAATTGGTGTTGTAGGCAGAGCTCAGTTATTGGGATTCTTCTTAGGCCTTCTTCAGTGCTTAGCGGTCATAAATGAGTCGCTTCTTTTGGGGTTTCTATATGACAGTTCTCTGGAGCATATTCTTGGTATTTTTTTATCAGGTATTCTTTTGGTATTCTTTTGTCGACATCTCTCGGAAAAAAATTGGTATATGGATTCTTTTCAGCCTTATTATCTGGTATTATTTACAATACTCCTGCTCGGAACTTTTATTGGTATTTTCTTGCCGCTCTTAGTTGGGATTCCATTCTTCTATGGTATTCATGCCAACGGGATTCTTATTTGGATTTCGAAGTAGCATCTTTATTGGAGCCTTTATTTGGCCTTATTAAGTGAGGTTCGCAGACAATACTACTGGGATTTCTTAATGAGCTCCCTCGAGAATTCGTATATGGTATTCTTGCTTAGCAACTGATGACGAATAATCGGAGTTGGTTTTCAGTTGATGAGGAGTTCTCTTGTGAAGAAGAATTGCGTGGACGCAATTAGTTTAAGGGGGAGAGGATGTGACGCCCGAGTTTTAGCCATGCATTCAATTACTGTTGCATCCCTTGTTTGCGCATTTCCTTCTGTGCATTATTAACTGTCTTCTTAAATTACTATTTACTCCGTTTTTAACTTCATTGCTATTAGCGAATTAGCATTTTTATTAAATCATATTAATTGTTAGAGTAGTGGGAAAAATGTGCATTTGAGCTAGAGGCGATAGGAGAGCTCGTTTAGAAAATGATTTTTGTAGTTGTATGAATAGTGTTACGGAACATAACTTAGCGAATGAACTAGCTAGCATTCATTTTACTATCTAGGCTCGTTTTAAGCTAACTAAGTGCATTTAGTGAACCATTTAAGCAAGCAACTTAGCCCTATTTAATATATAACTCACACAACACACACATTAGCTCATAACTTAGCAAAAAAAAAACAAAAAAAAAAGAGAGCATGCTGAAAACACTGTAGCAAAGCCGAGAATTGCATAGAAGAAGAAATAGAATTTTTTTGCTCAACAAATCCTCATTCCAACCCAAGCCAAGCAAAGTGCAAGTGGTTTAGGGTGTCTACTAGCCTTCTAGGAGCTCCTACACGCATTGGTGAGGGATTTCATGGCTTATTTTCGCATTTTAAGATAGTTGCTATTTTCTTGATTTGTTGAAAATGTGTTCAAATGCTATTGTATTGATTATCTATGCTATTATACCTTGTATATGAGTGCTAGAGAACATATTTCAACCATTGTTTCACTTTTTAAACGGTTGGAATCGTTAGTTTAATTCATGAGGTAAATAGTGACGTTTTTCTAAAGTTTTGTGTAATTGCTCGAATTAGTTTGATTCAACACTCCTAATAGATGCCTTAGGTGCTAATGACGGTAGTCTAATGGCCCCGTGCACTTGAATTGCTCTAAAATCGCATAAAACGTAAAATAGTCGACTTTAATAAAGGGGTTTCGGGGTTAAGACGAATCCGGGTGGATTCGGGCTCTACTTTTGGTATCCTTAGGCTACCTAGGTGCTATAGAAGCTTTGCTAATCCTTGTTTGAAGCCCGAATGAGGTAGGTGTAGTGTAAAGCTATAAGAGGGAATTTAGGGCTTTCGAGGTTATTGCGGGCGTTTGAATGAGTTAGAGGGTTGAAAGAGTTCCTTGAGGGTTAGTTAGAAGATTGGTAGAGTTTCCCTTTAAATTTGAATCATTGACTTTGGTTTGGAGGAGAAATAGCTTGAATAACAAAGGGGTTTAGATGCAATTTTGGTTGTCTCGCGCTTCTAAGACCTTGGCATGACTTCTTGAATGTTTAAATGTAGTTTCAAGTTGGTGTGGAACTTTTGATGTAATTCTAATTATATCATGTATATGCCCTTTTGTAAAACTGCTTATTTGCTTGTATAAACTGTTTCTATTTTAACTGCATTGAGGAAACTTCGAGCTTAAAACTGTATTAATTGGAGAAGGATTAGGGGTTGAATTATGTACCATTAGAAAGCCTTACGAGTCTAGTTTCTACAGCTTTTTACGGTGCATTAATCGGAGTTGTGTAGAGCAAGTTATGATCATTTTTGGTGAGATGTGTCAGAAATGCCCTATTACGCGAGAATCTGAATTTTGTTGTTATTTTGCTATAGTAATGATATAATTCAGTTCTAATTGAATGTATTCGATCAAGACCTTAATGTGTAGTGTCCTTGGATGATTAATAACGTAATGGGGCTCTTATAGTTATGTTGTTTTCATGAATTGTAATTGAAATCTAATTGCTAGTAAAGTTAATTTAAATTGAAAGCTATTCTATTCGACTGTGAATGAGATATGTTAGTAGAGTTGTGATGGTCACCACCTTTAGACATAGGTAATGTTTCTATATATGCTAAACAATTCAACTGTTAGAATTAGTTGTTGTTATCAATGTGCAACTAGTGAACACTTAGAAAGGTCAAGTCAACTATGTGGAACAATGTGTTTAATGCTTTTTGAAACTACATGTAAGATTAATTGTAAGTTGATAGTTGTCTATTATATGTTAAATGTAATTAACTTAAGTTAATACTACTAGTGATATGTTAGAATCTTAGCTTGAATATAGTTATTTTACTAAAATAGTATGTTAGTTATTAAATGGTTGATAGTTAACTTTTCTATTAGTTGATAAATGCATTTTTTTCCCTATGTGCTAATGTTGGGCTATCTTCATAAAGGTATTAGTAACTATTGAAAGTAAAGTAGAATATGAATTGGGAGGTGATTAAAGTAGTAAAACAATGGGTAGTGTCATTGTGAATGAATGTGTCATTTGAACATTAAAGTAACCTAATCTTTATTATCTATATATCATTTGGAGAAATTCTTTGAGTTGAGTTAATGGCTAGTTTATTGTTATGTGGAGTGAATTAATTTATTGTACAAGTTATTAACTAAAGTAAAATGAGAAATAGTATGAGTCACTGCAGGCTCATGTGTTGATTTTAGTTAAACTAAATTCTAGCTCGATTTATATCTAGTTATAGCATGCTGGTTGACTCATTCTCATTTAAGTTTTTGAACTATCTTCTTAATTAACTTGTAGACTATTGAAAATATGGAATATATGTTAAGTTAAGGTATATAAAAGTGGTGTTTTGTTAAAAATAGAAGTCTAATAGATATTGTATATATGCTAAATAAGCGAAGTTATAAGTTAGCTAACTTAGAATGAATGTTGTAGTTAAAGAGTAATTGAAGTAATGTTTGCTCATAGGTTCAAGGTGAATGGAAATGATGTGATTCAAACTTACATCTTGGAGCTCGGTAGAGGTGAGGGAGACTTCATCCTTATGTGCATAATAGTTTATTTACTTGTACTTAGATTATGTGCACTTATTGTCTATATATTGTGTGTGAGGGCAACCTACTTTGTTGTCCCTCAACCATGTGTTTATTGATTTATACTATTGTTATCATTTTGAGTGCATTGCATCATGGTTGCGCAACCATTCGGGCATGGTAGTGTCGAGGAAACCGGGCAGCATCGGGCTTGCCGGTCCATCTCGGCTACCATGGTTGCCCAGTCCCTCTCTCGCTTGGGATGCCGCCCAAGGAGAGTTGGGTCGTAGGATTTCGGGGTAGATCCGGAGTACACCCATTTTGGAGTTATAAGGGGATGCCGGCTTATTGATATCAGTGTCATTATTACATCAAGATTTCAGTTCGTGGCGTCGTTGGTGTGCCTCTGCCCTTCGGGGTATTCGCTTAGCCGGGACGTTACAGAAGTCAAAGTGTATCGTATCCTTTTTAATGTGTAGTAACTTGTTGTTTTAATTGTTCTTTGGTTGTAAAATGCTTTATTTGTACTAACTGCTGCATTGCACGTCCCCGGTAGACCTTATCCCTCACTGAGCAATTGTGATTGCTCATACCTCGCTAAACATGTTTCAGGAAGTGCTGAGGGTGAACCCCAACTAGTTGAGGTGCTAGTGGAAGAGGAAGAAGTTCAGGCTGAGCCTTTGCCCTAGTTGTTGTGTGTTTGTTGTCTAAGGTGGATTTGCCTTCTTGTTGTTACATGGTGTACTTGTATTGCTATATCATGATCTATTTTGTGGCCTTAAGGCTATGTATATTCTTGTAGTTGCAAGTTGAAAGATGTTGGTTGTAATGTTAGCTTTGAGATATTATGGTTTGTAATAACTTTTAATTATCCTTTTAGTTCTTGCATGCTCGGGGGTGTATGTTTAGAGGTGTTCATTTCAACTTCTAAAATTGCTCTAATGTTATCATAGGATGGCATGTTAAAAAGGTTTAATGAAAAGTTAAGTTGGGTGCATGCATGTGTGATTTGGAGCTGTTGTTTGTCTCCTGGCTTGGATGACCTTGAACCTTGGAATTTTAATTATAAAAACTTGTTTTTGTATATTGTGGCTATTTTGAGCATTTACAGGTTTGAAAAATGTCCGCGGTAACTCTGTCCGTTTTTCCCTAAAATTTTGTGACCGGGTTTTGTATTGGGTTGAGAATAGCATGGTTATTAGAGCATCCGGTCTCGTGAGGGATCGGGGCGTTACAAGGTCTGGGTTGTGTATTGATGCAGAATGGCCGGGTTATTGCTTATGCTTCCAGGAAACTGAAGCCTTATGAACTCAACTATCCGACTCATGATCTTGAGCTTGCAGCTATCATTCTTGCGTTAACGAAATGGCGTCATTATCTCTGGGGCAACAAATTTGAAATCTTTACAGATCATAAGAGCTTGAAATATCTGTTTTCACAGAAAGAGTTGAACATGAGGCAGAGGCGTTGGCTGGAATTACTTGAGGACTATAACTGCACTATTAACTAACTTCCGGGCAAGGCCAATATTGTTGCTGATGCTTTGAGCCGAAAGGCTACTGTTGCTAGCTTGATTATCAAGAATTGGGAATTCATGGAAGAATTATGCTTATGGAAGCCTAGTACTTCAAATTCTGGTATTCAATTCACAAGTTTGCAGATTCAATCTCTGTTATTATCCAGGATTCGAGAAGCTCAACAGGTTGATCTTCAATTATTGAAAGTCTTAGAGAATTCTAAAGGGGGACAGTCGGATTTCAAACTGCATGACGATGGTATTCTCAAATTCAAATGTAGAATCTGTATTCCAAATGATCCAACTCTGAAAAAGGATATTCTTGCTGAGGCACACAGTTCTAGATATACTATCCATCCAGGCAGTACTAAAATGTATAGAGATTTGAAGCAGAATTTCTGGTGGAATAATATGAAGAGAGAAATTGCTGACTATGTTGCTCGATGTCTTACTTGTCAGAAAGTTAAAGCAGAACATCAGAGACCTGCAGGGTTGTTGCAGCCTTTGGCTATTCCTGTTTGGAAATGGGATCATATTACCATGGATTTCGTCTCTGATTTACCGAGGTCTTCGAAGGGTAATGACTCAGTTTGGGTTATTGTGGATAGACTGACCAAGACTTCTCATTTTATTGCTAAAAAGAAGTCTGATTCTCTTGATAAACTGGTAGAGTTGTATATTGAGAATGTTGTCCGACTACATGGAATTCCAAAGAGTATCGTGTCAGATAGAGATCCCAGATTCACATCTCAGTTCTGGCAGAAGATTCAGAAAGCTTTGGGCACGAATTTGAATTTCAGTACAGCTTATCATCCTCAGACAGATGGTCAATCCGAGAGAACTATCTTAATCCTTGAGGATATGTTACGGGCTTGCATTCTGGACTTCGGTAAGAGTTGGGAGAAGTATTTGTCACTCGCAAAATTCACCTATAACAATAGTTATCAAGCTACTATTGGTATGGCACCTTATGAGGCACTGTATGGCCGTAAATGCTGGTCTCCTCTCAATTAGGATGATGTTGGTGAAATCAAGACTATCGACCCTACTCTCTTACCTGAAATGAACAAAATGATTGATCATGTGCAGCTTATCAGGAAAAGAATGCTTACAGCACAGAGCCGGCAAAAGAGTTATGCAGATAGACGACGTCGTGATCTGAAATTTGCTGTGGGGGATCGAGTATTTCTGAAAATTTCTCCTCGCAAGGGTTTGATTCGGCATGGTAAAGGAGGTAAACTCAGTCCTCGATATGTGGGACCATTTGAGATAACTGAAACAGTTGGTGATTTGGCTTACCGTCTAGCTTTACCTCCTAGTCTGGGTAGAATTCATGATGTCTTCCATGTTTCTATGCTTCGGAAGTATCAGCCAGATCCCTCTCACATACTTGAGCCGGAACCGCTAGAGATCAGTGAAACTTTGACCTACACAGAGAAACCTCTTCGAATTGTTGATCAGAAAGTTCAGGAGCTGAGGACTAAAAGCATTCCGATGGTTAAAGTTCTGTGGGATCATCACGGAGTAGAGGATGCGACATGGGAAAGAGAGGATCAGATGCGGGAACGGTATCCAGAGTTATTCGCCGAATCATGTAAGAATTGCGTGGATGCAATTAGTTTAAGGGGGAGAGGATGTGACGCCCGAGATTTAGCCATGCATTTAATTACTGTTGCATCCCTTGTTTGCGCATTTACTTCTGTGCCTTACTAACTGACTTTTGTGACTACTATTCACTCCGTTTTTAAACTGTTTTCTATTAGTTAATTAGCATTTTTATTAAATCATATTAATTGTAAAAGTAGTGGGAAAAATGTGCATTTGAACTAAAGGCGTTAGGAGGGCTCGTTTAGAAAATGATTTTTGTAGTTGAGTGAATAGTGTTACGTAATAACTTTATAGATTTAATTAGCTAGCCTAAGTTTTATACATTAGGCTCGTTTTGGATCTAGCAACGCGCATTATAATAGATCATTTAAGCACCCAAATGACCCCACCTCAACTTAGCCCCTTTTATATATCACTTAAGCTCATAAAATGCAAAAGAAAAAAAAATTTAAAAACAGAAAACAGAAGCCCAAACCCGACAACCCCACTTTGCACTTGGGAGGAATTTTTCATCTTCAACTCTTCAATTCAAGCCACTCCAAGCCTAGAGCAACTAGATTAGGGTGTGTGCAAGCTTCCTAGAGGCTCCTACGCGTATTGGTGAGGGATTTCACGGCTTGTTTTTGCATTTCTAAATAGTTGTCAATTTCTTGATTTGTTGAAAATGTGATCAAATGCCATTGTAGTTGTTATCTATGCTATTATACCATGTATATGAATGCTAGAGAACATATTTGAGCCATTGTTTCGCAATTTAAACGGTTAGAATTGTTAGTTTGATTTTTAGAGTGAATAGTGACGTTTTTCTAGGGTTTTGCATAATTGCTCGAATTAGCTTGATTCAACGCTTCTAATAGATGCCTTAGGTGCTAGTGAAGATACCCTAATCGCCGCGTGCACTTGCCTTGCCCTCAAATTTCCTAAAAATGGAAAATAGCCGACTTTAATTTGGGGCTTTCGGGGTTAATGCGAATCCGAGTGAATTCGGGCTTCAATTATAGTATCCTTAGGCTACCTAGGTGCTATAGATGCCTTGATATCCCTTGTTTGAAGCCCGGACAATGTATGTGTAGTTTAAAGCCATAAGAGGGAATTTGGGGCTTTCGGGTGATCGCGGGCATTTGAATGAGTTAGAGGGTTAAGAGGGTACCTTGAGTGTTAGTTAGAAGGTTGAGAGAGTTTCCTTTGAAAATGGAATCATTAACCTTGGTTTGGAAGAGAAATAGTTCGAAAAACAAAGGGGTTTAGGTGCAATTTAGGTTGTCTCACACTTCTAAACCCATGTCATGACTTCTTGAGTGTTTATAAGTGATTTTAAGTTGATTTGGAGCTTTTGGTATGATTCTAAACTTATCTTGCTAATGTCTCTTTGTAAAACTGCATATTTGCTTATATAATTGTTCTATTCTAATTGCATCGAGGTCAACCTACTTTGTTGATCCTCATATGTGTTAATGCTTATATTATTGCTATTAAATTGCCATTGTTAAGTGCATTGCATAGTGGTTGCGCAACCATAGTGTCAGGGGCGGATGTGTTGAATATCGGCTGGGCGGCAGAGGGCTTGCCGGTGGATATTCAAACTCCGTGCCCTAGTCCCTCATTCGCCTGGTCCGGAGATTGCCAGGGGATGTTGGGTCGTAGGATTATCGAGGTACATCCGGAGTACACCCACTGGAGTGATTGGGGTTATGCCGGCTTATCGTGATCGTGCTCGTGGTTCGTGGATCGTGAATGAAGATCAGTGAAGATTGGTGTATAGGGAATTGTGTGAAATGTATCCTTTTAAATGTGTGGTTATTTAAGTTATCATTGTTTCTTTAATTGTTAAGTGCTATTATTGTATAATTGTATTATCTGTTGCATTGCACGCCCCAGGACTATATCCCTCACTAGGCAACAGTGGTTGCTCTTACCTCGATATCTGTTTCAGGAGACGCTGTGGTTGATCCCCAACTTGTTGAGTTAGTTGAGGAAGAAGAAGTTCAGATTGAGCCTTTACCTTAGTCGCTGTGCCTGATAGCTTGAGGTGGTTAATGAATTTGCTGCTATGTGGAAAGTTCAACTAATTGTTTTATGTACTATTTTGTGGCCTAAGGGCTATGTATATGTTTGTTGTGCAAATTGAAGGATAGTAGATTGTGGTGTAGAATTGGAAGCCATGTCTTGTAATAACTTTTATTCTTGCCTTTATTTCCTTGCATGCTTGGGAGTGGATGGTTAATGTAGAATGCATTATCCTTTAAGTTGTTTTATTGATTTTCCTAGAATGTTATGATTATAAAACTATGCTGACAACAAGTTCTCGCATGCTTGTGTGTTTTGGAGCTATTGTGTACCATAAGGCTCGGATGGCCTTATAGCTTTGTTGTTTAATTAAGAAAAGCTTGTATTGTATTGTTGGGACTTTGTTTAAGTGTTTACAGGTTTTTGGAATGTCCACGGTACATGGGAGACTCTGTCCGTGTGTCGAGTCCAGACTTAACCTTTAGCTTGGGGGTTGGGTCAGGGCGTGACATCGATGGTATTATAGCCCTTCTTATCTCGCAGGTACATTAGATTAGCAAATCTTCTAATGACTAGTCTCCCGATCATAGGCTCCTATTCACTAACATCATTTCCCAGCTTCGTTAACCTTCATGCCCATAATCAAGGAGAAAGACTGTTGAGGTTCATGAAACTCAAACTCTAAGGTTTATTAAATACCACCAACAAATTGCCATTGAAATTGCATGAGTAACTAATCATGTAGCACTAGTTCAACTCTTACAAGTAAAATTCATCAGCTTGTGATCCACGATTTATTTCCTTAGGGTTCACCATGAATCATCATGCATACTCACTATTAGCTATTTAGGATTAGTAATCATACCCTACCGACTCCCCTTTGTCACCCAATGCTTTAATCTCTTTTCCATGGTTTATATATTAGGTCCATCAGTAATACTTAGGGATATATGCTTCCTAATATCCTTTAGGGTATCCAAATAACGAGTGGATAGAATGACTTACTTCGCATAATTATAACTAAATCCGTGGGGCAACAATTTAATACCATGATTCTTAATATCACCAATATCCAACTTAGGACCTTTAGCAATGTTAGTTATCTAATGTATAATTCAATTCCTTACACTTTTATCCGGCCTAACATTTTAGGTGCAGCTTTCCAAACACGAGTTCTAGCTATGTGAATTCCTTGATTCCA
The DNA here is from genome assembly GCA_037974665.1 of Ehretia macrophylla. Taxonomy (NCBI): domain Eukaryota; kingdom Viridiplantae; phylum Streptophyta; class Magnoliopsida; order Boraginales; family Ehretiaceae; genus Ehretia; species Ehretia macrophylla. The sequence continues at coordinate 52,063,360 of CM075782.1, forward strand.
GCATCCTTAGATCTTGTTATATTAAAGAATCATCAACCTTGTTAAATTCGGTCTCCAGAGTTGCCTACATGTCTTGAGGTCATCCATTGTTAAGTTACTTAAACACATTATTCACGCCTTAATAATCTAACCCATATCGTCCATTTCCACGAGTTCAACTCTTAATTTCTAGGTCACAATCTTACCATTGAGTGAACTTGAAACTCGTTAATATACACCTTATTAGGTTCGATGATGCTTAATTCCAATCAAGTAAGGATTCAATCATATAATTAGTCTATTATACCATTTTAAGATATAAGAATTTGATTCAAAAGCAACTCCTAAGTCAAACTTCCATTATAAGCATGTGAACATATATATACTACTCCACATGTCCAATAATATATTCTTATATCTAAGGAAAGTTGTATGTCCTAACATTTATTCTTGAACCACAATTAGGAGAACGGTTTAACAGAATCAAGAACTCTATAGCTATAAAATTGATAACTTAATCACAGGCATATGTATTCCAAAGATAAGGGGATAATTTTACCTCAACAATTATACCTGTGCTACGCATTTTATATATATGCATATCCAATAATACATATGATCCGTCGAGTACCTGTAAAGATGCGAGAAATCTCTAACCGAGCCTTTTCGTTCTTCCTGCATGAATTCAATTCCCTGAAAGTCCTAATCCTAACTATCTATGTATATAAACAGTCAATCATGGACATATAACATGCACGTGTATCAAGGAAGGAGTATAAAAGCATGCATGCATTATTGAGGTCATTAACGTGCCGGTGTACATGACACATAATACATATGGTCCACAAAGGCACATAATATTCAATACTTAAAGCATTTAAAGCACATTAGCACACATAACACATATAAACAAGACATTATAATTACCTTAGGGCTTCTACCCATGGTCCGAGAGTTGAACCCGACTAATGCCTAGTTACTAAACTAAGCTCTGATACCATTCTAATATAAGGTGTCACACCCCAACCCGGCCTATAAAGGTTAGACTAGGGTGTGATCTAAAGTTTAGGACACGTCACATACTTAACCGATTATGAAGATTTAACACTTAACATTTTGGCCTAAACTCCAAAATTTTCTGAAAAACCGGCAGCATATCGGTTGTAATTGGGCTCTTTGGTTTGACCTAATTCTCTAAATGCCTCAATTTTTCCAATCATTAATCCAATTCCATTAAGGACTACTATTTGTCACCAACCGATTTGCCTACTAGTTTATCTTGAAAGTCTCATTTGGTTAATAAGCCTAACATGATAACTATGTCCTGTTTATTTGTCAATTTCCTATCAGGCGAGTACCTATTATCCTTTTGTTTGCAAATGAGCACCTAAGTGAAATTAGATAGAACTAACTTAGCTGATTGTGCATCTAGTGGTTTGAATGCCTACGATAACTACTAATTAAGAAAACGAAACCAAACAACCAAATAAAAGTTCGTCCTGTTATAGTTAGTACAATCCCAGAATAAGACCCAAATTACACCGGGGCCATTTACATCAATAAAATGAATAGTTTGCAATCAAACACAACATCCATATAGCAACTACTTTTAGGCAAAGCACAAAAGCACGTAGGGACAGGCAATCACTCCAAGGAATCATCGTTAGGCACATCGTCCTCGGGTACCTGTTCTTGATCTTCTTCACCTGAGATGATAAAAGAGGGTGAGTCCTTATGAACTCAGCGAGGGGGAACGAGAAATAGGTTTTGAAACTCATTTTCTGGTTCAACTTATGAAAACTCATTTTTTGAAAACATGTCACGTATTACAAATAATAAGGTACGCAAATATATGAAACAAATCGAGTAACGGATACAAAGTAAGGGAACAGAAATACTAGTCTTTCCTCCCCGAGGTTCTCTAGGAACCAAGCGAGAGTACTTACATATAAGTACAGGAACAGGAATACCAGTCTTTCCTCCCCGAGGTTCTCTAGGAACCAAGCGAGAGTACTTATACACATAGTAAAAAGGATACAGTAAGCATTTGCTCTCAATATCAATTTCGATTCATTTGGTGCGGTCGACTTCAATAATCCACTTATCGCTCCCAATTGGGTGTACTCCGGATGTACCCTGAAACCTACGACCCAACTCTCCGAGGGTGGAATGCCAAGCGAGAGAGGGAATTGGACCATGGTAGTCACAGGAGCACCGGCAAGCCCTATGCCGCCCGGCGTTCGTGAAACGCTACCATGCCACAATGAAAGGTTGTAATCTCGTATGCAATGCACATTTATAACATTTAACATATCACATTAGGAGGACAACAAAGTAGGTTGCCTCCGAGCAAGTATATGATCACATTTTGACATATTGGCATATAAGGCGTTGTAAGAACATATAATCATTTCATATATCCATTTGAAAGCAATTAAACTTTAACGGGCAGCCAAGTAATCATGTTCAAATAAACCATTGAATATTTTTTAACAATTCACATTAGGAGGACAACAAAGTAGGTTGCCTCCGAGCAATTTCAAGATCACATATTGCCAAGTAAACGAACGAGGCATGCTGGACATGAAATGTTACTTTGGACAACACACAGAGTCATAGGAACGATAAACGGGCAGCCATGTAACACATGCAAGTCTAGCCATATAACTCATTTCGAAGTCCACGTAATCAAGTGATACGATTATTCAACATGCAACAACATTTACGTGGGTTCGGATGCAAGAAAAGCCTATTTGTCAACATGCAATGATCAAAATTACATTTAAGCTTATAAGAAATTTACGGGCAGCCCACTAAGCATATAATTTCCACAAAATATCTAAATGATCAACACTTAGCAAGACTACCTAGTCATTAGGGTTTCCGTTTCATGCTTAACCATGTGATTAAACCCTAAGTCAACTCAAGTTCATTCACAAGTCATGCATCATTCAATTAAAACATCCTCAAGTGCTCAAAACAGTCCACAAAACATCCCAACACCACAATTCCAAGCAATTAGCACCACAAGAGAGGTTACAACAATTTTCCAAGCATATAGCTAAGTGAAACCTTTACTGCAATAGGCTGTTTTCTCACAATCAATAGGATAATCAAAAAATCTCCAAATCCAGTGAATAAGATGTCAAATTAAATCTTAATAAGTTAACTAAAATTAGAAACAAACCTTGCATCAATTGGAGTTCAGAATCATTAGTTATGGCCGAAACAGTGAGGTAAGACAAAACTGTCCAGATTTGTACACTTTTCAGAAATTGACATTTTTGAGGTCTTTAGGGTCCGTTTTAGCTTTGGTCTATTTTGGATAACATTTACTAAGTCAAATATGGTTCGTTCCACAAGGTCAGTGCATCTGCCAAAACCTGCTTCATTTCTCCAGATTTCCAGATTTGGTCACATTTTAACGATTTGCCATTTTGAGGACCTTAGAGTCAACATTAGCTTCGGCCTATTTCTGGAAAAAATGTCCGAAACTGTCCAAAGTAGTGACCTACCAACTTTCAAGCATTTTAAATATCATTTGCTTCGCTAAACTTACCTCGAACAGACTGGTCAGAGAGCTGTCATCCATTTCGACTTCACCTAGCATCATTTTCAAGCCAAGATCTTGCCATGCATGGTTGTTTAAGCTTATGAACGACCATATAGCTCAAGTACAGAAGCAAATACACACATTTATGAGCATTCATGTGAGTTTTTAAAGAGTTTTCAAAAGGTTTTAACCCTCACCTTTGTAATCAACCCAAAAAATGCTCAAAACCTTGTTGAAGCTCAAATCTCTTCTTCATCTTGCATAGCCGAGATTCCAACTAGCTTTTCTCTATTTTTCGTAGCTTAGTGATCAATCTCTTAGCACATGCATGAGGTTAGAACAAGAAGAAAAGAAATGGAAGCTTAAAAACTCACCAAGGCCGATAATGGTGACTCAAAATGCTTGCATGTGTGTTTCTTGCATCCTAGCTTGCTTGGGCGAGTTTCTTTGCTTGTGGTTTGTCTTGATGCACCATAGGATGATGAAGATGAGCTAAGAGGTGGAGAGAACTCAGCCAAAACCGAAATGGAGAGAGAGAGTGAGACGGAGAGAGAGAAAATGTGAGGAAAGTGAGAGAAATGAGAGAAAAATGAGGCTTTTGCAAAAGTTGATGCATATGTTGGCCTTGGGCATGCAAAAATTCAGATTTGTGGCATCTTTTGAATTGTTTTAACATGTGTGTAAGAGATTGTTGGGTATTTAGGGATTTTAGGTAGAATAGAATATAGGATATGTTTAGAGGTTTGTGAGATTTTGTCTTGTAGTGAGTTTAAAATATAATATTTAGGTGTTAGTGGATTTTGTAGAGATTTGAATTAGGATTATAATAATAGTTAGTGGTGTTTGTAGGATTATTTTGTAGTCTAGTGCTTTGTGTAGGATTCTTTATTGATTAGCGTGCGGGCACGCTTTTCTAAGTCTAGGGCACGCACTACGAGACACACACAGAAATCAATACTGGACACAAATCACGAGGTAGACACGAACTACGAGGTAAGACACAGACTTCAAGACTAATGCACGCAATCCTAGGTGAATGCATGTAAACTAATGCAAGTCATGTAATTCAATGTAATGCACGCAAATCGAGGTACGACTCTTAAACCTAGGTTAAGGTACGTAATTCAAGGTTAGGGCACACAAAACGAGATAACGCACGTATATCGAGATTAGGGCACATATTTCTAGGTACTGCACGTGAGTCGAGGATTAGGGCACACTATTCTAGGTCAAGGCATGTATGATGAGGTATGCACGAAAACCAAGATAGGACACGTAATCCAAGGTCGGTCATATAATTAGGGGTCTATGGCACGTAAATCAAGGTAACACACGTTATTCGGGGTCGGGCCTCACAATGACACCGATGAGTGCCAACCTATCATAGACTGAAGACTAATCTTACCGGCGGTGGTCTCAAGGAAGGAAATCTAGATAGCCATCAACAAATTAAGAGCCTACCTAGCTTTTTCACTTTGACACCGTTCTCATTTTCCTTCTTCTACCATACCAAACCTACCCTTAAGAAGGTGGTACTCTTCAGGATTGAGTGGGTTGCAGACTCCTTTTCAATCTACCATACGGAAGCTACTTCTATGTTGGGAGACACTCATCCCTCACTAGATGGGAAGCGTGGCAAGGCAATAGTCTTTTTCGAGATAAAGGAAGTCTGAGGGAAGAGGTAAGACATTCTTGAGCACCGACACCACAAAGACTATAGGTCATTTTTTACTAAATAAAAGGAAGAGGTAAAGATGATCCGTCTTCTCATTCCTTCTTCCAGAAATGTGTAATAGTCCTTGCAGGGAATGAACCCCCATCCGGGGAATTCGTGTGCCCTTACGATTCCGAGTGAGATGCCAAAGCCAAAGACGCAAACTAAAGTCAAAAGCTTCATGGGTTGCGTCAACTTCATCGGCCACCCTAATCACCTTTATATGTGAGCCCCTGTTCAAGCTGTTTCAGAAGAATGCTTCGATGGAATGAAACGAGGATTGTAATTTTGATAAGAAAGATCAAGACATACCTCTTTAACCCACCTTCCTGTACTTGTTCCGCCAGAACCCAATCGCCTCCTGTTGATTATCTTTCAGTCTTGGAAACCTCAATGGGGTGTGTACTGGGGCAGCCCGACAAAACTGGTCGGGGGCAACAGGATATGCCAATGGCGTCTATCAGTGATATAGTGGTTTCTTGTGTCGGATGGAAAAGAACTCTCACTCGAAATGGAATGCCAACAAATTGCCGAATTGGCTTGGCTATGTTCTTTTTATTGGTAAGTGGTTTGAGAAAACCAAGCAGGCAATGAACAGGCCAGGCAGTAAAATAGAAAAGGATCCTCTGTAACGACCCAACTCCCCACGTGGAGCCCACACAGAGTCTCACCGAGCCGTCACTACCAAGGTATTGTCCGCTATTGGCAATCCTTGGCCCGCAGGCACAGGGCCCTCACGGCTTTGTCCCTTCGAGGATCTCTCCTCAAAAGGCGCCTCAGCTGATACAAGGAACTAAGCCCTTATATCCAGCTCTCTCACTTCCAGGACTTCCGATGTGGGATTGTGTTACCACATTCCACCCCCCTTAAAGAGCCCCGCGCCCTTGCAGGCACGAGCACAAGGGAAGACTGGCTCTGATACCATTTGTAACGACCCGACTCCCCACATGGAGCCCACGCAGAGTCTCACCGAGCTGTCACTACCGAGGTATTGTCTGCTATTGGCAATCTCTGGCCTGCAGGCACAAGGCCCTCACGGCTTTGTCCTTTCAAGGATCTCTCCTCAAAAGGCGCCTCGGCTGATACAAGGGACCAAACCCTTATATCCAGCTCTCTCACTTCCAAATCTTCCGATGTGGGATTGTGTTACTACATCCTCAATGCCGTTGGCTACAAAAGAAGGCTAGGCTCTTTGAACCAGAGCTAATTCGATATTCCCCTTCTCGAATAGTGGATCTAGCCTTTTCGACTGGATCACCATCAACCAACACTTACCTAACTTCTTTTTAGTATGCCCAGCATAGTTGTCACAGTCGGGTTCAGCTGGATCATTTATTACAATATCGTAGGAAGATCGAACGAATATGCCCTTTGAAAAGAAGCAGGCTTACAGGGTTCATTCTCTAAGAAAGTAAGGGCGTTACTCAGGGACGAAAGAAGCAAAAAGGCTATTCTATGAGCTATCTCCCATTTTTTGGTATTCTGGTTGGGAAAGCTCACTAGCAATGGGTTGTGACAAGGAAAGCATCTAAAAGAAGCCTAAATGGCAAATCACACGACTAGGTTCAGAATAAGCTGATAGCGATCCTAAGCTCGATTACAGGTTCGTCTTTCTTCAAGCTAGTTCAACCCTAGTAGATAGATACTCCTTTTAGTTCAATGCCAGCTCTTTCATGCCTTATAACGCTTAGAAACCTTTGATCAGAAATAAAGATTTTTCTCGTACCTGTTCACCTATGGATCTCATTTTTCTTGGTAGAGTTTTAGGTGAAGATTGACCTGAACTAGGACTTGAATCTAAAGAGCTTGGAAAAGCTGATCGATTTCTGAATCAGAATCTTGATCTCTTTCTTCAACTTCATCAGCTTGCATTGGCGCTTTTTTGAATTTTTGTGATTGAGCAATTACAACAAGCTTATTATCTACTTTGTTTGCATCCCAATTCCAAGATGAAGATTCATCAACATAGACGTATACTTCAGACAGACGCCAGCGATGATATGTGGGCTGCCTGTCTCTTATAAGAAATAGATGGAAAGTGTGGATACAGAAGTGGCATGTTCAAACAATCTTTGCAAGACTACCATTCAACATTCAAGGAGATTCTCGTACTTAGAAGAGACATCGAAAAGTTTAAATTTCACTTTCTGGGGCACTAATAGCGATACATATTCCTAGTGTCTCGACAACTCATAGGCTGCTCTACGAAGAGAAACTATGTCACTTATGTCTATTAGTGAAAGGCTAAGGCTTCATCCCAACTTTCGAAGCCCGTGGAAAGAAAGGAAAGGACATACAGCAGGGAAGAAATGCTTCTTTGATTAAGAAGAAAGTCCTATTCTTCTCGGTGGCACGTAAGGAAGTTGTCTGTGAACTCTTCTTGGCTCTTAGCGCAAAGGGAGTGAAGTCTGCCTATCAATCAACATAAAAGTACGCCCTCTCCCTTGTCATCTCCGAACGAATGTTTAGTTAGCCATGAATGAGAAGTCTTCTTGCTTGTTGGCAAGTAGCTCCACGGTTGGTTAGCTCGAAAGCGAGTTCTTACTCTTTGACCTGAGGGGAAGAAAGTAGTGATTACCTAGGTTGAGGTTGACCTTCTTTCTGCGGTATAGCTATTAGTCTTATTAGAGTCAGTAGCTGAGAATCTCTTCTTTCGTTTATTAGCGGCGTAACTGTAACTTTCTTATTGAAAAGACAGATTTCTTTTGGCGGTATCGTATATAATAATAAGGCTGAATTTAGGAGCGCTCTTTTTATCCAACAACTAGAAATCTTGTAAGAGAAGAAAACAACTTTACTTCACCGAAAGGGCAGGTCTTTCTTTTTATTGCTAATCTTCTCATGTGTGGGATTTGTTTCGATAAGCCACCGTCCAATAGAGCAACGCCATGTGTGGATCAAAAAGGTCTCGTGAAGCCGGCCGCCGGTAGGTCTAAGAACGGATTTCAAGCTTGATAAGCTGCAAACCAGACAATCCATTCTTTCAATAGAGGGATCCTTGTTCACATGCTTAACAAATGCAAGTAGTACCTTCAAACCTAAAAGAAAATGGGACAGTCATCCGTCTAAGGAGAAAACGGAGGCGTCGAGATATTCGATGACTAAGGCCTTGTCACGAGCTGGGCTCGAACCAGCGCTTTCTAGATGCAGTCCGGATTCAACACATTTTTTATCCTGACTTTAAAGAAGAAAGAAGAGAAATTGGGCCAAGTTAGTTGGTGCCTGCTTTGCTTGCTTAAAAGCGATTCTGGCAAGTTACTTGGCAAAATTGAAATGAACAACACTGGAGACCCATTAGGGGTTGTGGAGCTTTCATCCGACATATCCCTCCCAAGTGGCTGCGTGAACGAAATCCCCACTCATTCATTGCGCTAACTTCTCTAGCCAAAACATATAAGATAAGACACATAGGAAGATTACAACTTGTACAAATTCCCTAGGACTGAAAAAACCCATAGAATCAAAACCATCGACCATCCCTTCTATCTAAAAGAATATGGGAGTTAGTTTCGAACACTTTCATCTCATATGCTAATCTTCCGGTCCACTGATCTACTGCATCGGAAAGCGTATCGCCTTACTATTAATTCTCTGATCCATACTTGGTATCCATGTTAGGAAATAAAAAAGACCCCTTGCTGCTACACTAATTTCGTTCATCAGTCAAAAAAAGTCGGGTGAGGACTAGCTCTCTTTGGTTGAGCCCTAGTTCATGTTGAAGTGTAGCTACGTCTCGTAAGGTCCCTTTACCCAAATACTTTACTTATATGGAACTGCTCTCGACTTGATCCATCCCAATTATGGTAGGTAGGCAACTCTTTTTCGAGAGCGTGGTTGAGAAAGATTTTGTATTGAAACCCTGGGACTCTGTTCGCTTCCGTCGAATGGCTACTAACCTTTATTCTGGGTGGATCTTGCAACTATACCCCTAGCCCAGTCTTTATAGCCAATCCCCAGTGATAGATATTTTATAACAAATTCTACCATGATAGAATAAGGCTATAAGCAAACCATTGAGAACCCTATAGCCCTGCCAGCAAGGCAACTAACCCTTCGCTTAAAGATTCTATTCTAGAGTAAGTTTACTTGAAAAGGCTTAAAGCTCTACCTTGCAATTCAAAGTCTACAAGCAATTCTCATCCTTGTTTGTCTTTCGGGCTATTCATTTTTTCCTAGGCCCTATGCTTTAGTCGTAGCTTTTGATAGGGGCCTACCTCACCTCTCCCCCCTCCCATGGCCAAGCGCATCCTTTACTTAATGCATCAACCATGGCCTCCTTACTTTATCAGAACTATCTTTCGGTGCAATCCTTCCTTCATTCTCGGAACTATCTTTTTAGAAGTTCGATCCTTGCCCCTTATTTCTTTCCTATTATTTTATTACATTAGTTGTCTTTTTTATAATAAGACTCTAAAAATTTCTCTAATATGATTTTTATCTTTTTATAATTACCAACGCAAGCCACAAGATCGGCCATTTCACTATAAGTTTTCGTATTAATATCAAATTGGGAAATTGTAAGATTTTTGGCTAAATACTGGTAATCCACCTCTATGGAATTGAGTTGCGGATACTTATTACGCACCTTAATTAATTCACAATGCTGCCTCATGTGTTTAAACAGGACGGCTTCTAGCTTCTTTTGACCAGCAGTTGTGACCTAGGGGGTGGACGTCTGGGCCTGCTATTGATGGACAAGTGGGTGTGAGCCCTGGGGTGGGTTCTCCTCCAGATCTTGCGAAACTGGAGGAAAAGGGTCCGAAGGAGAAGGAAGCGGTAGTTGCCTGCTTGATCGAAGATTCATTTCTCCCGACGAATGATAGAATGGATGGAGAGTTTTACTAAGTTCATCCATAAGGAGCCACCCGGTCGACAATATTATTTTGTAAATCAAAAGAAAAAATATAAGGTCATCAAAACAATAAAGAAGAGTCTTTTTTAGAAATGAGACCCTTCCTACTAGGGGGACATAACTAAATTGAGTCCATAGATACTCCTTTGGACTACCATAACCAAAAAAATAAAAATAAATGCATTCCGTTTCGCCAAATCATGCAAAATTCCATGAGAAAGCTGAGTAGAAACATGAGTTGGCTTTATAAATATCTATAGAATAAGCACTGTGAACTATCTGCTTCAAAAAGATAGTTGGTTGAATGAAAAACATTCCTTCTTCGAACTTGATGCACAAATAGATAGAATAGCAGCCAATAGCAACTTTTTAAACTTCTTTTCCTTTCTTGCTGCACGCAGTTTAATTCAATCTTAGCCGATCTAAGGTTAACCCTCTCTCTCCAGCCCCGTTTTAGTGCACTATTGGAGAGCTCGCTGGGCCCGCCGCTTTCACAATCGAAAGAAACTGCCAAGATTAGCGTACTGAATGAGATATTCTACTATGGTAGACCTAAACATCAACTTAATCTCGATGAAAATAAGTAGATGCAATGACATCATGAAACTCGGATAGCTTTTATCAACGCCGACCTATATTAACAGCTTCTTCTCTTATGAAATTTCTAGTTTGATCGAGGGCGGTACACTTTTCCCCAATATGAGATAGGTAACAGCTATAGTCAGGACTCCAACTGGGCAAATATAATTGACCATGACCATCCCCCTTTTTCTCTTTCTTTATAATGTTTTTGTTAACTCTCTCTCAAGTGAGAGAAATAACTCATGGGTATGGGGCACGGCCGGTATAAGAAGGAAGTAGTTCATTCTTATTTTAGAAGCATTGTCCTTAATTTACTTAAATTTTAGTAAGGAATCTTTCTAAGCTATCTTTGTACGAGTCTCATAATTCAAAGCGATAGAGGTAATTCCAACTATTCGAGATAAAGAATGTGATTGCACAGCATTCCTTGAAACTTTGTTTCCATTTCGAAGAGAGAGGCAAGCCACATATGTTAAGTATGGAGAGTAAGGAACCCCAGATGGATTGCCTTTGAGAGCTAGGTCGAAGATCTTGGTGGTCTTATGAGCGATTGATAAACTATGATTTTAGTTTTCTTTAAGGAGTCCTATAGCTTTTAGGCTTAACAAGCAAAGAAAGGGTGAATACTTCCACTAGTTGGATAAAAGGTGACGACCCTAATGAATCAACTATGAAGGTGGTTGTTAGCTACATCAGTGCTCAAATTCCTTCATTGTTATTACTCTGGTGCCGTGGTCTTGCCTAACCGTTCGGCTGGAGATTCCTTTATATGGTATAGCGAGCTGTTTAATTACAATGCGCTGGCAACCTCAGCTTTGCAGGATGAGAATAAAGGTCAATGAATCAGGGAAGAAAAGGTTATTCACTATTGGCTTACCGTTGTATCAGACCCTGGTACGACCTATACTTGATTGGGCCATGACTGTGCAGTACTTGAGAAAAAAGATAAAATGATTTTTGTTTTATTTCAAAGCTGCTACCAATTCCTTACCTATTATCCTGACGTCCGAATTGGTTTTTATTTTAGGTCCCTTTTTTTACTCTTGAGGCTTGAGTTATTTTTGCGCGGTCGTTCTACTAAGGCAAGAGGGGGTGCCCTTGCATAGTATAATCCACATCGTGAAGTCATAGGTTCTTTGTTTTTAAACCAAACTGTCAAAAAAAAGCCTCTTACTTCACTATGCTAGATTTTAGTACACACCGTTCGCGGACATTAATTCCGAGAGGAGTATAGCAATATGACAGACGCCACGAAGCAAGACAGCGCTTTAGCCCAACCGCCCTTTCCCGCCTTAATTTCTAGCGGAGCAAGAGGATTTGTGTCCTCAAACAGATCCCTTGCTATATTATTACGTCATTATGACAGTCAAATTATGTATGGATTGGGTAATTCCCCATAAACTTGTTGTCAGTTGGGGATGAGTCAATCTAACCCCCATATTAGTCAGCCTCCCCAAACCCGAACCTAATACAATGGTTTTGATACCAGGTATTCTCTTTTGTACTACCTCATATGTATCTGATTTATCATATCTGCCTGGTGGCGGGATCTCACAATCAAAAAGAAAAATGAGAATACACTATCTGATATATTTATAGTACTAATCATTAGATACTTTGGTGCTTTCATGTTATATCACGGGCAGCACTTTATCCTATTTGTGATGACATTATGGAACAATTGGGGTTGCCCAATATTTTTCGTATTGGGGGTGAATGATGTTAGTCTTTTCCCATGTTATAAACCCTCGGGTAAAACCTGCCTGATGAATTGGTAGAGCTTATTTATGATTGTGAACTTTTCCTGGAAAACATACTGAACAAATAGATAGGTGGTCTTTCTAGAAATTTGAAACTAATGTTTTCCACTCGCATCTTGGACTATTGATAGACAGAACTACAGGGGTTTGATTACGAGGTTGAACAGGATATGTAGGTAAGTTCAATACGAAAAAGAAGTTGGACCCTAGCCCCGCAAGTGTATGCATGAAGTCTAAGTCAAGATGAAGTAAGCATGTCCGCAAAGACTACTCGCTTTCCTGCAGATTTAGCTTTAGTGTCCGTTTGGACTGATTCTTTAGTTGAAGCTACTGATGCCCTTCTACCCCATTCCTTATCTTTAGAATGACGTATGATAAGCATTGCTTCTTGCTTTGCTATGAGAGTGAAAGCTGCTATCTTTAGTGATAGGCTATGCCTTTGAGGTACTTTGGAACTTTTCCCTACTATTGGAGGAGAGGAATTTATTAGGTCGACTTATAAGAAGAGGGTAGAAGAATGGGTTGCACAATTGAATCCATAGAAATAGTAAACCACGCATAGATGCCAAGTAGGAATGAAGCCAGCCAATGTCCCATATAAGAAGATCACTAGTAGAAGAAGATACCCACACCCAGGGCCAGAAAATAAGCGAATAGGGGGTGCATATGAATAGGTGTAATACCCGAGGCCGGAATGTGAAATTTCTTGTTTATTATTTTGAAAATTATATTTCCTTACATTCTTTGAGTATTAATTGTTACTTCCTTGCTGTCGCAACGTGTATTGCATATCGAGGGCGATAGATAGAGAACGGGTTCTAGTCCTCAGCAAATAGTGAAACTAGTATTTAGATGACATAAATTTTATATTTTAATTGTTGCTAGCTTGAATTAATATTTCCTTAGTTATTTTAGCTTTAAAATGCACAAAAATAGTCTAGTTGACCAAAGTTTAAGTGTATTGACCAAATGCTTTGACCATTTGACCAAGTCATCACCTTATAAGCTTAAAGAAAGCAAAAATAAAATAAAAAGTTGAAATTAGACTTGAAGAGGCCGAAACTTAGAGAGAAAAAAAAAAAACCTTTCAACTTCCAATCGTTCAATCTTCGCGTGAGCTCGTGCAGGGTTGTTACCGAGCCAACCAGCGTTGTATTCCTAGCGACTAGGAGTACCTAAGGTAAAGGAAGCATGTTATTTGCGCATTTAAATGTCAAGTATGTTAACTTTGTGATTTTTAGATTTTATCTATAGATTGTTGTTTAAAGCGTTTTGGTGCTTCTAGAATGTTCCTTGGCAATTGTAGAATGTGTATTTATAGCTTTTTAACATTTTCTGCGGTTAAAGGTTGAGATTGCAATTTAAATTGGTTGTTGAATAGTATTTTATGAATAGTAAACCCTTGAAACGATGAAGTTGCTCCGTTATGCTGTCTATTGATGTAGAAATATGCTAGGTGTGCTAGAATACATTAATGCATGGTTTGTTTGGGTTGCGTAATGGAAAAAACGGGAATTAAGCCTTGGTGAAAGTCAGGGTCATTTAGGTTGACTTTAGTGTTTTCTCGTTTTGCATGTTGGCATTGTTTCGGGAGGCCATGGAAGCACTTTTGGTGGGATTATGGCATTGGTTGGGTGTTTGGTTGGTATAGTTGTAGTTCAAACGAGCAAAGGGGGAAATTGGGACATTGCGTGAATTCTAGGGTTAGGTGGGGTTTCAGGGTCTTTAGACGTGCCTTATGGTGACCTAGGAGGATTGGCAAAGTCGGTTTCTAGAACTCGTGGCTCGTTTGGAAATGGTAGTGTTTTGATAGTTCGGGCCGATTGGTGATTTTGCTTGTTTTATTGATTCTATGCCTATGGAATACTTAGGGTGGCTTGATATACTTGTTTGAATTGAATTTGATTGAAATGCTTATCAACTGTTGCTATTGCGTGCGAGCGTAACCTACTTTGTTATTCTCCCACGTGTGGCTTTATTGCTTGTTTATTGCCTTGTATCGAATCTTGCATTGCATAGTGTCTCGCGCGTGAGTGATGGGCCTCTCTGGGTAGCCTCGGGTTGCCAGTGTTGGTTGCTCTAGCTCCGCTGCTATTCCCTCTTCTCGCTTGGGTTGCCTCTCAGCGAGATTTGGGTCGTAGATTGATGGATACTTCCGGGGTATTCCAAACTGGTGTTATAAGGTGGTTTGGGCCAGCGCGTCGTCATCGAATTCGTGTTTGAAAGTTGCTCGTGAAAAGAGTATCGTATCCTTTGAATGAGTGTTTACAGCTTTAAATACATGCCTTGCTTTATTGATGGCTTATTGTATCTCTATGTGATATTTGTATGAATTGCTTGACTAATTGCATTGCATACTCCTCTCATCTCCGTTCTTGAGACCAATTGCCCTCGGTGAGCAATAGTTTTTGCTCATTCCTCTCTATACTATATTTTTACAGGAGTAGTTGAAGCAGACCCTCTTGAGGTAATTGAGGAGGAGGAACAGGTGGAGGTGTTCCCGTGATAGTACTTCTTTGCTTTGCTGGTGGTTGGTTACCAAATTTTGTGCAAGCCTTGCTTGATATGTATATTACTTGGATGACGCTTTATTTTGAGTCTTGTAGCCTTGTATGTATTTCCTAGTTTAAGGCCTCTATGGTCTTATGTTGTATAAGCTGAAAGAATGTAAAGCTGTAAAAGTATACTCTTATGACTAGTAAAGAAATGCATGCTAATAGCTAACCGTTTAGTGGCATAAATACTTGTGTAATATGCATGGCATTTTGGTTTGGAAAGTTGGTTAATAAGAGGATGTATGTTTTTAAAACAAAGTCGGCTTGTTTTAATTGTTTTTATGGCTTTCGCAAGTATTATGATGATTTTAGGGTTTTCGGATCGTCCGCGGTACAGAGGAGACTCCGTCCGTGTGTTGGGTCCGGGCTTGGCCTTTTGCGGGGTCGGGTCGAGGCGTGACAATAGGGCTTCGACAAATAGGTAAAAAATGCAATAGGTTTTGCAAGTGAAGAAGAATCAAAGAATGTCCTCCGCAGATGAAGTGAAATGGATGGCATTGAATATTCCATCAAAGAGCCTACTCGTCGTAAGCATCCTGTCGAATCAACTCTTACTGTTCTCGAATGCCTTCTTAGGAAGAATAGGCAGCTATTGAATCCACTGCTAGAATGGAAGAATCCCCTGCACATGAAAAAGGACGTGACGATTGGTTTAGGCTTTCTTTGGCCTGACTGATCGAAGGCGTGGTAGGCCTCTTTCGTGGGAGACCAAGCCCCTTTCTCTTTTGTCTCTTCTCTTATTCTTCTTGCATTTCTTTCTTTGAGAGTGGTGCTGCGAGATCAACCACGAGTTCGATTGACCCGTCTCTTCTGAGGTGCGCTGAGTTGATAGGGCGTCGCAAGGAATTTCTTCGTAGGTCCTAGAGTATATTATATAGGTGTTCCCTGGCCAGTTTTCCTTGACGGGTCCTTCCCATTTTATTTTAGCGCAAGCTTTCGGGTTGATCAAAATCTTTCATGCTAAATATTCCCCTACTTGGAAGATACGTTCGGAGACGTTGCTCCCAAAGTCTTTTCTTTGCCATCATTGGTAGGCCTGATATGATGCGCAGCGGCGAGCCTTTTTCATTCAACAACTCTAGTCCAGTCGGGCTTGCCTTTTTTCGGCCATTGAGAGGTCATCTTCTACCAAGACGCGCAGAGATCCCAATTTGTATTCTACCGGGAGGTCCATCCTATATACTAGTGAAAATGGAGTTTCCCTCGTAGCCGTGCGTATACTAGTCCGATAGGCCAAAAGTACTAGAGTGGGCATGTCGTGCCAGTCACGGCCGTTCTTGGTTGTCTTCTTGATCATCTTTAGGAGTGTCTTGTTGGTGGCCTCAGCTTGTTTGTTGCCCATAGGGTAATATGGGATCGAGAAGCAATCGTTGATTTTCTATTGTCTGCAAAAACTACCTGTCGGCTCTGAAAATTCATCCCATTGTCAGTAAGGATCACCCTGGCCGAACCTTGCTAGGATGTTTCTTGAAATCGGCTATCTAGCTGTCACGTTCGCTAGCGACTCGACTTCAACCTACTTCGTGAAGTATTCTGTAGCTGCAAGTACGAAGTTATGCCTATTAGAGTCTTTATTAGGATGAATCTGATTGATAACGTTCAATCCTCATATAGCGAATGGCCGTGGTGGAGCATAAGATGTTTACACGGCTGCCGGTTTAGGGCCAGTGCCATTTGTTACATGGTTTGGTCTTTCCAAGAGAATGCTATAGTATGTGAGCACCGCCCGAGGAAGGAGTTGAGTGTGAAAGTGACAGGATACCCCTCGACTTATTTTTATGATACAGAAAGAAAAGCCTCTTAGAGGCCAATTCTCAGTAGGCAAAAACTAGAGGCGGTAGGCAGTAGAGTGAAAGTGCCTTTCTCTTTACGGACATAGACAATTCTTTTCACTGGGGAAGGCTCTTTTTCGTCTTTCCTAACCCAAAAGTCAACACTCAAGCGCAGCGCGTGCAGGAAGAGCAGCAAAGACAAAGCAGAGCGAGAGTGATTTTTAGTATAGGGGAGAGATCTGATATTGGGAAAAGAAGTAGAGACATACTTCCTACAAGGGGCGAAAGCGATCAATAGAAATAACTCTTCATTAGAGCAAAGCCTTAATGCCGAACTTGGTAAACAAACAAAAACAACTAAAATGTCTTTTCCCTTCCCTCTTTTGCTTGCTTGCTTGGATTGGGATGTAAGGCCTAGCTTGAGAGACTTCCAATGTGCGGTTCAGCTAATTCTCATTCAAAAAGGGAAACTTGCGCTTATTCATATAGAAAGAGAAAGTCCTTTTGACGTATAGAAAGTACTACGCTTTAATCCTTGCGACCTAAGGGCCGGGTCGTACTCCTCAACCGGTACACAACCCATTACGTTAGTTAAATTAGGACTTTCTCGCCATCTGGTACCTAAACCGCTTCCATTCAATACTCAATTCAATCCATAGTATGCATTTAAATCCTTCTTCAGTAGCCTCCTGGTTCGTAAACAATTAGCGGAAGGGAGAAAGAAAAGGCAAAGCTCCGTAAAACTCGGAAGTGGGAATCAGGTTCAATTTAGGGAGGTGAAATCCCGTCCAGTAGAACCATTTGCGAGCTTTTATTCTTAAACTGGATCAATCTGGTGCCTAAGCTTGAGTCATGATCATTAGGAAGTGTAACAACTCATTCACTTGCTGCGAGTTAGCCTCCTTATGAGTCGGGAACAACTAATATCTTCTTTGAGGAAGATGGAATAGTCTGATCTTTGATAAGAGATCTCATACGAGGATGATGTAATAGCTAGACTAAGTCCCAAAGTCTTTCCAACCAACTTAAATTGTAAGGCATCCTTTTTTTAATAGATTGATCTGGGTGGGTTGGAAAGGCATCTACCTTTAGATAGACTGAAATAAGGAAGACATCTTTCCAGTGGGGATGGCCAATCTTCTCTTTGATGTTAAATTAGTCAGTTTGAGGTTTGATCTCTATAAATGTTACACCTAATAGGCTGTGCCCAAGCCAATCTTGGCTTTACAACTACAACACCTACGGCTGTTGATGAGCTTTCTTCCATTTATATTGTAATGCGGTGATTACAGAATTCTACTGCACTAATGTGGATCATAAGCAAGAAAGAGAATCGCTTTGATAGAAACTCCTAGGTGCGTATCTGGTCAACAACCTACCGGAATAGCCGGATGTTCTATTTTGAAATCCATAAATGAAATGACTGGTGGTACCTGTAGAGTTACTAAATGTATAGTCTTTGGATTATTCTTTTTGTCCGAAAGTCTTCTTCATCTTCTGTTGGAACTATTTTCTCTAACGGTAGTGAAGAGAGCCAAGGAGAGGCTGGATAAAATTCAGCTCGACCATCGGGAGATGAGCTAATGCCACTCGACTGTAAGGAGAGGAAGCATCGTCTTTCTTTACCAATCCAATATTTTTTCAGAAGCTGGTAGAGAACAGGCTATAATGCCAGAAGAATGGTAGAAATGTTTTCTCTCTTTCTTTCTAGATCCTTTTATTTTAATACGACTAGGGGGATAGAAACCCACGGAACAGTAAGCTAAGTCGGAAAGGGAGAGAGTTGAGTTAGATCCGATGCCATTGAATTAGTCTAGTAGCTTCTCCTTTGAAGGAATTCTGTACTCTTTCTCTGATTGAATCCTCTGCCCAGGTAATCTCATGGAATCATTACTTGAATAGAGAATCGAAGGTGAATTCCTTCTTCTTCCGCTTCTTCACCGTGTAGGTCAATCTTAGCTTCTCAGCTTCAATGCTGTCACCCGGTCAAGACTATCGGAGCTTCTTGATAGTGGGGTACCGTTCCTCTACTCGTACTCGCTTGTCGACTTTCTTCCCGATCTTGATCTTTCTACCGATCTTGATCCTTAAACTGATTCTTACAAAAACCTATCCACCTTCAATAACCCACATACCACATAAGTACCAGATGGGAGGCAAGCCCCCGAACCCCGAAAGGCGAACACTCCCAATACGAACCAAAGCGTTAGAGGATTAAGTCGAGAATGGATAGAGGAGCATGATTGCAAAACCTTTGCATCTTAAGGGCTCTAGAGAGCTCTAAATCCACAATTAGAGGATTGCTAACGTCGGACATTACGGAGACTTTAAAAAGGTCTGAAGTAGGAGTCAAGATTGGCAATGAGGACGAATTAGATAACTGCTCAACAAAGAAGAAAGCAAGACCAAGCCAAACTCTCTGGTAAGTAACCCACTCTCGGATAAACCGCTTCTTCGCCTAAAAGAATACATTGGAGAATTGCATGCTGATTCAAAGAATCACATGATTAGATCGAAAACTAGAATCAAAGAAATACAACCTCGAACTCCCGCACTAGAAATCTACCGATTCACACTCTACGTCTATTTAACTCCATAATCTGTTGATTCATAGCTTCACCAATCGTACGCTTATTGAACTAGACCAACCTATCCGCTGCTTCTCACTTCCATTCCTCTCCATTATAATCGCTCACCTTCTTCTTTCTTTGCTTGCAGAATTGACCCCCTTATATCGGAGCACGTACCTGCCTATCTACTATTAGATAGGAGCTCACTTCCATGAAGACTCTTTTCAAAACAATCACTTTAACCCATCGTCGGTCTTGCTTTGAAGAGAACACCTATTGTTCGTTAACAGTTCCTTCTCCCCTTGTTTGAATAGGCATTTTGATATGAGAACCTCATGATTCTCAATAGCCCGCCTATGCAAACCTAGTTTGAAGAGAACACATGTTATTCTCACCCTAGACCAGTCATTCAGTCAACTAAATCTTCCCTTTAGAGGTGATACTCTAGTTGGCCCTCCCTATAAGTCCACCAGAATTTCAAGTTCTTCGCTTGAATAGAAGGCACAGCTTGGTTAGACCTAAGATCGATAAGCTTGAGTCCCTCAAAGAGGGCAAGGCCTTGGGTTTCAACCGGGGTCGCAACTAGGATAAGTTCCTCAACCCGAAGGATTAGGAAGATCGTTAGACCTAAGTTTGCACGGGCCTCCATCGTTAAACACAGACCCACGAGCTGCCGTTACCAGCGAACCAACTTTACGACCACCCTCCAATAGCAAGTCAAAGTAATCTCTCTGATAGACATGAAAGCTTCTTCATCTTTGGAATCCATGCTGTATCTTCCCCTTCCTCACCGATGCTATTTCCTATAGCTGAGACAGATATTCGATACATGATGTAGCGAGCTAACCTATCAACTAGGCAGTCCAGTTCTTACTGGTATTGGCCTTTTCTTCGGAGATGGAATGAGGGACTGGAGCGAGTAGGGTTTCCTTTTCAAAAAAGGTCTATGTCTTTGAGATGAGACTGGGCAAGCACATTTGCCATCTCCTAGCAGTGGGAATGACTCCTCAATTTGGGCATCCACTCAAATTCAAGACGTGGCAGCTGTTCCAACTAATCCCTACTTTTTGTAGTCTCTCCTACGATAACTAGAAAGAGCTACTTCTTCATGCGGGGTAGGGGGTCGAGCCCCTTCCTATATCTATGTCTGGAAGACAATCCCCACAACTTATGGAATGGAAGGTTCGATCAAAGGGTTCATCAGTGGATAATGAATAAAGTACTGAACAAGGCATGGGAGGCTTCTATGGCGTATAGAATAACATAGGGTAGTGTGAAAGATTGCTTGTAATCCCCGAAAAGCCAAGCCACTTACGCTACTGCTGCTAAATCGGCCAATGGAGTGCAACGTTATTAGGGCATTCTATCGGTTTTAAGCCTTTGGCAACCGGCAAAGAAAGACTTTTTTGAGCAACAGTCACGCTCATAGCAAGTAAAAAAGATAGGGTAAATGGGCCAAACGGCGGCAAAGCCAAGTGTTCTTTATAGATTCGGAGAGCTAGTAGAGCTCAAAGGGTTCTTCCTGTGACCGCCTTTCCTACCAAAAAGCTAAGCCACTGGGTTTTTTCTAGACTAGACCTTCGGGATTTTTTTAGGATTCATACATGCCAGTTGAAGAATCTGCTCCAGAGCTACTACTCTACCTAGCCTATCTTCCTGCCTGCCCCGATTGTATGAAGAAATCACTGCACTCGTCCCCTGTTAGAAACAGACTGGCTTAAATATAGTGGCAAGATCGTTCACTCCTTGCGTAAGGAGACTACTTAAAGTGAAGTCAAAACTCGGGTTGGCTGAGCGAATATTCAAGTTGATAGTGCAATGGTACGTATCCAATCCTCCAATAAAAAGCATTCTTCCTCATACAATATTGAACCTATCCTTGCCCAACTCATCTCATGGGAGGACACTATTGAGCCTAGCACTTCAATATACTCTAAAAGAGGCATTTCATATCTATCTCTTGTGCTAATAGGAGCCAACTACGTCATCATACAATTGACATTGCCCTCACATGAAGTTTAGGTAAATAAGTATCTACGAAAAGGTGCATTGATGCCACAGTCCTATTGAAGTTCTCTACAGGCTAGCGTACTACAGGGAAAGGAAGAAGTGGTTGTCTTAGTTATTTCCCAAATTGGTAGATCTGAGAACAGAAGAAAATTCATTTTCTATTTCTTTCGGGCCCTATGACTTCGAATCAATCATTCATGTTAAAGAGAGGGCATGCCACTATCATGCTCATTTGGATGGGACATTTCCCCTGTCACGCCCCGACCCAACCCCCAACTAAAGGTTAAGTCAGGACCCGACACACGGACAGAGTCTCCCCTGTACCGTGGACATTCTGAAAACCTGTAAACTTGCAAATAAGGTAACTACAAGGTAAACAAGCTTTTCATGGCGATATATATAAAGTTTCAAGGCCATCCGAGCCTTTAAGCAAACAACAATACCAAAACCACACAAGCATGCAAGAACTTTGTTTACAACATAGTTGAGTAGCCATGACATTCTAGGATATCAATAAAACATAATGAAAAGATAAACATTTCTACCATAAGCCATTCACTCCCAAGCATGCAAGGAAATAAAAGCATGAATAAAAGTTATTACAAGACATGGCTTCCAATTCGACACCACAAACTACTATCCTTCAACTTTACATCACAAGCATATACATAGACCTTAGGCCACAAAATAGGACATAAGATAAACAGATGAGCCTTCCACAAAGCAGCAAGAAATTAAACCACCTCAAGCTATCAGGCACAGCAACTAAGGTAAAGGATCAGTCTGAACTTCCTCTTCCTCAATTAACTCAACAAGCTGGGGATCACCCACAGCGTCTCCTGAAACATATATCGAGGTATGAGCAACCACTGTTGCCCAGTGAGGGATATAGTCCCGGGGTGTGCAATGCAACAGATAAAACAGTTATACATCAATATCACTTAGACAATTTAAGAAACAATGATAACTTAGATAACCACACATTTAAAAGGATATATCTCACACAATCCCCTATACACCAATCTTCGCTGGTCTTCATTCACGATCCACGAACCACGAACCACGAACACGATCACGATAAGCCGGCATAACTCCAAACACTCCAGTGGGTGTACTCTGGATGTACACCAATAATCCTACGACCCAACATCCCCTGGCAATCTTCGAACCAGGCGAATGAGGGACTAGGGCACGGAGTTTGAATATCCACCGGCAAGCCCTCTACCGCCTAGCCGATATTCAACACATCCGCCCCTGACACTATGGTTGCGCAACCACGATGCAATGCACTTAACAATGGCAAATTAATAGCAATAATATAAGCATTAACACATAGGAGGATCAACAAAGTAGGTTGACCTCGATGCAATTATAATAGAAGCAATTATAGAAGCTAATAAGCAGTTTACAAAGGAACATATACAAAATAAGCATAGAATCATAGCAAAAGCTCCAATTCAACTTGAAACCACATATAAACACTTAAGGAATCATGCCATGGGTTTAGAAGTGTGAGTCAACCGAAATTGCACCTAAATCCCTTTGTTTTGCAAACTATTTCTCTTCCAAACCAAGGTTAATGATTCCATTTTCAAAAGAAACTCTCCCAACCTCCTAACTAACCCTCAAGGTACCCCCTCAACCCTCTAACTCATTCAAATGCCCGCGATTACCCCGAAAGCCCCAAATTCCCTCTTATGGCTTTAAACTACACATACATTGTCCGGGCTTCAAACAAGGGATATCAAGGCTTCTATAGCACCTAAGTAGCCTAAGGATACTAGAATTGAAGCCTGAATTCACCCGGATTCGCATTAACCTTGAAAGCCCCAAATTAAAGTCGACTATTTTACATTTTTAGCGATTTAAGGACAATGCAAGTGCACGGGGCTATTCGGTTACCTTCACTAGTACCTAAGGCATCTATTAGAAGCATTGAATCAAACTAATTCGAGCAATTACGCAAAACCCTAGAAAAACGTCACTATTCACCCTAAAAATCAAACTAACGATTCTAACCGTTTAAATTGCGAAACGATGGCTCAAATATGTTCTCTAGCATTCATATACATGGTATAATAGCATAGATAATTAATACAATGGCATTTGAACACATTTTCAACAAATCAAGAAAAGAGCAACTATTTAGAAATGCAAAAATAAGCCGTGAAATCCCTCGCCAATACGCGTAGGAGCACCTAGGAACCTTGCACACACCCTACACTAGTTGCTCAAGGCTTGGAGTGGCTTAAAATGAAGGATTGAAGAGCAAAAAATGTTGTTTTCCCACTGTTTGCTGTTGTCGGCCTGCTCCTGCTTCTATTTTAGCTTTTATTTTTTTTTTCTTTGCTATCTTATGAGCTAAATAAGGTTATTTAATGAATGGCTAAGGTGGGGTCTTGTTTGGGTGTTTAAGTGGCTTCTAAAATGCGCATAGTAAGCTTAAAAACGAGCCTAAGGTGAAACATGTGTGCTAGTTAATTAAATCTCTAAGTTAGTTACGTAATACTATTCATTCAACTACAAAAATCATTTTCTAAACGAGCTCTCCTAACGCCTTTAGCTCAAATGCACATTTTTCCCACTACTTTAACAATTAATATGATTTAATAAAAATGCTAATTCATTAATAGTATGAAGTTTAAAAACGGAGTGAATAGTAATTTAAGAAGACAGTTATTAAGGCACAGAAGGAAATGTGCAAACAAGGGATGCAACAGTAATTGAATGCATGGCTAAATCTTGGGCGTCACATCCTCTCCCCCTTAAACTAATTGCGTCCACGCAATTCTTACATGATTCGGCGAATAACTCTGGATACCGTTCCCGCATCTAATCCTCTCTTTCCCACGTTGCATCCTCCACTCCGTGATGATCCCACAGAACTTTAACCATCAGAATGCTTTTAGTCCTCAGTTCCTGAACTTTCTGATCAACAATTCGAAGAGGTTTCTCTGTGTAGGTCAAAGTTTCACTGATCTCTAGCGGTTCCGGCTCAAGTATGTGAGAGGGATCTGGCTGATACTTCCGAAGCATAGAAACATGGAATACATCATGAATTCTGCCCAGACTGGGAGGTAAAGCTAGACGATAAGCCAAATCACCAACAATTTCAGTTATCTCAAATGGTCCCACATATCGAGGACTGAGTTTACCTCCTTTACCATGCCGAATCAAACCCTTGCGAGGAGAGATTTTCAGAAATACTTGATCCGCCACGGAAAATTTCAGATCACGACGGCGTCTATCTGCATAACTCTTTTGCCGGCTCTGTGCTGTAAGCATCCTTTTTCTGATAAGCTGCACATGATCAATCATTTTGTTCATTTCAGGTAAGAGAGTAGGGTCGACCGTCTTCATTTCACCAACATCATCCCAATAGAGAGGAGACCGACATTTACGCCCATAAAGTGCCTCATAAGGTGCCATACCAATAGTAGCTTGGTAACTATTGTTATAGGCGAACTCTGCTAGTGGCAAATATTTCTCCCAGCTCTTACCGAAGTCCAGAATACAAGCCCGTAACATATCCTCGAGGATTAAGATAGTTCTCTCGGATTGACCATCTGTCTGAGGATGATAAGCTGTACTGAAATTCAAATTCGTGCCCAAAGCTTTCTGAATCTTCTGCCAGAACTGCGATGTGAATCTAGGATCTCTATCTGACACAATAGTCTTTGGAATTCGGTGAAGTCGGACAACATTCTCAATATACAACTCTACCAGTTTATCAAGAGAATCAGACTTCTTCTTAGCAATAAAGTGAGAAGTCTTGGTCAATCTATCCACAATAACCCAAACTGAGTCGTTACCCTTCGAAGACCTTGGTAAATCAGAGACGAAATCCATGGTAATATGATCCCATTTCCAAACAGGAATAGCCAAAGGCTGCAACAACCCTGCAGGTCTCTGATGTTCTGCTTTAACTTTCTGACAAGTAAGACATCGAGCAACATAGTCAGCAATCTCTCTCTTCATATTATTCCATCAGAAATTCTGCTTCAAATCTTTATACATTTTAGTACTGCCTGGATGGATAGTATATCTGGAACTGTGTGCTTCAGCAAGAATATCCTTCCTTAGCATTGGATCATTCGGAATACAGATTCTACCTTTGAATTTGAGAATACCATCGTCGTGCAGTTTGAAATCCGACTCTCCCCCTTTAGAATTCTCTAAGACTTTCAACAATTGAAGATCAGCTTGTTGAGCTTCTCGAATCCTGGATAATAACAAAGATTGAATCTGCAAACTTGCGAATTGAATACCAGAATCTGAAGTACTAGGCTTCCATAAGCATAATTCTTCCATGAATTTCCAATTCTTGATAATTAAGCTAGCAACAGTAGCCTTTCGGCTCAAAGCATCAGCAACAATATTGGCCTTACCTAGAATATAGTTAATAGTGCAGTTATAGTCCTCAAGTAACTCTAGCCAACGCCTCTGCCTCATGTTCAACTCTTTCTGTGAAAACAGATATTTCAAGCTCTTATGATCTGTAAAGATTTCAAACTTGTTGCCCCAGAGATAATGACGCCATTTCTTTAATGCAAGAATGATAGCTGCAAGCTCAAGATCATGAGTCGGATAATTGAGTTCATAAGGTTTCAGTTTCCTGGAAGCATAAGCAATAACCCTGCCATTCTGCATCAATACACAACCCAGACCTTCCTTCGAAGCATCACTATAGATCACCAAATTATCATAACCCTCAGGTAAAACAAGAATAGGATCTGTAGTCAATCTCTTCTTCAATTCCTGGAAGCTGGCCTCGCATTTTATCATTCCAGTCAAATACTGTTTTCTTCTGAGTAAGTTGAGTTAAAGGACCTGCAATCTTAGAGAAATCCTTGACAAACCTCCGATAATACCCAGCTAAACCAAGAAAGCTACAAATTTCTTTAATAGTTTCAGGTCGTTTCCAAGATAACACAACTTCAATCTTCGCTGGATCAACAGAAATACCATCCTGCGAGATAATATGGCCCAGAAAAGCAACTTACTTAAGCCAGAATTCACATTTGCTAAACTTTGCAAACAACTGATGCTCCTGAAGAGTCTGCAACACAATTCGGAGATGTTGTTCATGTTCTGCCTTAGATTTAGAATAGACAAGAATATCATCAATGAATATGACCACAAATTGGTCTAGATAAGGACGGAATACCCTCTGCATTAAGTCCATGAATGCGGCGGGAGCATTAGCAAGACCAAACAGCAAGACAACAAACTCATAATGGCCATATCGAGTTCTGAAAGCAGTTTTAGGAACATCATCTTTCTTAATCCTCAGCTGATAATAGCCTTGCCTCAGATCGAATTTAGAGAATACCCTGGCGCCTTGCAACTGATCAAATAACTCTTCAATTAAAGGCAGATGATATTTATTTTTTATGGTTACCTGA
The DNA here is from genome assembly GCA_037974665.1 of Ehretia macrophylla. Lineage (NCBI taxonomy): Eukaryota > Viridiplantae > Streptophyta > Magnoliopsida > Boraginales > Ehretiaceae > Ehretia > Ehretia macrophylla. Next base: position 52,090,112 of record CM075782.1, read on the forward strand.
TTAAGACCCCGATAATCAATGCATAAGCGAAGAGATCCGTCTTTCTTTTTAACAAATAGGACTGGCGCACCCCAAGGCGAAGAACTCGGCTAAATGAATCCTTTCTCAAGCAAGCCCTGCAAATGAACTTTCAATTCTTACAATTCGGGTGGAGCCATTCTGTATGGAGTCCTAGAGATAGGTGAAGTCCCCGACAATAAATCAATCATGAACTCTATCTCTCTATCAGGCGGTAACCTAGGTAATTCCTCAGGAAAGACCCCCGGAAACTCCCTCACGATAGGTACATCATTCAATTTCAATTGATCCCCAGGTTGATTAATCAAATATGCAAGATAAGCCTCACAACCCTTGTTCAATAATTTAGATACCCTAATAGAAGAAATAATAGGAGTTCCCGTAGATTTTCTACTACCAACTATTTTAAGTACAGGCTGGTCAGGCATTTCTAGATACACAATCTTCTTTCTACAATCAAGCTGGGCATAATATTTACTTAACCAGTCCATCCCCAATATAGTTTCAAAGTCATTGAAGGGTAGGATAATCAAATCAGCAGGAAAAACACGACCCTCAATAAATATACTACATGCTCTGCAAATAGATCTAGTAACAAACTTCGGACCCATAGGAGTATAAACCACAATCTCATGCAACAGTTTATCATGTTTCAATTTAGCATTTTGTGCACAAGTAGGAGTAATAAAAGAATGCGAAGCCCCGGAATCAATTAAAACCTTAACTGACTGATCATTAAGAAGAAAAATACCTTCTACCACAGCGGTAGTCTCCGAAAGCTCCTCAGCATCCAAAGCAAATACACGGGCCTGACCTCGTGGTTGTGGTGCTACAGCTGGTGCCCTGGTCTGAGAGTTCTAAGCTGACGTCTGACCCCTAGGGTTCTTAAATTTATGACAGTCCTTAACCCTGTGCTGATCACTGCCGCAACATGTACACTTGTTATGTTTCTTCCAATAAACATTCTCAGTGTGGCCCTGGCGCTGACAGAAGCTGCACTGCTGGTGACATCTTATAGCAGTGCCTCCCGAAGGAGCTCTGTAAGTAGAGGTAGCTGAACTACCCTGCTGCGAACGGGAAACTGCTCGACGGAACTGACTCTGAGTCTGACTCTGAACTGGTCGTGACTGAGTCTGAGTAGGCCCTGTATAACTCTGAGTTTGCCTCGGTTGTGAACTCTGCCCAACTGATATAGCCTGCCCCTGGTACCCTTGACTCTGAGACTGAAATCGTTTACTCGATTGACTGGTCTCGGCTAACACATCCGCCTTGCGTTTCTCATATCTCGAGGTAGCTCGGACTACTGCAGCATAGTTAGGAAAATCATTTGCAGACAAGTTCAGCATAATATCCCTCCTAAAACCTAGGATGAACCTCTGGATCTTCATGTCCTCCGGCTGAATCAAAGCTGGTGCATAACGGGAAAGCCGGGTAAAAGTAGCCTCATATTGATCTACTGACATACTCCTCTGTTTCAAGTTTATGAACTCTGATTGACGCCTCTCGCAGGAAACTACCAATATGTACTTGTCTCGGAATTCTTGAACAAAGTCGGCCCATGAATGATGAACGCCCTTGGCTTCCCATTTCTCACTGACGGTACGCCACCAATCTTCAGCATCACCCTCGAGAAGGAAAGTGCCATAAGTAATCTTCTTGTCATCATGGCACTCGAGTATTGCTGCCACTCTCTCAAACTTCCTTAGCCACATCTCACCCTTCATATCTTCCGGCTCTCCAAAGAAAGTATAGGCCCCATGATGAATGAACCGGTCATACAGATTACCTCCAGTAGGGCCACTACCTCCGGCTCTCGCAGCCTGATTACCTCCAACGACCCCTCGCTGACCCTATTGTGTCACAAACTGGGCGATAGTGTTCATAGCAGTGGCCATCGTGGCCAAGATCTGTGCAGTGCTCGGTTCTTGAACCTGTGGTGCATTTTCGGCCACCTCAGCTTCTTGCCCATGAACCCCCTCGGGTTCTCCACCAACATTCGGATTATCAGCACGACGGCGGGGCCCCATCTCGAATAGCTAGAATGCAAAGTGTTATGACAGGTATATATATGTATATATGAAATTTATAAGTAAACACATAAAGAAAAGTCCAATTAGATTCACATAAAGTCAAGTACATAGAAGTTCAAAAAAATATTCCACATTTTTGAAGTACACGTAAATCACTAGATCATACTTGACATTCTAGACTCTTGATATTCTATTTTCATGCTAGCATGTTCATTCCTTATTCAAATTTCACTTAGGACAATCAAAATCAAGGACTCATGCATTCACAAAGTCACATAACAAATCTCTACCCACAGACCGAGAAATTTACCCCGGCTTCATGCAATCTATAGCTCTGATACCACTTAAATGCCCGCGATTACCCCGAAAGCCCCAAATTCCCTCTTATGGCTTTAAACCAAACATACATTGTTCGGGCTTCAAACAAGGGATATCAAGGCTTCTATAGCACCTAAGTAGCCTAAGGATACTAGAATTGAAGCCCGAATTCACCCGGATTCGCATTAACCTTGAAAGCCCCAAATTAAAGTCGACTATTTTACATTTTTAGCAATTTAAGGACAATGCAAGTGCACGGAGCTATTAGGTTACCTTCACTAGTACCTAAGGCATCTATTAGAAGCATTGAATCAAACTAATTCAAGCAATTACGCAAAACCCTAGAAAAATGTCACTATTCACCCTAAAAATCAAACTAACGATTCTAACCGTTTAAATTGCGAAACGATGGCTCAAATATGTTCTCTAGCATTCATATACATGGTATAATAGCATAGATAATTAATAAAATGGCATTTGAACACATTTGCAACAAATCAAGAAAAGAGCAACTATTTAGAAATGCAAAAATAAGCCGTGAAATCCCTTACCAATACTCGTAGGAGCACCTAGGAACCTTGCACACACCCTACACTAGTTGCTCAAGGCTTGGAGTGGCTTGAAATGAAGGATTGAAGAGCAAAAAATGTTGTTTTCCCACTGTTTGCTGCTGTCAGTCTGCTCCTGCTTCTATTTCAGCTTTTTTTTTTCTTTGTTATCTTATGAGCTAAATAAGGTTATTTAATGAATGGCTAAGGTGGGGTCTTGTTTAGGTGTTTTAGTGGCTTCTAAAATGCGCGTAGTAAGCTTAAAAACGAGCCTAAGGTGAAACATGTGTGCTAGTTAATTAAATCTCTAAGTTAGTTATGTAATACTATTCATTCAACTACAAAAATCATTTTCTAACCGAGCTCTCCCAATACCTCTAGCTCAATTGCACATTTTTCCCACTACTTTAACAATTAATATGATTTAATAAAAATGCTAATTCGTTAATAGTATGAAGTTTAAAAATGGAGTGAATAGTAATTTAAGAAGACAGTTATTAAGGCACAGAAGGAAATGTGCAAACAAGGGATGCAACAGTAATTGAATGCATGGCTAAATCTCGGGCGTCACATCCCCTGTTAACTCTATTTTAGGTCGGCACCGTCTAATGCATGAAAGGGGAAGGCAGAGAAAAAACAACATCCAGGATTTAACCAATTACAAGAGGAAGAGTATAAAGCATCCTAAATAGGGGTTGTCGTGCTACGGCTTGATGTCTATACACCTTAGTACGTGCAATATCATTTTCCTAAGCTAAGTGCTAAGCTAGCTCACTTTCTTTGGGTCACGACTGAAAGGTATTTAGTTAATGACCCGTAAACGAAGGTCGTTTCAATCAAATAAAAAAAGCCAGTTTTTTGGTAGGCCAAGAAGGCAAGGCCCGGAAAAAAGAGCAAAGATTTTAGATGATAAGGTAGAGGCAAAGCAGGCACATCAACAAGTTGATTCGGTTAGTTAAAACTCTGAGGATGACCAGTTGACTATCTTGTTAGTCTTCCGGTTGGAATACCGAAAATCTTTCATGATGAACACCAAAGACTCAAAAGATCACGCATAATCTATTGATCAAATAGCATATCATCACCATGTTCAGGGACAGGCTTTCTCCCCAAAGCATACTTTTGCTTGCTTGCCATAGCACAAGCTAATCACACTGTGATGTCGATCACTTCGGAGGAAGCATGGTTAACAAATTCCTAAGCGCTTAAAGCAAGATTCAAAACTTTAGGTAGGGTCATCGTTTCATCTGCCCTTTCTCTTTCGAAAGAGGGTCTTGGTCAGTGCTGGTGGTTCATGAGCTAAGCTAGGCGGAGGGCAGTATACTGGATCATCGAAAGGGAGAAAGCTTGGAATAGAGTGAAATCTTGCCATTTTCTCATTTATCCAATCATCCAGCATCCAAGATTAGATATCGAGATTCAAAGCCTAGATCAAAGGTATCTTTTTCTGATGCGGATTCCTATGTTTAATAATTTAGGATTCCTGGAACTCGAAAATAACATAAAGGAAATCCAGCCTTAAGAGTCTATTTAGGATCATTTTTTATATTAACAGAGTCGAAAGCCCAACCTTTCCTACCCTTCACTCAGCTATCTCGCGCTATTGCTTACTTAGCTCTGCTCCTCACGCTTAGCTTGTTTGGCCCTATCCCACCTACCACAAAAAAGATGAAGAGAATGTGCCATACCAGACCTAGCGAATAAAGTTCCACACAGACTACTCGATGAAGCTTTCTTTCTCGTATCAAAGACAATTGACAAAGAGATGGATGTCTCACTTGAAGCTTATAGTTCCATGTGTCAGTCAAGCGAGAGGGTTAGATCAAGGTGGCAAAGTGGAAGGAAGCATAGGAGGAAATGAAAGCCAGTTCCTTATTAAAGCATTTTGTCAATTACTACGCCCTTCATCATCTCTGGGTGCTTAGGTATCCACTGTAAGCCTTGACTCGTTTGTACCTCCCCCTTAACTTTACTTTTAAGGCTATGCCATCCTAAGGTGCTACTAAATGTATGGATCTTACCAACGTCCATGAATGATAAATCATAGATCGAACCGTCGAATCGGAAAAATTGGGTGCTATCATATAGCTTTGTATCGGCTAAGTTCACGAGTTGAAGATAAGCGGACTCGAACCGTTGACATCTGCCGTAGGGTAAACCACCACCTCTTAGGTCCCTCGGCTAATTCTACCATAGAGGTCACCGATAGACAATAACTTCCCCCCAAACAAAGCTTACAACTTTCATCGTACTGTGCTCTCCAAAGAGCAACTCTTCTCAAAATCTCACTCAAAAGGTGCTGAGTTGGAACCCCATTCTAGCTAAGGATTCTTGTGGTTCCAGAGGATCTAGCTACAGGAGAACCAGGAATGGAGATCTTTCTGCCCTTTTTCGGTCGACTCTTTCGTCTTAAGAAGGTTGGTTTTAAGAATGAGTGATTGCCCTTCTTCGACCCTTACTGCCTAACCTAAGAGCGGACAGCAAATGTGTTCCACTTATTGAACAGGGTTCTATGGTCAGTCAATGACCCCTGGATGCCGAAGGCATCCTTGGGGTGATCTTGTAGTTCCTACAGGGTGGAGATTGTGAAACCCCACTTTTTCTATCTTATCTCGTTTTGCGTGCTTTATCTCGTTTTGCGTGAACTAACCTATCTATGTGCTATGTGACTTAGAATGTGGTAATTTTGATATCAATACTCCTAGAACATGCTAAATGTGCATTCATGAAATTTTCATAAAAAACGGAGACATAAATTTTATCGTCAATTTTTAGTGAATAGTATTATCGAAACACGTCTGCTAAAATTTAGAAACTGGTCTTTTTAACCCTTCTAGACCTAGTCCACAGACTTTAATAGACCTGTATTTGATTAAAACAGTTTTAAAATCGGCTTAAGAATTTATTAGGGTTTTTACACTGATTTTTGCGAAAATCGAGTTTTAAGCCGACTCGGTGAAATTGTTTGACTGTAAAACTTATTGTCACCTAAAAATAACCAACTTGAGCTATCTTAGGAGTTACATTTTTGTTTTGAGTAAGGAGATAGCTAAAATGCATTTAAAAGACAAGAAAATTACTTAAAGGACTAAAAATACTACTTTGACTTTGCATTTTTTTTTACTGACCAAGCTTTTAATTGCATATTATCATCAACACACACTAAACACAGCACAAAACATACTCCTCACACACACAAAGGGCCGAGAGCCATAGGAGGAAAAAAAGCCAAAGAGTTTCAAGTTTTTCAACACAAAAATTCAAAGAAAAACCTAGTTTTTATCCGTAGAACTTCGTGCTGAGTTGGATTCTGCTTGTTGGGCACGCATTGCATGCATTCCTAGGCTTATATTGCATCAAAGGTGAGAGAAAAATTCTAGATCTCAAAACTCAACTTTTGTGTTTTTGCGTAGAATTGAAAATCGAACAGTTAGAATGTTAATTTGATGTTAAATTATTGCTCCATGCATGCTAGCGATCATTTATATGTAATCCTATGAGATTTTAACGGTTGTAGCATAATTATTATTTTTCAGGTATTTAAAGTTGAATAATTTGTTTAATGTTGATTATTTTGGGTTGTGTTGATCGGAATCGATTGCCGTCGATTTCTAAATGTTTGATAATTACGTGGTAGCGCCGTTGTAATGCCGAATTTTCGATTGCGATGTCCGTGCTAAAATCCAAAAATTTCAGCCATGACACACTAGGCTTTTAGGGTTGTCGGACATGATTTGGTTGTGTTTTTGTTTTTTTCCAAGGGGGTTAAAGTAGTTGGTTGAATGGGTGAGTGTTTAAAACTGATTTGGAGTTGTTTGGATTTGTAGAATGTAAGTTATGATTATTTGAAGTTTAGGTTATCTTTCTTTAAATTATTGAATTGAGCCTTAGTTGATCGGGTGACATTTGAGTGATTGAATTGTGTGTTGTTGATGGGTAAACTAGGGTTTGATTTTGTGTTTAATGCATGTTCGGTTAGATGGCCTACTTTGTCATCTAACTTAGTTATTTTGTTGTTTAATTGATTATTGATGATTATTATGATGACAATATGATTATTGATTGATGATTGATGCCGGGAGATAGCAGTTCTGCTAGACTATCCTCCTGTGAATGATTGATGTTTATTATTATTGTTGAGTCTCTAGTATGTGTGTGCCACCTCTCGAGCAGCATCAGGCTATCGGGTTGATAACGGCATGACTATCAGAGACTGCCTCCAGCTCGCATGATGGAGGTGTCATGGAGGGAGAGGTTATTGGGGTACCTCGGGTGCGTGTGTTTATGGGAGTCACAAGAAGGCAGTTATGATCGTGATGGTGTTTGGAGCTACACCAACTAGTGTATCCTTTATTGAATGGTCATTATAGTTATGTGATGATAGTATTATTAATGTTACTGTGTGTTTACTTGCTCAAAGGATTAAATCCAAGGAGCATAGTGAATACTGTAGAGATCTATCAGATCCTCACTGGGCTTATTTTATATAAGCTCACTCTCTATTATTGCATGCCTACAGGTATACTTTCACTGGATTATGGGTACGTGCCTCCTGAAGAGGAGAATGTGGAAAATGTGCCTTACGTGGATGAGTCTTATGTTCCGGAGTCTTATCCTTGATGTTGTACTGTTTTCCTATCTTGTAAATTAACTTAGTAGACTTTTATATGCTCTGTAGTTCATAATGTAAAAGATGTTGAAAAGATAATGAATTAGTTGATGCTGTCTTTGTAGCCCTTCTTTTGTTTATGATTAGGTTGCTAGATTGGCTCATTATGTTTTTGTAATGTATATTATGGTTTATGTATTATGTTGGAACGAAGGCGTATAATAAGGAATGATTATTGTATAATATAGTTATGATGTATGTTGTATTTATTCAGGAGTTATTTGTTGTATGGTTGTGGAGTTGATGTATGATGTCCCATGGAGGTTGGTTTAGAGCCTCGCTATCCTATTCACTGTCGTTATACTGTCGAAATTTCGTTGTGTCCTGACTGATTATAGGAGGGATCGAGTTGGGGTGTGACATTTAAGTAGTATCAGAGCTAGGTTATTTGTCAACTGGGGTATTCTCGGAATGGGGGTAATGGTCTTAGCATGAAAGTATGTATGAATTGAAAGAAAAGTGAACTATGTATTAAATGATTATGTGATTATGTGATTTAGTGCTTATGTGATTATGCGATTAATTTGTTTATGTGTTTTATATGACTTTGTTGTTTATGTGCTAATCGTTGTTTATAACCTGTTTACATGCTATAACCTGTGCTAACTCTTTGATTAGTAGAATGATGGGCAGACTGAGAACCAGAGGTAGGCCTGAGATGACTGATGAGACTCTTGGTAACGCGGCATCGGGGCCGTGATAGGGGTGATGACCGTTTAGGGGCAGCTATGGAGAGGATTGCTGAGTTAGTGGCCGGTCAGGCTCAGTTGATAGCAGGGCAGGCTGCCCAGACTCAGGCTTGGCAGGCTTAATTGTTGAATGTGCAGGTTGGAAACCACGGGCGTGGTACCCTGAAGGCATTCTTAGGGTATCATCCACCTAGATTTTAGGGGGAACCGGATGATAGGAAGGCTGAGGCGTGGATTAACAAGTTGGAGAAGATTTATGATCCACTTGTTTATACCGACGAGCAGAAAGTCTCTTTTGCCGTGTACTTGCTAGATGATGAGGCAGAAGAGTGGTGGCGCACAGTGAGAACTAGCTGGGTGATTCAAGGTATTCCGTATGTTTGGGGTACCTTTCTGATGGCTTTCCGGGCAAAGTATGTTCCGAGGATTGCGAGGAAACGGAGAAAGGCAGAGTTTCTAGCCTTGGTACAGGAGATCCTTCAGTGGCTCAGTATGAGGCCACTTTCATTAGGTTGTCCCGGTATGCACCGGAGTATGTGGCTGATGAGAAGCGGAGGACTCGTAGATTCATGTTGGGGTTGAGGCCCGAGATTCAGGATGTGATGGCTCTGAATCGGTATGATGTATTCACTGAGGCTTTTGAGGCAGCTTCTGGACTAAAGAAGAGGAAGGAGGATCAGCTTGTTTCTAGTCAGCCCAGTAAGAGGCCGTATCAGCCGCAGTATCAGTAGAGTATGTATAGGCCTCCAGTACAGCAGGTTGTGTACAGGCCACCAGCACAGCAGGGTTCTTTCAGGCCACAGGGGCCGCAGAGTTATTATCGGCCTCAGTTTCAGTAGGGGTCATATCAGGTTCAGTCCCAGTTCAGGCCAGCCCAGTCTCAGGGTCAGTACATGCCCAGTTTGGTAAGGCCTCAGCAGCAGCAGGCTAGATCAGCTGTTTCTTCAGCTCTTGGTTCTTCTAGGGGCAGTGTTAGTGCATCATCACCGTAGTGTACACACTGCAACCGCACGGGGCATGTGGAGGCCGATTGCAGAGTGAAGGCAGGGACGTGTTTAGGTTGCGGCAACAATCAGCACAGGGCGAGGGATTGCCCTAGGTATGCGAGGACTGATGGTCGGATAGCGACTCAGGGTTATCAGGGCCGACCTGCGGCCAGTGCACCTCAGCAGCAGCGGGTTCAGGCTTGGGCCTACGTAGTTGACTTAGAGGAGATGCCTGAGGAGACTACAGTTGTGGAAAGTAACTTCCTTATACTTGATCAACTTGTTAAAGTGTTGATTGATTCTGGTGCTACACATTCTTTCATTACTCCTGCTTATGTGCAACGTGTTAATTTGCAACTTGAAAGATTGCCTTATGTGGTTGAGATTAGTACCTCTTTGGCTGATAAGTATGTTACTGGCCTAGTTTGTAAAGATTGTATAATACATGTTAAGGAGCATAATTTTCCTTCGGACCTTATCTTATTTCCTATCCGGGGGTATGATGTTATCTTGGGTATGGATTGGCTTTCTAAGTATGATGCCCAGTTGAACTGTAGAACCAAGGTAGTACAGTTTCGTTTGCCAGATCAGCCAGTAGTTGAGGTAGTAGGGAATCGGGGTGCAAAGACGAGTTTTGTTATCTCAGCAACTAAAGCCGTTAAGTTGGTGAGTAAGGGGTGTTCGGGTTATCTAGCTTATTTGATCAACAAGCCATCTGATAAGTTACAGCTAGAGGAAGTCCCTATTATTCAGGAATATCCCAATGTATTTCCCGAGGAGTTGCCAGGGTTACCGCCAGAGAGAGATGTGGAGTTTGTGATCAATCTTATTCCCGGTACTCAACCTATTTCTAAATCAGCGTACCAGATGGCACCAGCTGAGTTGAAGGAGTTGAAGACTCAGTTGCAGGAGTTATTGGAGAAGGGTTTTATTCAGCAGAGTTCTTCACCTTGGGGAGCTCCTGTTTTATTTGTGAAGAAGAAGGATGGTACCTTGAGATTGTGTATTGATTACCGTGGTTTGAATCAGGTGACCATCAAGAATAAATATCCTTTGCCACTGATTGACGAGTTGTTTGATCAACTTCAGGGAGCCAAAGTCTATTCTAAATTTGATTTGAGGCAGGGGTATTATCAGCTTCGGATTCGTACGGAGGATGTTCCGAAATCTGCCTTTAGGACTCGGTACGAGCATTATGAGTTTATTGTTATGCCCTTTGGATTAACTAATGCACCGGCAGCATTCATGGATCTTATGCATTGGGTTTTTCAGCCGTATTTAGACCAGTTTGTGGTAATCTTTATTGATGATATCTTGGTCTATTCTAAATCTGAATCGAAGCACGAGCAACATCTATGGCTTGTCTTACAGAAGCTGCAGGAGCATCAGTTGTTTGCCAAGTTCAGCAAATGTGAATTTTGGCTACAATGTATATATTTTCTTGGCCATATTATCACACAGAGCGGTATTTCTATAGATCCCACTAAGATTGAATCGGTGATGTCTTGGAAACATCCGGAGAATATTTTTGAGGCCCATAGCTTTCTTGGCTTGGCGGGTTATTATCGTAGGTTTTAAAGGACTTCTTGAAGATTGCTGGGCCACTTTCTATGTTGACTCAGAAACGGACTATCTTTGCTTGGGATGAGAAGTATGAGAGTGGGTTTCAGGAGTTGAAAAAGAGGTTGACTACTGCTCCTGTACTTGCTCTACCAGAGGGGACCGATAATATGGTTATTTACAGCGATGCATCCAAGGAGGGCTTGGGATGTATTCTTATGCATGATGGCCGAGTTATTGCCTATGTTTCCAGAAAGTTGAAGCCTTATGAGGTGAATTATCCGACTCATGATCTTGAGTTGGCAGCAGTTGTCTTCGCACTGAAGAAGTGGCATCATTATCTGTAGGGCAGTAAGTTTGAGATTTTCACTGATCATAAGAGTCTGAAGTACTTGTTCTCACAGAAGGAGTTGAATATGCGCCAGCGGAGGTGGATGGAGCTTCTTGGAGATTATAATTGTTCTATCAATTATTTGCCTGGTAAGGCAAATGTTGTAGTAGATGCTCTCAGCCGAAAGGCGAGTGTTGCTTGTTTGGCTATCAAGAAATGGGAGATTCTTGAGGAATTCACTTATTGGAGACCAGAGTTGACTCAGGTTGGGGTGATGTGTTCACATCTCCGTATTCAACCTTTTTTGCTGTCTCAGATCAGAGAGGCTCAGCAACTTGATGTTAAACTTCAGAAGATCAAGGATCAGATCACAGATGATCAGTCTGACTTCAAACTGCATGAGGACGGTATTCTTCGATTTCGAAACAGGATTTGTGTTCCCGATGAACCGGGCTTGAGGCGAGGTATTCTGGAGGAAGCTCATAATTCTAAGTACACAATTTATCCCGGTGGAACCAAGATGTATCGGGATTTGAAGCAACATTATTGGTGGAATAACATGAAGAGGGAGGTTGCTCAGTTTGTATCTAGATGTTTGACTTGTCAGAGGGTGAAAGCCGAGCATCAACGACCTGCAGGGTTGCTTCAGCCGTTGGCTATACCAGAGTGGAAGTGGGAGCATATTACGATGGATTTCATCACTGGTTTGCCTAGAACACCGAGGGGTAACGATGCAGTTTGGGTTGTCGTGGATCGTTTGACGAAGACAGCTCATTTTATTTCGATGAGGATGGGAGATGAGGTTGCAAAGTTGACGAATCTTTATTTGGATCAGATTGTTATACTTCACGGGATTCCATCTAGTATTGTCTCAGATCGAGATCCGCGATTTGCTTCTCGTTTGTGGGATAAACTTCAGGAGACCTTGGGTACTCAGTTGAACATCAGTACAACGTATCATCCACAGACCAACGGTCAGTTTGAGCGAACTATTCAGATTCTGGAAGATATGCTTAGGGCTTGTGTTCTAGATTTCGGGAAGAACTGGGAGAAACATCTACCACTTGCCGAGTTTGCCTATAACAATAGTTATCAAGCTACTATTGGGATGGCACCTTTCGCAGCTCTTTACGGTCGTAAGTGCTGTTCACCTTTATATTGGGACGAGGTAGGGGAGATGAAGACTATTGATCCGACTATCACGCCAGAGCTTCTTGAGAAGATTGAGAATGTTCAGTTGATCAAGCAGAGAATGCTTACGACGCAGAGTAGATTCAAGAGTTATGCTGATAAGCATCGTCAGGACTTGGAGTTTGCAGTCGGAGATCGGGTTTTCTTGAGATTGTCTCCTCGAAAGGGGTTTGCTCATTATGGTAAAGGTGGAAAGCTGAGTCCGAGATTTGTTGGGCCGTTTGAGATTTCCGGTAGGGTTGGTAAGTTGGCATATCGGTTGGCTTTAACGGAGAACTTCTCTAATGTCCACGATGTATTTCGCGTGTCTAATTTGTGGAAATATAATCCGGATCCTTCTCATATTCTTAAGCCAAAGCCATTATAGCTTCGTGAGAATATGACTTATGACGAGCGTCCGATTCGTATTCTTGATCAAATGGAACAAGAGTTGAGGTCGAAGAAGATTCCGATGGTTAAGGTGTTGTGGAAGCATCACGGTATTGAGGAAGCTACTTGGGAGAGACGGGATCATATGTAGCAGCAGTACCCAAATCTGTTCAGTACATCAAGTAAGAATTTCGAGGGCGTAATTTCTTTAATGGGGGAGAATGTGAAACCCCACTTCTTCTATCTTATCTCGTTTTGCGTGCTTTATCTCATTTTTCATAAATTAACCTGTCTATGTGCTATGTGACTTAGAATGCGGTAATTTTGATATCAATACTCCTAGAACATGCTAAATGTGCATTCATGAAATTTTCATAAAAAACGGAGTCAGAAATTTTATCGTCAATTTTTAGTGAATAGTATATTCAAAACACATCCGCTAAAATTTTGAAACTGGTCTTTTTAACCCTTCTACCTAGTCCACGGTCTTTAATAGACCTGTGTTTGATTAAAACGGTTTTAAAATCGGCTTAAGAATTTATTAGGGTTTTTACACCGACTTTTGCAAAAATCGAGTTTTAAGCCGACTCGGGTGAAATTATTTGATTGTAAAACTTATTGTCACCTAAAAATAACCTACTTGAGCTATCTTAGGGGTTACATTTTTGTTTTGAGCAAGGAGATAGCTAAAATGCATTTAAAAGACAAGAAAATGAATTAAAGGACTAAAAATACTACTTCGACTTTGCATTTTTTTTTATTGACCAAGCTTTTAATTGCATATTATCATCAACACACACTAAACACAACACAAAATACAATCTTCGAGAGCCATAGGAGAAAAAAAGCCAAAGAGTTTCAAGGTTTTCAACACAAAAATTCAAAGAAAAACCTAGTTTTTGTCCGTAGAAGTTCATGCCGAGTTGGATTCCGCTTGTTGGGCACGCATTGCAGGCATTCCTAGGCTTATATCACATCAAAGGTGAGAGAAAAATTCTAGATCTCAAAACTCAACTTTTGTGTTTTTTTGCGTAGAATTGAAAATCAAACGGTTAGAATGTTAATATGATGTTAGATTATTGCTCCATGCATGCTAGGGATCATTTATATGTAATCCTACGAGATTTGAACGGTTGTAGCATAATTATTATTTTTCGGGTATTTAAAGTTGAATAATTTGTTTAATGTTGATTATTTTGGGTTGTGTTGATCGGAATCGATTGCCGTCGATTTCTAAATGTTTGATAATTATGTGGTAGCGCCGTTGTAATGCCGAATTTTCGATTGCGATATCCGTGCTAAAATCCAGAAATTTCAGCCATGACACACTAGGATTTTAGGGTTGTCGGGCATGATTTGGATGTGTTTTGGCTGGTTTCCGAGGGGACTAAAGTAGTTGGTTGAATGGGTGAGTGTTTAAAACTGATTTGGAGTTGTTTGGATTAGTAGAATGCAAGATATGATTATTTGAAGTTTAGGTTATCTTTCTTTAAATTATTGAATTGAGCCTTAGTTGATCGGGTGGCATTTGAGTGATTGAATTGTGAGTTGTTGATAGGTAAACTAGGGTTTGATTTTGTGTTTAATGCATGTTCGGTTAGATGGCCTACTTTGTCATCTAACTTATTTATTTTGTTGTTTAATTAATTATTGATGATTATTATGATGACAATATGATTATTGATTGATGATTGATGCCGGGAGATAGCAGTTCTACTAGACTGTCCTTCTGTGAATGATTGATGTTTATTATTATTGCTGAGTCTCTGGTATGTGTGTGCCACCTCTCGGGCAGCATCGGGCTGTCGGGTTGATAACAGCATGACTACCAGAGACAGCCTCCAGCTCGCATGATGGAGGTGTCATGGAGGGAGAGGTTATTGGGGGTACCTTGGGTGCGTGTGTTTATGGGAGTCACAAGAAAGCTGTTATGATCGTGATGGTGTTTAGAGCTACACCAACTAGTGTATCCTTTATTGAATGGTCATTATAGTTATGTGATGATAGTATTATTGATGTTACTGTGTGTTTTCTTGCTCAAAGGATTAAATCCAAGGAACATAGTGAATACTGTAGAGATCTATCGGATCCTCACTGGTCTTATTTTATATAAGCTCACTCTCTATTTTTGCATGCCTACAGGTGTACTTTCACAGGATTACGGGTACGTGCCTCCTGAAGAGGAGAATGTGAAAAATGTGCCTTAGTGGATCAGTCTTATGTTCCAGAGTCTTATCCTTGATGTTGTACTGTTTTCTTATCTTGTAAATTAACTTAGTAGACTTTTATCTGTTTTGTAGTTTATAATGTAAAAGATGTTGAAAAGATAATGAATTAGTTGATGCTGTCTTAGTAGCCTTTCTTTTGTTTATGATTAGGTTGCAAGATTGGCTCATTATGTTTTTGTAATGTATATTAATGTTTATGTATTATGTTGGAACGAAGGCGTATAACGAGGAATGATTATTGTATAATATAGTTATGATGTATGTTATATTTATTGAGGAGTTATTTGTTGTATGGTTGTGGAGTTGATGTATGATGTCCTATGGAGGTTGGTTTAGAGCCTCGGTATCCTATTCACTGTCGTTATACTGCTGAAATTCCGTTGCGTCTTGACTGATTATAGGAGGGGTCGAGTTGGGGCGTGACAGAGATGATGGGGTCGGTCCATGGATTTTCCTTCCTTTTCTTTTGCCGTATTTTGCTCAAAGGGTTGGAGGGAGATAGTGCATCAAGCTGTTCGCAAGGGCCAACTTGATCCTCTTCCCCAGGGATCTCAGAGGAGGAAACCCTGGGAGAGCCGCCGACTCCAACTACCATCCATGTACAATCCATACTATATTTGACCAACTGCCCATCCTACCTCCTTTACGTTCTTGACAGCATGTCTTTGTCTCAGTAAGGTCTTTTAGTGGCATGTTTCCGTCCTCTTCCCCATTACTTAGAAAAAGTGATCCACTGGTTCAGGTACAAGATACTATCAATCCCGCCTGGACAATTAGACCTCCGACCCGTAATCGCAACGACCTAATTGCAAGAGCTGAGCTCTACCAACTAAGCTATATGCCCCCATGCCAAGTGGAGCATGCATGAAGTAGTCAGATGCTTCTTCTATTCTTTTCCCTGGCGCAACTACGCTATCCTGGACTTGAACTAGAGACCTTGCCCGTGAAGTAAATCATCGCACCTACGGTCCAACCAGTTGGGAGAGAATCAATAGATTCATTTTCGAGAGTGATTCATCCTTCCCGAACGCAACATACAACTCTCCGTTGTACTGCGCTCTCCAAGTGTACTTGTTCCTCCCTTCTTCCTTATCCTGGCAAGTCTTTGTGAAATAACTCCGACGAGAAGAATAAAGAAGGTGTTAAGAGACCCTCCTGGCCCAACCCTAGACACTCTAAGATCCGTTTTCAAACCTGCTCCTATTTCGAATCAAGAGATAGATAAATAGACACATCCCATTGCACTGATCGGGGGCATTCGTAGTGACTGAGGGGGTTGAAGACAAAGAAGTGAGTTATTTATACCAAGCATTCTTCTTACGACTAGATCCAATCTCCTGGTCCCTGCGAAAAGGAAAAAGAATTTTACGCTATTCCTTTCGGGAAGGGAGGATTAGGGAAATCCTATTGATTACAGCTTTCTCCAGACCTCCGGGTAAAGCATGAAAAAAAATTGCTCGAATGGTACGATCCCTTCGTCAACCCAGAATGAAAGGGGTGATCTTGTAGTTTTTGGTTTGTCAAGATGCGTTGTTAGGTGTTCCATTTTATTTTCCCATTGAGGCCGAACCTAAACCTGTGCTCGAGAGATAGCTGTCCAAACACTGATAAGAAATGTATGGATTCTCGAGAAGAGAGGTGCCGGGATGGTCCCTCCCGGACTACCCGGATCCCACAAGGGAATCGAAAGTTGGAACTACATTGGATCTTATCCGAAACACCCCATCTATCCTCCTGAGGAAAAGTTTGGTTTCAAACCTCGGTTCGAACAGGAGGAATACGCCATGTTAATATGCCTTGGATGATCCATATCTTAGGGTCAGGCACTGATGAGCACATTGAACTATCCATGTAGCTGAGAGCCCTCACAGCCTAGGCACAACGATGCAATTATCAGGGGCGTGCTCTACCACTGAGCTAATAGCCTGCTGTGCAAGCCTCCCACCGGGGGCCCGCTATGCCAAAAGCGAGAAAAACCCCATCCATCTCTTTTCTTTTTACGTCCCCATGTCACCACACGGGGGAATGCAAAAAAGGGTATCCTATCAACTTGTTCCAACCTAGGATAATAAGCTTATGAGCTTGGTCTTACTTCACCATCGAGAAACAAAAGAAGATTTCCATCTCCAAGTTTAACTCAGATGTAGCTCTCTTTTACCAAAATACCCAACAAGCATTAACTATCCCTGAAAAGGAAGTGATCCAGCCGTACCTTCTAGTACGGCTACCTTGTTATGACTTCACTCTAGTCACTAGCCCTGCCTTCGACATCCCCCTCCTTGCGGTTAAGGTAACGACTTCGGGCATAGCCAACTCCTACAGTGTGACGGGTGGTGTGTACAAGGCCCGAGAATGAATTCACCACTGTATGGCTGATCGGTAATTGCTAACGATTTTGGCTTCATGCAGTAAGTTACAGCCTACAATCCGAACTGAGGATGGGTTTTTGGGGTTAGCTCACCCTCGTGGGATCGCGACCCTTTGTCCCGGCCATTGTAGCACGTGTGTCACCCAGGGCATGATGAGTTGATGTCATCCTCACCTTCCTCCAGCTTATCACCGACAGTCTGTTTAGGGTTTCAAACTCAATGATGGCAACTAAACACGAAGGTTGTGCTCGTTGCGGGACTTAACCCAACACCTTACGGCACGAGCTGACGATAGCCATGCACCACATGTGTCTGCGTTCCCAAAGGCACCCCTCTCTTTCAAGACGATTTGTAGTATGTCAAGCCCTGGTAAGGTTTTTTGCTTTGCATCGAATTAACCCACATGTTCCACGGCTTGTGCGTCCCCCGTCAATTCCTTTGAGTTTTATTCTTGCAAATGTACTCCCAGGCGGGATCCTTATCTCTTGAACTCGTTCTGGCAGCTAGTTTAATGGCACTAGCTTCTCATCTAGTGACGATCAATTCCCTAAGAGGTTCTTCTCTAGCAGGCGATTTTTCCCATTTTCTCTTTACAGCTATTTCTGAACTACGTCCACCTTGGTAATAAGGCAAAGCCTTTCCCTATCCCGACCGCCTTTCTTTATTCGGAATTCATTTGTCTCAAAAGAATTTTGGGCTACGCTTCTTGCGCCTACGGGTTAGAGAAGCAATCCTCATTCTAGGTCGTCTAAGGCACTAAGATCTATTTCTTTCGTACCACTAGGAAGCCTAGCTAATTTCTGTATCGGTTACTAAACTAAGAAAAGAAAACTTTCGCTAGCAATTCTTTTTCACAGCTTTAGTAATAGCCTATCTTTTCTCTAGCCTAGAGCCCGGAACTAAATCAAAAAGACTTTTACCGGGAGCTAGTACTTCTAGTCTACCTACGCAGCTCCTTTTCGAGGCAAAGTAAGAGCCTATTTGATCACGGACCCTATCACCAAGGAAAGTTGAATCCCACAGGTAAAAAACCAAGGGTACGAAAGGATAGCTATTCAAAGCATCTCGCACGAAAGGAATAGGACCTAAGGCTTGAAGGCTTAGCTCTCATTTCCTGGAAAGTAGCTGGGCTAGGAAGAGGTGACCGTTCGTTACTAGCTTTAAGACTAGAGGGGCTATTATTCAAGCAATTCGATAGAAAAATGAAGTGAGAAAGATATAATTAATGTCTCCTTTTCACATTCGTTAATCTATGTATGAAAGAAGAGTGAAATTCCCTGTGAACAGAGTGTAGAGTCGATAGGAAGAGGTCCTCACGTCATTCGCAGCATGCTTCACAGCCATCGATCTTTGAATTCAATGAAAGAAGCATACAAAGGCTAGAAGGAATAACACAAACAAAAATGGAATGATTGGGGTGCAGAAGCCCTCCAGCTTATCTTATGCATAAAAAAGGTTACTTGACCAACCTACTGATTCTTCTTATGGGGCAGTATCAATAAAGATATGAAATAAGGGCACCCAAGTCCCTAATTGGAATCACGGAAAAAGCCTCTTACACTAGTATACAAACAACTCTCTTAGTTCAAAAAGATGTGTGCTAGGATTCTAATTGTAGAAAGGCCGGGGCGTAAAGAGAGATTAATGAAGAAAAAAAAACAATACCGAAGCATAATTGACATAGAAAAGAAAGGGGAAGGACCTGGGCACTACGGTTCACCTAGGTTGTGACTTGGAAGCAAGAGAGGTAAGAAGCCACCTATGGGAGGGCTCCTTTCATTCCGAGCTGGGTCAAGAAATTCCAAAATCAAAAAAAGTCCTAGACAGAGATATAGCAAGACCAGTAAGAAGTACGAACAAATGGATTGATCATCGATCGCTTTCCAAATCAAGGTGTCTTAAGCCGGACCTTTCTCCAGAAGTCTCTTTGGCCAAAAGAAGGAATGACCAAAAGAATGATGAAGGAAATCGATTGGGAAAAATGGCTGGTCAGCTCCTTTTTAGCTCTAAAAGGGCATGAGAAATAACAAAGTTTGCCTTTATTTATATGAAAAAGAAAGTATGAAAGGGCTGCTCGACAAAAAGGTACAAGAGGTCTTGGGGAATTGACATGAAAAGTTCATAGCAAGGATCATGGCATGGGTCTGAAAGATGGCTCCCCCTTTGTAGTGGTTCTTTTGGCACTTCCATTCAAGGCCTGTTTACCATTCTAAGCAAGCCCGATCCGCACATTCACAATTGGTAGGCGTTCTATCTGATGGGAGTTGTGTATTATAAGATTGAACCATTTGGTACGTAAGGGCTCTATTCTCCGTGACATTGGCAAGGGCATTCTGTCTTCCTCTTGCTCTCAGTTTTGGGGGCTTGAACTTGGCTTAGTCCAGTACACATCATGGTACGAATAGCTTCAAAAGAGTCCGTCCGTCAATTCGACTTTTTCATCATTTAGGGTCCCTGACTGGGCTGGTTCGATGGCTATATTAGGGTGAAGATGGAGTTCCCATATGCCCAAGTGGAGTCAAGGCCAAGTAGGAAGATTCGTTCTTTGAAGCTCTAGGCCAAGCTGCTGTATAGGGTCTAAGGCTATAATTCGGTAGGGACAGAGTAAAAAAGGAATGGAATTGACTTGCTAGTGTGTACTTTCCGTACCTTTTTTTCTGGTCGAGTGATGCGTCCAAGGTGGGGTAGAGGCTGGTCGTAGATCAGAAGAAACAAGGGCTTGAGATATTCGTAATACTGAAATTGAGAAAGTGATGCCTATCGACCTCAGACGACCAACTGAGCCCTATGATGTCCTTCAGAATATAGGAATTCAAATCAGAGGTGAAGAAGTTCGAAAAGTTGAAGATTAAGCAAACAACTCCTGATACAAAGAAGCCCCCTAAAAAGCCTGCTTTTCATTTCGTCCCAAAAAGTCAGAAGAAGCATAGTGAGTCAGCTTTTATGCTAATTCAAGATGAGAGTTCCACTTCGCTTTAAAGTATATGGAGGATATCTGAGTCGATAAGACCATATTCAAAAGAGAAATAAGTGGATTGAGTGTTCTTTAATGCAAAAAAAGAAAGAGAACATCAACAATTCCCCATCCCCCCGAGACATGATCATCATCATCCTAAAAGCATTCGGATGCATCACGTGAAAATGCTTGGGCCCAAAGCCAACAGCTAAAAGAAAAGGAAGTTAGCTGACACAAAGGAGCTTTACTAATAGGAGCATAGGTTTAGTGGTTTTCTGGGTTGGTTTTTCTCTTTACCTTCTCACTGGGTGATGGAAACAAGAGATGTCAACTAGATTGGAAGCCAAACGACCGGGCCGAGAATCTATGATCGATCTGAATGACCACTGTCGGATACAATTATGCTTCCCCTTCGTACTCTCATGAGATTCTTACCCGGCTTTCTTTCAGCTTAAGAAGGCTGCGGTGAGAATGAGGATCACTTTGGAACTCTAGGAGATGGGGCATTTTAGGACGGGATCTAAAATCTCTCCAATGTGTTGTGTAGCCTTCAGCCGTGAGAGGAGAGGCTCTTTTGGCTTTCTTAGGGCTGTGTGAGGCTTAGCTTGCTTTAGCAGCCATGTGATTATTCAAGTTCGTGGTAGGCATAGGAGCTGGGCGAAGCGGTAGTGAAGCTTAGGTGGTAATACAAGTGCGTGGTGAGCGTAGTAGCCTCCTCGGGCATGCTCTTTGTACAAGCAAGCGAAGAACTAGTGAGGGCCGGAATAGAATCATATCTGAAGCTCTTTGGAACAAGTGAGGAACAAGTGAACACAAGCTCTGCTTAAGCACTCAACATGCAGTTAGCTTAAAACATGTTCATCATGTGGCTGAGCGAAGCGCATCTCTATGAAACAGCCTAGACTCACTTTAGATAGGAACATAATGGATGACTTATAATTGAAAGTCATTTCTATGGATCAATATATCGTACAACGTAATGGAGATCTTGATCTAGATCCGGTGGTTCGCAGAATTTGGGACCTAAGGATGTTCGATTCGTCACATGAACTGAACGGAAGCGTCTCCATTCCTATCCCTCTTAGTCGAGCATCTTCAGACCTCACCCCTCCCTTTTCGGGGAATGGCTGCAATCACAAGCAAGTGATTGAATAAGTGGGGGCCTCGAAAGCACATGCAGGATAAGTAGGTGTTTTAGGAGACTGCCTAAAAACGGGTCCGGTCCAGAAAGAGAACTCTCAACAAAAAAAATGAAGCTGGAACTAATCAAGATCAATAGGAAGAGGAGTAAGCTAGGAATCTATTGACAAACCACGACGATCTATATAGAAGGGCAGTTGTATTGATGCATTCCCCTTGAGAAAGTGTTTTTTTGAATTATTCAACTTCGGATGAGTTTGAGGCCTCCGGTGCCTTTTTTGAATACTTTTTGTTTCTTCCCTATATCTAACCGGCGAGGGTGTTGGCTTTGTATAGTAGGGGTGTGCCACCGACGAATAATAAATACTCCCACCCTAGGCAGAGTTAGTGAGCCGTGTAATAGGCGACCATTTCCCACGGTTCGGGAGGCACTTGAGTTAGCCGCCGACGCCCGACAGCGTCTTGACCCCTATCCAATTTTTGTGCCAATTCCCCCTTCGTACTACCAAAAAATGAGATTCTTGCTGAATCGGAGTTTGTTGCTCCAACTATTACAAAACTCATACCTATTCTATTTAGTACTTTAGGTGCTTTTGTTGCGTATAATGTAAATCCCATAGCATATCAATTCCAACGAGTCTTTCAAACTAGTACTTTGTGTAAACAACTCTATAGCTTCTTCAATAAACGTTGGTTTTTCGATCATATTTTGAACGACTTTCTGGTCAGATCGTTCTAGCATTTCGGATATGAAGTCTCATTCGAAGCTTTAGACAAATGTGCTATTGAGATATTGGGCCCTTATGGTTCTTGTACACATTCCGACGATTGGCCGAGCGAATAAGTCAACTTCAAATTGGATTTGTTGTACGAAGAATGCGTTATGACCCGTGACTGCCAGTGGGGGTGGCTCCTCCATTGTGGGTAAACAGGAAACCCGACTCTATGAACCCGAGGAAAAGCTACACAACAGTAGTAGGGCCGTTAAGACTGGAGCGTTTTGTAGTGCTAGCAAAAATGCAAGTCAATGAACCCCATCCCCTAGGGAGTGAAGTGCTTACGCCCCTTTAGAGATAGGGACGAGCCAAAGAGCTTGTTCTTCCATTTTTATAACTTTAGATTCGTAAGATCATAATAGAGTCACTTTACTTTCTATTATATTAGTCAAGCGCAAGCTCGCCCCTATCTCTAATAATAAGGTAATTTGAAGTTCTTGCTTGCTGCTTGCTGTCTACTTCGCGAGCCTTCACTGCCCCCTTCTGTAACTTCCCTTCTTTCGTCTGTCCACGAGGCTATAAAAAGAGAGCAAGGGGTGGCTATCTAGCGGTAGTTGTTTCAGTTGTATGCCACGAGGTCCTTATGGACAAGGGGACAAGTGAATCATCGCTTTTGGGCACAGGCAGCTCTCTACCATATATCCCATTGCATTCATTCATCTCGTATTGTACTGTACCATATTAGACAAGATAGATCTATTGAGTAAGAGAAAGGGAGAAAACTTTAATTATATATTTCTTATATGTGGATTGGGATCCCCTTTCATTCCTAGATTCCCGTCACTTCGGACCTTACCTAACTACATGGTAGTGGTCTAGGGAACGCAATTGCTAGAGCATGGGAGAATGAAGAGTAATGATTTCAGCAAGAGCAGCCAGATAGACTAATATAGTGAGTCTAGTGACTACTAGAGTAGAGTTAAGTCAAAAGGTATAGTACAGAAGCCTTTCCGAGTAAGCCTCTGGGATCTCCTGTAAATTCCCATGATGTGGTAAAGGGAGGATATTAGGGGAAGCAGTGAGTGGAGATTTGCCTACAGAGAGCCGGATGAGGGGAGACCTTCACGTCCTGTTCGGAGGGCGGGGATATCCCGACCCTACTATCAGTATGCCTTTGCAATGTTTCTTGGTTCAACTCTATTTGTGACCTTTTCTCGTATGTGGGACTCTCTATCTTCTTGGGTAGATAATCGATCATCTTTCATTTGGATAATGAGTCATTTTTATAATAATAAGTCAGGTCAAGAATAATAATTGAATTGGAAGAGCTTGCCAGGATGGCATGGTAAGTAATCAATCTCTTATGTATATGTAGGCGCCAACTCCCAGTTCTTTCTCCTCTTTGTTTTTTAGTTTTTAGTTTAGTGATAGTTCATCAAAATAATTCTCCAGGATTACTAGATCGAGCACGCGACGCGCATAGTCTTAAGTCCAAGAGCGGATTGTATCCTATTCAAGATTTGTACTACTACTTTGCCTCCCTCTTTTTAGAGATCTCCTTGTTCTCTTCCCTTCTTTTCCTCTATACCTTCGCCGCCTTCTTCATCATCTTGTTCCATCCTTCAGGGATGTTCGGTAGGTGTCCGAGCCTCCTAAAAAATCCTTCTGGCATGAATGCTGCTTGAACATTGTAAGACATGAAACCGTCTCGCTCTTGTGAACATTGACCATAAGTGGCAAAAGTTGCCGGAATGCTCATTTTTTGTCCATAAGCTCTCCTCACCGTAATTCTCTCTGAAAGTCGCCCTTATAACCCCTTGACTCCTGTAGGCTATGTTCGAACTAAACGAGAGTAAAGATTTCTCCCCAAGAAAACAGACTGACTATTAAGAGGGGGAAGGACCCGCGCCTAGCTAATGTAGTCACGAGGAACCGACTTAAGTTAGTGAAACGAGGCCTCAAACATCAAACCATATCTTACTGAATAATCTGATTGAACCGAATGAGGTATAGACAGATTATATCATAGCTTGTGTTGTGGCGAGACGAAGGGACGGAAGGAGCCGGTTTCCTTGCTTGCTTAATGGACAAGAAGTATTATACTTTTTTCCACTAATGGACTATAACGAGTTGAGTAGTGTTGTACTAAAGCCCTGAGTGACTCTTGGCTACCTTCAGTGATAGACGCAATTACCTTGACTATTCTATTCCTATGAAACGAGCCAATAAAGAGTGGGAGAAATAACGGATTTGAGACTACCAACGTCTCTAGTGCTGATACATAGAGCAGCCGGGTAGTGGATTTATTAGAAATAGTATTTCCCCCTTTTATTAGAGTATAGGTTTTTCCCTCTTCTCTTCTTCGTTTGTATTGAATGGTAGAATGAATGCGTTGTTGGTAAAGAGCATAGCGGGCGGGGGCTTCCTGATCTGCTTTCGACCTTCCCTGTCGGTTTTCACACGCGGATTCTGCCACATACTTTCTTTCTGGCCAGCGTCTGGATTTCTTCTACTTTCGTACGTACTGATGCTTTCAGCCTTACTCAAATAGGGGGTGGCGTTCTATTCCAAACTTAATCATGGGCTGGGCTCACTCACTTTCTTTCTATAGAAAAGGCTTCGATCATAAGCTTATGTGATCGGAGCCAGCATTTCTAGGAGCCATAAGCCATCATAAGCTTCTTTGAAGGTATCCCTTCATATATCACTTGATAAGATCGTATAAAGCGTCTCCTAGCCTAGGGATCGAAGCTTCTCTTTCTATGAGAATCCCGCACAGATGAAAGCTTCATGAAAATAGGGTTATGCATGCCATAGAAGCCCTCTACTAATCTAAAGGGGGGCGAGGGGTAAAAGTCGTTGGTTGAAGACGCAGATAATAAATGGGCTTGTTCTGGCATAAGGCAGAAGGAGTCTCAATGAGGGGACTTTTTATTATTAATTACTTAACATAAAGGCTATGCATAGAAGCAACTTAGTAAAGAGCGAAGCCATTGAACAGAAGGCGTGATCATTAATGAGCAAGGAATAGGCTTTTGTGACAAGGCATGGTATAGAATTCCATGCGGATCGATAGTCAACAAGTCCAACCTCCTTCTACGACCAACAACACTTTGTAGATGGAAAGAATGGAAAAATAGAGCTGCACGAGCTTTTCAGCTCGATCTACTCGCTCCATCATCATCCTCCGATGGAAAGGGGGAAGGAGGCGAGATACACCCGACCTGGTCAAGGAAACCTACACCTTCTTGGGATCCTTAGAGCTAGTTGAGATCCTCTTTGATGCCTCCCCTAAAGACCATTAGATAATTCAAACATCGTTGAAGGTATTGGGACATTCAAGTAGAGGACTATCATTCCATTCATTGATCAATAAGTGCTTGAAATTGGAAGTGAAGGTAAAATAGATTCCTTCTTCCCTGGTTAGCTTTTAGCAGTGGTGAAAGAAAATTCTTAGCTGAAAGTTAGGATATGATATATATTGTTTAGAGGTAGTTTAAAACATAAAGTATAAAGCCGACGTATTTAGGTTGTTAGGATTGAAGGAGGAAGAAATGTTTCATCTACGAGCTACTTGCACAGAACTGACTGACTTACCAACTTGACTAGCCTACCGACCGAGACAGGACTAACGCTAGACGTAAGCCCTAAAGCGCTCTCTCTGCCCAACCCTCTCTCAAAAACTTTTAAAGGTCTGAATGACACTTAAAGGTTCCAAAGGAAAAAATATGCAAGTGGTAGTTTGGTATCAGCTGTCTCATTTGGTCAATCTGATCCCGCACAAGAAGGATTTTTATCTAAACCAGTACCCGAAAGCGAAAGCGAAAGGGAATGTCGAACTAAAAATCATAGTGAAAGCGATGTGTTCTGTAAGGGCTTGAATTAGCGAGCAAACCAACCGTACCCACCAACAGAGCCAAGGTTATGGGTCGACAAAGCGTCCTTTTTGATTTAACGTCACAAAGATTTGGACTATGGAATAAGGTTTGGGACCCTTGATTCCTTTTTTTTTAAACTCTTGTAAAGTGAAAACAAACGCTTTATAGAATGCTCTAAGGCCGCTATTCCTGACCTTAGGAAGGACTAGAGAAATGCCTTTACCGATTCTATATCTCTATAGAACGTTTTTCTTTTCTTCCATTATTGATTATCTTATCTTTAGTAGAGGTCGAAAATTCCTTTTTTTGAAATACAAGGACTTATATAGCACCCCACAAAACACCTATTTGATCCATCTAGCCTGCCTTAAAGGGCTCGGGCTTCTGTTCAAGCAATGACTTTGTTGAGCTCTTTTTTAAAGTGAACATCCGCTTTCCTAATAAATACAATCCATTCAGACGATTTGATGGCCGAGTTGGTCTGACTCAGGAAGCTCCCTCCAAGGCAAAGCAAGCTGTAAGTCAGTTTCAAGTCTGCCTTTCCACTAGAAAACTCATTACACGCCACATCGCTTTTGACTTAGCAATGAAAGACTAACTACGAACTACCACTGCCCCTCTATAAGTAAAAGTCTCTCCTTCAGCTATAATTTAAGGAAATTGAAAGAAGCGGAAAAGGATCAAAGGTGGTTTTTAGCATCGAAGAGATCCGTCATCTATGATATAGTGGGAGTTCGGACTTGGCGAACGAGCCTTTGCCGCGGGAGAGGAAAACGGGTGCGTGTGGATTGTCCTATCAGCAGGGATATACTCATAGGAGAAGTACTATATAACCCTAGGAGCCATGATTTGTTTGACCAAGTCGGCCAACCTTTCGGGATTGATATTGTCTTTTACATGGGCCTTTTGCAGAACCTCAATCATTTGCTCTCGGTGATGTTCTGAGGTTATCAATAGATCAACAATTGAGATGCGGTGATCTTTTTCAGTAGTTCCACCACATTCTACTCTGGCTTCTAGAGAGCCTTGCGAAAGGCCTCTCTTGCTGGGTCTTTCTCTACTGCTTTCTCATTTCCTTGGTCCTTCCTTGGTTCTCAAATGGTCAGGTTTGAAGCATCGTCCCCACCGAGTCATATTTCCTATCTTAGCACATTCTTCACCCTCTTTCTTATCCACTTTCAATGCTATCGTCCTGCTTTCAAATGTCCAAGAGACCTTTGTTTGAAAAGCCTTACCTTCCCTTATAGAAAATGGTAGGGTTGAGATAACGATAAGGGATAGTAATGGTGGCTGGTGCAGGCCTTGGTTGATGGTTGACATGGATTGAGACGGGTTGGTTAAGCACGAATTTTTTGTTTGGTATATTTATGTTGTCTGGCTGGAGGGTATTTGAAAAATCTTCACTAAGCTGTCTCAATCTTACTTTTATGGGGTCTGTATTTCATTGAATTGAATTTTAGAGCTCTCATGCTGCTATCTAAAGAATGAAGAAAGCGCTACTGAACGAGAGCGAGTGAAGTGCTTATGCCCCTTTAGAGATAAGGGCGAGCCAAAGAGCCGGAGATTCTCACGCAGGAACAAGCGTAGGCATGTACCGCGCCTTTCACCTAATAAGAAGTACTTTTCTTGGCGAAGCGACGAAGCATAGTTGCGCACCTCTCCATAGCCCCTCTATACTTTATAGGCTATTAGTACCAAGCGCAAGCGCCTGATTTGGAAGCTTGCTGCGTAATTTCATAAAGAAAGAAAAGGGTGTGAACTTCAGCGAGTTCGGATTTCAAACTAGCCTCCTGGAACAAACCGACCTTTCTAGACACAAGATCCAAAGTTTTTTCAAGAAAAGGTCCCTTCCCTCAATATCATGATCGGGTCGACCAGGCTAGATCATGAGTGAATAGAAAATTGAAAATGTACATAGTTGTTGCTGTTCCAGCCATTTTTTTAAACCACTTATCCATAGTTTAGAAACAAAGTGATTTCCATACCTAGGTATATATAATGTTTTGTTTGTTTTTTTATATTATGGAAGAGTGATTTCGGAAATGCGAGGTACCGGGGGGCAAACAAGGTTGCAGACAAGAGGTGCTAGCAAGCACCAGTGGTGTTCCTACTAACGAAAAGCCCAATGGAAAAAAAAGGGGCAAACAGAAATGCAAGCCGAGAGGTATACCGCAGTTGAAGACTCCGTTCTGCCTCTTCTACGAGAATTGATGTAGGACCGTCTTACCCCAGAACCTACCCCTTTCCAGTGGGACCGCGTAATAGAACTATTATGTGACGCAAATTTTGATATAAGGAGACTCCCGCAGGTTTATCAAAGCTTACGTGATGAAAGCCCCTATTTCGGAACGGCACTCCAACACTTGGAGGAAATCATCTATTCTGGAATTACAGACAAGGATCTTCATTCTGTTGACTCTACCAGATAGAATCAAACCCGTATTTTTTCATACTCAAAATCAGAGTTTGATCCTGGATCAGAAGGAATGCTAGCTATATGCTTAACACATGCAAGTTGAACGTTGTTTTCGGGGAGCTGGGCAAAAGGAATAAAAACATGAGGCAGTGCCGCTGGATGATGCATAACGCTTTTTTTATAGAGAGAGTGCCAAGGGGGCTTCAGCGGGCGATTCTGTAATCGCAGGCAGCCCAACCGACTTAATGATGGCCGTGCATGAGATCGCATGGGACCACTTCGATTATGAGTCGGGGGATGCGAACATAGTATCCCTAAAATACCTTATGCGCTATCTTAAAGATGAAAAAGTTCCATTTTGAGACCGCGACCCGTCGCGGAGCACTTTATCACTGATTTAGTGAAATAAGTGAGAAATTATCCTACACAAGACTCTTGATGTTTTTTCAGGACTTGGGTATGAGAACATAATTGGAAGAAATAAGGGTCGATGTTTAGACTGCTCATAGTAGTTCTACCACTAGAAAAGATCATCAGACATGAGACAACACATTTATGATTCCAGCTGAGAAGACTAGTAAAAGGAAAGATCAAGAATGTTATATATTTCAGGAGCTAGATCAGTTGCCGATGAACAAGTAAGAATTGCTTGAACAAAAATTGATGGAATTGGACCTAAAAATCCATTCAGGTTCGTTATCGATTAGGAATCAGTGGGAACATAAAGATAAAAGAATTAACTAAGTATCAGATCGACCAAATCTAACAAATGATAGGTCAAGATCATGTTGTTCATTGGGAATCGAAGAGGGGAGAATGAGCAGACATCAAACGATTATTTCTTGTTATCATGGAATTCTTCATGAAGATGGATCGCCCTTACGCGGTCAACGAACTCATACTAATGCTAAGACTTGTCGAAAGCAAATTTGAAAATGAAAGAAGTCTACCGAAAGCCCTTGGTACTTGTCTGATTAATGACACTGATAGCTTCAATAGTTCACTAAAATTTTTATTTTTTCTTCACCGGTTACTAATCCCATATACGTATAGTAGGCCTCTTTCACCATGACATTAATGGCTTAGCCCTTCGCGCTTCCTTTCGCCCGCCAATCGTATGGCTCGGCTTCGTCCAAGAAACTACTGTTTCCACCTCTTTAGGCTTTGTTATCGCTCATGACTGGTATATGAATCTCTCTATGTAGTAGTCGGCCTTCTAGACGCTTCGCCAAAAGCAACTAGTCGCTTCCCGAATGCCTCTATACTTTAGTCTAGACGTCTTTTTTTCTTTCTATTAGTTGTGATGCGAACATGCCTTTACTTATGACATTAGTTGAGTTGGATTGCCTTAGTTGTCTGCTATAAGATAGCTAGTTTTGGGGCTTTCGACATAAAAAAGCCTTTTTGGCCCGGAAGTTCGCTTCTGGCGACTAGCTTCTGCCACTGCTAGCGCTTGGACTTGAAAGCAAGCTAAAGCTACCATGAATCAATCAATGAATGAATAAAAAAAAACACCGAGGTTTGAAGATGATCGACCGATAGGGAAAGGAATGGAGTACGAAGGACAAGTTGGTTTGAGGACCTATTGGTCAAAGGAAATGAAAGGTCCTGATTCCAGGACGAAGCCGTATGACGCAAGAGTATCACGTACGGTTCCTTTGAGAAGGGTGTGATACCACCACTTATCAGGCTTGACGAGCGGTCCACGGAGCTACATCCTTACTCACCTGGTCTATGCACATCGCTCTCTCTAGGAGGTTGACCCCCCATCCTAGATCTTCCCATTTCCAAGAAGATCTCGGGCTCAATCTGGTTTAGTATCAAGGTGATTCTGTTTCTGTTCCTATATATATGGGTCCGTGCAGCATTTCTACGATATCGTTATGATCAATTAATGGGACTTGGTTGGAAAGTGTACTTGCCTCTATCATTAGCTCGGGTAGTTGCCGTTTTTGGTGTTTTAGTCACCTTTCAATGGTTCCCTAAATTATGTGCAAGGAATTGCCCTATTGTGGGAAGCAGGCTACTCCCCAAAAATGCCCCGAACTTAGGTTCGTTTGTCATTGGGGCTAAAAATCTTCCTTGCTCATGTATGCAATACTCATCAAGTCAGCAGTCGCTGTGAGTATTGTAATGAACCCCTTAACCAGGTGGCGAGGGACTGGTTTTCGCCCTCAGAGAACCAAACTTTCGATCCACTCGGGACAAGCGCAGAGAAGGTGGAGAGGGAACAAAGGCCGTCAAGGGCTTTTGCGATCTCTTTAGCAATAATACTCTTGGGGATTGCATTAACAGAATCTGTCTTGGAGCATGGGCTGCTGTCATGCTAGAAAAGAGGAAACTCAACCTTTTTTCAATTGGAGGGAATTTAGACTGATCTATAAGATGTGTATGTTAAAAGACTTCCCTTTGTTGATCTTTAATTGTGGTCCCTAGCGAAAACCAACCTCCTCTTTCTGGCATCTTTAGCCTCTAGCCGGTTTAAAAACAACCTCAACGGCTGTGGCTGAACAATTTGGAAAAAAAAGGAGGAAGGAACAAACCGAAACAATCACAACAAGGGGTCCGGCGAGCATGCCTAAAAGCAGCCAGCGGAGCCAGAAGCAAGAGCTGCAGAAAAACAAGAATAAAGACGACATAACTAAATAAAAAAGAGAACAACAACAACAAGACCAGAGAAAGGGCAAGGGAAAACCTATAAAGGGGGACACCCGAAAATTCACTGAAGGAAGAATAGTACTCTATGGGAAAGTAAAATATCTCTTAATAAAGAAGAAAAAATATTAATAATAAGGAAAAAAAATTATAAGACACTATTTGCCGCCTGCTTGAAACAATGATGGATTGATTCATCTAGCCAGGAGGACGGAAAGGACAGAGATATAAAACAATATAGCCTGTTTGGAAAGGAAAACACATCTCGCATATCGCATCGCATACCTGATATCTCATTCCTACTTGAGAAAGAGTATCGGATCTCGAGAAGACACCTGCCCCTGACCTGTCCTATCTTAGAAAATGATATCATCAAAAAAAACACGAAACGGATATAGGTTTTCTTATCGCTTGACTTTCTTCTTGGCTTACGGAGAAAGGCGAATCGCATGGGTTCCAAACCTTGCTTTTCTCTAGAATTGAGAATCTCACCTTAATCTTCCTCTCCTCTGATTACAAGCATTTAAAAGTTCAGATCTATGGAGCTCGAATTCAAGGCTTGCTATGAGGCCTGCATGCAAGTCTTGAATAGATATTTTATACACTCCCAAATCTCTTGAGTTGCAGCGAGCGTTGTTTTCTCTTTCGACCCTTAGGATTTTCCAGTAGAAAGTCTTATGAGAATAATTTGATTTCATAGAGCTGAATAGGCAGCCGGAAGTCAACAACAACAAACATATGTTTTCTGCTTCCGCGGTCGAATCTACGATCCTCGGCCATGTTTCTCTTCCGACTATGCGAATTAACCTCAGTGCTTTCAATTGTTTTATTATTTTTCTATTATTCTTATTATTTCCCAATCTTAGAAGGAATAATAGAAGAAAAGGCTACCCACCCAATAAAATTGACTGAAATACATTCTTTCTCAGGGGACCATGCCCTCGGGAGAAACTAGTGATGATTGCCTCTCAATGGAATTCCTTTTCGGGGGATATTTCTTTGAGAAGAATGACATTTCAAGATCATAATTTAGCCAGATTCAGAATCAACATTAGAGAACCAGATTTTATGGATTATCCCCCCATTCCCCTATTCCCTTTTATCTAATAATAAGGTAAGCTCGTCAGGTGCTAGCGTAAATAGTAATTCCTACCGTTGCTAAAGCTTTTTCTTTAAGGCTTTTCACTTCGATTATCGTTATTCAAGCGGTATCACAGAGAATCTTTCCTTTCGTCCTTCTGATAAGGGTTTAAAGAGGGGCTTGGTGGCTAGGGAAGTGAGGAAGGCGCTGTACTATTAGGCAAGTAGCGGTTCTAGTCTCGGTTTTATTGTAGCTTTGGGGATTTATTAATGCTACTTTAGGATTCAAAAAAAGGCTTCAAGCTCAAGTGTAAGCTGAATAAACTAGTTTAGCTTTACTGCAAGTCTAAAAAAAGGGAGGGGCAAAGTCCACTCGCTATTAGCTCGCTTAAATCTCTCCACTCGCATAGTAATGCCCTAGTCAAATCCAGATCTTGTTCCTTTGTGAGCGAAAGTCAGAACGAATACCGAGACTCCTTTCTTTTACGCCTTATTAGTTATGAAAGAGGATCACTTTGTTCGTAATGAAAAGGAAAGAGAAGGCGGCTGTAGAGATAGAGACTTTACGGGCAATGAAAGTGATAGGGAAAGTGAAAGATTCTATCTTTGTCAGGTTTAAGGTAAAGGGCGTGAGAGAAAGAAAGTTCTTGTTTCCGGGCATATCGATGGGAATAAGAGTAGGCGGTAAGTAAGGCAATTCGTTCCGGTAGTAGATGCTTGTAAATCAGACTCAAATCTATCTTTTTCGGAAGTGAAGTCGTAACTTATACCATTCGAAATGCGCTCCAGGCCTTATGGATAAATAGATAGAACCGTTCTTTCTTTGCGATTATGGTAAGCAAGTCTATTAGTATAGTACACAACACTCATTTATAAAAGGCGAATAACTGTCGAGCGTGAGAACGATGCTCTTTGTCTTTTGGTTTTGAACTTCTAAGAGGTTTTAAGTTGGAACTCAAAGCTAGTGCGTTAAGCAATCTTGTTTGTTGTAAGGCTATCGGATCAGAGAATTCCCTCTTTCAATTTTGCTCGCCCTACTTCTAAGGATAGATAGTTTAGGGAAAGCAAGTGCTGTGATGAGATCTATCTATCGGCTTGGTCGAGGACTCCATTATCTTGTTGCTCGTATCGTGATCGATGTAGATTCTTCTTCTCCAGAGCCCTGACCGGTCTTGACTGAAAAGCTTTTAGAACCCTGTGTGAGCAAGTTATACTAGCAACTTGTTATGTCATGTCCCTTCTCGTTACACATATGATATGGTAACTCTTTATCTTGAAATCTCTAATACTACAAGTGCAATCAC
Source organism: Ehretia macrophylla (assembly GCA_037974665.1). Classification (NCBI taxonomy): domain Eukaryota; kingdom Viridiplantae; phylum Streptophyta; class Magnoliopsida; order Boraginales; family Ehretiaceae; genus Ehretia; species Ehretia macrophylla. Next base: position 52,123,563 of record CM075782.1, read on the forward strand.
CTCTCACGAGGTTGAAGCTGAGCCAAAATCTGTCCCACTAACCTAGCCAATCTCTCGGGTAAAATGTTTGGGGTGACATGTGCATTTCGAAATATTTTCATCATTTGTTCTCGGTGGTGCTCTTAAGTTAAAAGAAGACCTAAGATCGAAAATTTTCATCAATCAAGTGAGGGCTTTTCGGACTTTACCCACCCCCCTCACTCCCCTTTTTCAATAAATAAGCCCCGCTCCCTAAGGGGCCCCTCTCTGATAAGGAAGGAAATGAAATAATCTTAGTTTTTCAACAAATCCGGTCTAATGGCTGTTCTCCACTAACCACAAGGATATAGGGACTCTATATTTCATCTTCGGTGCTATTGATGGAGTGATGTGCACATGCTTCTCAGTACTGATTCGTATGGAATTAGCCCGACTCGGCGATCAAATTCTTGGTGGGAATCATCAACTTTATAGTGTTTTAATAACGGCTCACGATTTTTTAATGATTTTTTTATGGTTATTCTAGCAATGATAGGTGGATCTGGTAATTGGTCTGTTCCGATTTTGATAGGTGCGCCTGACATGGCATTTCCACGATTAAATAATATTTCATTCTGGTTGTTGCCACCAAGTTTCTTGCTCCTATTAAGCCCAGCCTTAGTAGAAATGGGTAGCGAAACTGGGTGGATGGTCTATCTGCCCTTAAGTGGTATTACCAGCCATTCTAGAGGAGCAGTTGATTCAGCAATTTCCAGTCTTCATCTATCTAGTGTTTCATCCATTTTAGGTTCTATCAATTTTATAACAACCATCTCCAACATGTGTGGACTTGGAATAACTATGCATAGATCACCCTTATTTGTGTAGTCCATTCTAGTGACAACATTCCTACTTTTATTATCACTTCTGGTACTAGCAGGGGCAATTACAATGTTATTAACCGATCGAAACTTTAATACAACCTTTTCTGATCCCGCTGGAGGCGAAGAACCCATATTATACCAGCATCTCTTTCGATTCTTTAGTTTTAAATGGCCCTTTTTCAAATTCAAATCTGAAAACGCATTGCGCTATATGCTGGGACTGTCTGCTTAATTGTAACACCCCGATCCCTCTCGAGATCGGGAGTTCTATCAATCAATCTAATCACAACCCAAATCCAAACTCGGGCATAATTTTCAGGGAAAACGCAGGGAGTCTCCCCTGTTTCTAAGCAAAATATAAAACCTGCAATAGCATTTAAATGGAACAACGCCGTGTCCAACCATACAAAACTTCCTCAAGGCCATCCGAGCCTCGGTTTTCAACAATTAAACTCAGCAGGTATACATACATTTCCAATTTAAAAGCTAACCTATCTCTTTTCATTTTTGACCAGTACATTCAAACTAGACAATTAAATCATACTAAGCTACTGCATAAAATAAACTATCATGCCATTCTAACTCTTTTCCTTTGGACATTACAAACATGCATTGAAGATAAGCTATGCTAACTAATTACATAAACTAGCTTATCAATTCACCTCAACTGCTTAGCTAAATTTAAATTACATTTCTTTTAGCAATAAATACCTATAACATATGAAAATATATATCTTTACAACTTCGACACTCAAGCCACATAGGCACGCAAGACAACTCTTCAGGCAACGAACTTTCACGAAATCACGAACTTTCCAGCTAACATGACATTTCCTGAAATGTGGTGGTGAGGAGTGAGTATACACAACACGTATACTCAGTGAGGGCGAGACAGATATCGAGTTGGAGAGAAAGAAAGTCGTGCAATGCAAATAAGACAGTTAAGCAATATAACTGATAAATAAGCAATCAAGACAAACAATCAATACAATAAGCAATTACTGAAAGCATTAACACAACCATTCAAAGCTATACCACACTCTGAAGGCTATGGTTCACTCATACGAGCAATATACCATTTCACGAGCGATACATCAATCTCGAGCTTGATGTTGACAACGATGACAATAAGCACGCATCCACCTTATAACACCAGTTTGGAATACCCCGGAAGTATCCATCAATTCTACGACCCAAATCTCCCTGGGAGGCAACCCAAGTGAGAAAGGGAATAGCAGCGGAGCTAGAGCAACCAACACTGGCAACCCGACGCTACCCAGAGAGGCCCATCACTCACGCGCGAGACACTATGCAATGCAAGACTCGATACAAGGCAATAAACGAGCGATAGCACAACAATACAAACTAGTGACAACAAACGAGATAACAAGCAATCACAATCAACTAAACACAAATTAAACAAGTATATCAAGCAAGCCTAAGCATTCTATAGGCATAATATCAAGATAACAAGCAAAATCACAAATCAGCCCCAACTATCAAAACACTACCATTTCCAAACGAGCCTCGAGTTCTGGAAACCGACCTCGCCAATCCTCCTAGGACACCATAAGGCACGTCTAAGGACCCCGAAACCCTACTTTACCCTAGAATTCGCGCAAAGCCCCGATTTTCCCCTTTGCTCGTTTGAACTACAACTATATCAACCAAACACCCAACCAACACTATAATCGCACCAAAAGTGCTTCCATGGCCTCCCGAAACAATGTCAACACACAAAACGAGAAAACGCTAAACTCGACCTAAACAACCCCGACTTTCATCAAGGCATAATTCCTGTTTTTTTTCCATTACGCAACCCAAACAAACCATGCATTTAGGCATTCTAGTACACCTAGCACATTTCTACATCAACGGACAGCATAACGGGTCAACTTCATCGTTTAAAGGGTTTACTATTCATAAAACACTATTCATTAATCAATTTAAATTGCAATCTCAACATTTAACTGCAGAAAATGTTAAAAAGCTATAAATACATGTTCTACAATCAACAAGGAACATTCTTTAAGCAACAAAATGATTAAAACAACAATCTACGCATAAAATCCAAAAATCAAAGTTTAGATACAAAATTTTCAAATGCGCAAATAACGATGAAACCCTCACCTTAGACGCTCCTAGACGCTAGGAAAACCTCGTAGAGTACCTCAGAAACCACCCCGTGCAAGCTCACGCAAAGATTTGGTGATTTGTAGTTGTAGATTTCTTTTTTTTTTTCTCCTTCTTTTCCTCATGGTTTCAAGCCTTTCTTCTCTGTTTTTTTTCGTGTGCAATTCTGCTTATTTAGGAAAAAAAATGACAAGTCAAAGGTCAAAGATTTGGTCAACCCGCTAAACCAAAACAGCTATGCGCGACCTTACGAAAATGGCCATAACTTCTTCTAGAAAACTCCAATTCATGAACAATTTGAAGCCTCAGAAACTAGACTGATACAGCTTTCCAACCATATATAATTTGCTACCTAACTCTTCCCCAATTGGTTCAGATTTAATTCCAAAGTTGACCCAAAATTTGACTAACTTAACATTGCATTTTTTTATTTCTAATCCCAAGTTTGCCCTTTATTAAACATTTCAAAAATTTTCACCTTGTCCTAGTTGGTCAATGTAGATGAAAAGTCAACTAGTTTGGTCAAAGAAGGTGAAAGGTCAATAAAATGCAATTTAAATGAACTTTAAATGCTATTGAATACATGCCAGGTTTGGGGTATCACATCCTTTCCCCCTTAAAACAATTGCGTCCTCACAATTCTTCTTCTAATAGAACTCAGCATCATCTGAAATCCAATTCTGACTAATCTTCATCGGTTGAAGAATCCCGTTGACACGAATACCGAAGAAGAATAAAATTTCAACTAAAAGCGTCGAGATAATACCAATAAAGACCTAAGCAAAGATACTGTCGATAAAATCACATCACATATTAATGATAAGAAGAATACCGAATGAATACCCCATACATGAATCTCGAGTAGAACTTCAACTCTTACTGACTGAGAATTCCCAAACAATAAGCCAAATAAAGGCTCAAACAAAGGTTCCATCCAGAGCTCGAAATAAGTACCCCACTGGTCATGAATTTCATAGAAGAATTCCCTGATAAGTGTGCGAAGAAAATACTAAGAAACCCAATCAAATATACTTCAAAAGTTCCAAAGAAGCCTTCCAAATAATAACCCCATAGGGCAACCCATTAGATTCCGAGTATCGCTATCAAATGCTGAGAAGAATGTCTAAGGAAATACTAGAGGAATTATCATTTGTCTAATAAGATAGTCAAGTTAAATAACAAATATAATTTTTCCAACTAGATGAGAAATCCGAGTAAGATTCCCGAGCAGGTGTACAACATACAAAACCAAACTCCAAGGCCTCTTCACTGTTCGCCAGGTGAGAACTTATACAATTTACCACCAAGAAAGCCCAAAGTATTCCACAGCATACCATAAGCAATATGAGATAATAAGTCTGAACAGGATTCCAAGTGTAAGACTTCCAATAAGTGCCATCAAGGAAAGATACTAGTAGAATGCCCACTAAGAATTCTATAAAATGCCATTGAAGAATTTCCAATCAGGGATGTCAGTATCACACCAATAAAGACTGAGACACATATACCCTAGATAATACTGTGCAGTAAATCCAATTGAAACCCCAATAGCCAAGTCCACCAAAAAGTGCCAACATAAGTCTCCAAAGAATACCCATTGAGAAAACCAAAGAATGCCCCAGAGAACAATCAAATAAAACCCCAAGAGAAAGCTACTCTTCACAACTGTTAATCATAGAGGAAGACCTTAGAGATTCGCCAATAACCGAGATTCAAAAGCAAACACCAACTCCCAAATAAAGGCTAATTAAATGCCATTCATTTCCTACCAACCTATACACTTTGAGTGGCTAGCTGTGAACCACTTTCTTCAAGGGAGGAAGAGGACTTACTTACCATTTCAATAGGACATGTATGAATGCCAATATATCGCAGTTATACACATGCCTTATACTATTATGCAAGCAAGTTCACAAAAGAGTTTATTCAACAAAGTTACTCAATCACGATAATCAAGTCAAGCACAACATAATCAATTCAAATCACAGCATAACCAATTCAAGACATTTCAATACATACATTACAAGCAATACTTCAAGCAAATAACAATTCACGAGGTCGATTCGATTCACGATGCCAATTCAATAAGTCAATTCGATAGACAACTAGATATTTCACCTTTCTTGAGAAACATTTAACACATAACACATAACACATAACTATATCACATAAGTGCATACATTCAAGTCAAGACACACAATCTCACATACAATCATACACTTTCAAGACACACTTAACAAGCCCACATTCAAGGATCACTACCCACCAGACCGAGGACCCTGTCCCGGCTTATGAGCTAGACAAGCTCTGATACCACCGGTAATACCCCGATCCCTCTCGAGATCGGGAGTTCTATCAATCAATCTAATCACAACCCAAATCCAAACCCGGGCATAATTTTCAGGGAAAACGGACGGAGTCTCCCCTGTTTCTAGGCAAAATATAAAACCTGCAATAGCATTTAAATGGACCAACGCCGTGTCCAACCATACAAAACTTCCTCAAGGCCATCCGAGCCTCGGTTTTCAATAATTAAACTCAACAGGTATACATACATTTCCAATTTAAAAGCTAACCTATCTCTTTTCATTTTTGACCAGTACATTCAAACTAGAAAATTAAACCATACTAAGCTACTGCATAAAATAAACTATCATGCCATTCTAACTCTTTTCCTTTGGACATTACAAACATGCATTGAAGATAAGCTATGCTAACTGATTACATAAACTAGCTTATCAATTCATCTCAACTGCTTAGCTAAATTTAAATTACATTTCTTTTAGCAATAAATACCTACAACATATGAAAACATATATCTTTACAACTTCGACACTCAAGCCACATAGGCACGCAAGACAACTCTTCAGGCAACGAACTTTCACGAAATCACGAACTTTCCAGCTAACATGACATTTTCTGAAATGTGGTGGTGAGGAGTGAGTATACACAACACGTATACTCAGTGAGGGCCAGACAAATATCGAGTTGGAGAGAAAGAAAGTCGTTCAATGCAAATAAGACAGTTAAGCAATATAACTGATCAATAAGCAATCAAGACAAACAATCAATACAATAAGCAATTACTGAAAGCATTAACACAACCATTCAAAGCTATACCACACTCTGAAGGCTATGGTTCACTCATATGAGCAATGTACCGTTTCATGAGCGATACATCAATCTCGAGCTTGATGTTGACAACAATGACAATAAGCGCGCAACCACCTTATAACACCAGTTTGGAATACCCCGGAAGTATCCATCAATTCTACGACCCAAATCTCCCTGGGAGGCAACCCAAGCGAGAAAGGAATAGCAGCGGAGCTAGAGCAACCAACACTGGCAACCCAAGGCTACCCAGAGAGGCCCATCACTCACGCGCGAGACACTATGCAATGCAAGACTCGATACAAGGCAATAAACGAGCGATAGCACAACAATACAAACTACTGACAACAAACGAGATAGCAAGCAATCACAATCAATACTAGCATTCAACTAACTTTTCAAGCATAACAAGCAATAATAAGCAACAATAACACAAATTAAATAAGTATATCAAGCAACCCTAAGCATTCTATAGCCATAATATCAAGATAACAAGCAAAATCACAAATCGGCCCCAACTATCAAAACACAACCATTTCCAAACGAGCCACGAGTTCTGGAAACCGACTTCGCCAATCCTCCTAGGTCACCATAAGGCACGTCTAAGGACCCCGAAACCCTACTTTATCCTAGAATTCGCGTAAAGCCCCGATTTCTCCCTTTTCTCGTTTGAACTACAACTATACTAACCAAACATCCAACCAATGCCATAATCACACCAAAAGTGCTTCCATGGCCTCCCGAAACAATGCCATCACGTAAAACGAGAAAATGTTAAACTCGACCTAAACGACCCCGACTTTCACCAAGGCATAATTCCCGTTTTTTCCATTACACAACCCAAACAAACCATGCATTTAGGCATTCTAGCATACCTAGCACATTTCTACATCAACGGACAGCATAACGGAGCAACTTCATCGTTTCAAGGGTTTACTATTCACAAAATACCATTCATTAATCAATTTAAATTGCAATCTCAACATTTAACCGCAGAAAATGTTAAAAAGCTATAAATACATGTTCTACAATCAACAAGGAACATTCTTTAAGCAACAAAACGATTAAAACAACAATCTACGCATAAAATCCAAAAATCAAAGTTTAGATACAAAATTTTCAAATGCGCAAATAACGATGAAACCCTCACCTTAGACGCTCCTAGACGCTAGGAAAACCTCGTAGAGTCCCTCAGAAACCACCCCGTGCAAGCTCACGCAAAGATTTGGTGATTTGTAGTTGAAATTTTCTTTTTTTTCTCCTTCTTTTCCTCATGGTTTCAAGCCTTTCTTCTCTGTTTTTTTTCGTGTGCAATTCTGCTTATTTAGGGAAAAAAAATGACAAGTCAAAGGTCAAAGATTTGGTCAACCCGCTAAACCAAAACAGCTATGCGTGACCTTACGAAAATGGCCATAACTTCTTCTAAAAAACTCCAATTCACGAACGGTTTGAAGCCTCAGAAACTAGACTGATAGAGATTTCCAACCATATATAATTTGCTACCTAACTTTTCCCCAATTGGTTCAGATTTAATTCCAAAGTTGACCCAAAATTTGACTAACTTAACATTGCATTTTTTTATTTCAAATCCCAAGTTTGCCCTTTATTAAACATTTCAAAAATTTTCACCTTGTCCTAGTTGGTCAATGTAGATGAAAAGTCAACTAGTTTGGTCAAAGAAGGTGAAAGGTCAATAAAAAGCAATTTAAATGAACTTTAAATGCTATTGAATACATGCTAGGTTCGGGGTATCACATTAATGGTACTCCTACTATGTTCATAAGTGGTTTTCTAGTAAAACCCCGATCTAGTAAAAAAGAAGTATCTAAGACACAATCAGCAGGTAACCAACGACATAAAATTAGTGTAGTAGGAACCTCAAAGACTATATGCGCAACAACTTATCCTAAATCCTTCTGTGAGTGGCTAGCTAGAATTATTGATGGTGATGGAAGTATTCAAGTTAGTAAACAAGGATATACTTCTCCTGAAATTACTATGGGACTTGAAGATGTACGACTACTACGATATATCCAACATATGCTTGGTGGAAGTATTAAAATGCGATCAGGTACTAAAGCTTATCGTTATCGACTACATAATAAACTTGGTATGATTAAACTAATGAATTGTATTAAATGTCATATTCAACATTCAGCACGACTACTTCAACTACATCGTGTCTGTCAAGTACTGGATATCCCTGTAATTCTACCTATTACACTAGATGCTCAATCCAATTGGTTTGCGGGATTCTTCGATGCTGATGGTACCATTGGAATCGCTATGAAGCATCGACTACCTCAACTAAGTATCCGAGTAAAAAATAAACTTCTACAAGATGTAGAGTCTTATAAAGTAGTATTTGGAGGAATATCTTCTTTGATAGTAGTCAAAATGGTTACTATCAATGGTCTGTACAAAGTCAAAATTATGTTATCATGATGCTAGATTACTTTAAATCAAGTACTTTTCGAAGTCATAAATCACGATGATTCTTCTTTACTGAGGAATATTATAGTCTTTACGATCTCAAAGCATTTAAACCTGACAGTATTCACCATAAAGCATGGCTAGCTTTCCTACACAAATGGAATAAGTTGATGATATAGTCCACATTTGTTCTATTCATCCGCTTATATTAGTAGAAGAGAGAAGCACCCTGAAGTTTACATCCTTATTCTGCCTGGATCCGGTATCATAAGTCATATCGTTTTGACTTTTTCGGGAAAACCGGTCTTCGGGTATCTAGGCATAGTTTATGCCATGATCAGTATAGGTGTTCTTGGATTTCTTGTTTGGGCTCATCATATGTTTACTGTAGGCTTAGACGTTGATACCCGTGCCTACTTCACCGCAGCTACCATGATCATAGTTGTCTCCACTGGAATCAAAATCTTTAGTTGGATCGCTACCATGTGGAGGGGTTCGATATAATACAAGACACCCATGTTATTTGCTGTAGGGTTCATCTTTTTGTTCACCATAGGAGGACTCACTGGAATAGTTCTGGCAAATTCTGGGCTAGACATTGCTCTACATGATACTTATTATGTGGTAGCATATTTCTATTATGTACTTTATATAAGAGTCATTTTTGCTTTATTTGCAGGATTTTACTATTGGGTAGGTAAAATCTTTGGTCGGACATACCTTGAAACTTTAGGTCAAATCCATTTTCGGATCACTTTTTTTTTGGGTTAATCTGACCTTATTTCCCATGCATTTCTTAGGGTTTTCGAGTATGCCACGTCACATTCCAGATTATCCAGATGCTTATGCTGGATGGAATGCTTTTAGCAGTTTTGGCTCTTATATATCCGTAGTTGGGATTTGTTGTTTCTTCGTGGTCGTAACAATCACTTCAAGCAGTGGAAAGAACAAAAGATGTGCTCCACGTCCTTGGGCTGTTGAACAGAATCCAACCACACCGGAATGGATGGTACAAAATCCCCCAACTTTTCATACTTTTGAAGAACTTCCAACTATCAAGGAGACGAAAAACTATGTGAAGTAAAAGAAGAAAAGGTTGCCGATTGCTACTAAGAACCTAACATAACTTTTCAAAATGTGGGTTGTAAAACCACTTGTGTAGGTCAAGCTCGAAAGCTTGAACGTATAGGCTGCACTTTGGATCACAATAGGTGGAGTCTCTAAATGCCTTATAGGAGCATGAGATTGAATAAGTATGGCATCAGTTGGTGTAAATGACGCCGGCCAAAAGGTTAACGAATCCGACTTCCATTATTTTTTAGGGAAAGAACCGACCCCAACCAAGGGGGCTAGCTGTTCTTTTATCCGCTGCTATCTCTGACAAAGAAGATGTGACCGACTACATTAGCACTTGTTGAATTGGTCTTCTTTGAGTGCAAGAAATGCGAAATAGTTTGTTATCCCCTGGTGGAAGGCTCTCACGGTGAGCTATTAGCTCAGTGGTAGAGCGCGCTGCTGATAATTGTGTCGTTGTGCCTAGGCTGTGTGGGCTCTCAGCCAAATGGATAGTTCAATGTGCTCATTGGCACCTGTCCCTGAGATGTGGATCATCCAAGGCACATTAGCATGGCGTATTCGTCCTGTTCGAACTGGGGTTTGAAGCCAAACTTCTCCTTAGGAGGATAGATGGGGCGATTTGGGTGAGATCCAATGTAGATCCAACTTTTGATTCACTCATCGGATCTGGGTTGTCCAGGGAGGACCATCACGGCTCCTCTCTTCTCGAGAATCCATACATCCCTTATCAATGTATAGACAACTATCTCTCGAGCACAGGTTTAAGTTCGTCCTCAATGGGAAAAAAATTGGAGCACCTAACAACACATCTTCACAGACCAAGAACTACGAGATCACCCATTTCATTCTGGGGTGATGGAGGGATTGTACCATTCAAGCCGTTTTTTTTCATGCTTTTCCTGGAGGTCTGGAGAAAGCTGCAATCAATCGGATTTCCCTAATCCTCCCTTCCCGAAAGGAAGAGCGTGAAATTCTTTTTCCTTTCTGCAGGGACCAAGAGATTGGATCTAGTCGTAAGAAGAATGCTTGGTATAAATAACTCACTTCTTGGTCTTCAACGCCCTCAGTCACTACGAATGCCCCCGATTAGTGCAATGGGATGTGTCTATTTATCTATCTCTTGAATCGAAATGGGAGCAGGTTTGAAAAAGGATCTTAGAGTGTCTAGGGTTGGCCCAGGATAGTCTCTTAACGCCTTCCTTTTTCTTCTCGTCAAAGTTATTTCACAAAGACTTGCCAGGGTAAGGAAGAAGGGGAGAACTAGCACACTTGGAGAGCACAGTACAACGGAGAGTTGTATGCTGTGTTCGGGAAGGATGAATCACTCCCGAAAATGAATCTATTGATTCTCTCCCAATTGGTTGGACCATAGGTGCGATGATTTACTTCATGGGCGAGGTCTCTGGTTCAAGTCCAAGATGGGCCAGCTGCGCCAGGGAAAAGAATACAAGAATCATCTGACTACTTCATGCATGCTCCACTTGGCTCGAGGGGATATAGCTCAGTTGGTAGAGCCCTGCTCTTGCAATTGGGTCATTGCGATTACGGATTGGATGTCTAATTGTCCAAGCAGTAATAATAGTACCTTGTACTTGAACCGGTGGCTCATTTTTTCTAAGTAATGGGGAAGAGGACCGAAACATGCCACTGAAAGACTCTATTGAGACAAAGATGGGCTGTCAAGAACGTAAATGAGGTAGGATAGGCAGTTGGTCAAATCTAGTATGGATCGTACATGGATGGTAGTTGGAGTCGGCAACTTTTCCAGGGTTTCCTCATCTGAGATCCTTGGGGAAGAGGATCAAGTTGGGCCTTGCGAACAGCTTGATGCACTATCTCCCTTCAACCGTTTAAGCAAAATGCGGCAAAAGAAAAGGAAGAAAAATCCATGGACCGTGTAATACCCGAGCCCGGAATGTGGAATTTTCCTGTTTATTTTTCTGAAAATTAGATTTTCCTTAAATTCTTTGAAATTTAATTGTTATTCCTTTATTGTCGCAAAGTGCATTGCATTTTGAGACCGATAGTTATAGCGTGTTTTCTAGTCCTCAGCAAATAGTGAAAACTAGTATTTAGTGTTTTAATTTTAGTGTTTTAGTTGTTGTTGACTAGAAATACAATTGCATTAGTTGTTTTAGCCTTAAAATGCCTAAAATAAGCTTATTTGACCAACTTAAATAACCTTTGACCAAGCCTTGACTAATTGACTTAGCTTGTCATCTTTTATAAGCATATTGCATAGCAAAAATAAAACAAAGAAAGCTGAAAAAAAGAAGGTGAAAGGGCCGAAATTTCAAAGGGAAAAAAAAAAATTTCAACATTCAATCTTCAAATCATCACGAGAGCTTGCACGGGGTTTTTTCCGAGGCTTCCAGCGTGGTTGTCCTAGCGTCTAGGAGTGACTAAGGTGAGGGAAGCATCTTTATTTGCGCATTTGAATGTTTGATACACAAACTTTAATTTTTAGGTTTTATGCGTAAATCGTTAATTTATTAGTTTTGATGCTTTAAGAATGTTCCTTGTCAATTGTAGAACATGTATTTGTAGCTTTTTAGCATTTTCTTCAAATGGAATAGTAAATTATGAATAGTAAACCCCCGTTTCGTAGAAGTTGCTCCATTTTGTGTTCTGTTGATGTGAAAAGATGCTAGATATGCTAGAATGCCTGACTGCATGATTTGTTTGGGTTGTGTAATGGAAAAACAGAGAAAAATGCCTTGGTACATGTTGGGTTCGTTTAGGTCGAGTTTAGCATTTCCTCATTTTGCGTGATGGCATTGTCTCGGGAGGCCATGGAAGCACTTTTGGTGTGGTTATGGCATTGGTTGGGTGTTTGGTTAGGATAGCTATAGTTCAAATGAGCAAAGGGGGAATTCGGGGCTTTGCGGGAATTCTAGGGTAAAGCAGGGTTTCGGGGTCTTTAGACGTGCCTTATGGTGACCTAGAAGGAATGGTGAAGTCGGTTTCCAAAACTCATAGCTCGTTTGAAAGTAGTAGCGTTTTGAAAGTTGGGGTTGTTTTGTGATTTTGTTTGTTTTCATAGTGTTATGCCTGTAGAATGCTTATTATTGCTTGTTATGCTTTCTAAAGTTGATTCTGATTGAAATGTTTATCAACTGTTGCTATTGCGTGTGAGAGTAACCTACTTTGTTATTCTCCCACGTGTGGCTCTATTGCGCGATTGCTCGATTGTTGCATTGTATATTGTATTGCATTCATACAGTCAAGGGAGGTGTGATGGTCCTCTCTGGGTAGCCTCGGGTTGCCAGGGTTGGTTGCCCTAGCTCCTTGTCCTATTCCCTTTCTTGCTTGGGTTGCCTCCCAAGTAGATTTGGGTCGTAGAATTGATTGGATACTTCCGGGGTATTCCAAACTGAAGTTATAAGGTGGTTGGGCCAGCGCGTCATCATCGGATTCGTGATTGAAAGTTGCTCGTGGAAAGTGAATTGTATCCTTTAATTGAATGGTTATAGTCTTAAAGCTTGTCTTGATTTATTGTTGGCTTTGCTTGTATCGCTATATGTTAATTGACTAATCTGCTTGACTATTTGCATTGCATTCTCCTCTCACCTCCGTCCTTGAGACTAATTGCCCTCGCTGAGCAATAGTTTTTGCTCATTCCTTTCTATACTATATTTTACAGGGGTAGTTGAAGCGGATCGTATTGAGGTAATTGAGGAGGAAGAGCAAGTAGAGGTGTTTCCTTGATGGCACTTTCTTTGCTTAGCTAGTGGTTGGTTGCCAGTCTTTTGTGCGGGCCATGCTTGATGTGTATATTGCTTGGTTGGTGTCACGCCCCAACTCGACCCCACCTACGATCAGTCAGGACGCAACGGAATTTCGGCGGCATAACGACAGTAAACAGATTTCCGAGGTTCTAAACCAACCTCATATAAACATCATACATCCCGTAATTCCTCAATACAAACAACAACATACAACACAACCGTAATATACAATAAAACATCCTCGTTATACGCCTCCGTTCCAACATGACATACAATACCTCAACTTTATCATACATTTCAAAAGTAAGTTGAGACACAACTACAACTTAACCATAGACAAAAGAAAGCCACTAAATTAACATCATTTAGATCATTATCTTATCAACAACTATTACACTAAGAACCGTAAAGCATATAAAAGTCCATTAAGCTAATATACATGACATTTAACAACATGGAATCATGGATAAGACTCAGGGACATATGACTCATCCACGAAAGGCACATTTTCCACATTCTCCTCTTCAGGAGGCACGTACCCGTAATCTTGTGAAAGTACACCTGAAACATGCATTAAGAGAGAGTGAGCTTAGATACATAAGCCCAGCGAGGGTCCGATAGATCTCGACAGTATTCACTACGCTCCTTGGATTTAGTCCTTTGAGCAAGTAAACCCACCACAACAATAATAACATAAATAAAGCTATCATCACATAACTATATAACCAATCAATAAGGATACTCTATTTGGTGTAGCTCCAAACGCCATCACGATCTCAACCGTTCTTCTTATAACTCCCCATTACTCACGCACCCGAGGTACCTCACTAGCCCCTCCCTCCATGACACCTCCGTCATGCGAGCTGGGGGGAGCCTATGGCAGTCATGCCGTTATCAACCCGACAGCCCGACGCTGCCCGAGAGGTGGCACACACATACCAAGACTCCATATTCATCAATCACACACAAGCATAAATCAATCAATCAATTGGGAGATCAGCAACAAGAGTGCCCGATTCCCGCATTCAATAATAATCAATCAATAACATCAATATAACATCAATATTAAATTAAACAACAAAAACGTAGTTAGATGACAAAGTAGGCCATCTAACCGGACATGCATAATATACATAATTAAACTCTAAATTACTCAACAACAACTCACCATTCATCACTCGAACACTACCCAACCATCTAAGGCATCGTTCAAGAAATTAAAGAATGACAACCTAAACTTCTAAAATTCATAACTTACAATCTACTAATCCAAACATTGCCAAATCAGTTCCTATCACTCACCCATTCAACCTACTACATTAGCCCTCTCGCAAATCCACCATAACACCTCTAAACCATACCCGATAACCCTAAAACCCTAAGATGTCGTGGCTGGATTTTCCGGATATTCACACAAACAATGTAAACGAAAATTCGGCATTACGGCAGCGCTAACACGTAGTTATCAAGTATTTAGAAATCGACGGCAATCGGTTTCGAGCAACGCAACTCAATTAAATCACCTTTGAACATTTTAATCAAAATTAAATACCCAGAAAATAAAAATTATGCTATATCCGACAGAAACTCGTAGTATTAGTATATAATGATCCCTAGCATGCAAGGAGCAATAATCTAACATCAGATTACAATTCTAACGGTTCAATCTTCATTTATACGCAAAAACACAAAAATGACATTTTGAGATCTAGAATTTTTCTCTCACCTTAGATGCGATATAAGCCTAGGAATGCGTGCAATGCGTGCCCAACAAGCAGAATCCAAGTCGGTGCGAAGTTTCACGGACAAAAACTAGGTTTTTCTTTGAAAAATTGGATTGAAAGCTTGAGTTTTTCTCTTCTCTTTTCTCCCTCTTTTCTCTCGGCAATGTGTGTGTGTGTGATGGTGTTTTTGTGTTGTGTGAGTGTGTGTTGAGGACATTAGCTTATAAGGTCAATTAATTAATTAAAGTCAAAGTTATTTTAATAGGTATTTTTGTGTTTTTAATGACTTTAATTGCATTTTAGTACTCACCAAGTTAAAAATAATTATGCAACCCCCAAAATATCTCAAGTGGGTTATTTTTAGGTGACAAGAAGTTTTACATTCAAAGAATTCCACCCGAGTCGGCTTAAAACTCGATTTTCGCAAAAGTCGGTGTAAAAACCCTAATAAATTCTTAAGCCGATTTTAAAACCGTTTTCATCAAACACAGGTCTATTAAAGTCCGTGGACTAGGTCTAGAAGGGTTAAAAAGACCAGTTTCAAAATTATAGCGGACGTGTTTCGAAAACACTATTCACTAAAAATCGACGATAAAATTTCTGACTCCGTTTTTGATGAAAATTTCATGAATGCACATTTAGCACATATTAGAAGTATTGAAATCAAAATTATAACTTTCTAGGTCCTATAGCACATAAACAGGTTATATGCACGCAAAACGAGGTAAAGCACGTAAAACGAGATAAGCAGGAAAAGTGGGGTTTCACAGTTGGCGCTTCATTTTGAGGCTTGTAGCCTTATATGTAGTTTCTATTTTGAGGCCGCTATGGTCTTATGATGTAAAAGTTGAAAGATTGTAAAGTTGTAAAGATATACTCACGTGACTAGTAAGAAGTACATGCTAATGGTTTAACTACTTAGTGGCATGAATACTTGTGTAGTATGCATGACATGGTTTGCAAAGTTGTTTAATGAGAAGATGTATGTTTTAAAAGAAAGTTGTCTTGATTCAAATGGTTATTGTGGTTTTCGCGAATATTATATTGAATGTATGGTTTTCGGATCGTCCACGGTACAGAGGAGACTCCGTCCGTGTGTCGGGTCCGGGCTTGGCCTTTTGCGGGGTCGGGTCGGGGCGTGACATCTTTAGGTGGTATCAGAGCATGATAGTATTGCATGAGCCGGGATATGTTTCTCGGTCTGTGGGGTAAAGGTCTAAAATGATAAAGTGTTATTGTATGATTGTTAAGTGAAAAGTGTTATAGTATGACTATGTGAACTTGGGTGCTTATGTGTTTAAGTGAATTAGCTTGACATGTCAATCTTGTCTTATGAGAATTGTGTGATAGGATATTTGATTGTTATTGACTTGAGTGTTATCTTATCTTATGTGTTATATTTCTATCTATAAACTGCTTTTATATGTGGCCAGCTACTGAAAGTTGTTTCTATCCCGCCATGTCGTAGTACTCAAGGTCAAGGGGCAGATGAAGAGGTAGCAGAATAGGGTCAGCAACCGATGCCTGAACAGTTTATGGCTACTATGACTGCTGCAGTTGACCGGATTACTCAGGTACTACTTGAGCAGAGGCAGGAGCAGAATAATAATCCCCAGGGAAATCAAGCTAATCCTGGTGGACAAAGGCATAGGGCTGAGAATAATCAGTTGGAGAAATTCATGAGGCACGAGCCGGGTAAGTTCTTTGGAGAGCCGGATGATGAGGCAGCCGAGAGATGGATTGACCGTGTTGAGAAAATTTACGTTGCTTTGAGGTACACTGACGAGGCAAAGATAGCTTATACATCATTTTTGTTTGAGGGCGATGCAGAACAGTGGTGGAATACTGTCAGGTTGAGGTGGGACTGTAAGGATGTTCCACATTTGTGGGATGATTTCGTGACTGAGTTTCGGGAGAAGTATATTTCCAAGATGGCTAGGGAAAGGTGGGAAGACGAATTTGTGGGCCTGAAGCAAGGAAACATGACTGTCGCACAGTATGAGGCTAGGTTTGTCAGCCTGTCGAGGTATATGCCTGAGCTAGTGTACCCAGCTAGGAGGATGATTAGTAGGTTTGTTCATGGGTTGAGAATGGATATACAGCTGCATTTGACTGGGTAGACTTATACTACTTTTCCCGAGGCATTCCAAGCAGCCTCGAAGTTTGAGAAACGGAAGGCAGAGATGATAGCTGAGAGTAGCCAGCCGAGTAAGAAACAGTACTTGGGCTAGAGTAGCCAGAGTCAGCAGAGGCAGTATCAGACTTTTGTTCAGGTTCCTCAGTAGTACCCGTATCAGCCAAAGTATCAGATTCAGGGGAGCCCCGCTGCGACTAGACCCCAGCAGGGAGGTACAGCTCCTACCCCTGCCAGAGCCCCCGCACCTACGAGAAACACTGTTGTAAGGCAAAATCACCAGTGTAACTTTTGTAATCGATCGGGGCACGTTGAAGCTAATTGCTGGAGAAAGAGTAGTAAGTGCACTGGTTATGGGAGCGATCAGCATAGGGTGAAAGATTGCCCTAAGTTTAAGAATGTTCAGGGCCGTACAGGAGGCCAGGGTGTGTAGAATAGGGCTGCAGGTGCAGGTCCAGCACAGAAGGTACAGGCTAGGTCTTTGCACTAGATGCGGAGGAGCTACCCGATACTACAGCAATAGTGGAAGGTACCTTTCTTCTCAATACTCAGCCAGTTAAAGTTTTGATTGATCCTGGAGCTACACATTCGTTTATAACTCCTACATGTGCACGATCTGTGAATGTTTGCATTGATAAACTGCCACATAAAGTTGAAGTTAGTACGCCTTTGGGTGCGAAATTTGTTACTGAGTCTATTTGCAAATCTTGTGTTATATGTATTGAGGACCGTAAATTTCCTGCTGATTTAATTATACTGCCATTCCGTGACTTTGAAATCATGTTGGGAATGGACTGGTTGGGGAAATACTTTGCTCAGTTGGATTGTAGAACAAAAATTGTTTATCTTCAGATTCCTGACTTACCAGTACTAGAGATTGTTGGGAACTGCAGGGCTGCCCGAATACCCCTTTTATCGTCAATCAAGGCTTCTAAGTTGTTGAATAAAGGTTGTGAAGCTTACCTAGCTTATCTAATTAATCAACCTACTGATAAGTTGAATTTGAATGAGGTTCCAATTGTTAGAGACTTCCCTGGTGTATTTCCTGAGGAATTAATGGGTTTACCACTGGATAAGGAGATTGAATTTGTGATTGAACTTGTGCCCGGCACTGCGCCAATTTCTAGAAGTCCTTATAGAATAGCACCGGCTGAACTCAGGAAATGAAAATTTAGCTTCAGAACTTGCTTGAGAAAGGGTTTATACAACCTAGTTCTTTGCCGTAGGGTGCGCCAGTATTGTTTGTGAGAAAGAAAGACGGCACGCTACAGTTATGTATTGATTACAGGGGACTAAGTCAAGTCACGATTAAGAACAAATACCCCTTGTCGTTGATTGAAGAATTGTTTGACCAATTGCAGGGTGCGAGTGTTTACTCCAAATTTGACTTGAGGCAAGGTTACTATCAACTCAGGATTTGGAGTGACGATATACCTAAGACGGCATTCAGGACTAGATATGGCCACTACGAATTTGTTGTGTTACCGTTTGGATTGACGAATGCACCAGCCGCATTCATGGACTTAATGCAGAGGATCTTTCGACCTTATCTTGATCAATTTGTCATTATCTTTATTGACGATATTTTAGTATACTCTAAGAATGAGGCTGAACATGAACAACATTTGAAGATTGTGCTACAGACTTTGCAAGAAAACAAGCTTTTTGATAAATTTAGCAAGTGTGAAATCTGGTTGAATCAAATATCATTTCTAGTCCATATCATTTCAGATCAAGGAATTTCAGTAGACCCAGCTAAGATTGAAGTTGTTTCGTATTGGAAGAGACCTGAAACGGTGTCAGAGATTCGGAGCTTTCTGGGGTTGGCTAGTTATTATTGGAGGTTTGTTAAGGACTTTTCCAAAATTTCTGGACCTTTAAGCTAGTTGACTCGAAAGAAAGTTATTTACAACTGGGATGCTAAGTGTGAATCCAGCTTCCAAGAATTGAAGAAGAGACTAACTACAGCTCCTATACTAGCTTTACCTGAGGGTACAGAAAACTTTGTTGTCTACAGTGATGCATCTAAAGAAGATTTGAGTTGTGTTTTAATGCAGAACGGTAAGGTGATTGCCTATGCTTCTAGGAAGTTGAAACCATATGATGTCAATTACCCTACAAATGATCTTGAGTTAGCTGCAGTTGTGTTTGCTTTAAAGAAGTGGCGTCATTACTTGTGGGGTAGCAGATTTGAAATTTTTACTAACCACAAGAGTCTCAAATATTTGTTTTTTCAAAAAGATTTGAATATGAGGCAGCAAAGATGGCTAGAGCTATCAAGTGGCTATAATTGTTCTATAAACTACGTGCCAGGTAAGGCGAATGTTGTTGCAGATGCTTTGAGCCGAAAGACTACTGTTACAAGTCTAATTATCAAGGATTGGGAGACTTTGGAGGAAATTTGTTCATGGAAGCCAGAAGCTACTGAAGTAGGGATTCGATTTTCTAGCTTACAAATTCAATCGGGATTGCTAACACAAATCAGGGAAGCTCAGAAGACTGATCCTCACATCTTGAAAATCCAAGAAAGAGCAAAAGGGGGAAAGTCGGAGTTTAAATTACATGCATATGGTATCTTCAGATTCAGGGACAGATTGTGTTCCTGGTGATACGACTTTGAAGAATGAGATTCTGTCTGAGGCACATAATTCAAGGTATACGATTCACCCGGGCAGTACTAAAATGTATATAGACTTGAAACAACACTTCTGGTATAACAATATGAAGAGGGAGATTGCTGGGTATATATCCAGGTATTTAACTTGCCAGAGGGTTAAAGCTGAGCATAAGAGGCCAGCTGGGCTTCTGCAACCGTTGTCGATTCCGCAATGGAAGTGGGTGCATGTAACAATGGACCTTGTGACCGATCTTCTGAGATCTCCGAGAGGATGTGATTCCGTTTGGGTTGTTGTGGACCGATTGACTAAGGTTTCACATTTATTTCCGTGAACAAATAGGATAGCCTTGATAAGTTAGCTCAGCTTTATGTTACTAATATTATGAGACTTCATGGTGTGCCACAGAGTATAGTGTCAGATAGAGATCCCAGATTTAGATCTCGTTTTTGGCAGAAGTTGCAAGAGGCCATAGGAACTAAGTTGAGCTTCAATACTGCATACCATCCACAAACTGATGGCCAATTTGAGAGAACCATCAGGATCTTGGAAGACATGCTTCGGGCATGTGTGTTAGACTTTGGGAAGAATTGGGAGAAGTTTTTGCCTTTAGCGGAGTTTGCCTACAATAATAGTTATCAATCTACTATAGGTATGGCTCCCTACAAGGCGTTGTACGGTCGTAAATGTAGATCCCCATTGTATTGGGAAGAGGTTGGAGAGATGAGAACAGTTGATCCAACTGTGTTACTTGAGATGTTTAAGATGGTGGATAATGTTCACCTTATTCACCAACGTATGCGTACATCTCAGAGATGTCAGAAGAGTTATGCGGATAAGCACCGTCGGGATCTTGAGTTTGCTTTGGGAGATTGGGTGTTTCTTAAGATTTCTCCTCGAAAGGGATTGATTCGGCATGGTAAGAGTGGGAAAGGTTGTCCCAGGGATATGGGTCCGTGTGGGGTCACCGAAAAGGTGGGCCCTTTGCCTTACCGGTTAGCTTTACCTCCGAGCTTGTCGAGACTGCACGATGTTTTCCACGTATCAATGTTGAGGAAATACCATCCAGATCCTTCACATGTACTTGAACCAAAGCCTTTGCAGATTGAGGAGAAACCGATTCGAATTGTGGATCGGAAAGTTCAGGAACTTCGCAGGAAGAGTATTCCGTTAGTAAAGGTTCTGTGGAATCATCATGGGTTTGAGGAAGCAACTTGGGAAAGAGAAGACCAGGTTCGGAGTCAGTATCTAGAGTTGTTTGTCGACCAGGTAAGAATTGCGTGGACGCAATTGTTTTAAGGGGGAGAGGGTGTAATACCCGAGCCCAGAATGTGGAATTTTCCTGTTTATTTTTTTTTTGAGAATTATATTTTTCTTAAATTCTTTGAAATCTAATTGTTATTTCTTTATTATCGCAAAGTGCATTGCATTTCGAGACCGATAGTTAGAGCGTGTTTTCTAGTCCTCAGCAAATAGTGAAAACTAGTATTTAGTGTTTTAATTTTAGTGTTTTAGTTGTTGTTGACTAGAAATATAATTGCATTAGTTGTTTTAGCCTTCAAATGCCTAAAATAAGCTTATTTGACCAACTTAAATAACCTTTGACCAAGCCTTGACTAGTTTGACTTAGCTTGTCATCTTATTAAGCATATTACATAGCAAAAAATAAACAAAGAAAGCTGAAAAAAAGAAGGTGAAAGGGCCGAAACTTCAAAGGGAAAAAAAACATTTTCAACATTCAATCTTCAAATCTTCGCGAGAGCTTGTACGGGGTTTTCCTAGCGTCTAGGAGCGTCTAAGGTGAGGGAAGCATATTTATTTGAGCATTTGAATGTTTGATACACAAACTTTAATTTTTAGGTTTTATGCGTAGATCGTTAATTTATCTGTTTTGATGCTTGAAGAATGTTCCTTGACAATTGTAAACCCCTGTTTTGTAAAAGTTACTCCGTTTTGCGTTCTGTTGATGTGAAAAGATGCTGGATATGCTAGAATGCCTAAATGCATGATTTGTTTGGATTGTGTAATAGAAAAACGGAGAAAAATGCCTTGGTACATGTTGGGGTCATTTCGGTCGAGTTTAGTGTTTCCTCGTTTTACGTGATGGCATTGTCTCGGGAGGCCATGGAAGCACTTTTGGTGTGGTTATGGCATTAGTTGGGAGTTTGGTTAGGGTAGCTATAGTTCAAACGAGCAAAGGGGGAAATCGGGGCATTGCAGGATTTCTAGGGTAAAGTAGGGTTTCGTGGTCTTTAGACGTGCCTTATGGTGACCTAGGAGGATTGGTGAAGTCGGTTTCCAAAACTCGTGGCTAATTTGAAAGTAGTAGCATTTTGAAAGTTGGGGTCGTTTTGTGATTTTTTTTTTTTCATAGTGTTATGGCTGTAGAATGCTTATTATTTCTTGTTATGCTTGCTAAAGTTGATTCTGATTGAAATGTTTATCAACTGTTGCTATTGCGTGCGAGAGTAACCTACTTTGTTATTCTCCCACGTGTGGCTTTACTGCTCGATTGCTCGATTGCTGCATTGTATATTGTATTGCATTCATAGAGTCAAGGGAGGTGTGATGGGCCTCTCTGGGTAGCCTCGGGTTGCCAGGGTTGGTTGCCCTAGCTCCGTGTCCTATTCCCTTTCTTGCTTGGGTTGCCTCCCAGGGAGATTTGGGTGGTAGAATTGACTGGATACTTCCGGGGTATTCCAAACTAAAGTTATAAGGTGGTTGGGCCGGCGCGTCGTAATCGGATTCGTGATTGAGAGTTGCTCGTAGAAAGTGAATTGTATCCTTTAATTGAATGGTTATAGTCTTATGCTTGTCTTGATTTATTGTTGGCTTTACTTGTATCGCTATATGTTAATTGACTGATCTGCTTGACTATTTGCATTGCATTCTCCTCTTACCTCCGTCTTTGAGACCAATTGCCCTCGCTGAGCAATAGTTTTTGCTTATTCCTTTCTATACTATATTTTACAGGTGTAGTTGAAGCGCATCCTATTGAGGTAATTGAGGAGGAGGAGCAAGTGGAGGTGTTTCCTTGATGGCACTTTCTTTGCTTAGTTGGTGGTTGGTTGCCAGTCTTTTGTGCGGGCCATGCTTGATGTATATATTGTTTGGTTGACGCTTCATTTTGCGGCTTGTAGCCTTGTATGTAGTTTTGATTTTGAGGCCTCTATGGTCTTATGATGTAAAAGTTGAAAGATTGTAAAGTTGTAAAGATATACTCATGTGACTAGTAAGAACTGCATGCTAATAGTTTAACTGCTTAGTGGCATGAATACTTGTGTAGTATGCATGACATTTTGGCTTGCAAAGTTGGTTAATGAGAAGATGTATGTTTCTAAAAGAAAGTTGTCTTGTTTCAAATGATTATTGTGGTTGTCACGAATCTTATACTGAATGTTGGGTTTTCAGATCATCCACGGTACAGAGGAGACTTCGTCCGTGTGTCAGGTTCGGGCTTGGCCTTTTGCGGTGTCGGGTCGGGGCGTGACAGACCGACTCCATCATCTCCACCCTGTAAGAACTACGAGATCACCCCAAGGATGCCTTCGGCATCCAGGGGTCACGGACTGACCCTAGAACCCTGTTCAATAAGTGGAACGCATTAGCTGTCCGCTCTCAGGTTGGGCACTAAGGGTCGGAGAAAGGGAATCACTCATTCTTAAAACCTGCCGTCTTAAGACCAAAGAGTCAGGCGGAAAAGGGCAGAAAGCTCTCTGTTCCTGGTTCTCCAGTGGTTGGATCCTCCAGAACCACAAGAATCCTTAGTTAGAATGGGTTTCCAACTCAACACCTTTTGAGTGAGATTTTGAGAAGAGTTGCTCTTACGAGAGCATAGTACGATGAAAGTTGTAAGCCGTGTTCGGGAATGAGTTATTGTGTTTTGGTGGCCTCTATGGTAGAATCAGTCGGGGCACGTGAGAGGCAGCGGTTTACCCTGCGGCGGATGTCAGCGGTTCGAGTCTGCTTATCTCCAAATCGTGAACTTAGCCGATACAAAGCTATATGATAGCATCCAATTTTTCCTATTCGGCAGTTCGATCTATGATTTATCATTCATGGACGTTGATAAGATCCATACATTTAGTAGCACCTGTGATAACCCGAACCCGGCATACATTTAATAGCATTTAATTGCATTTAATTAAGTGTCATCTAAAATGTTAGCATTGAATTTCGTGATTAATTTTAGTTAACATTCATTTATAGCATTAACTTTCTAATTTTTTAAAATATTCCAGGAATAGTTAAATTAATTAATTTTTAATGAATATTGATTATTTTGATTGTTTTGATTATTTTAATAATCGGTTTTAGTTGTCTTGCATTAAAATCACTCGGTTTTCAAATAAATGAGAAAAGTAACTCCGAGCCGGAGTGAATTTTAAACTATTCCACTATTCTACTTTTCAAAAATTATAGTTTCTATTATTGCTCATTACTTTATTAGCGATCATTTATTGACCGTTCGATCACAGTATTTTGAAAATAAGAATTAGAAAAATATTCTTCGGACTTAGTGAAAAATGTTTTTAGCTTAATTTAACTAGTTTTAGTTGTTTTTCATTTAATTCCATTGTTTTAACTTGAATTGGATTTAGATGACATCAAAATAAGCTTACTTGACCATTTTTAACTAAAGTTTGATTTTGCAAATGACCAAAATGTCCTTGTCACCTTTTAAATAATAAAACAAGGCAAATATCAATAAAAACAATTTGCAAAATGCCATATTTGTCCTTGCCATGGCCGAAAGGTTGAGGGAAAAAAGAAAGAAAATTGTTTTGCATTTTTCTTCTACAATCGTGAGTGGAATTGCACGGGGGTCGTGGCTCGGGTCCTTGGGAGTCTTGGTCTTCAATCTCTGTGAGGGTTTTCACGCTTTTGTGCATTTAAATTCGAATTTGAATTTTGTGTCAAATTTTTAGATTTGATATATAATGTGTTATAATGCTTGTAAATGCTTGATATAGCTTCATTTGAGTTCGTAGAGCATTGTTTGATAGTTATTTAGCAATTTTTATGATTGAAACTGCGTATTTGAAATTGGGGAAGAATAATGAATAGTGAATTATGAATAGTAAATCCTAGAATTTCGGATTTTGATCCGAATTGCAATTGCTTGATTTGGATAGGTACCATTAGTGATAGAAAGATAAAATGTGCGATAAAAACGGACCGGCCTTTGATAAAATTGAAAATTAGACAAAGAAACGTAAAGGGGCCGTTTGACTAAAAGTTGACCGTGCTCGAATTAAGTTGGGGGTTTTGCAATTGAGGGCATGGAAGCACTTTTGGTACTATTGTGGCGTTAATTGAATGACCGGTTAGCATAGTTGTAGTTCAAACGCAGTAGGTGGACTTTCGGTACTCGGGTGAGAAAGTGAAGTTTAGTGACATAGGAACATGCCTTGTAGTGCCTAAGTGAATGCAGTGAAATCGGTTTCCTAATCCCGTAGCTCGTTTGCTCATAATTGCCTTTGGAAGTTAGAGATTAAATAGTGATGTTTGTCGTTTTCGTGTTTGAACTGCAGTTACTTGTTTAATTGGTGTTCTTGTTGCTATTAGTGATAGTTATGCTTGAAAAGTTAATTGGATGCTAGTATTGGTTGTAAATGCTTGATATCTCGTTTATCGCCTCTAATCTGTATTGTTGTGCTATAGCTCATTTATCGCCTTGTATCGTGTCTTGCATTGTATAGTGTCAGGCGCGTGAGTGATGGGCCTCTCTGGGTAGTCTCGGACTGCCAGTGTTGGTTGCTCTAGCTCTGTGTCCTATTCCCATTCTCGCTTGGGATGCCTCCCAGGGAGATTTAGGTCGTAGAATTGATGGATACTCCCGGGGTATTCCAAACTGAAGGTATAAGGTGGTTGCGCGCTTATTGTCATTGTTGTCAACATCAAGCTCGAGATTGATGTAACGCTCGTGAAATGGTACATTGCTCGTATGAGTGAACCATAGCCTTCGGAGTGTGGTATAGCTTTGAATGGTTGTGTTAATGCTTTCATTACTTGTTTATTGTATTGATTGTTATATTGATTGCTTACTTGTCAGATATATTGCTTAACTGCCTTATTTGCATTGCACGAACTTCTTTCTCTCCACCTCAATATTTGTCTCGCCCTCACTGAGTATACGTGTTGTGTATACTCACTCCTCACCACCACATTTCAGGAAATGCCATGTTAATTGAAAAGTTTGTGATTACGTTGAAAGATCATGCTTGAAGAGTTGTCTTGCGTGCCTATGTGGCTTGAGTTGTCAAAGATGCAAAGTTGTCTGTTTCATGTGTTGTATGTATTTAATGTTAAAAAGGAATGTAATTTAAGTTTTCTAGGTTATTAAAGTGATTTGGAAAAGTTAGTTTATGTATTCAGATAATGTAGTTTAACTTTAATCTATATTTGTAATGCCCAAAGGAAAAGAGATAGATTAGCTTTTAAATTGGAAATGTATATTTAGTTGTGTTCACTTATTGAGAGCCAAAGCTCGGATGGCCTTGAGGTGTTTGTTTGGTTGGACACGGTGCTGGTCCACTTATATGCTATTACAGGTTTTACATTTTTCCTAGAAACAGGGGAGACTCCGTCCGTCTTTCCTTAAAATTTTGCTCGGGTTTGGAATTGGGTTGTGTTTAGATTGATTGATAGAACTCTCGGTCTCGAGAGGGATCGGGGTATTACAGCACCTTAGGATGGCATAGCCTTAAAAGTAAAGTTAAGGGCGAGGTTCAAACGAGGAAAGGCTTACGGTGGATACCTAGGCACCCAGAGAGGAGGAAGGGCGTAGTAATCGACGAAATGCTTTAATAAGGAACTGGCTTTCATTTCCTCCTACGCTTCCTTCCACTTTGCCACCTTGATCTAGCCCTCTCGCTTGACTAACACATGGAACTATAAGCTTCAAGTAAGACATCCATCTCTTTTTCAACTGTCTGTGATACGAAAAAGAAAGCTTCATCGAGTAGTCTGTGTGGAACATTCTTCGCTAGGTCTGGTATGGCTCCTTCTCTTTATCTGTTTGGTGGCGGGTGGGATAGGGCCAAACAAGCTAAGCGTGAGGAGCAGAGCTAAGTAAGCAATAGCACGAGATAGCTGAGTGAAGGGTGGGAAAGGTTAGGCTTTAAACTCTGTTAATATAAAAAGTGAACCTGAATAGACTCTAAAGGCTGGATTTCCTTTACGTCATTTTCGAGTTCCAGGAATCCTAAATTATTAAACATAAGAATCCGCATTAGAAAAAGATACCCTTGATCTGGGCTTTGAATCTCGATATCTGATCTTTGCTTCTGGGTGATTGGATAAATGAGAAAATAGCAAGATTTCACTCTATTCCACGCTTTCGCCCTTTCGATGGTCCGGCATACAACCCTCCGCCTAGCTAAGCTCATGATACCACCAACACAGACCAATACTCTCTTTCGAAAGAGAAAGGGCGGATGAAACGATGAACCTAACTAAAGTTTTGAATCTTGCTTTAAGCGCTTAGGAATTTGTTAACCGCACTTCCTCCGAAGTGCTCAACATCATAGTGTGATCAGCTCGTGCTATGGCGAGCAAGCAAAAGTATGCTTTGGGGAGAAAGCCTATCCCTGAACGTGGTGATGCTATGCTATTTGATCAGTAGATCATGCGTGAGCTTTTAAGTCTTTGGAGCTCATCAAGAAAGATTTTCGGTACTCCTACTGGAAGACTAACAAGACAGTCAACAAGTCATCCTCAGAGTTTTAACTAACCGAATCTGTAACGCCCCGATCCCTCACGAGACCGGAGGCTCTAATAACCATGATATTCTCAACCCAATCCCAAACCCGAGCATAGATTTTAGGGGAAAACGGACAGAGTCTCCCCTGTTTATAGGACAAATCAAAACCTGTAAACAGACAACGAAGTCACAAACCTTACAAAATCGAGCATCCATAACATTCACCAACTTCAAGACCAACCGAGCCTTGAGCAAGACATAGAAAACACACACAAGCATGCATTTAACAATCCTTGAAACTTTATCTTTTTAATCCACTTATCATACCACTCTATATTAACCATTAGACTTTCTTATAAACTAAAGCCAAACAACTATTAACTTTCATTAACACACAAGCAAGCAGTAAAAGGAAAGTAAAGATAAACTATTACAGTCTACTACCATTCAAACCATACATTAACCTGGCTATTACAATTCTTCAACAACTCTAAATATATACAAACCCATAGGCACAAAATAGAACAAAACATATTACAAACAAAGTCTTCTACAATTTAGCAGGCAAACACTCCAATCTCAAGCAATAGCACATAGCAATCAAGGAAACTTCTCCAACTGCACCACCTGAAATATGTTTAGCGAGGTATGAGCAATCACAATTGCTCAGTGAAGGATAAAGTTTATCGGGGCGTGCAATGCAATAATTAATACAAATAAAGCATATAACAACCAAAGAACAATTGAAACAACAAGTTATCACACATTAAAAAGGATATATTTTGATGACTCTGATTAATCCAATTCTTGTACCACGATCCACAAACCACGAATAGAAATCCCGAAGAATAATGTCACTGATAACGATAAGCCGGCATCCCCTTATAACTCCAAGTTGGGTGTACTCCGGATGTACCCCGAAATCCTACGACCAAACTCTCCTTGGGCGGCATCCCAAGCGAGAGAGGGACTGGGCAACCATGGTAACCGAGGTAGACCGGCAAGCCCGATGCCGCCCGGATTCCACGACACTACCATGCCCAAATGGTTGCGTAACCACGATGCAATGTAATCAAAATGGTAATAGAATAAATCCATAAACACATTATTGAGGAACAACAAAGTAGGTTGCCCTCACACACAATATATAGACAATAAGTGCACATAATCTAAATACAAGTAAATAAACTATTATGCACATAAGGATGAAGTATCCCTCGCCTCTATCGAGCTCCAAGATGTAAGTTTGGATCATATCATTTCTAGTCACCTTGAACCTATGAGCAAGCATTACTTAGATTACTTTTAACTAAAACATTCATTAATTATTCAGCTAGGTTAGCTAATTTATAATTTCACTTATTTGGCATACAATATCCATTAGAATTCTATCTTTATCAGATGCCACCTTTATATACTTTGGCTAAACATACCATCCAAGCAATCATTCTAGCAGCCCAGTTATAAGTCTTAAGTATATTTTCACCCATACAACATAATATACAAGTAATATAAACATTATACAAGATATAAGCATATTTACTCAATCCTTAACAAGTATTACACAAACAATATAAACAATATATACGCATATCACGAAACTAACCAAATGAACACAAAGGGGTAAATTACATATTTTTTACAAAATATTACAAAAAGCTCACAATTAACTTAAAAGTGCATTTAAACACCTAAGAAACATTTACAAGGTCATAAAAGTGCAAAACCACCACTTCACTACTTTTCCCTCTTTTTAACATAAGCCATCTTTCATCCAAACACAAGTTAATGTTCTATTTAAGGGATGGGGCTATTCGATACCTTTAATTATCCCATATGGCACCCCTAGGACCCTAGAAACTACCCAATTACTCTCGTTTAGCACAAAAGTCCCAATTTTTTCTTTGTGAGTTTGTACTACAAGTACCCTAACCGGGAATCAACCGAGGTTTAGCAAAGCCTATATAGCACCTATATAGCCTAAGAACACTAGATGTAATGGCCAAATTAACCCAGATTTGCATTAACACCGCAACCCCTTTTTAAAAGTTGCCTATTTCGTGTGTTAGCCAATTTTTGAGCAATTCAACATCACGTGGCTATTAAACTATCTTTATTAACATCTAAGGCACCTACTAGAAGCAATGAATCAAGCCATATCGCACAATTCCTTAAAACCCTAGAAAAATGTCACTATTCATGTCATACGATCAACGAATGAATTCAACCGTTTAAACTACGAAATAATATCATAAATAAGGCCTCTACTACTTACATACAACATACATAAGCATCTTTAAGCATTACATAAGCATTTGATAGCAAATCCATGAATTCAAGAAAAGAGCAACATTTTTCAAATACAAAAATAGGTATGAAATCCATCACCTATTGCGCGTAGGAGCTCCTAGAAAGCTGGAAAACACCATAAACCACTTGAACCTAGCTTGGCTTGGCTTGGAATGAGGATTTGTTGAGCAAAAATCTTTCATCCTCCTCTTATGCTGATTTTCGGCTTTGCTACAGTGTTTTCAGCTTTTGTACTTTTTGTTTTGGCTCTTATTATGTTATATAGATAATAGATTAAGGAAATAATTGGTTGGGTTAGTAAATTAGGTTTAATTAAACATATTTATGGGTCTAATAAAAGTCCAAAGTCTAGCTAATTCACTAGAAGCTCAAATCAAAATTCTATAAAAAGTTACTATTCTTTCGTAACACTATTCATTCAGGACACTAAAATTTTTATATCTCGCATTCTCGACATGTTATGCACGTTGTTCCAAAGGAAGAAATACATCTAATAAGGTAAGTAATAAAAGGAAAAATATAAAATTTGAAAAATAAAATAGTCAAATTTTACATCCCGAACACTATTCCTTTGTTATATTAATTAATTTTCTACCAACCTTCCTGAAACACCATGCACATAAAAATTATGAACGTATGCATGAAAATAAAATTTAAAATTTAAAAAATAACGTACTTCAAAAATCACCTCGGACTCGCGACTCATTTTAAAATGATGAAAACTAATTTATTAGACATAAGAAAGTAATATTACATTTTACAAATAACAAAATAAGAGATTAAGCATTTTATTTGATTTAATTAAGTGCTAATTACACACTTAAAGAAATGCTAAAAGTAAAGTTACTAAATATATATATATATATAAAGTTAGAATAAACACTTAAATTCAACCAATCAATTAAATTAACACATAAATATATGCAAATAGATACTATTCACTACATGCTAGGTCTGGGATATCACACTCTCCCCTCCATCAAATAATTGCGTCCGCGCAATTCGTCTTTCCAAAGAACTCTCATAAGCATTCTAAATACTCTGGATGAGGACTTCGATTACAAATACTTTATGAAATCTCCAAGGTTAAATACTGAGAAATATGCCAATAAGAGTCTTCAAATAAAAATCCAAAAGAAAAACCCATCAAGATGAATGCCGACAAGAATACTCACGAAATTCTCCGTAGGAATACCACTGAAAATACCGAATATGAAATCCAGAGATAAGTACGCCAAATAAAGGCTCCATTTAAAATACCTACACAGAATTCCCGAAAGTGAATCCCCTTGAAGACAAATACCGCACAAGAATTCCAAATATAATTACTGAGTAAAATGTCCCGACGAGAATCCCATATGAAAATACCAAGAATAATACCAAATGAGAATCCAAATTCCGAATACCGAGAGAATAATGAAGAAAAATACCCAAAGATACTTCCAAACTTGCTTCTCGAAATACTTTGTGTTGATCACTGATATAAGCTACAGTCGGCTCTGTTGGTTCACATCTTCATAAATCCACTTCTGGCTATTTATATAGGGGAGAGTTTACTTACCTTTGTAAAGGGTAATATATAGGTATGCATGCAGGGAAAAGTAAATAAAATACATATACTTCACAAATATACCACATAGAGGCACACATAATCACATATTTGCACATTGCAATTGTTATTCACTTATTACACAAAGAGGTCAAGCTCCAAACGCCATCACGATCTCAACCATTCTTCTTGTAACTCCCCATTACACACGTACCCAAGGTACCTCACTAGCCCCTCCCTCCATGATACCTCCGTCATGCGAGCTGGGGGTAGTCTCTGGTAGTCATGCCGTTTTCAACCCGACAGCCCAACGCTGCCCGAGAGGTGGCACACACATACCACGACTCCATAACAATCATAAATAACCAATCAATCATCAATCAATAACCTGGGAGATCAGCAACAAAACTGTCTAATTCACGTACTCAATAATGAATCAATATAACATCAATATTTAATTAAACAACAAACAACTAAGTTAGATGACAAAGTAGGCCATCTAACCGAACATGCATTAAACACACAATCAAACCATAGTTTACCCATCATCAACTCACAATTCAATAACTCAAACCACACCCAATCAACTAAGGCTCAATTCAACAATTTAAAGAAAGATAACCTAAACTTCAATAAGTCATATCTTACATTCTACTAATCCAAACAACTCCAAATCACGTTCAAACACTCACCCATTCAATCAACTACATTAGCCCCCTCGGAAACCAACCAAAAGACATCCAAATCATGCCCAATAACCCTAAAACCCTAAGATGTCATGGCTGAAATTTCTGGATTTTGGCACGAACATCACAATCAAAAATTCGGCATTACAACGACGCTACCACGTAATTAACAAACTTTCAGAAATCGACGGCAATCGATTCCAATCAACACAACTCAATTTAATCAACTTTGAACAAATTAATCAAATTTAAATACCCAAAAAATAAAAATTATGCTACAACCAATAAAAACTCGTAGCATTACAGCTAAATGATCCCTAGCATGCAGGGAGCAATAATCTAACATCAGATTAACATTCTAACGGTTCAATAATCATTTATACGCATAAACACAAAATATGAGTTTTGAGATATAGAATTTTTCTCTCACCTTTGATGTGTTTTGATGCAAGAAATGTGTAGAATGGATGCCAAACAAGTGAAATCAAGCTTTGAATCACTCAATTCGGCTTTGAAATGCAAAATCTATGAGAAAAATGCTTTGAAAATGCCTTCATCTTTCTCCTCCAAGGAGCCACGGTTTTGTGTGTGTTTTTGGGGTGTTTTTGTGCTTTGTGAGTGTGTGTTGGTGATATAAGCTTGTTGGTCAACCATTTAAATGAAAGTCAAAGTTGAAACTTAGCATTTTTTTGTGTTTTCTTGACTTTAAATGCATTTTCTTGATCACCAAAGTTCAAAACAATTATTCAACACCCAAGCTAGCTCAAGTAGGTTATTTTTAGGTGACAAGAAGTTTTACAATCAAACACTTTTACTCGAGTCGGCTTAAAACTCGATTTTTACAAAAGTCGGTGTAAAAACCCTGATAAATTCTTAAGCCGATTTTAAAACCATTTTAATCAAACACAAGTCTATTAAAGTCCGTGGACTAGGTCTAGAAGGGTTTAAAAGACCAGTTTCAAAATTTTAGCCGACGTGTTTCGAAAATACTATTCACTAAAAATCGACGATAAAATTTCTGATCCCGTTTTTGATGAAAATTTCATGAATGCACATTTAGCACGTTTTAGGAGTATTGACATCAAAATTATAACATTTTAGGTCATATAGCACATAAACAGGTCAAATGCACGCAAAATGAGATAAAATACGTAAATCGAGTTAAAACAGAAAAGTGGGGTTTCACATTCTCCCCTCCTTAAAATAATTGCATCCGTGCAATTCTCGAACTAATAGACAATTAAATCTCAATCGTTACACTTAACAATACTTCTCTTAGTTTCCATTTATCTCTTAGGATGACACCTAACCAAAGACCTCAAAGGAACAAACTCTGTTGACTGCAAGTTGATGATCATAATTCCAAGACAATCTTCAATTCATAATTCTCTCCCACCTAATATCATATTGCATATGAAAGAAATCGCAACTCCAAAGTCCTCGAATGACACCACTAATTATCAATCATCCCCTACTACACAAAAGAGCTCTATGAACACCCCGAGGGTTTAAAAACTCATTCACGATAATATGAATGATTACTGATCAAGGGAATATCTCAAAAGTGACATTTGTCAGAATATGGCTCTTATGAAATTTACAAGGAAATACGAATATGAAAAATCATATTCGAGCCAACAATCAAGTGAACAAGAGGTCAACCAAGTTAGAGAATCAAGAGGTTAATAGTTTAATAAGGAAGCATGATAACTAAGATAAGAAATGTCTCAGCACCTATCAGTTAAATTAGTACGAACAAAGGATGATGACGAGTCAAAACAGTGCTGAGTATGTTGAACAAAAATCCCTGAACAAGTAGATATTTCAATTCTCGATGATTGTTCAAGGGACCAACAAGTAAGTTGTACTTGAGGTGAAATCAAATTAAGAGATAAGAGATGATTAATTCAATAGAAAACATGAGTGGCAAGAGTATCTCAACATGCAATACCAAAGAAGTACGAATAAGAAATGATAACAACAGGACAGTTCCGAGTAGTTCGAGTGAGCAATTACAAGAAAAGTAATGGCTCAGCATTTAATATTAAAACAATAAGATTAACAAGGATTAACAAGGATCAACAAGAATGACAATGATGTACTTGAGTAAGGAGTATATCAAGCCAATGAAATTCAAACAAGTAAAATGGTATAACAAAAAAAAAATTACTTTCAAATGAATAGTAATAGGATGAAATAAAATACTGAAACGAATGGGTGGAGATATAGAATGAAATGTAGAAGTCTCAAACCTTAACTCTAATAAATGACATTGCTATAAGAAACAAATATGAATGTTAAGAATAGAAACAATGTCAAATGAGTATAGGATCCAATAATCCAATAAGCAAACTTTCAAGAAACAATTGATAGGCTAGAAAAGTGTAACCCTCTCTCAAATAAGTGAGAATAGAGTAGAAAAGAATAATAAGACCAATAGAATTATGAAGCACAAGAAGAGTGTCTCACCTACACACTTAAACACCAACAAGTCAAATCCTACAATTTATCTCCTACCAAGACAAGACACTAAGGAGATTTAGAGAATCCTAAGGAGTCATAACAATCACAAACAAGATAAATCACTCAAAAATTTTACATTTCATACCAGACCAATCACTAAACAAGATAAATCACCGATTACCCAAGAAAATTAACTAATGAAGACTCCAAAATCTGATAACACAATACAGATTCATACTAACCCATTATAACACAACAGAATCCCCAATCAACAATTTAGAAAGTCAAACCACCTAGAACTCTAAAGCTCGATGTAGGCAAGTAAATGTTCAGTCACCAAAATGCATTCTTATTTCCTCAAAAAAATTCTATCTCCCAACAATTACATCTTCGAATAAAGTAACTTTAGTCAGAAATCACTCCAATTGTCTCCAAGGTTTAAAGATCAAAACTCCAAAATATCCATTAATAATATAGCAATCCCAAATAGTAGAAATACTCACATGTTATACTACACTTCATTCCATTCACAAATATACATCACTAATTCCTCAAATAAATTCATTCTAAAATAACCTCAAGGAAGTATAGTCTGGGTTGAGACTCCAAAAATGTCTAATCACAACCTCACAGAAACCTCAACTTATGATTTATCTCCAAGTAATAATAAGTTAAACATGGCAACAAAAGTAATTATAATAATCAAGATACATTGCTATTTTTCTCGAACAACTTCATTCTCGCTAAAGGAACATCAAGATCAATCCACTAAGCCGAAACTAAAATCCATAAACATAACAATTAAAATCTAACTGATAAACTTCTAGAATAATAATAATTCAAAATCATGGCCTACCACTATTTCCGAAAACTCTTGCAGTCAACCTTACTTCACCCAAAAGAATCACCCACAGTTATAGAATATATATAATTACATCACATGAAAACAGGTACACCGGAATGCATGATTATCGTATAATATAACATTATCACATAACACACAATTCAACATATAAGAAGCCAACATCACATAAAGAGGTTATATCCCAGAAGTAAGTTCTAAACAATTCAAGTCACATAAGAAACAAACTTCCCATAAAGCACTTTGATCACATAAAACACAATTCTCACATAATACACATTAATCACATAATGCACATTAATCACATAATGCACATTAATTACAACACATTGAGTACGTAGAGCACGTGATCATATAAAACATATTGACCACATTAGTTCACGTAAAACACAAGGGATAGTGGTAACATAGAAAGTTAGACACATAAGTAAATTAATCACATAAACTTATTAACATATGTTTCACTTTTCTTTCACTTAATACGTACTTGCATGTTTAGACCACTACCCACATTCCGAGGATACCCCGGCTGACAGCTAATCAAGCTCTGATACCATTTAAATGTCACGCCCCAACTCGACCCCTCCTATAATCAGTCAGGACGCAACGGAATTTCGACAATATAACGACAGTAAATACGATACTGAGGCTCTAAACCAACCTCCATAGAACGTCATACATCAACTTCACAAACCATACAACAAACAACTCCTCAATAAAATAACAACATACATCATAACCATATTATACAATAAACAGTCCTCGTTATACGCCTCCGTTCCAACATAATACATTAACCCTTAATATACAATACAAAAACATATTGAGCCAATCTAGCAACCTAATCATAAACAAAAGAAAAGCTACTAAGACAACATCAACTAATTCATTAACTTATCAACATCTTATACATTATAAACTACAAAGCAGATAAAAGTCTACTAAGTTAATTTACAAGATAATAAAACATGTACGACATCATGGATAAGACTCTGGAACATAGGACTCATCCACGTAAGGCACGTTTTCCACATTCTCCTCTTCAGGAGGCACGTACCCGTAATCCTACAAAAGTACACCTGTATGCATGCAATAATAGAGAGTGAGCTTATATAAAATAAGCCCAACGAGGATCCGATAGATCTCGAGCAAGGTCTACTAAACTCCTTGGAATAATCCTTTGAGTCAGTAAACACACAATAACAATAATATTATCATCACTTAACTATATAACCATTCAATAAAGGATACTCTAGTTGGTGTAGCTCCAAACGCCATCACGATCTCAACCATTCTTCTTGTAACTCCCCATTACACACGCACCTGAGGTACCTTACTAGCCCCTCCCTCCATGACACCTCCGTCATGCGAGCTGGGGGTAGTCTCTAGCAGTTATGCCGTTTTCAACCCGACAGCCCAACGCTGCCCGAGAGGTGGCACACACATACCAAGACTCCATAACAATCATCAATAATCAATCAATCATCAATCAATAATCTGGGAGATCAGCAACAAAAGTGCGCGATTCCCGAACTCAATAATCAATCAATATAACATCAATATTTAATTAAACAACAAACAACTAAGTTAGATGACAAAGTAGGCCATCTAACCGAACATGCATTAAACACACAATCAAACCCTAGTTTACCCATCATCAACTCACAATTCAATCACTCAAACCACACCCAATCAACTAAGGCTCAATTCAACAATTTAAAGAAAGATAACCTAAACTTCAGTAAGTCATATCTTACATTCTACTAATCCAAACAACTCCAAATCAGTTTCAAACACTCACCCATTCAATCAACTACATTAACCCCCTCGGAAACCAACCAAAACACATCCAAATCATGCCTAATAACCCTAAAACCCTAAGATGTCATGGCCGAAATTTTTGGATTTTGGCACGAACATCACAATCAAAAATTCAGCATTACAACGACACTACCACGTAATTAAAAAACTTTTAGAAATCGACGGCAATCGATTCCAATCAACACAACTCAATTTAATCAACTTTGAACAAATTAATCAAATTTAAATACCCAAAAAATAAAAATTATGCTACAACCGATAAAAACTCATAGTATTACAGCTAAATGATCCCTAGCATGCAAGGACCAATAATCTAACATCAGATTAACATTCTAACAGTTCAATAATCATTTATACGCATAAACACAAAATATGAGTTTTGAGATCTAGAATTTTTCTCTCACCTTTGATGTGTTTTGATGCAAGAAATGTGTAGAATGGATGCCAAACAAGTGAAATCAAGCTTTGAATCACTCAATTCGGCTTTGAAATGCAAAATCTATGAGAAACATGCTTTGAAAATGCCTTCATCTTTCTCCTCCAAGGAGCCACGGTTTTGTATGTGTTTTTTGGGGTGTTTTTGTGCTTTGTGAGTGTGTGTTGGTGATAGAAGCTTGTTGGTTAACCATTTAAATGAAAGTCAAAGTTGAAACTTAGCATTTTTTTGTGTTTTCTTGACTTTAAATGCATTTTCTTGATCACCAAAGTTCAAAACAATTATTCAACACCCAAGCTAGCTCAAGTAGGTTATTTTTAGGTGACAAGAAGTTTTACAATCAAACAATTTCACTCGAGTCGGCTTCAAACTCAATTTTTGCAAAAGTCGGTGTAAAAACCCTAATAAATTCTTAAGCCGATTTTAAAACGGTTTTAATCAAACACATGTATATTAAAGTCCGTGGTATAGGTCTAGAATGGTTAAAAAGACCAGTTTCAAAATTTTAGTGGATGTGTTTCGAAAACACTATTCACTAAAAATCGACGATAAAATTTATGATCCCATTTTTGATGAAAATTTCATGAATGCACATTTAGCACGTATTAGGAGTATTGACATCAAAATTATAACATTCTAGGTCATACAGCACATAAACAGGTCAAATGCACGCAAAACGAGATAAAACACGTAAATCGAGTTAAAGCAGAAAAGTGGGGTTGCACAAGAAGACTAGTAGGAGCGCTATTTTCATCCAACTAGAATAGAAATTTCATAGGAGAAGATAGCAACTTTGACGCCCAGGCCAAAAAACCCCATGTCTTTCTTGGTTGGACCAAGCCAACCGGTAATTTCCAGCAAGTCTTTTCTCATTTTTGTTGGGGAGCAGAGCAGTCAAAGAAGAAAGCAAAGCAAATGAAATTGCAGGTTAAGAATAATCAACAATTAGATAATCAAAAAATAAGAAATGTATTTTTGAATATAAAAAAAACTAAATAAGAGAATAAAAAATGAAGAAAAGAAAGAATTTCTAAATTCATTGTCGGATTTCTTATGTAATGATCTAATCAGACGTGGAAATCTAATTAATAATAGACAAAATATCCTTCGCCCGTTATCTCCTCATCTTACTATTTGTAAGCCACAACTCACTTCGACGTTTTTAATTTCCCATAGAATCTCCAGAGCTTTCCCAGCCACTATAGTTTTGTTTTTTTATCTTCTTTGTCTGAAAATAGGTTTGATTTGTTTCACCTATGAGAATTTCTATCAATTCTTCTTTTATTCATCAAAGCTCATCCTGATCTCCGTCGAGATTACTGCCTTAGCCCTGTCCTATCATCTGTATAATGGAGTTCGTCATTTATTGCCGAATTTTTCGGGATTTCTCTTTCTTAGAAAAAGATTGAAATGATTGTTCAAAATTTCACCAATAACTTTGAGATTTAAATAACAAATGGCTTACTTTTAGCCACGCAGGGCGGCTATCCGCATTTGTCCCAAAGTGACGTCCATTTTTTGGTAATGGGTATACTCGAGAGAAAAGGTTTGCAATCCAACCTCCCCTTATACGCTCTAAAAAGGGGTCATGGACTCCTTTTTTGTTTAGGATCCCATTTCTACATTCAATTTTTTTTTGAGTCTGGTGTGGAATCACCATCATTACACATTCATTCTTGGTCTGGCTGCCGGTCTAGCAAGCCTTCCTAGCCGCCTAGAGTTCAGCCTACCTATTGAAGACCGTAACATTAGTAACGATGTGCTCCATACGGGGGAAATGAAAGCAAAATTCGTTCGGATCCTCTCATATGTTCAATCTTTTTGTAGCAGTTTCCCAGAGATCTTTATCATTAATGCAACCTTCATTTTGATCATTCATGGAGTTGTATTTAGTACCTCTAAGAAATATGATTATCCACCGTTAGTCAGTAATGTGGGTTAGCTTGGCTTACTTAGTGTTGCGCGCCTAGGAGGGCAGCGCACTTTGGGATGAGGAGGAACTATTATCGTCCAGCTCCCTTGTGATACCCCGATCCTGGCATGTATTCAATAGCATTTAAAGTTCATTTAAATTACATTTTATTGCCCTTTTACCTTCTTTGACCAAACTAGTTGACTTTTCATCTACATTGACCAACTAGGACAATGTGGAAATTTTTGAAATGTTTAATAAAAGGCAAACTTGGGATTAGAAATAAAAAAATGCAATGTTAAGTTAGTGAAATTTTGGGTCAATTTTGGAATTAAATCTGAACCAATTGGGGAAGAGTTAGGTAGCAAATTATATATGGTTGGAAAGCTCTATGAGTCTAGTTTCTGAGGCTTCAAACCGTTCGTGAATTGGTATTTTCTAGAAGACGTTATGGCCGTTTTAGTAAGGTCACGCATAGCTGTTTTGGTTTAGCGGGTTGACCGAATTTTGACCTTTGACTTCTTGTCATTTTTTTTCTTCTAAATAACCAGAAAGCACACGAAAAAAACAGAGAAAAAAAAGCTTGAAACCATGAGGAAAAGAAGGAGAAAAAAAAAGAAAATCTCAACTTCAAATCTTCGATTCTTCGCGTGGGCTTGTGCGGGGTAGTTTCCGAGGCACTCTATGAGGTTTTCCTAGCGTCTAAGAGCGTCTAAGGTGAGGGTTTCATCGCTATTTGCACATTTAAAAGATGTGTATCTAAAGTTTGATGTTTGTATTTTATGCGTAGAATGTTGTTTTAATCGTTTTGTTGCTTAAATAATGTTCTTTGTTGATTGTAGAACATGTATTTATAGCTTTTTAACATTTTCTGTGGTTAAATATTGGAATTGAAATATAAATTGTGTGATGAATAGTAAATTATGAATAGTAAATCCCCGTTTCGATGAAGTTGCTCCGTTACGCGTTCTGTTGATGTAGGAAGATGCTAGATATGCTAGAATGCCTAAATGTGTGGTTTAATTGGAATGTGTAATGGAAAAACGGAGAAAAATGGCTTAGTGAAAGTCGGGGTCGTTTAGGTCGAGTTTGGCGTTTTCTCGTTTTGCGTGTTGGCATTGTTTCGGGAGGCCATGGAAGCACTTTTGGTGCGATTATGGCATTGGTTGGGTGTTTGGTTGGTATAGTTGTAGTTCAAACGAGCAAAGAGAGAAATCGGGGCTTTGCGCGAATTCTAGGGTAAAGTAGGGTTTCGGGGTCCTTGGACGTGCCTTATGGTGACCTAGGAGGATTGGCGAAGTCGGTTTCTAGAACTCGTGGCTCGTTTGGAAATGGTAATGTTTTGATTGTTGGGGCCGATTTATGATTTTGCTTGATATCTTGATATTATGCCTATAGAATGCTTAGGGTTGCTTGATATACTTGTTTAATTGGTGTTATTGTTGCTTATCATTGCTTGTTATGCTTGAAAAGTTAGTTGAATGCTAGTATTGATTGTGATTACTTGTTATCTCGTTTGTTGTCACTAGTTTGTACTGTTGTGCTATCGCTCGTTTATTGCCTTGTATCGAGTCTTGCATTGCATAGTGTCAGCACGTGAGTGATGGGCCTCTCTGGGTAGCCTCGGGTTGCCAGTGTTGGTTGCTCTAGCTCCGTAGCTATTCCCTCTTCTCGCTTGGGCTGCCTCCCAGGGAGATTTGGGTCGTAGATTGATGGATACTTCCGGGGTATTCCAAACTGGGGTTATAAGGTGGATGCGCGCTTATTGTCATCGGTGTCAACATCAAGCTCGAGATTGATGTATCACTCGTGAAATGGTGCTTTGTTCGTATGAGTGAACCATCGCCTTCAAAGTGTGGTATAGTTTTGAATGGTTGTGTTAATGCTTTCAGTAATTGCTTATTGTATTGATTATTTGTTTTGATTGCTTATTTATCAGTTATATTGCTTAACTGTATTATTTGCATTGCACGACTTTCTTTCTCTCCAATTTGATATCTGTCTCGCCCTCATTGAGTATACGTGTTGTGTATACTCACTCCTCACCACCACATTTCAGGAAATACCCTGTTAGCTGGAAAGTTCGTGATTTCGTGGAAGTCCGTGCTTGAAGAGTTGTCTTGAGTGCCTACGTGACTTGAGTTGTCAAAGTTGTAAAGTTGTATGCTTTTATGTTGTATATAATTATTGTTAAAAGAAATGTAATATAAATTTAGCTATGTAGTTGGAATGGTTTGATAAGTTAGATTATGTATATAGTTAATGTAGCTTAACTTCAATGCATGGCTGTAATGTCCAAAGGAAAAGAATTAGAATGGCAAGATAGTTTATTTTATGCAGTAGCTTTGTATGGTTTAATTGCGTAAATTGAATGTACTTGTCAAAATGAAAAGATAGGTTAGTTTTTAAATTGGAAATGTATGTATACTTGCTGAGTTTAAATTGTTGAGAACCGAGGCTCGGATGGCCTTGAGAAAGTTTGTATGGATGGACACGGTGGTGGTCCATTTATATGCTAATACAGGTTTTACATTTCGCCTATAAACAGGGGAGACTCCGTCCGTTTTCCATGAAAATTTTGCCCGGGTTTGGATTTGGGTTGTGATTAGATTGATTGATAGAACTTCCGGTCTCGAGAGGGATCGGGGTGTCACAGCTGGTATCAGAGCTTGTCTAGCTCATAAGCCGGGACAGGGTCCTCGGTCTGGTGGGTAGTGGTCCTTGAATGTGTGCTTGTTAAGTGTGTCTTGAAAGTGTATGCTTGTATGTGAGATTATGTGTCTTGACATGAATGTGTGCTCCTATGTGATATAGTTATGTGTTATGTGTTAATTGTGTGCTAAGTGAAGTAAAGTGTCTAGTTGTGCATTGAATTGACCTATCGAATCGACCTCGTGGATTGTTAGTTGCTTGAAGTATTACTTTTAATGTGTGTACTAAAATGTCTTGAATTAGCTATGCCATGATTTGAATTGATTATACTGTGCTTGACTTGATTGTTATGCTTGAGTGACCTTGTTGAATAAACTATTTTGTAAACTTGCTGGAATAATAGCTTAAGGCATATGTATGACTGTGATATATTGGCATTCATACATGTCCTATTGAAATGGTAAGTAAGTCCTCTTCCTCCCCTGAAGAAAGTGGTTCACCGCTGGCTTTTCAAGGTGTATGGATTGGCAGGAAATGAATGGCATTTGACTAGCCTTTATTTGGGAATTGGTGTTTGCTTTTGGAGCTCGGTTATTGGCGAATCTCTATGGTCTTCCTCTGTGCTTAACAGTTGTGAAAGAATAGATTTCTCTTGGGGTTTATTTGGTTGTTCTTTGGAGCATTCTTTGGTTTTCTTAATGTGTATTATTCGGAGACTTCTATTGGCATTTCTCGGTGGATTTGGCTATTGGGATTTCAATCGGCCTTACTGCACAGTATTATCTAGGTTATATGTGTCTCTGTCTTTATTGGTATGATACTGGCATCCCTGACTGGAAATTCTTCAATGGTAATTTCTGGAATTCTCAATGGCCAATTATTTAGTATTTATTTATTAGGCAAACTTGGCTACTTTCTTATTGGAGCATTGTCTCGGATATCTTCTTCAGTGTTCCTCAGTAGGTTTAGTATTTGGAGTTCCTATCAGACTTATTGAATAATACTACTTATGGTATTCTTTGAAATTCATATTAGGCGTTCTATTGGTATTTTCTTTGTTGGCAAGGTTGTATGAAGTTCTTACTTGGCAAACAGTGAAGAGGCCTCAGAGTTTGGTTTCGGTATATTGTTCACCAGTTCGGTGTTTATCCTTGGAGTTTTCATTCATTTGGGAAAACTATATTTGTTATTCAACTTGATTGTCTTATTGGGCACATTATTTTCTCTCTGCTATTTCCTTTGATATTCCTCTCAGCATTTGATAACAAAACTCAGAATTTTATTGGTTGTTCCATGGGGTTATTATTTGGAAGGCTTCTTTGGACCTTTGAAATATACTTGATTGGGTTCTTAGTATTTTTTCTTCAGCACTCTTAACAGGGAATTCTTCTATGAAATCCATGACCAGCGGGGTACTTCTTTGGACCTCTAGATAGAATATTTGTTTGAGCTTTTATTTGGCTTCTTGCTTGGGAATTCTCGGGCAGTAACAGTTAGACTTCTATTGGAGATTCGTGCGTGAGGTATTCTTCTTGTCGTTATTGTGTGGTATTAATGACATCTACAGTATCTTTGCTTTAGTCTTAATTGGTATTATCTCGGCGTTTCTGGTTGGAATTTATTCTTCTTCGGTATTCGTGTCAACGGGATTCTTGTACGGTATCTGCATTTGAGCTTCTATTTGGCGTTACTACTTGGCATTTCTACTTGAACTTTCCTATTGTTATCTTGATTAAATACTTTTTCAGTAGCTAATGAAGACTAGTCAGAGTTGGATTGTAGATGATGCAGAGTCCTATTGGAAGAAGAATTGCGAGGACGCAATTGTTTTAAGGGGGGGAGGATGAGATTCACCGAACCTGGCATGTATTCAATAGCATTTAAAGTTCATTTAAATTGCATTTTATTGACCTTTCACCTTCTTTGACCAAACTAGTTGACTTTTCATCTACATTGACCAACTAGGACAAGGTGGGAATTTTTGAAATGTTTAATAAATGGCAAACTTGGGATTAGAAATAAAAAAATGCAATGTTAAGTTAGTGAAATTTTGGGTCAACTTTGGAATTAAATCTGAACCAATTGGGAACGAGTTAGGTAGCAAATTATATATGGTTGGAAAGCTCTATGAGTCTAGTTTATGAGGCTTCAAACCATTCATGAATTGGAATTTTCTAGAAGAAGTTATGGCCGTTTTCGTAAGGTCGCGCATAGCTGTTTTGGTTTAGCGGGTTGACCGAATTTTGACCTTTGACTTCTTGTCATTTTTTTTTTCTAAATAACCAGAAAGCACACGAAAAAAACAGAGAAAAAAAAGCTTGAAACCATGAGGAAAAGAAGGAGAAAAAAAAAGAAAATCTCAACTTCAAATCTTCGATTCTTCGCGTGGGCTTGTGCGGGGTAGTTTCCGAGGCACTCTACGAGGTTTTCCTAGCGTCTAGGAGCGTCTAAGGTGAGGGTTTCATCGTTATTTGCGCATTTGAAATATTTGTATCTAAACTTTGATTTTTGGATTTTATGCGTAGATTGTTGTTTTAATCGTTTTGTTGCTTAAAGAATGTTCCTTGTTGATTGTAGAACATGTATTTATAGCTTTTTAACATTTTCTGTGGTTAAATATTGGAATTGAAATATAAATTGTGTGATGAATAGTAAATTGTGAATAGTAAACCGCCGTTTCGATGAAGTTGCTCCGTTACGCATTCTGTTGATGTAGGAAGATGCTAGATATGCTAGAATGCCT
Source organism: Ehretia macrophylla (assembly GCA_037974665.1). NCBI lineage: Eukaryota > Viridiplantae > Streptophyta > Magnoliopsida > Boraginales > Ehretiaceae > Ehretia > Ehretia macrophylla. The sequence goes on from CM075782.1 coordinate 52,168,499, forward strand.
AAATGTGTAGGTTAATTGGAATGTGTAATGGAAAAACGGAGAAAAATGGCTTAGTGAAAGTCGGCGTCGTTTAGGTCGAGTTTGGCGTTTTCTCGTTTTGCGTGTTTGCATTATTTCGGGAGGCCATGGAAGCACTTTTGGTGCGATTATGGCATTGGTTGGGTGTTTGGTTGGTATAGTTGTAGTTCAAACGAGCAAAGAGGAAAATCGGGGCGTCACATCCCTAACCTAATACGGCACCGGGTTTGGACCGCAGGGAACCGTAGCATGGGGAGACATCTAATCCTTTTGCCGCCGCAAGGCTGGCTGATCGTACGCAGCAGGCTTGAAGACCCCTGGTTTTGGAAAGCACATAAATCTGAATGCTATGTTGAATGTGCAACCAAGACTACACTATGTAGGTACCTGTGCAGGTGAGGCGTTGGTCGGTCCTAGAAACGGCGACAGCGGCGCGAAGAGTTAATGACCGGACGTGCTGCAACCTAGGGATCACCAGGCAACTATTTCACTCTATAGGGATCGGGGGGGCATAGCACAATTTTTCTTAGAGGAGGGTTGATTGCTTAGGTGACTAATCCTGCCAGAATGTACTCCTACCTATAGCTCCAACAACCGAAGTCGAGCACACATAGGACGATCTTCTTATGTGAATAGCCCAGAGGAAAGAAAGGGCAGTAGATAATAATGAGAAAGGGAGTCGCGTTTGGACAAGCGGGCGGAATGGATGAGTAAAAGGTGTCATGCCATGGAGTGGGGAATATCCCGACTCTCATGTAAGACAACTAAATACACATCGAGGTACTGCCAAGGAACTGAAGGACCTTCTCGAGTACAGGATAGGTAATTGAGAGATAGAGCTAGTGTAATACCGGAGCCGGGAATGTGAATTTTTTTGTTTATTATTTTTGAAAATTATATTTCCTTAAATTCTTTGTGAATTAATTGTTACTTTCTCGCTGTCGCAACGTGCATTGCATTTAAGGAGCGATAGCTAGAGAACGATTTCTAGTCCTCAGCAAATAGTGAAACTAGTATTTAGATGACTTAAATTTTATATTTTAATTGTTGCTAGCTGAAAATTTAATATGTGTTAGTTATTGAGCTTAAAAATGCACAAAAATACAGCCTTTGACCAAGTTTTAAGTTGTTTGACTTGGACCTTTGACCCTTTGACCATTTAACACTTAAATAAGCATTTAACTAAGCAAAATAAAAAAAGAAACAGCAGCTGAACAGAGAGAGAGGGCCGTGAGTTTCAAGAGAGGAAAAAAAAATATTTCAACTTTCAATCGTTCAATCTTCGCGAGAGGTCGTGCAGGGTGATTTCCGAGGCAACTAGTGTTGTTTTCCTAGCGACTAGGAGTACCTGAGGTAAGGGAAGCATGTTATTTGCGCATTTAAACGTTATGTATATTAACTTTGTCAATTTTGAGATTTGTCCGTAGATTGTTGTTTAAAGCGATTTGATGCTTCTAGAATGTTCCTTGGTAATTGTAGAACGTGTATTTACAACTTTATAACATTTTCTGCAGTTAAATGTTGTGAATGCAAATTAAATTGTCAATTGAATAGTGTTTTATGAATAGTAAAATCTTAAAACGTTGAAGTTGCGCTGTTATGCTTTCCGTTGATGTAGAAATTTGTTAGGTATGCTAGAATGCCTAAATGCATGGTTTGTTTGGGTTGTGTAGTGGAAAAAACGAGAATTATGCCTTTGGGAAAGTCGGGGTCGTTTAGGTCGACTTTAGCGTCTTCTCATTTTGCATGTTGGCATTGCATCGGGAGGCCATGGAAGCACTTTTGGTGCGATTATGGCGTTGGTTGGGCATTTGGTTGGTATAGTTGTAGTTCAAACGAGAAAGGGGGAAATCGTGGCTTTGTGCGAGTTCTAGGGTAAAGTAAGGTTTCGGGGTCTTTAAACGTGCCTTATGGTGACCTAGGAGGGTTGGTGAAGTCGGTTTCCAGAACTCGTGGCTCGTTTGGAAATGGTAGTGTTTTGATAGTTGGGGGCCGATTTGTGTTTTTGTGTGTTTTCTTGTCTTTATGCCTATAGAATGCTTAGAATTACTTGAAATACTTGTTTGAGTTGTTTTGGATTGAATTGCTTATCAATTGCTACTATTGCGTGCGAGAGTAAACTACTTTGTTATTCTCCCACGTGTGGCTTTATCGCTTGTTTATCGCCTTGTATCGAGTCTTGCATTGCATAGTGTCTCGCGCGTGAGTGATGGGCCTCTCTGGGTAGCCTTGGGTTGCCAGTGTTGGTTGCTCTAGCTCCGCTGCTATTCCCTTTCTCGCTTGGGTTGCCTCCCAGGGAGATTTGGGTCGTAGGTTGATGGATACTTCCGGGGTATTCCAAACTGGTGTTATAAGGTGGTTTGGGCCGGCGCGTCGTCATCGAATTCGTGTTTGAAGGTTGCTCGTGGAAAGAGTATCGTATCCTTTGAATGAGTGTTTATAGCTTTAATGCTTGCCTTGCTTTGTTGATTGCTTTATTATATCTCTGTATGATATATGTATGCATTGGTTGGCTAATTGCATTGCATACTCCTCTCATCTCCGACTTTGAGACCAATTGCCCTTGCTGAGCAATAGTTTTTGCTCATTCCTCTCTATACTATATTTTTACAGGAGTAGTTGAAGCAGACCCTCTTGAGGTAATTGAGGAGGAGGAGCAGGTGGAGGTGTTTCCGTGATAGCACTTCTCTGCTTTGCTGGTGGTTGGTTACCATATTTTGTACGAGCCTTGCATGATATGTATATTGCTTGGATGTCGCTTAATTTTGAGGCTTGTAGCCTTGTATGTATTTTCTAGTTTGAGGCCTCTACGGTCTTATGTTGTATAAGTTGTATAAGTTGTAAGAATGTAAAAGTTGTAAACTTATACTCTTGTGACTAGTAAAAAAGAAATGCATGCTAATAGCTAACTATTTAGTGGCATAAATACTTGTGTAGTATGCATGGCATTTTGGTTTGGAAAGTTGGTTAAGAAGAGAATGTATGTTTTTAAAAGAAAGTTGTCTTGTTTAATTGTTTTATGGCTTTCGCAAGTATTATATTGATTTTAGGGTTTTCAGATCGTCCGCGGTACAGAGGAGACTCCGTCCGTGTGTCGGGTCCGGGCTTAGCCTTTTGCGGGGTCGGGTCGAGGCGTGACATCTTTAGGTGGTATCAGAGCATGATAGTCTTGCATGAGCCGGGATATGATTCTCGGTCTGTGGGGTAAAGGTCTAAAATGCTAAAGTGTTTATGTATGATTGCTAAGTGAAAAGAAAATGTTATAGCATGACTTTGTGAACTTGGAATGTTTATGTGTTTAAGTGAAAGAGTTTGGCAAGTTGAAGTTGTCTTATGTGAATTGTGTGATAGAAAATTGGATTGTTAATGACTTGAGTGTTATCTAATCTTATGTGCTATATTTCTGTCTATAAACTGCTTTTAAATGTTGCCAGCTATTGTGAATTGCTACTATGCCGCCACGTCGTGGTACTCAAGGTATAGGATCAGATGAAGAGGCAGCAGAACAGGGTCAGCAGCCGTTGCCTGAGCAGTTTATGGCTACTATGACTACTGCAGTAGACCGGATTACACAGGTGCTGCATGAGCAGAGGCAGGACCGGAATAATCCCCAGGGAAATCAAGCTAATCCTGGTGGACAGGGGTACAGAGTTGAGAATAATCAGTTAGAGAAATTTCTGAGGCACGAGCCGGGAAAGTTCTTCGGGGAGCCGGATGATGAGGCGGCCGAGAGATGGATTAATCGAGTTGAGAAGATTTTCACCGCGTTGAGGTATACTGATGAGGCAAGAATAGACTATGCGTCATTCTTATTTGAGGGTGATGCAGAGCAGTGGTGGAATACTGTTAGGATGAGGTGGGATTGTGAGGATGTACCACATTTGTGGGATGATTTTGTGAGTGAGTTTCGGGATAAGTACATTCCCGAGATGGCTATGGAAAGGAGGGAAGATGAGTTTGTGGCCCTGAAACAGGGAAATATGACTGTTGCTCAGTACGAGGCTAGGTTTGTTAGCCTGTCGAGGTATATGCCCGAGTTGGTACGGCCGGCTAGGAGGATGATTCATAGGTTTGTCCGTGGGCTGAGAATGGACATACAGTTGCATTTGACTGGGCAGACCTACACTACTTTTCCCGAGGCATTTCAGGCAGCCTCGAAGTTTGAGAAACGGAAGGCTGAGATGATAGCTAAGAGCAGTCAGCTGAGTAAGAAGAAGTATTTGGGCCAGAGCAGCCAGAGTCAGCCGAGGCAGTATTAGTCTTCTGCACAGGTTCCTCAGCAACGTCCGTATCAACCACAGCAGCAAATTCAGGCTAGGCCAGCTGTGACTAGACCTCAACAGGGAGGTACAGTTCCTACCCCTGCCAGAGCCCCAGCACCTACCGAAAACACTACAGTTAGGCAAAACCAGCAGTGTAATTATTGTAATCGATCGGGGCATATTGAGGCAAACTGCTGGAGGAAGAGTGGTAAATGTACGGGTTGTGGCAGTGATGACCATAGGGTGAGAGATTGCCCTAAGTATAACAATGTTCAGGGCCGTGGTGGAGGCCATGGTGTTCAGAATAGGGCTGCAGGTGCACGTCCAACACAAAGAGTTCAGGCTAGGGTCTTTGCACTGGATGCAGAGGAGCTACCAGATACTACAGCTATTGTGGAAGGTACCTTTCTTCTCAATACTCAGCCAGTTAAAGTTTTGATTGATCCCGGAGCTACACATTCGTTTATAACTCCTGCATGTGCATGATCTGTGAATGTTTGCATTGATAAATTGCCTCATGAATTTGAAGTTAGTACTCCTTTGGGTGCAAAATTTGTTACTGAGTCTATTTGCAAATCTTGTGATATATGTATTGAGAACCGTAAATTTCCTGCTGATTTAATTATATTGCCATTCCGTGACTTTGAAATCATTTTGGGAATGGACTGGTTGGGAAAGTATTATGCTCAGTTGGAGTGTAGAACAATGGTCGTTTATCTTAAGGTTCCTGACCTACCGGTACTAGAGATTGTTGGGAACTGCAGGGCTGCCCGCATTCCACTTTTATCAGCGATCAAGACTTCTAAGTTGTTGAATAGGGGTTGTGAAGCTTACTTAGCCTCTTTGATCAATCAGCCTGCTGATAAGTTGAGTTTGAATGAGGTTCCGATTGTTAGAGACTTCCCTGGAGTATTTCCCGACGAATTACCGGGTTTACCACCGGATAGGGAGATTGAGTTCGTGATTGATCTTGTGCCAGGCACTGCGCCAATTTCTAGGAGTCCTTATAGAATGGCATCTGCTGAACTTCAGGAGTTAAAAATTCAGCTTCAGAACTTGCTTGAGAAAGGGTTTATACAACCTAGTTCCTCGCCGTGGGGTGCGCCCGTGTTGTTTGTGAGAAAGAAATATGGCACGCTACGGTTATGCATTGATTACAGGGGACTTAATCAAGTCACGATTAAGAACAAATAACCCTTGTCGTTGATTGAAGAATTGTTTGACCAGTTGCAGGGTGCGAGTGTTTACTCCAAATTTGACTTGAGGCAGGGTTACTATCAACTTTGGATTCGGAGTGACGATATACCAATGACGGCATTCAGGACTAGATATGGTCACTATGAATTTGTTGTTTTGCCGTTTGGTTTGACGAATGCACCAGCCGCATTCATGGACTTGATGCAGAGAGTTTTCCGACCTTACCTTGATCAGTTTGTCGTGATCTTTATTGACAACATTTTTGTGTATTCGAAGAACGAGGCTTAACATGAGCAACACTTGAGGATTGTGCTTCAGACTTTGCAGGAAAACAAGCTTTTTGCTAAATTCAGCAAGTGTGAGTTCTGGTTGAATCATATATCTTTTCTAGGCCATATCATTTCAGATCGAGGAATTTCAGTGGACCCAGCTAAGATTGAAGTTGTTTCATCTTGGAAGAGACCTGAGACGGTGTCAGAGATTCAGAGTTTTCTTGGATTGGCAGGTTACTACCGGAGATTTGTTAAAGACTTTTCTAAAATTTCGGGACCTTTGAGCCAGTTGACTCGGAAGAAAGTTGCTTACAATTGGGATGCCAAGTGTGAATCCAGTTTCCAAGAATTGAAGAAGAGACTAACTACAGCTCCTATACTAGCTTTACCTGAGGGAACAGAGAACTTTGTTGTCTACAGTGATGCATCTAAAGAAGGTTTGGGCTGTGTTTTAATGCAGAATGGTAAGGTGATTGCCTATGCTTCTACGAAATTGAAACCTTATGAAGTCAATTACCCTACACATGATCTAGAGTTAGCTGTAGTTGTGTTTGCTTTGAAGAAGTGGCGTCATTACTTGTGGGGTTGCAGATTTGAAATATTTACTGACCACAAGAGTCTCAAGTATTTGTTTTCACAGAAGGATTTGAATATGAGGCAGCGGAGATGGCTAGAGCTATTGGGTGGTTATAATTGTTCTATTAACTATGTGCCAGGTAAGACAAATGTTGTTGCTGATGCTTTGAGCCGAAAGGCTACTGTTGCAAGCTTAATTATCAAGGATTGGGAGACTTTGGAAGAAATTTGTTCATGGAAGCCAGAAGCTACTGAGGTAGGAATTCGATTTGCTAGTTTACAGATTCAGTCAGGGTTGCTAGCACAGATCAGAGAGGCTCAGAAGACTGATCCTCACATCTTGAAGATCCAAGAAAAAGCTAAAGGGGGAGAGTCGGAGTTTAAATTACATGCAGATGGCATCTTCAGATTCAGGGATAGAGTATGTGTTCCTGATGATCCGACTTTGAAGAATGAGATCCTGTCCGAGGTACATAATTCGAGGTATACGATTCACCCGGGCTGTACAAAAATGTATAGAGATTTGAAACAACACTTCTGGTGGAACAATATGAAGAGGGAGATTGCCGGGTATGTATCCAGATGTTTGACTTGTCAGAGGGTTAAAGTTGAGCATTAGAGGCCAGCCGGACTTCTACAGCCATTGTCGATTTCGCAATGGAAGTGGGTACATATAACAATGGACCTTGTGACCGATCTTCCTAGATCTCTGAGAGGATGTGATTCTGTTTGGGTTGTTGTGGACCGCTTGACTAAAGTTACACATTTTATTTATGTGAACAAACAGGATAGCCTTGATAAGTTAGCTAAACTTTATGTTGCTAATATTGTGAGATTGCATGGTGTGCCACAGAGTATAGTGTCAGATAGGGATCCCAGATTCAGATCTCGTTTTTGGCAGAAGTTGCATGAGGCCATGGGAACTAAGTTGAGCTTCAGTATTGCATATCATCCGCAAATTGATGGCCAGTCTGAGAGAACCATCAGGATCTTGGAAGACATGCTTCAGGCATGTGTGTTAGACTTTGGGAAGAATTGGGAGAAGTTTTTGCCTTTAACGGAGTTCGCCTACAACAATAGTTATCAATCTACTATAAGTATGGCTCCCTACAAGACGTTGTATGGTCGTAAATGCAGATCCCCATTATATTGGGAAGAGGTTGGAGAGATGAGAACAGTTGATCCGACTGTGTTACCTGAGATTATTAAGATGGTAGATAATGTTCACCTTATTCGCCAGCGTATGCTTACAGCTCAGAGTCGTCAGAAGAGTTATGCGGATAAGCACCGTCGGGATCTTGAGTTTGATTTGGGAGATTGGGTGTTTCTTAAGATTTCTCCACGGAAGGGATTGATTCGGCACGGTAAGAGCGGGAAGCTTAGTCCCAGGTATGTGGGTCCGTATGAGATCACCGAAAAGGTAGGTCCTTTGGCTTATCGATTAGCTTTGCCTCCGAGCTTGTCGAGACTGCACGATGTGTTCCACGTGTCTATGTTGAAGAAGTATCATCCAGACCCTTCACATGTACTTGAACCAGAGCCTTTGCAGATTGAAGAAAAGTTGTCTTATGAAGAGAAACCGATTCGAATTGTGGATCGGAGAGTTCTGGAGCTTCGCAGAAAGAGTATTCCGTTAGTAAAGGTTCTGTGGAATCATCATGGGTTTGGGGAAGCAACTTGGGAAAGAGAGGACCAAGTTCGAGATCAGTATCCGGAGTTGTTTGTTGACCAGGTAGGAATTGCGTGGGCGCAATTGTTTTAAGGGGGAGAGGGTATAATACCTGAGCCCGGAATGTGAATTTTCTTATTTATTATTTTGAAAATTATATTTCTTTAAATTCTTTGTGAATTAATTGTTACTTTCTCGCTGTCGCAACGTGTATTGCATTTAAGGAGCGATAGCTAGAGAACGATTTCTAGTCCTCAGCAAATAGTGAAACTAGTATTTAGATGACTTAAATTTTATATTTTAATTGTTGCTAGCTGAAAATTTAATTGGTGTTAGTTATTGAGCTTGAAAATGCACAAAAATAGAGCCTTTGACCAAGTTTTAAGTTGTTTGACTTGGACCTTTGACCCTTTGACCATTTAACACTTAAATAAGCATTTAACTAAGCAAAATAAAAAAAGAAACAGCAGCTGAACAAAGAGAGAGGGCTATGAGTTTCAAGAGAGAAAAAAAAAACCTTTCAACTTTCAATCGTTCAATCTTCACGAGAGCTCGTGCGAGGTGATTTCCGAGGCAACTAGCGTTGTTTTCCTAGCGACTAGGAGTACCTGAGGTGAGGGAAGCATGTTATTTGCGCATTTAAACGTTATGTATGTTAACTTTGTCAATTTTGAGATTTGTCCGTAGATTGTTGTTTAAAGCGATTTGATGCTTCTAGTATGTTCCTTGGCATTTGTAGAAAGTGTATTTATAGCTTTGTAACATTTTCTGCGGTTAAATGTTGTGATTACAAATTAAATTGTCAATTGAATAGTGTTTTATGAATAGTAAAACCTTGAAACGTTGAAGTTGCACTTTTATGCTTTCTGTTGATGTAAAAATGTGCTAGGTACGCTAGAATGCTAAAATGTGTGGTTTGTTTGGGTTGCGTAGTAGAAAAAATGAGAATTATGCCTTTGGGAAAGTCGGGGTCGTTTAGGTCGACTTTAGCGTTTCCTCGTTTTACGTGTTGGCATTGCGTCGGGAGGCCATGGAAGCACTTTTGGTGCGATTATGGCGTTGGTTGGGTGTTTGGTTGTTATAGTTGTAGTTCAAACGAGAAATGGGAAAATCGGGGCTTTGCGCGAGTTCTAGGGTAAAGTAAGGTTTCGGGGTCTTTAGACGTGCCTTATGGTGACCTAGGAAGGTTGGCGAAGTTGGTTTCCAGAACTCGTGGCTCGTTTGGAAATGGTAGGGTTTTGATAGTTGGGGCCGATTTGTGTTTTTGCTTGTTTTCTTGACTTTATGCCTATAGAATGCTTAGAATTACTTGAAATACTTGTTTGAGTTGTTTTGGATTGAAATGCTTATCAATTGCTGCTATTGCGTGCGAGAGTAACCTACTTTATTATTCTCTCACGTGTGGCTTTATCGCTTGTTTATCGCCTTGTATCGAGTCTTGCATTGCATAGTGTCTCGCGTGTGAGTGATGGGCCTCTCTGGGTAGCCTTGGGCTGCCAGTGTTGGTTGCTCTAGCTCCGCTGCTATTCCCTTTCTTGCTTGGGTTGCCTCCCAGGGAGATTTGGGTCGTAGGTTGATGGATACTTCCGGGGTATTCCAAACTGGTGTTATAAGGTGGTTTGGGCCGGCGCGTCGTCATCGAATTCATGTTTGAAGGTTGCTCGTGAAAAGAGTATCGTATCCTTTGAATGAGTGTTTATAGCTTTAATGCTTGCCTTGCTTTGTTGATGGCTTTATTATATCTCTGTATGATATATGTATGCATTGCTTGGCTAATTGCATTGCATACTCCTCTCATCTCCGACTTTGAGACCAATTGCCCTTGCTGAGCAATAGTTTTTGCTCATTCCTCTCTATACTATATTTTTACAGGAGTAGTTGAAGCAGACCCTCTTGAGGTAATTGAGGAGGAGGAGCAGGTGGAGGTATTTCCGTGATAGCACTTCTCTGCTTTGCTGGTGGTTGGTTACCAGATTTTGTGCGAGCCTTGCATGATATGTATATTGCTTGGATGTCGCTTAATTTTGAGGCTTGTAGCCTTGTATGTATTTTCTAGTTTGAGGCCTCTACGGTCTTATGTTGTATAAGTTGTAAGAATGTAAAAGTTGTAAACTTATACCCTTGTGACTAGTAAAAAAAAAAATGCATGCTAATAGCTAACTGTTTAGTGGCATAAATACTTGTGTAGTATGCATGGCATTTTGGTTTGGAAAGTTGGTTAATAAGAGAATGTATGTTTTTAAAAGAAAGTTGTCTTGTTTAATTGTTTTATGGCTTTCGCAAGTATTATATTGATTTTAGGGTTTTCGGATCGTCCGCGGTACAGAGGAGACTCCGTTCGTGTGTCGGGGCCGGGCTTGGCCTTTTGCGGGGTCGGGTCGAGGCGTGACAGCTAGCCTATTCGTTATGGGGAATCAATGCTCCGGGCCGAATAGAGCTTACCTACAAGACCTGGCTTTTTCTCCGACGAGCTTTCTCTCGTAAAGCCAAAGACGCCCCAAGATAGGGTATAACTGTTAGGAAGGGGACATGATCAATAGAACCTAGCAGGATCCGGGCTGGGGTAGTGGTGCCCATTCTTAACCAGTTTCAAAAGGGTTCACTCATGCTGTAGGAAGCATCTCCACTTAGTGATCGGTCTGCTTGTTCACGTAAATCCGAAGAAGTTATCACGGACGAGCCACATGCAGGGAAACTTACACGTGTGGTTCTGGTTGGGCTTTCCTGAGGTATCTAATAACCTTGCTTCTGTTCGCCGTTGGTGTACCTCTCCTAACTATTGCCCATTTATTCTGGAATAATCTTTTTATGAAGGACAATTTTACATATTTCTGCCAAATCCTTCTATTATTAATTACGGCTTGTACCATTTCGATGTGTTTCGATCCTTTCGAAAAAGAGAGGTTTGATGCTTTTGAATTCATTGTATTAATTCCACTTCCTACTAGTAGTATGCTTTTTATAATCTCGGCTTAGGATTCAATTGCCATGTATTTAGCTATTGAGTCTCAAAGATTATGTTTTTATGTGATTGCGGCATCAAAAAGAAAGTATGAATTTTCCACGAAAGCCGGCTCGAAATATTTGATCTTAGGTGCATTTCCCTCTGGAATATTATTGTTTGGGTACGACCGAACAACTATCGATATCTATTAATATATATTTTTAGAATGTTGTTAAATATATATTTATCTATATCGTAAACTATCGGATCGAGTATCACTTAGATGTGAAACTAGTAGACCTCATTGGTTGTGATATTGATCTTACGGGAGGAACAAAATCAAAGAATATATAGACTTGTAGAGACCCTCTATGTAGTTGTCTTTCTAGGGCGATCGATCTACATCTTTCCCCATAGCCCTAGGTGTAATACCCGAGCCCGGAACGTGAAATTTTCTTGTTTATTTTTTTGAAAATTATATTTTTCTTAAATTCTTTGAAATTTAATTGTTATTCCTTTATCGTCGCAAAGTGCATTACATTTCGAGAGCGATAGTTAGAGAGCGTTTTCTAGTCCTCATCAAATAGTGAAAACTAGTATTTAGTGTTTTTAATTTTAGTATTTTTGTTGTTGTTAACTAGAATTAAATTTGTATTAGTTGTTTTAGCCTTATAATGCATGAAATAAGCCTAGTTGACCAACTTAAGTTAGCTTTGACCAAGGCCTTGACCATTTGACTTCAACTTGTCATCTTATATATGGATAATACATTACAAAAACAAGCAAAAATCTGGAAAAAAAAGAGAGAAGGCTGAAACCATAGGAGAAAAAGAAAAAAAAGATTTTTAACTTCAAATCTTCGAATCTTCTCGAGGGCTCGCACGGGGTTGTTTCCGAGGCTTCCAACGTGGTTTTCCTAGCGTCTAGGAGCGTCTAAGGTGAGGGATGCATCTTTATTTGCGCATTTGAATATATGTTATACAAACTTTAAATTTTGGGAATTATGCGTAGATTGTTATTTTATCCGTTTTGTTGCTTAAAGAATGTTCCTTGATGATTGTAGAACATGTATTTGTAGGATTTTAGCATTTTCTACGGTTAAATATAGCAGTTGCAATTTAAATTGACAATGGAATAGTAAATTATGAATAGTAAACCCCTGTTTTGTAAAAGTTGCTCCGTTTTGCGTTCTGTTGATGTGAAAAGATACTATATATGTTAGAATGCTTAAATGTATGATTTATTTGGATTGTGTAATGGAAAAACAGAGAAAAATTCCTTGGTACATGTTGGGGTCATTTCGGTCGAGTTTAGCGTTTCTTCATTTTGCGTGATGGCGTTGTCTCAAGAGGCCATGGAAGTAATTTTGGTGTGGTTATGGCGTTGGTTGGGTGTTTGGTTAGGGTAGTTGTAGTTCAAACCAACAAAAGGGAAAATCGGGACTTTGCAGGAATCCTAGAGTAAAGTAGGGTGTCATGGTCTTTAGACGTGCCTTATGGTGTCCTAGTAGGAGTGGTGAAGTCGGTTTCCAAGAATCGTAGCTCGTTTGGAGGTAGTAGCATTTTGAAAGTTGGGGTCGTTGTGTGTTTTGTTGGGCTTTAGCATGTTTTTGGCTTTTAGAATGTTATTGTTGCTTGTTGTTGCTTATTGTGCTTATTATAGTTGATTCTGATTGAAATGTTTATCAACTGTAGCTATTGCGTGCGAGAGTAACCTAGTTTGTTATTCTCCCACGTGTGGCTCTATTGCTCGATTGTTGAATTGAATATTGTATTGCATTCATAGAGTCAGGGGCGGTGTGATGGGCCTCTTTGGGTAGCCTTGGGTTGCCAGGGTTGGTTGCCCTAGCTCCGCGTCCTATTCCCTTTCTTGGTTGGGTTGCCTCCCAGGGAGATTTGGGTCATAGAATTGATTGGATACTTCGGGGTATTCCAAACTGAAGTTATAAGGTGGTTGGGCTGGCGCGTCGTCATCGGATTCGTGATTAAAAGTTGTTCGTGGAAAGTGAATTGTATCCTTTAATTGAATAATTATAGCCTTAATGCTTGTCTTGATTTATTGTTGGCTTTGCTTGTATCTCTATATGATAATTGACTGATCTACTTGACTATTTGCATTGCATTCTCTTCTCACCTTGGTCCTTGAGACCAATTACCCTCGCTGAGCAATAGTTTTTGCTCATTCCTTTCTATACTATATTTTACAGGAGTAGTTGAAGTTGATCCTATTGAGGTAGTTGAGGAGGAAGAGCAAGTGGAGGTGTTTCCTTGATAGCACTTTCTTTGCTTAGCTAGTGGTTGGTTGCCAGTCTTTTGTGCGGGCCATACTTGATGTGTATATTGCTTGGTTGACGCTTCATTTTGAGGCTTGTACCCTTGTATGTAGTTTCTATTTTGAGGCCTCTATGGTCTTATGTTGTAAAAGTTGAAAGGTTGTAAAGTTGTAAAGATATACTCACATGACTAGTAAAGAACTGCATGCTAATGGTTTAACTGCTTAGTGGCATGAGTACTTGTGTAGTATGCATGACATTTTAGTTTGCAAAGTTGGTTAATGAGAAGATGTATGGTTCTAAAAGAAAGTTGACTTGTTTCAAATGATTATTGTGGTTTTCGCGAATATTATGTTGAATGTAGGGTTTTCGGATCATCCACGATACAGAGGAGACTCCGTCTGTGATAACCCGAACCCGGCATGCATTTAATTGCATTTAATTAAGTGTCATCTTAAATGTTAGCATTGAATTATGTGTTTATTTTAGTTAAACATTCATCTGTAGCTTTATTTTCATATTTTGTTAATCGGTTTTATTTTTCTTGCATCTTAATGCTCGGTTTTCAATTAAATAAAAAAAAAGTAGCTCCGAACCGGAGTAAATTTTGAACTATGTTACTTTTCAAAAAAATTATATTTTCTTAAATTCTTTGAGATTTAATTGTTATTCTTTTATTGTCGCAAAGTGCATAGCATATCGAGAGTGATAGTTAGGAAATGATTTCTAGTCCTCAACAAATAGTGAAAACTAGTATTTAGTGTTTTAATTTTAGTGTTTTAGTTGTTATTAACTAGAATTGGAATTGTGTTGGTTGTTTTAGCCTTAAAATGCCCAAAATAAGCCTATTTGACCAAACTTAAGTTAGCTATGACCAAGGCTTGACCAATTGACTTATTGTCATCTTTTAATATAGCATAGTATAGCACAAAAAAAAAAGAAAGCTGAAAACAGAATGGCTATGGCCGAAAATACAAGGAGAGAAAAAAAAAAGAAATTTCAACTTCTAAACTTCAAATCTTCGCGTGAGCTTGGACGAGGTGGTTTCCGAGACATCCAACGAGGGTTTCCTAGCGTCTAAGGTGAGGGTTTCATCATTATTTGCGCATTTGAAATTATTGAACCTAAACTTTAATTTTTGGATTTTAGCCGTAAATTATTATTTTGATTGTTTTGATGCTTGAAGAATGCTCCCTAGCAATCGTAGAACATGTATCTATAGCTTTTTAGCATTTTCTGCGGTTGAATATCAAAATTGCAATTTAGATTGATAATTGAATAGTAAATTGTGAATAGTGAACACCCGTTTCGATGAAGTTGCTCCGTTATGCGTTCTGTTGATGTAGGAAGGTGCTAGATATGCTAGAATGCCTAAATTTGTGGTTTAATTGGATTGTGTAATGGAAAAAACGGAGAAAAATGGCTTAGTGAAAGTTGGGGTCGTTTAGGTCGAGTTTGGCATTTTATCGTTTTGCATGATGGCATTGTCTCGGGAGGCCATGGAAGCACTTTTGGTGTGGTTATGGCATTGGTTGGGTGTTTGGTTAGGGTAACAAGTAGTTCAAATGGGCAAAGGGGAAAATCAGGGCTTTGCGTGAATTCTAGGGTTAAGTAGGGTTTCGGGGTCTTTAGACGTGCCTTATGGTTGTGACACCCCGATCCCTCTTGAGACCGGGAGTTCTATCAATCGATCTAATCACAACCCAAACCAAACCCGGGCATAAATTTTCAGGAAAAACGGACGGAGTCTCCCCTGTTTCAAGGTAAATTGCAGAACCTGTAATAGCATGTAAATGGACCAACACCGTGTCCAACCATACAAAACTTCCTCAAGGCCATCCGAGCCTCGGTTCTCAACAATTTAAACTTAGCAAGTATACATACATTTCCAATTTAAAAGCTAATCTATCTCTTTTCATTTTTGACAAGTACTTTCAAACTAGACAATTAAACCATACTAAGCTACCGCATAAAATAAACTATCATGCCATTCTAATTCTTTTCCTTAGGACATTACAAACATGCTTTGAAGTTAAGCTATGCTAACTGATTACATAATCTAGCTTATCAATTCATCTCAGCTACTTAGCTAAATTTAAATTACATTTCTTTTAACAATAAATACATACAACATATGAACATACATCTTTACAAACTTCGACACCCAAGCCACATAGCACGCAAGATAACTCTTCAAGCACGAACTTTCATGTAATCACGAACTTTCTAGCTAACAAGGCATTTCCTGAAATGTGGTGATGAGGAGTGAGTATACACAAGACGTATACTCAGTGAGGGCGAGACATATATCGAATTGGAGAGAAAGAAGTTCGTGCAATGCAAATAGGCAGTTAAGCAATATAACTGAGAAAGTAAGCGATCAAGACAAACCATCAATACAATAAGCAATTATCAAAGCATTAACACAACCATTCAAAGCTATACCACACTTTGAAGGCTATGGTTCACTCATACGAGCAATGTACCATTTCACGAGCGATACATCAATCTCGAGCTTGATGTTGACAACAATGACAACAATGACAATAATGACAATAAGCGCGCAACCACCTTATAACACCAGTTTGGAATACCCCGGAAGTATCCATCAATCTACGACCCAAATCTCCCTGGGAGGCAACCCAAGCAAGATGAGGGAATAGCAGCGGAGCTAGAGCAACCAACACTGGCAACCCGAGGCTACCCAGAGAGGCCCATCACTCACGCGCGAGACACTATGCAATGCAAGACTCGATACAAGGCAATAAACGAGCGATAGCACAACAATACAAACTAGTGACAACAAACAAGATAACAAGCAATCACAATCAATACTAGCATTCAACTAACTTTTCAAGCATGACAAGCAATAATAAGTAACAATAACAACAATTAAACAAGTAACGGCAGTTCAAACACGAAAACAACAAATAACACTATTCAACCCCAACTTCCAAGGACAATTGCGAGCAAACGAGCTACGGAATTAGGAAACCGATTTCACTACATTCACTCAGGCACTACAAGGCACGTTTCTATGTCACTAAACTTCACTTTCTCACCCGAGACCCGAAAGTCCACCTACTGCATTTGAACTATAGCTATGCTAACCGGTCATTCAATCAACGCCACAACAGTGCCAAAAGTGCTTCCATGCCCTCAATTATGAAACCCCTAACTCAATTCGAGCACGGTTGACTTTTGGTCAAACGGCCCCTTTACGTTTCTTTGTCTAATTTCCAATTTTAACAAAGGCCGATCCGTTTTTATTTCACATTTTAGCTTTCTATCATTAATGACACCTATCCAAATCAAGCAATCGCAATTCGGATCGAAATCTGAAATTCTAGGATTTACTATTCATAATTCACTATTCATATTCTTCCCCAATTTCAAATACGCCGTTTCAACCGTAAAAATTGCTAAATAACTAACAAGCAATGCTCTACGAATCCTAAGCAAGCTATTTCAAACAATAACAGGCATTATAACGCGATAAATATCAAATCTGAAAAACTGACTCAAAAATCAAATTCATATTAAAATGAACAAAAGCATGAAAACCCTCACAGAGATTGAAGACCAAGACCCGCAAAGACTCGAGCCACGATCCTCGTCCGATCCCACACAAGATTTTGGCTTAAAAATGCAAAGTCAATTTTTTTTTCTTTTCTCCTTAACCTTCGGCCAAGGGAGGACAAGACGACCATTTTTTGTTTTGTTTTTTTTGTCAATTTTGCTTAATTTTGGCTATTTAAAAGATGACAAAGCCTCAAGGGCAAAATGGTCATTTAACAAAGTCAAAATCCTAATTTAACATGGTCAAATAAGCTATTTTGATGCCATTTAATTTATTCCAAGTTAGAGCAATGCAATTTTAATGAAAACCGACTAAAACTAGTTAATTTAAACTAGAAACATTATTTACGAAATTTGAGAAATATTTCTCTAACTCTTATTTTCGAAATACTACGATCAAACGGTCAATAAATGATCGCTAATAAAGTGATGAGCAATAATAGAAAACTTTAATTTTTTTGAAAAGTAGAATAATAGAATAGTTTAAAATTTACTCCGCCTCGGAGTTACTTTTCTCATTTAATTGAAAATCGAGTGATTTTAATGCAAGACAACCAAAACCAATTATCAAAATAATCAAAACAATCAAAGTAATCAATAATCATTTAAAAATAATTAATTTAACTATTTCTAGAACATTTTAAAGAATTATGAAGTTAATGTTAAGTTACAAATGAACAAATAAATATAAACATGTAATCAAGTGCAATTAAATATTAACATTTAAGATGACACTTAATTAATCACAAGAGAATAAATTCAATTACTACAATTATTAGAAATAGGTAATAATCTTTTAATCGATTAATATAAATCCTTTTCGAATTCTTCTAAAAGAAATAGCAAAACAGTGAAAATTAGATGATTTAACTAATTAAATATTTAATCAAATGCAGTCAAGTGCTATTAAATGCATGCCGGGTTCGGGTTATCACAATGGTGACCTAGGAGGATTGGTGAAGTCGGTTTCCAAAACTCGTAGCTCATTTGGAAGTAGTAGCATTTTGAAAGTTGGTGTCATTTGGTGATTTTGTGTGTTGTCATAGTATAAGGCCTATAGAATGGTTAATAATGCTTGTTATGCTTGTTAAAGTTGATGATGATTGAATTTGTGTATCAACTGTTGAAAGTGCTTGTTGGTGTTGTTCTTGTTACTTAATTGATTGTAGTTGCTTATTGTGTGCTTATTGTATCACATGTTGTTACTAATCTGCATTTTCGTGCCTTGCTCGATTATCGTTATATGTCTCGTATTGCATTGAATAAGTGTCAGGTGCGTGAGTGATGGGCCTCTCTAGGTAGCCTCGGGTTGCTAGTGTTGGTTGCTCTAGCTCCGTGTCCTATTCCCTTTCTCGCTTGGGTTGCCGCCTAGGAATTTGGGGTTGTAGAATTGACAGAGTTTGTCCGGAGTACTCTAAATGGAAGTTATAAGGTGGGTGAGCCGGCGCATCATCGTTAAAGTCATCGAAATCATGATCGGTACATTTCTCGCTCGAGTGAACCATAGCCTTCAAAGTGTAGTATAGCTTTGAATGGTTGTGTTAATGCTTTATCAATTGTTTATTGTATTGATTGATAGATTGAATGCCTACTTGTCAGATATATATTGCTTAACTGCATTATTTGCATTGTACGATCCTCTTTCTCTCCACCTCGATATCTGTCTCGCCCTCACTGAGTATACATGTTGAGTATACTCACTCCTCACCACCACATTTCAGGAAATGCCATGTTAGTTGGAAAGTTCGTGGATATGCGAAAGATTATGCTTGAAGAGTTGTCTTGCGTGCTATGTTGCTTGACTTGTCAAAGATGCAAAGATGTTTGTTTCATGTGTTGTTTGTATTTAATGTTAAAAATGCATGTAATATGAGTTTTCTAGATTATTGAAGTGAATTGGAAAGGCTAGTTTATGTATTCAGATAGAATAGTTTAACTTTAATGTATGTTTGTAATGCCCAAAGGAAAAGAGTTAGAATGGTATGATAGTCTATTTTATGTAATGGATTAGTGTAGTTTAATTGCCTAGCATGAATGTTCTTGTCAAAGATGAAAAGAGATAGGTTAGCTTTTAAATTGGAAATGTATATTTGGTTGTATTCGCTTGTTGAGAACCAAGGCTCGGATGGCCTTGAGGTGTTTGTATGGTTGGACACGGTGCTAGTCCACTTATAAGCTATTATAGGTTGAACATTTTGCCTAGAAACAGGGGAGACTCCGTCCCTCTTTCCCTAAAATTTTGCCAGGGTTGGGAATTGGGTTGTGATTAGATTGATTGATAGAACTCCCGGTCTCGAGAGGGATCGGGGTGTTACAGGTGGTATCAAAGCTTGTCTAGCTCATAAGCCGGGACAGGGTCCTCGGTCTGGTGGGTAGTGATCCTTGAATGTGTGCTTGTTAAGTGTGTCTTGAAAGTGTATGCTTGTATGTGAGATTGTGTGTCTTGACTTGAATGTGTGCTCCTATGTGATATAGTTATGTGTTATGTGTTAATTGTGTGCTAAGTGAAGTAAAGTGTCTAGTTGTGCATTGAATTGACCTATTGAATTGACATCGTGAATCGAATTGATCTCGTGAACTGTTATTTGCTTGAAGTATTGCTTGTAATGTGTATCTTGGAATGTCTTCAATTGGTTATGCCGTGATTTGAATTGATTATGTTGTGCTTGACTTGATTGTCGTGCTTGAGTGACTTTGTTGAATAAATTGTTTTATAAACTGTTTTACAAACATGCTTGCATAATAGAATAAGGCATATATGTATAAATGTGATATCTTGGCATTCATGCATGTCCTGTTGATATGGTAAGTAAGTCATCTTTCTCCCCTGAAGAAAGTGGTTCACAGTTGGCCTTTCAAGGTGTATGGATTGGCAAGAAATGAATGGCATTTAATTAGCCTTTATTTGGGAGTTGGTGTTTGCTTTTGGAGCTCGGTTATTGGCGAATCTCTAAGGTCCTCCTCTGTGATTAACGGTTGTGAAGAGTAGCTTTCTCTTAGGGTTTTATTTGGTTGTTCTCTGGGGCATTCTTTGGTTTTCTTAATGGGTATTCTTTGGAGACTTCTGTTGGCATTTCTCGGTGGACTTGGCTATTGGGATTTCAGTCGGACTTACTGCATGGGATTATCTATGGTATATGTGTCTCGGTGTTTATTGGTGTGATACTGGCATCCCTGACTGGAAATTCTCCAATGGCATTTTATAGAATTCTTAGTGGGCATTCTACTAGTATCTTTCCTTGATGGCACTTATTGGAAGTCTTACACTTGGAATCTTGTTCAGACTTATTATCTCATATTGCTTATGGTATACTGTGGAATACTTTGGGCTTTCTTGGTGGTAAGTTGTATGAGGTTCTCACTTAGCAAACAGTACAGGGGCCTCAGAGTTTGGTTTTGTATATTGTGCACCAGCTCGGTAGTTTTCGTCTATCTGGGAAACTATATTTATTATTCAACTTAATTGTCTTATTTGGTACATTATATTTTCTCTGCTATTCCCTTTGACATTCTTCTCAGCATTTGATAGCGATACTCGAAATCTAATTGGTTTTCCTAAGGGGTCATTATTTGGAAGGCTTCTTTGGAACTTTTGAAGTATATTTGATTGGGTTTCTTAGTATTTTCTTCAGCACTCTTAATAGGGAATTCTTCTATGACATTCATGACCAGCGGGGTACTTCTTTGGACCTCTGGATGGAACCTTTGTTTGAGCCTTTATTTGGCTTCTTGCTTGGGAATTCTCGAGCAGTAATAGTTGAACTTCTACTGAAGATTCGTGTATGGGGTATTCATTCGGTATTCTTCTTATCATTATTATGTGATGTGATTTTATCTACAGTATCTTTGCTTTAGTCTTTATTGGTATTATCTCGGCGCTTGT
The DNA here is from genome assembly GCA_037974665.1 of Ehretia macrophylla. NCBI lineage: Eukaryota > Viridiplantae > Streptophyta > Magnoliopsida > Boraginales > Ehretiaceae > Ehretia > Ehretia macrophylla. Next base: position 52,189,171 of record CM075782.1, read on the forward strand.
GGTTGGAATTTTATTCTTCTTCGGTATTCGTGTCAACGGGATTCTTGTGCGGTATCTACATTTGAGCCTTTATTCGGCATTACTACTTGGAATTTCTTCTTAAACTTCCCTATTGGTTATCTTGATTAATATACTTGTTCGGTAGCTAATGAAGATTAGTCAAAGTTGGATTTCAGTGGATGCAGAGTTCTATTTGAAGAAGAATTGCGAGGACGCAATTGTTTTAAGGGGGGAAGGATGTGATAACCCGAACCCGGCATGCATTTAATTGCATTTAATTAAGTGTTATCTTAAATGTTAGCATTGAATTATCTGTTTATTTTAGTTAAACATTCATTTGTAGCTTTATTTTCATATTTATGTTAATCGGTTTTATTTTTCTTCCATCTTAATGCTCGGTTTTCAATTAAATAAAAAAAAAGTAGCTCCGAACCGTAGTAACTTTTGAACTATGTTACTTTTCAAAAAAATTATATTTTCTTAAATTCTTTGAGATTTAATTGTTATTCTTTTATTGTCGCAAAGTGCATAGCATATCGAGAGTGATAGTTATGAAATGATTTCTAGTCCTCAGCAAATAATGAAAACTAGTATTTAGTGTTTTCATTTTAGTGTTTTAGTTGTTATTAACTAGAATTGGAATTGTGTTGGTTGTTTTAGCCTTAAAATGCCCAAAATAAGCCTATTTGACCAAACTTAAGTTAGCTTTGACCAAGGCTTGACCAATTGACTTATTGTCATCTTTTAATATAGCATAGAATATCACAAAAAAAAAAAGAAAGCTGAAAATAGAATGGCTATGGCCGAAAATACAAGGAGAGAAAAAAAAAAAAGAAATTTCAACTTCCAAACTTCAAATCTTTGCGTGAGCTTGCACGGGGTGGTTTCCGAGGCATCCAGCGTGGTTTTCCTAGCGTCTTAGGTGAGGGTTTCATCGTTATTTGCGCATTTGAAATTATTGATGTAACACCCCGATCCCTCTCGAGACCGGGAGTTCTATAAATAAATCTAATCACAACCCAAACCAAACCCGGGCATAAATTTTTAGGGAAAACAGATGGAGTCTCCCCTGTTTCTAGGCGAAATGTAAAAACCTGCAACAGCATATAAGTGGACCAATACTATGACCAAACATTCAACCACCTCAAGGTCATCCGAGCCTTGGTTCTCAACAACTAAACACAGCATATAAATATACATTTCCAGTTTGAAACTAACCTAACTCTTTACATCTTTTACAACAACATTCAAGCTTGACATTTAATCCATACTAATCTACTGCACAAAATATACTATCATACCATTCTCACTCTTTTCTTTTAGACAATTACAAACATGCATCGAGGTTAACTATACTACTGAATACATAACTAACTTATCAATCTACCTCAACTACTTAGCTAGATTAAATTACATTTCTTTTAACAATAAATACATACAACATATGAACATACATCTTTACATCTTTGACAGCTCAAGCCACAAAGCACGCAAGACAACTCTTCAGGCCCGAACTAACACATAATCACGAACTTTCCAGCTAACATGGCATTTCCTGAAATGTGGTGGTGAGGAGTGAGTATACACAACACGTATACTCAGTGAGGGCGAGAGAGATATCGAGTTGGAGAGAAAGAAGATCGTGCAATGCAAATAAACACAGTTAAGCAAAAAAGACAAGAAGGAAACATTCAATACAAACAACAATACTATAAACAATCAAGAAAGCATTAACACAGCCCTTTAAAGCTATACCACACTCTGAAGGCTGTGGTTCACTCATACGAGCAATGTACCATTTCACGAGCGATACATCAATCTCGAGCTTGATGTTGACAACGATGACAATAAGCGTGCAACCACCTTATAACACCAGTTTGGAATACCCCGAAAGTATCCATCAATTCTACGGCCCAAATCTCCTGGGAAGCAACCCAAGACCCGCAAGGACCCGAACCACGACCCCCAAGCAATTCCACGCGCAATTGTAGAAGAAAATGCGAGAAAAATCATCTTTTTTTCTTCCTTGTGATTTTCGGCCATGGCTAGGACATAGGAGGCATTTTGCAAAGTGTCTTTTTTTTTATTTTAGCCTTGTTTTATTATTTATTAGGTGACAAAGGGCATTTTGGTCTTTTGCAAAATCAAACTTTAGTTAAAAATAATCGAACAAGCTTATTTTGATGCCATTAAATCTAATTCAAGTTAAAACAATGCAATTAAATGAAAAACAACAAAAACTAGTTAAATTAAGCTAAAAACATTTTTCACTAAATCTGAAAAAATATTTCTCTAACTCTTATTTTTGAAATTCTACGATCGAACGGTCACTAATCGATCGCTAATAAAGTGATGAAAAATAATATAAAACTCTAATTCTTTGAAAAGTAGAATAGTTTAAAATTAACTCCGACCCGGAGTTAATTTTCACATTTAATTGAAAACGAAGTAATTTAATGAAAAAAAATTAAAAGCAATTTTTAAAATAATCAAAATAGTCAAAGTAATCAATATTCATTTAAAATCAATTAATTTAACTATTCCTAGAATATTTTAAAGAATTATGAAGTTAATGTTAAGTTACAAATGAACAAATAAATATAAACATGTAATCAAGTGCAATTAAATATTAACATTTAAGACTACACTTAATTAATCACAAGAGAATAAGTTCAATTACTACAATAATTAGAAATAGGTAATAATCTTTTAATCAAATAATATAAATCCTATTCGAATTCTTCTAAAAGAAATAGCAAAACAGTGAAAATTAGATGATTTAACTAATTAAACATTTAATCAAATGCAAAAGTGCTAATAAATGCATGCCGGGTTCGGGTTATCACAATTGAACCTAAACTTTAATTTTTGGATTTTAGCCGTAAATTGTTATTTTGATTGTTTTGATGCTTGAAGAATGCTCCCTAGCAATCGTAGAACATGTATTTATAGCTTTTTAGCATTTTCTGCGGTTGAATATCGAAATTACAATTTAGATTGATAATTGAATAGTAAATTATGAATAGTAAATCCCCATTTCGATGAAGTTGCTCCGTTATGCATTCTGTTGATGTAGGAAGGTGCTAGATATGCTAGAATGCCTAAATGTGTGGTTTAATTGGATTGTGTAATGGAAAAACGGAGGAAAATGGCTTAGTGAAAGTTGGGGTCGTTTAGGTCGAGTTTGGCATTTTATCGTTTTGCGTGATGGCATTGTCTCGGGAGGCCATGGAAGCACTTTTGGTGTGGTTATGGCGTTGGTTGGGTGTTTGGTTAGGGTAGCAGTAGTTCAAACGAGCAAAGGGGGAAATCGGGGCTTTGCGTGAATTCTAGGGTTAAGTAGGGTTTCGGGGTCTTTAGACGTGCCTTATGGTGACCTAGGAGGATTGGTGAAGTCGGTTTCCAAAACTCGTGGCTCGTTTGGAAGTAGTAGCGTTTTGAAAGTTGGGGTCATTTTGTGATTTTGTGTGTTTTCATAGTATAATGCCTATAGAATGCTTAATAATGCTTGTTATGCTTGTTAAAGTTGATTATGATTGAATTTGTATATCAATTGTTGATAATGCTTGTTGGTGTTGTTCTTGTTACTTAATTGATTGTAGTTGCTTATTGTGTGCTTATTGTATCGCATGTTGTTACTGACTTGCACTTCAGTGCCTTGCTCGATTATCGTTATATATCTCGTATTGCATTGCATAAGTGTCAAGCGCGTGAGTGATGGGCCTCTCTGGGTAGCCTCGGGTTGCCAGTGTTGGTTGCTCTAGCTCCGTGTCCTATTCCCTTTCTCGCTTAGGTTGTCGCCCAGGGAGTTTTGGGTGGTAGAATTGACAGGGTATGTCCGGAGTACTCTAAACGGAAGTTATAAGGTGGGTGAGCCGGCGCGTCATCGTTAAAGTCATCAAAATCATGATCGGTACATTTCTTACTCGAGTGAACCATAGCCTTCAAAGTGTGGTATAGCTTTGAATGGTTGTGTTAATGCTTTATCAATTGTTTATTGTATTGATTGATAGATTGAATACCTACTTGTCAGATATATATTGCTTAATTGCCTTCTTTGCATTGCACGATCTTCTTTCTCTCCACCTCGATATCTGTCTCGCTCTCACTAAGTATACATGTTGAGTATACTCACTCCCCACCACCACTTTTCAGGAAATGCCATGTTAGATGGAAAGTTCGTGGATATGTGAAAGATCATGCTTGAAGAGTTGTCTTGCGTGCTATGTGGCTTGAGTTGTCAAAGATGCAAAGATGTATGTTTCATGTGTTGTTTGTACTTAATGTTAAAAAGGAATGTAATATGAGTTTTCTAGATTATTGAAGTGATTTGGAAAGACTAGTTTATGTATTCAGATAGAATAGTTTAACTTTAATGTATGTTTGTAATGCCCAAAGGAAAAGAGTTAGAATGGTATGATAGTCTATTTTATGTAATGGGTTAGTGTAGTTTAATTGCCTAGCATGAATGTTCTTGTCAAAGATGAAATGAGATAGGGTAGTTTTTAAATTGGAAATGTTTATTTGGTTCTTTTAAATTGGAAATGTTTATTTGGTTGTGTTTGTTTGTTGAGAACCAAGGCTCGGATGGCCTTGAGGTGTTTGTATGGTTGGACATGGTGTTGGTCCACTTATAAGCTATTATAGGTTGAACATTTTGCCTAGAAACAGGGGAGACTCCGTCCGTCTTTCCCTAAAAATTTTGCCAGGGTTTGGAATTGGGTTGTGATTAGATTGATTGATAGAACTCCCGGTCTCGAAAAGGATCGGGGTGTTACACCGTCCGTGTGTCGGGTCCGGGCTTGGCCTTTTGCGGGGTCGGGTCAGGGTGTGACATCTTAGGTGGTATCATAGCATGATAGTATTGCATGAGGTGGGATATGTTTCACGGTCTGAGGGGTAAAAGTCTAAAATGATAAAGTGTTATTCTGTGATTGTTAAGTGAAAATGTTATAGTATGACTATGTGAACTTGGAGTGCTTATGTGTTTAAGTGAATTAGTTGGACATGTCAATCTTGTGTTATGTGAGTTGTGTGATAGGATATTTGATTGTTATTGACTTGAGTGTTATCCGATCTTATGTGTTATATTTCTATTGTGGTAACACAATCCCACATCGGAAGTCCTTGAGCTGGGACCATTGAATATATAGAGCGGGGTTCCGCCTTATATTCGACAATAGGCCTTTTCCTGTGGTAACACAGGAGGAACAAAACCGTGAGGGGCCAAGTGGGGTAACCCAAAGCAGACAATATATTGTTGGTATGCGGTGCCCGTGTGCCTCTGTCCCTTCGTGGGTATTCGCTTAGCAGGGTCGTTACATTAAGTGGTATCAGAACGGGTCTTCCCTTGTGCTCGTGTCCCGCGAGGGCGCGGGGCCCCTTAAAGGGGGTGGAATGTGGTAACCCAATCCCACATCGGAAGTCTTTGAGCTGGGACCATTGAATATATAGAGCGGGGTTCCGCCTTATATTCGACAATAGGCCTTTTCCCGTGGTAACACGGGAGGAACAAAACCGTGAGGGGCCCAGTGGGGTAACCCAAAGCGGACAATATATTGTTGGTGTGTGGCGCTTGTGTGCCTCTGCCTGTTCGTGGGTATTCGCTTAGCGGGGTCGTTACATCTATCTATAAAATGCTTTTATATGAGGCCAGCTACTTTAAGTTGTTACTATGCCGCCACGTCGTAGTACTCAACTGATGCCTGAACAGATGAAGAGGCAGCAGAACAGGGTCAGCAACTGATGCCTGAACAGTTTATGGCTACTATGACTGCTGCAGTTGACCAGATTACTCAGGTACTGCATGAGCAGAGGCAGGAGCGGAATAATAATCCCATGGGAAATCAAGCTAATCCTGGTGGACAAGGGCATAGGGCTGAGAATAATCAGTTGGAGAAATTCCTTACGCACGAACCAGGTAAGTTCTTCGGAGAACTGGATGACGAGGCAGCCGAGAGATGGCTTAATCGTGTTGAGAAGATTTACGCTGCTTTGAGGTACACTGATGAGGCAAGGATAGCATATGCAGCATTCCTGTTTGAGGGCGATGCGGAACAATGGTGGAATACTGTCAGGTTGAAGTGGGATTGTGAGGATGTTCCGCATTTGTGGGATGATTTCGTGAGTGAGTTTCGGGGCAAGTATATTCCCGATATGGGTAGGGAAAGGCGGGAAGAAGAATTTGTAAGCCTGAAGCAGGGAAACATGACTGTCGCACAGTATGAGGCTAGGTTTGTTAGCCTGTCGAGGTATATGCCTGAGCTGGTGCAACCAGCTAGGAGGATGATTAGTAGGTTTGTTCGTGGGCTGAGAATGGATATACCACTGCATTTGACTGGGCAGACTTATGCTACTTTTCCCGAGGCATTCCAAGCAGCCTCGAAGTTTGAGAAACGGAAGTCAGAGATGATAGTTGAGAGTAGCTAGCCAAGTAAGAAACAGTACTTGGGCCAGAGCAGCCAGAGTCAGCAGAGGCAGTATCAGACTTTTGCTCAGTTTCCTCAGCAGCATCCGTATCAGCAACAGTATCAGATTCAGGGGAGACAAGCTGCGACTAGACCCTAGTAGGGAGGTACAGTTCCTACCACTACCAGAGCCCCTGCACCTACAGGAAACATTGTTGTAAGGCAAAATCAGCAGTGTAACTTTTGTAATCGATTGGGGTATATTGAAGCTAATTGCTGGAGAAAGAGTGGTAAGTGCATTAGTTGGGGGAGCGATCAGCATAGGGTGAAAGATTGCCATAAGTTTAAGAATGTTCAGGGCCATACTGGAGGCCAGGGTGTATAGAACAAGGCTGCAGGCGCAGGTCCAGCACAGAGGGTACAGGCTAGGGTCTTTGTACTAGATGCGGAGGAGTTACCCGATACTACAACAATAATGGAAGGTACCTTTCTTCTCAATACTCAGCCAGTTAAAGTTTTGATTGATCCCGGAGCTACACATTTGTTTATAACTCCTGCATGTGCACGATCTGTGAATGTTTGCATTGATAAACTGCCACATAAAGTTGAAGTTATGGGTGCAAAATTTGTTACTGAGTCTATTTGCAAATCTTGTTATATATGCATTGAGGACCGTAATTTTCCTGCTGATTTAATTATACTGTCCTTCTGTGACTTTGAAATCATTTTGGGAATGGACTGGTTGGGGAAATACTATGCTCAGTTGGATTGTAGAACAAAAATTGTTTATCTTCAGATTCCTGACCTACCGGTACTAGCCCTGGGTATAATACCTGAGCCCGAAACGTGAAATTTTCCTTTTTATTTTCTGAAAATTATATTTTTCTTAAATTCTTTGAAATTTAATTGTTATTCCTTTATCATCGCAAAGTGCATTGCATTTCGAGAGCGATAGTTGGAGAGCATTTTCTAGTCCTCAGTAAATAGTGAAAACTAGTATTTAGTGTTTTAATTTTAGTATTTTTGTTGTTGTTAACTAGAATTAAATTTGTATTAGTTGTTTTAGCCTTATAATGCATGAAATATGCCTAGTTGACCAACTTAAGTTAGCTTTGACCAAGGCCTTGACCATTTGACTTCAACTTGTCATCTTATATATGCATAATACATTACAAAAACAAGCAAAAATATGGAAAAAAAAGAAAGGGCCGAAACCATAGGAGAAAAAGAAAAAAAAAAGATTTCAACTTCAAATCTTCAAATTTTCGCGAGAGCTTGGACGGGGTTGTTTCCGAGGCTTCCAATGTGGTTTTCCTAGCGTCTAGGAGCGTCTAAGGTGAGGGATGCATCTTTATTTGCACATTTGAATATATGTTATACAAACTTTAAATTTTGGAAATTATGCGTAGATTGTTATTTTATCCGTTTTGTTGCTTAAAGAATGTTCCTTGATTATTGTAGAACATGTATTTGTAGGGTTTTAGCATTTTCTACAGTTGAATATAGCAATTGCAATTTAAATTGATAACGGAATAGTAAATTATGAATAGTAAACCATTGTTTTGTAAAAGTTGCTCCGTTATGAGTTCTGTTGATGTGAAAAGATGGTAGATATGCTAGAATGCTTAAATGTATGGTTTAATTGGATTGTGTAATGGAAAAATGGAGAAAAATGTCTTGGTACAGGTTGGGGTCATTTCGGTCGAGTTTAGCATTTCCTCGTTTTGCGTGATGGCGTTGTCTCAGGAGGCCATGGAAACACTTTTGGTGTGGTTATGGCATTGGTTGGGTGTTTGGTTAGGGTAGTTGTAGTTCAAACCAGCAAAGGGGGAAATCGGGGCTTTGCGGGAATCCTAGAGTAAAGTAGGGTTTCGTGGTCTTTAGACATGCCTTATGGTGTCCTAGGAGGAGTAGTGAAGTCGGTTTCCAAAACTCGTAGCTCGTTTGGAGGTAGTAGCATTTTGAAAGTTGGGTTTGTTGTTTGTTTTGTTGTGCTTTAGAATTTTTTGGCTTTTAGAATGTTATTGTTGCTTGTTGTTGCTTATTGTGCTTATTATAGTTGATTATGATTGAAATGTTTATCAACTGTAGCTATTGCGTGCGAGAGTAACCTACTTTGTTATTCTCTCACGTATGGCTCTATTGCTCGATTGTTTTATTGAATATTGTATTGCATTCATAGAGTCAGGGGCGGTGTGATGGGCCTCTCTAGGTAGCCTTGGGTTGCCAGGGTTGGTTGCTCTAGCTCCGTGTCATATTCCCTTTCTTGCTTGGGTTGCCTCCCAGGGAGATTTGGGTCGTAAAATTGATTGGATACTTCCGGGGTATTCCAAACTGAAGTTATAAGGTGGTTGGGCCGGTGCGTCGTCATCGGATTCGTGATTGAAAGCTGCTCATGGAAAGTGAATTGTATCCTTTACTTGAATGATTATAGCCTTAATGCTTGTCTTGATTTATTGTTGGCTTTGCTTGTATCTCTATATGATAATTGACTGATCTACTTGACTATTTGCATTGCATTCTCCTCTCACCTCTGTCCTTGAGACTAATTACCCTCACTGAGCAATAGTTTTTGCTCATTCCTTTCTATACTATATTTTACTGGAGTAGTTGAAGCTGATCCTATTGAGGTAGTTGACGAGGAGGAGCAAGTGGATGTGTTTCCTAGATAGCACTTTCTTTGCTTAGCTGGTGGTTGGTTGCCAGTCTTTTGTGCGAGCCATGCTTGATGTGTATGTTGCTTGATTGACGCTTCATTTTGAGGCTTGTAGCCTTGTATGTAGTATCTATTTTGAGGCCTCTATGGTCTTATGTTGTAAAAGTTTAAAGGTTGTAAAGTTGTAAAGATGTACTCTCGTGACTAGTAAAGAACTGCATGCTAATGGTTTTATTGCTTAGTGGAATAAGTACCTGTGTAGTATGCATGACATTTTGGTTTGCAAAGTTGGTTAATGAGAAGATGTATGGTTCTAAAAGAATGTTGACTTGTTTCAAATGATTATTGTGGTTTTCGCGAATATTATGTTGAATGTAGGGTTTTCGGATCGTCCACGGTACAAAGGAGACTCCGTTCGTGTGTTGGGTCCGGGCTTGGCCTTTTGCAGTGTTGGGTCGGGGCGTGACACTGGGGCTGTGTCTCGATCTCCTTTGTGCAAAATCTAAGGGACTAGGTCCTATGGAGATTCCCCTTGGTTTAATTCTATGCCTTATGACGAAAGGGGAGTCAGCGTGGCGTAAAGTGAAGATTGGGGGAGTAGAGAAAATTCCCTTCTGGGGTATTCCGAAGGTGTAACCTAGGCAATGAAAAAGGGGCCCGATACTTCCAACTAGAGGAGCGACCAATTGGTTCACCAAACACCTACCTAGCATCACACGTTCTCCAGGTCTGAAGGGATCCAGTGCCCAACTACCGACTCCTCCCAGAATTGCGTTATTGGAGCCGAGCCAGGAATGGCCGTTAGTGGACACCCACCACTTTTCACGGTTAGAGAGGCCCTCTTTAATGCATTAAAAAAAGATGTTCAGCAGGGGCCAGAAAGACTCGGTCATAGGAATTTAGACCACCTATGTGCTGGTAAACGAAAACCATCTCGACCAGATCAGAGTAAACAACAATGTTGAATCAGGCCACCCCTTGCCTTGAAAGAATTCACACGTGGCCACCAGCTTTCCCAAAATAAGGGGAGATTTACTGCTTACTGCTCACAGAAACATCCGACCTATACTATAGTCAAGTCATTCGCTATCTTTCTAATCTCCTTTCCTTCTATTCATCAGATTTTTGGCTTTCACCAATTCAAGGTGAAAAATGGGGTTCATGGTGTTGGCTAAAAAAAGGGGAGAGAGGTTTGGACGGAGTTGTTTATCTTGACCTTGACCCTTCCCTTGACTCAACCTTATGATTCATCCCAAGACTCGAAAGATCTTTTTAGAAAGAAACAGAAAATACTTTGTATCAAAACAAGATTGAAGTATGTTATTTGACCGACATCTGTGAAAAAGCTGAACTCACACGTTAGCACTGGCGCTATACTGCCTCCTCGTCACCGTGCAGCACTCCTATAAGGGTGAATCTTCAATATACAATTCTTTTTGACTCCCCAAGGGGAATGGGATCACTCAATATAAGATTACTATCAATTAAGCTGGTACAGCCACTACGTCTATTGTAGTACCACTTTCCCTGCTCTTGTACTCCCTAGCACTCTGTCGCCATACCCCCCGCGGCATTTCCATGACCAACTAGAAATTACCAACAAAACCCATTCTGAATGGAACCAAACCAACCCATTTTAAGGAAACTCCAACTGTCTTCTTTGAAGATAGCTCCCCTCTTCTATTTTGGACGGGGTTTATTATATTAATTATATTAATAAGAAATAGAGTCTTACTCAATATTCAAATGATCTTTCATTGAGTCGAACGTGTTGTTTCCTTCCCCCCCTAGGTTGCGGTTTAGAAGCACTTCATAGTTTGTTATCCATTACTCCATCCTAAGGATGCAGTTGTTGAATATACAATAGTTGACTTAAGAAAAGTTCTCGGACATTCTTTTCAAATATCAAGTTTGAGCTATTTTTTAAGAGTAAAGTGGGTTTAGTTGGGAAGCGTCTTTCTTGAGCTTAGCAAGGGGAAAGACTTTCATCGGAGAGCAAACTCCCGAGATATTAGTGGCTTGATGAACTATCCCATTTATGAAGATTTTCATTTTTGTATGAAACAGATCAGCTGGTCCGAATCAATAGAATCTGGAGTTTTTCGGATGATTACCCCTGCGGGAAATCGATTCATGCCAAAACGGGACTTCTTCACTTGTCAGTTGCCCAGGGCACCTCCTATCTCTCACCTTTAGTTTGCTAATGACACTCTTTTCCTATGTGAAGCCAATCATTTGTAGCTCAGACTCCTTAGATGTACGTTGCGTTGCTTCGAGCCAGTTTCAGGAATAAAGAGAAACCTGATGAAAAGTTATATCTTAGCAGTAGGGGAGGTGATTAACATAGAGGAACTCGCGGCGGATTTAGGGTGCAAGGTGGGCTGCCTCCCATCCTCCTATTGTAACGCCCCGAGCCAACGCACCCACGCCTGCAGGATACACCCCGCCCATAGGGGACGAGCGTGCACCGAGACCATAGCGTATGGACCTGGAAGTGCACTATGCAGGTATTGTCCGCTTTGGTGCCCATACACCTCACGGTTTTGTCCTCCCCTCGCCACTACGAGGAAAAGGCGCCTGAACGATACAAGGCCACTTAGCACTTATATCTAGCGATCCCAGCTCCAAGCCCTCCGATGTGGGATGCGGTTCACCACATTCACCCCCTCTTAAGGAGGCCTGCGTCCTCGCGGGCTAATGGCACAAAGGAAGGTCGGCTTTGATACCACCTTTGTAATGCCCTGAGCCAACGTACCCACGCCTGCAGGATACACCCCGCTCATAGGGGACGAGCGTGCACCGAGGCCATGGTGTACGGACCCGAAAGCGCACTATGTAGGTATTGTCCGCTTTGGTGCCCATACACCTAACGGTTTTGTCCTCCCCTCGCCACTACGAGGAAAAGGTGCCTGCACGATACAAGGCCACTTAGCACTTATATCTAGCGATCCCAGCTCCAAGCCCTCCGATGTGGGATGCGGTTCACTACACCTATCTTGGTCTCCCATTGGACACTAAATAACAGTCTAAGGCGATATGGGATCCAGTGGTGGAACGCTTTGAGATGAGACTTTCCCTTTTTCTATTGGAATAGTTTAAAGTATATTTATCCAAAGGTGGGAAACTAACCCTTTTATCCACATCAGAGGTTTTTTCCTTTCGTTAGCGATCCTTCCTACATATTCTCTCTTATTATTTACCATTCCATCCTTGGTGGCTGCGAGGATTAAAACGATAAAGAGAGATTTCCTTTGGGAAGGTAGAAAAGAGGATGGAGGTCTGGGTCTCCGGCCTGTAAAGCTCATGAATCAAGCACTTTTAGGCAAGTGGTTATGGATATTTTTAGAGGAGAGGTATAGCTCGAGTCTTCGAATCCATCAGGTAGAAGTTTCGCACCTTTATGCTTCTCCGCCCCATCTTACTAATAATAATAAAGGGCTTATCGGTCGACTTAGACGCAAAATATCTTTGATTAAAGGAAGTGAAGAAAGCTACAGGGCGCTCCTGCGTATGTAGAGGACATGTCAACAGCCAAATGCTCACTAAAAAGATCATTCGACAAGAATATGACAAATCAAGATTCTAATAAATTCATCAGGGGATGCATGAAGTGTCAAATTCATGCCGATCTGATTCATGTGCCGTCATCATCACACCATCCTATGTCGTCTCTGATAGCTATAGCTTTAAGAGACAGGTTTTGGGAGAATAAGAGTCTTCAATGACTGGAAAAGAGGGGCTTAAGCTCTTTAAGTAAAACTAAAGACAATGAAATCAAATCTGACTTCCCAGGCATATACAAATCAAGAAGAAAGCAAAGGACAGAAAGGGCCATCATACAACTTAATAATAATACATGATATTATACTTCCCCTCAAACTTGAACAAATGAAGGTCAAGAAGCGAGAGTTTGCCCAACAAGAATTCATGTCGAGCACGAGTGTGAGACTTGGTGAACAAATCTACAATCTGAAGGCCTTACTCATTTAAGGCGAAATAAAGGGTTGTCTTTTAATTCAAGCACTTCTCGCGAGTGAAGTGCCCTTTTTTAATTTATATATAAGGGTAAATCCACTTCATTTATTATTGGTATGCTCATTAACGACAGGGTTGGTTGCAATCTAAATAGCGTCGTTATTGTCATAATGAAAAGGTGTTGCAGCAGTGAGATAAACCCCAAGATCAGATAGAAGCCTTCGTAACCAAACCACTTCAGTAGTGGCCGCAGACATAGCCCAGTATTCTGCCTCTGCACTGAAATTTGACCATATTAAGTATTGCAAAATAAAGGTCCTGCTTTTTGCTCTTCCAGGAAATAATAGAATTTCAAAGGAAGACACAAAATCCAGTGGTAGAGCGGCAATCAATAGTGCAATAAGTAGCACAATGAAGTGAATGTTGTGGTCCCCATGCTTGTGGAATTGAAAGGCGCCCTCGACAACAATAGCAACCGCAGTAGCAAAGGAATGACAATTAGAGGCAGAAAGAGAAGTAGGTACCATACGGGTATTCAGGCCAAGGAGAGCGCTCTCGACGAGAATTCACCCTACTTGCATTATGGCTAAGCAAAATTCTGCCTAAATTGCTGGAGCATAGACTAGTCAGACCCTTCCCTGTCAGTCGTCGACTGCTTGACCTGGCCCCCCTCATGCAGCATATGAGTGGATCTTCACTAAAAGTCAGCTCTATTGGCGGATAGATAAGGCCCTTCACTCTGCCATGAGAACAAAGAAAGCTGCATTATCTACTTGCAGCTTTTCCTGCCGCCCTTCGGTGGTATGGTAGGATGGATAGCAAAGCCGCCTTCTGCCCTTCGCTTAGTAAACCCCTATTCGAGTCTCTACTGAATTTCGCTCGCCTCGGTTCTTAGTAGCGTTGACAAAGTCAATGACAAAAGCAAGGAATTTACAAAGGCTCGAAGACCTTGTTGTTGATAGAGAGCTTACCGCCTCGCCCTTTATAGTCACAACTATTGTCATGGAAAAAGAGTTTGTTTTCTGTCAAAGAAGCATGCTTAACACAACCTATAGCATAAAGGTATTCGAGCCGCGTCTAAACTAAATTAAGGGCAAGGGCTCGTACTCTCTCTTCTATGGATACGCTATCCCTTCCGGCTATTGTATGGGGGAAAGGAAGTAAGATCTACCCATTGATTTGATATTAGATGAGTGGTCGTAGTATGATCGTTTGGGAGACATGGGCCCACGTGATACACACAAGAATGTATTGTTATGCGGTCGGTAAACTTTTTATGTGGACAGCCTATCAAATTGGATCACGTATTTTTGAATATGTCGTCACATCATGTACATGTATTCGGTCTGCAATTTTTTTGGTGTTCTTGCTTGTGCCCGCAGAGAGAATGGGCACGACTCTCCCTTTCCCCTTTCTACCGTCCAAAGAGGCTGCTCATTCTAACTTTCGGGGTTGGGTCGGATAGGACCAGATCCAATCGGATCTGATCGTAGCTTTGAGTGAAGGTGTCGTACCACGACCGAACCGGAAATGAGGGGGGACAGTGAACCTCTTATCAAGACGCCAAGGTTGCTTGCTAACTCTCAGCCACTTGTTAGAAGAAAGTACAGCTTGATTGTTGGGGGAAATCAACAGGAAGGAAAAAAAGGTTAATTATTTGATTCTATTTCTTCATTTGGTAAGGATGGGCTTTAAGTGAGAGGGATATGATAAAAAATAATCTTTTCTTTGTTTGTATCACCCAGACACCCGAAGGGCCGGCCATATGTACTTCGGGAGACCCGGCCTATTCAAATCAAAATAGAACGAGCACCTACGATTAAGGGGAATGGAATGTCGACCACAGGATGAGAGAAACTTCTAATACGAGGGCGAGTGACTGGTAAAGTCATTAAACTTCGTCATTTTGATCAACATGGATGCAAGTGGACTGGGTTAATGTGTTTAAACTGACTATGACCAAAGTCGTGGCTACTTCAACCAAAAAAGGGCGACGCACTATTCAAACTGAAAGAAGTACCTCACCACACTTACGAAGAAGTAGTTGGAGCTGGGCTCCGAACTATGAGAGTTTGCTTTTGTTTTTTGTTTCTAAAAGCGGTCTGATCAAATAAAGGATCAGACCACTCCTGGTGTTCGAACTAGTCATTAATGGTTGACTTAATTAGTACCATTTTGGTATGTGTTGCGAGCACTTTCATTTTTAGCCTCTCATGTTCTGACGAGAAGCAAAACTCGAATGGATAGAACAGATAGTCCAACTATATAACTTTTTCTTTTTTATTACTTCCATGGTCATGCCTCGTGGCACGGAGCACCCGTACTATTGAAATTGTTCGTCAATAGAGATGTTCCCACAGGGGCCCCTTCTTCCAATGGTACTATAATTCTTATTCCTATCCCTTCATTCCCTCTTTTGGTCTATCTATATTCCAGGAAATTCATACGCTTCACGGACGGAGCAAAAAGTGGAGTCTTGGTCAGAGCAAACCGCCCTATTCTATTACCATACATAATTGGGAGAAGCTTATCCGAAACTAGAGCAAGAAACGCCTTATTTCGTTTTGTTCCCGTTCTTCATTTCCTTCTTCTCGAATCCAAGGGGGACTTCTCATATTTAGAATCTTTTTGCGGTGTGCTCTGTTTACTATTCTTTCATACTTTCTTCTTTTTACCACGCGATAGGTCAGCGAAGCGCAAGTGGGTGCGGAGAAGGAAAGGCCAACGACTTCAGCCTAACGGGAATGAGCAACGACGAAATGACAAATGAGGTACCCCGAGCAACCTTATTGGGTCAAAGGTTTTGGGCCTGTAGCTTTCCCCGTCCCTCCTTTGTCAGGCTGTACTTGTATGGGGGGTGCACCACCAGAATCAGGCTTGAAGCTTTCACCTTACCAATGAGCCGACAGCTGATGGCTGTTGGTCACGACTACTACCAAAAAGCTCCAATGAAGATGAATATTTCACATGGAGGAGTGTGCATCTTTATGTTGGGTATTCTTCTGTTGTGTGACCCAGAGGCTTATATACGACATGTGGCCCACGCCTCATATTTGTTCAGGGCGGGCGACGTGAACTCTGATTTGATCCTGGTATTCAATCCCGCCACTAAGATGCTCAGTTGACTCCTTAACCTTGATAGGAAGATGGCTTATTCAATAATAGGGTAAGGAACTTTGGATGAACTAATGCGAATGGGTGTAAACCTCACTGCTCGAAAACACCCAGTGCTGACCACACTGAGAGACACAAAAGTGCAAGTAACACTAGTTGGCGAAGTGGCGTTAAGCATCCCTAGCGGTACGAAAGGAGAGGCCGTGATGATATTATCTATGTCCGTACCGCTCCTCGTGGAGTAGATCCCGCATCTAACCAAGTCTTTGACCAGGGAACGGGGGAATTCCCACTACCGTTAGCAGGCAAACTGGGCCGTGAGTACGGTGGGAACGGGCTTCCCAAAAAGCCAGCGTGGGCTAGGGTTAGCATAGAATAAAGGGGACGACCCTAATGTTGTCTTGTCAAAGCCAACTTCTTGGGTTGTGGGTGGAGAAAAGCGGATGTGGGGACTCGAGTCGGGGTACAGCGTAACTAAGAGAGCCATCTCATTTAGAGCGAGGAAAAATGGGCGGGCACGGCCAGTCTGGTGTCCGAGCCAATTGGTCAGACGACGACTACTTCACTTAATAGATTAGTATTTGCCACTTATCTCGGAATAGAATGGGATGGAATAGAAATAACACGAAGTGCTAGTGCTACATGGTAGATTTTTTTGGGGGGTATAAGCTTGTGAAGAAGCAAGCTTATCCACGCCCTGTCCGGCAACTGCTAGGTTTCCCCATCTCTCCTAAACTTCCCTCGATCTTCGGCCCGAGCTATATGAGGAAAAAACTCATCCCATGTACGGTTCGGAGGCCGAGCCCCACCGTAATAGTCAGGGTGCGGCTTAGGTCAACTAATACAAAGAAGATACAGTTCACTCAATGATTGCCTTTGGGTTTCGAACTCCATATGGGGAAGGAGCATTGTTGTTTGCGAGGTCTCGATCATTTACATGGACCCACTTCTCATTCCATTTGTAGGAATTTGATGATCTATAAACTATCCCTAACGAACGATCAACTCATGTTTGAGCATGATGAATCACTTCGTGCCGACTTGTTGCCAATCAACTTTTCGGCCTCATATGAGAATGGAAAACTGGAGCATTTTCTGCATCGGTGGATGAAGAATCGCGAACATAATAATTTCTGGTTGACCATGTTGCTAGAAAAAAAAAGATACTTTTAAGAAACAAGAAGCATAACTGAAGTGGCTATACATACAAATCTATTTACAAATCTATATGCTTTGATTGGCCCAGGAAGTTCCAGAACAGTCGGCTGGTATACCACCATAATAAAACTGCCATTTATTTTTTTTTTTCGGATCAGATTTATGTTGGCTTCGTTGGGAGGCTCGCTTAGTTTGTTACGTCAACTCCAAAAGGATAAGTTGCGTTAGAATTGAGAAAGTTTCGTGGAGTTCATAATCGCATAAAAAGAGTCAAAGTAGTGCTCGCGGTGCGTTGATGTACTTCTTCGATGGTCCCCGTACGCCCGGCCTGCCGACCCGTTCTGAAGAATTCATGGGTTGGCTTTACAGGCGTGACAGAATGGGCGGGCACTACTAACCAAGCCCAGTTCTCGCCGATAGGCGCCGGTAGCTTACTTCCAAGCCTTGCCTTATATGATAGTTCTGGCCATGGCCCGAAGGAGCCTTAAGCACTTGTACATTGATTAAGTCAAGGTTCCCTCCCACTCGTTGCCCAGAGGTGCTAGTTCGAGTCCATCTCATGACAATCCCGTTTACTATGTCGAAACTGGTGTTAACCGCTCAGTTTTTAGGCGATGAAAGGGATACGAGCGTATAGCGTATAAAAAAATGATTTCTTTCTTATTCTGATTGATAGGGTAGTGGAAAGTATCCCGTTGTTAGGGTGGGGAATCATTTTCTAATCATGATAGTAGACATAAACGTTCAAGCAAGCCAGAGGGGACTCCCACAAAATGGACAGTTAATGCTCAATCAAGTCCGATGGTTCCAAAAGAATAAGGGGTTAGTACGCTATTACTAGGTAGGCTCTATACGGTACAATAATGAATGCAAATTCGTAGGTCGCTCCTCATTCCATAACAACCCGAAGGAGTTTTACACGTGTGACGTTCCCAAAAAGCCAAAGGGGCAAGGGAGCGTCACACGTGGGAAGCACTTCAGTTACCTTATTGCAAGGGTTTCGACGAAAAAAAGTATCCCCACTAAATCAAGAGTTTAGATGCCCAAATATCTAATAAGGTTGAATTAGGAATAAGTGGGTGATTTCTTGACGAAGGGCCTAATTAGGCCAAGTAAGAGTCTAGCGCTGCAAAATACGTCAATAACATAAATGAGCAAGAAAGGGGAATGCCAAGGTTAGTGATCAACTATAAACCCCTTTCAGAGGCTTTCTAGTGGATTAGGTATCCCCTACCTAATCGACAAACACTTTTTCGTTTGTAAGCACTAAGCGAGCCGCCTGTGCTTTGGTGGCTTCTGTGATAAGGGGATGGGGAGTGGTGAGGTAGGCCCCTTCACTTTTTTAGGATGAAGTGTTCACTTAGCCCCGTAAGAAAATAGATGCGTGGGCTAACGCGCAAGGGCTTTCGCGTTAGTGCCCTTGCTTGTTGGGTCATAAACCGAGCGTAACCATTGGCATAGTAGAATCAGACGTGGGTCTATTGATTCGATAGGAAAGTGTTATGGTTTGAAGATGCTCGAACGATAGGTCTAGCATCTACCTTCCTCTCCATATCAGTCGAGCTAAATTCCATCCAGCCTCTCCTATTCTTTTTTGTAAATTGTAGGTTTCGTGATGGTGGTGGTGCGCACACAATTCAGCATCTCATCATTGAATTTTTTTACTTGCGGGATACTCAACTTCATTTTCTAACTCTTACATTTGATTTAGTTGATAACCCTATGGTCGTTTTGTTTCCGCTCCTCTGAGTAAGGGCCGTTGGTTGTTCGTTAGTGATGCTCCTTGCTTGTATGCTGCTTGTGATGTGTAGGTTGCACGTGGAAATGCCAAATGCAAAACTCCTGCTATCATATTGAAATAACCTTTCGCTTTTTTCCAAATCTATGAATTGCTTACAATCAACGAGGGAAATTAATAAAAAAGAAATTCTTTTTTCAAGATTCTCGGAAGAGCATGTGTTGGAAAGATGCCATGGCCTAGGAGTTAGAGGGCTATTAAAGAAAACCATACATGGGACCTTATTCCTCTACCACCTGGCAAACAGCTGATTGGCAGTAAGTGGGTATACTGTGAAGTTGAAATCTGACGGTAGTTTTGATCATTACAAAGCACGCCTTGTTGCTAAAAGTTACAACCAGTTTTGACTATTTGAAGACTTTTGCCCCTTTTGCCAATATGAAGACTGTTAGAACTCTTCTTGCACTTCTATTTCACACTGGAACATCTTAAAAATGGGCGTGAAGAATGCATGTTCTCTAGGACGATTGTAAATAGAACGTTTATTATTCATAGAAGACAACTTGTAATTAAGTGAGAGAAAGCTCAATCAATGGATTTTCCCTAAAGTGTTATGGGAAAGGCACCGATTGACTTAGCTGCTCGGCGCTCCTTCTTAAGTCGAGGATACAAAAAGAGCAGATACTAGCTCAATTCAACTCCCTATAGGTCGAGCTACTTCAAACCTCTATAGTGTTTTTCTCCCAATCAACGATGATTCTTTCTTCTGATCTTTTTCCTCTCTTTGAGGTTAATCCAATAGTTTAGATATCCCGGCACATATTTTCTCTTTGCTTTGTTAGAATGCCCTCTTGCTACTTGAGAAAAAGCTCATAACATAAATTGACACTATTCAATGTCTCGAGTAGGCCAATTGCCTTGATTACCTTTGCTTTGCCATCTCGTGAGTAGCTGTTAGATGCATCCTTCTCGGTCTTAGCATGAACAAATTCTAGACATCTTCGATGAGAAGGAATTGGATCAGAAGCATCGGATGCAAGCCAAGCTGTGGAAGAATAGGGTCTTTGCAAGATGCACTCTTAGCAAGTGAAGAAGAAGGCTGTTCGGGAGAATTTCGGAAGATGTCCGTCAAGCCATCTCATTGAAGACGATTACTTCTATTGGCTCGAGCAAGGAGAAATAGTATAAGGAATAGGCCAAGTTGTCCCCACGGAGCGGTAAGTAACTTCTTGACCCTTAATTATTTGCATATAGGAAATTGACTGTTTAAAGGAAGTGCTATCCCTATGCTATAGTAGAAAGGAATATGCCCCGAAATGTCTGTAATTAAGAGATTTGATTCTCAGGGGCATCTCTTTAGCATCCTTGCAAAGAGTTTACCTTATTGCTCGGGAACTAGTATCGGCAAGTGACATATTCTAAGAATCGAATGCCCTTATTTGGCTGTTAGCAAGTCAATTGCTTTACCTAGAAGGGGGCCATTTTGCCAAGAGTGAGATTTTGTACAAGGATTTCTTATTGTCAGCCGGTAGAGGGATAATTTCCACTACTGTAACTGCTTGACTGCATTACTAGATTGCCTTTCCCGCTTTCCTTGCCTTGGACAAATAGGTGAAAAATGCAATAGGTTTTGCAAGTGAAACAGAAGGCACGACACATGAATGATACATAGAATCCCCAGTTAGGGGAATATCGACTCATTATGTCCTAACTTGGAGAGGGAGGCGTGCATAAGATGGCATCGAATCTATTTTTTAGCAAGAAAAAGCTACGGCAGAAGAATGAATCCCATGCTCTAGAGTCCGATCAATAGTATAAGATATCCACGCAAGGTTTTTTTGTGAAATAATCGGCTCTTCTTTTTGCATTCATAGGCTGAATGGCAGCTAGTTAGTCATCTCTTTCTCGCGACACCCTTTAGGCGAGAGAGTCCCCCGTGTTACCGTTTCCGGAAGTTCTTCCATCCATCCCTCCCTCAACCACTCCGACTGAGGAATCAAGCATCTTTGAACCGCAAGGGCTAAGACTCGGGATATTCTTCGCATAGAGAAAGAAATTCATTGATAAAGGATCTCGCCTTACTCTAAGAAGTAAGCAAGTAAACCCTCAAAAGAAATGCACAAGAGCTAAACCTACTTCCTACTTCTAATGCAACTTTCCTCACTTATTCTTATTACTGTCTTGCTCAGACTGACTGCACTGACTGGAATAAGCGTTGGCTCACGTCACTGCTAACAAGAGACATTGGTTTCATCTCTTATTCCTTCTCCTAAGACATCGGATTCAAAGAGACCTAGGCTCGCAGGCCTTGCCCTTTCTCTGAAGAATGTCCCAAAGGCCTGGGAGTTTTATCTTAAAGAAGGAGAAATTCTTGGTTGGTAAAGAAAGATCAATAAAGTATCTATCGTCCGTTCTTACTTCCTTATTGGCTGGCCTATCTGCTCTGGACTCTATTGACTCATATGGAGAAGGACTGGTACTTTAATCCCCAAAGCGGGAAAACAACGTATACCTGAGTTGTAGTAGTCATTTTATACATTTCTAATTTCATTCACGCATAAGCCAGTATGTATTACGGTTTGCAGACTATTCACTACGCTTATTGTCAATTCAGAGGTGAAAGTCAGGTCATAATTAACTTATAAAAAGGAATTTGTACTAAAGGCTATCGTCCTTCTATATGAATAAGTTGCAAACTATATCATGGCTTCATGGATCCCTATTGCTTATCATTGTTTCGACGAGGAAACAAAAGCAAATTGGTACGCCGTGTGCACGAAAGGATCTCAGTTGGTGTAGGGTTCTCATCCTATAAACCCTATTTCGGTGCCATTGTATTGGGTTCATTGGGCCATCTTGTTTTTCGATCGCTCTTCTTGTGCGCGAAGTACAACATGCTATAGCCACTTTGCTTCCAAGAGCGGATCTCTCAGAAAGTAGAGAGATTGGTTCTGACGTCGAACAGGTTGCGTCCCTAGGCGCATCGGTGCCCACAAAGGTTTTGTGGGCCCATGACATCTTGATCCGATCCCTCTCTTGACTCGCAAGATGCACTTTACTCACCATAGAATACATCGAGGAAATCAAAACCATTGCATGCTTGTTAGGCTAGATTCTATCCAATCTTCTTTGACTGCTTATATACATAATTTGTTAACCCGGCCAAAAGTCTTTCTTTAGAGCAGTAGTTCGGCTTGCACATACATAACAAGGTGACCACGAAAGAAGCAGACAAATTGCTCTAGGTGAATAGAACCTACCTTGGAAAACTAGATAGGCTGCTTACGAAAACTATTATTGCAGATTGACATCAGAGGCGGCCTAAACCTAGGCTGTGACGCTTCGTGTCGAGTACAATTAGGACTTGAAGTTCGTTTACACAGTAAAAGAAAGACAATTATAGAGAATGAGACTCAGTCTTGAGCAACTTTTTTAGATTCTATTCTTTAATATAGCATCAACATGACAATAACATTATAAAGTGATATAGGCATTATCCCATCCATCAACCGAGAAAGACACCTATGTTACACTAACTAAGAGTGCGGTTCTTTATTAAAAAATACGTTGTGAAATGAGCCCACATATAAACGGGGGCACATCTTCTCATTATTTGTGTTCGTGCATTCTTTCATTATTGCAGGCTATTATTTCCATACACATACATAAAAGTTTACGCCATCATTATACTAATTGCAGGCACCACTGGATTCATCCTTCAAAAATCCTAGACTTAGCAAAAAAGAAGAGAAGAAGCAACAAGGGCAGGAGTGGTTGGTCACCTAGGAAAGAAAGAAAATATATATTATTAGCTCGAAACAAATATCTAATATCTACCTTTAGCGCATATTTCCTGCTTTGAAGAAAGGAAGCGAACAACCACATTTTTTGACCGATTTATGAAGGCATTTTCCTTAATGGAAGAAAGGATAGTGAATCTCGCACTTCCGATATGGAAATTCATTCTGAGCTATGAAAAGGAAGAAGTTAATTCCCGGCTAAGTTCTTAAAGAAAGAAGGCTAGGCCCAGGACCTAGGGCCACAAGTAACCAGTTTTTGTTATCTTCCCATCGAGCTCTTCCTATACTATTCAATCAGTTCTGTAGCTATCCAATGTCGGAGGGCTATAACAAGTAAAAAGTCCCTCGTTGGCTTCCAAAGTGAAAGGGCCTTAAATAGGCGAGTAATTAACTGCTAAACTCCTCCCTCCTTCTCCTACTGTGAACACCTTGGGTTTGTTTTGTTATAGGCTCGAGCCATTCTTCTTCGATAGCACTGCCTATGGCAAATAGCTCGAAACCTTTTCTCTTCTACCATGTATGTTCAGCTTATCATAGCGGGTTTGAACCCACTCTGCTTCTTCAATGATTGGTTCCAGGAGTTAACCTAAATATTCATTGGCTAATGGAATTCTATTCTCCAAAGAGAAGTAGTCTTCTTGCACAGTGGAATCAATTCAATATCACTCGAAAACCTCCGAACTTACGTACGATAGGGAGAAAACAGCATGATTAGACGAACAGTGGTTGACAATAGGGCAGGAATCAATGTCTGCACCCTTCGAAGAAGCCCCTTTAGCCGGGAGATGAAAGACATTAGGACCAGCCACTAGGCCTATTCGTATATAGAATTTCATATCTTAGACTCTGCCTAACCTAAAGGCGAGGCAATATTGAACGATTAACGGAGGAAACTCATGGATCACAGCTTTCTCTGGCATGCGAAACTTTGGCTGGGTACGATAAGCCGTAGTACGAGAAGAATTTCTTGTTGTATTTTTTGATCGATCCCTCGGGCTGATGCAGTCATGACTACTTTCTCGTCTCTCATCTATGGGTACCTCTGTTTTATTTTAGGGGGTAATATCTCTCCCATCCAGCTCTTCAGCTTTTCACTGGGCTCCTACTCACACATGCTTTTGGCTGGAAATGCTTTCCCGCCGTCTCTCGTGAGTCACCTCGTGCTTCTACCTGCATCTTTCTTGGATATATCTTCATGCTCAAAAAGGATATCGTTGTGCAGATCTTCCCATAGCATCTATTTATTGCTTTCTCTAAGTAGCTCAAAATGGTCCTTTCCGTTGATGCATTCCATTCTTTCAGCGGGAATACTCACCAGTATGCAAGCAAAAAGCGCATTGAAGATGTTGGATCTCATTGACGCGCGGGCAGCTTTGAACTGCGTGAAGAAGCGAAAATGAAAAGTATGTCCCTCATTTGAATTTGAATCTGTTATATGAACATATCACATGGTCTATTTGTATGAGGGTTAGGGGTTAGGTGGGTTAACAATAGTAAAGTAAACAGCTCATGGCATGTCGCCTACTCAAATGTAGCTTCGGTAGTACTTTTCAGTGAGCTTATGGCCGTTTACCTAGGGTTGAAGGTGTAATCCCTTATGGGGTAAAGCACTGACCTTGGTCAAATTCAGTGCTTTCGACTTGCCTTGAAAGGACAGTTGACTTTCTTGTGTACTTCTTTCCATCCTGAGAAGGAGATCCTTTGGAAAGTGCCTAGAAACTCATCTTCATATGCTTCTTCTCTGACCAGAATGCCGTACCATGCAACAAGAGTTCCAACCTATTCTTTCTAACTAAGAGTAGATTTGTTGCAAGGCAAACAACTTATTCAATGCCAAACCCTACTGACTGAATGGCTTACCCTCCCTCTTCTGGGCTTCATTGCCAAAAGTCATTCAATGCTTGGCTTCCTTCATTCATTTAAAACTTCATAGGATGCAAGTCCAGGTGAACCATCTTCGACTAGCTAATAAAGGAGAATCTGTTCTAATTCTAACACTCGATCTTACGTAAAAAAAAAAAAGAGCAGTCTGGCTCGCCAAGTTGACTTAGAGGCACAACTTTACGCTTTACTTTAGACTTTCCTTTCCCATAACGGATCACTTCATTGGCTCTTATCTTTCGACTGAGACTGACTAGGAGGCCAGCTCGTGCTTGTGCCCCCTGACCATTTGAATGCGTATCTAAATAAACCAACGAAGCACCAAGAGCGGGAAGAGCAGCTGATAAAATAGCAACTCCTACCCCTATTCCAACAACATGCCAAGCAAAAGGCCAAGATTCAAGGTTTAGTCTGAGGGAAGTCACATATAAATAATATTCCTTCTGCCGAGGGTTAGCACACCGCCTTTAGTTCATGGACTGATGCTTATGAGGAGCCCTTGAAAGAGGTTAAAAAGAAAGACCGGACTGGATAGAAGATAACTGCCAGGTCAAAGGGATTATCTTAAGGCAAGGCTTTCCTTGGGCTTAGAAAGATAACTGGATTGGATCAACATGATAGGACTTAGGCCTAGAAATGCATGGCCTTATCACTGGATTTGACTTGTGCTTGAAGAGGAGCTGCTTTGCCCTCTTTCCCTCTTATCATTCTATTAAGATGGGAATTACTGGAAGGGAATGCCTTACAAGGAGAAAAGTCTCGCTGAAAAGTGAAAGTTTTTTTCTACCGCTTCCAACCGGGTCTCAACACCTTAAAAAGAAAGCCAAGATGGCCTGGATTCAGGAGTTCTTTCTTTACTTTACACGGGAAAAGACTAATGAAATAGTCTGTCCGTCTGTCCTTGATTGACTGTGTCATGCCCCAACCCGACCCCGCAAAAGGCCAAGCCCAGACTCGACACACGGACGGAGTCACCCTTGTACCGTGGACTATCCGAAAACCCTACAATAAATATAATACTTGCGAAAGCCATAATAAACATTTGAAACAAGCCAACTTTCTTTTAAAACATCCATTCTCTTATTAACCAACTTTGCAATCCAAAAATGTCATGCATACTACACAAGTATTTATGCCACTAAACAGTTAACTATTAGTATGCAATTCTTTACTAGTCATAAGAGTATAACTTTACAACTTTACAATCTTTAAACCTTTACAACAAAAGACCATAAAGGCCTCAAAATAGAACTACATACAAGGCTACAAGCCTCAAAATAAAGCATCATCCAAGCAATATACATATGAAGCAAGGCTCGCACAAAAGTCTGGCAACCAACCACCAGCTGAGCAAAGAAGTGCTATAAAGGAAACACCTCCACTTGTTCCTCCTCCTCAATTACCTCAAGAGGATCAGCTTCAACTACTCCTGTAAAAATATGGTATAGAAAGGAATGAGAAAAAACTATTGCTCAGCGAGGGCAAATGGTCTCAAGGACGGAGATGAGAAGAGAATGCAATGAAAATAGCCAAGCAATTCATTCAATTATCATATAAAGATACAAACAAAGCCAACAATAAAACAAGACAAGCATTAAAACTATAAACACTCATTCAAAGGATACGATTCACTTTCCACGAGCAACTTTCAATCACGAATTCGATGACGACGCACCGGCCCAAACCACCATATAACTTCAGTTTGGAATATCCTGGAAGTAACCATCAATTCTACGACCCAAATCTCCGTGGGAGGCAACCCAAGGGAGAAAGGGAATAGGACACAGAGCTAGGGCAACCAACACTGGCAACCCGAGGCTACCCAGAGAGGCCCATCACACCGCCCTGACTCTATGAATGCAATACAATATATAATGCAACAATCGAGCAATAAAGCCACACGTGGGAGAATAACAAAGTAGGTTACTCTCGCACGCAATTGCAACAGTTGATAACCATTCCAATCAAAATCAACTCTAACAAGCTTATCAAGCTATTTTAAACATTCTATAGGCATAATATCAAGAAAACAAGCAAAATCACAAATCGGCCCCAACTATCAAAATGCTACTACTTCCAAACGAGCCACGAGTTCGGGAAACCGACTTCACCAATCCTCCTAGGTCACCATAAGGCACGTCTAAAGACCCCGAAATCCTACTTTACCCTAGAATTCACGCAAAGCCCCGATTTTGCCCTTTGCTCGTTTGAACTACAACTACTCTAACCAAACACCCAACCAACACCATAACCGCACCAAAAGTGCTTCCATGGCCTCCCGAGACAATGCCATCACGCAAAACGAGAAAATGCTAAACTCGACCTAAACGACCCCGACTTTCACCAATGTATATTTCTCATTTTTTTCATTACGCAACCTAAGAAAACTATGCATTTAGGCATTCTAGACTACCTAGCACCTTTTCACATCAACAGAAAGTATAACAATGCAACTTCATCATTTCAAGGGTTTACTATTCATATATTACTATTCAACTATCAATTTATATTGCAATCTCAATATTCAACCGCAGAAAATGTTAAAAAGCTATAAATACATGTTCTACAATTGTAAAGGAATATTATTTAAGCATTAAAATGATTAAAACAACAATCTACGAATAAAATCTAAAAATCACAAAGTTGATACATATAACATTAAAATGCGAAAATAACGTGCTTCCCTCACCTTAGGCACTCCTAGTCGCTAAGAAAACTACGCTGGATGCCTCGGTAACAACCCCGCACGAGCTCACGCGAAGATTTGAAGATTGAAGATTTGAAATGTTTTTTTTCCTTCTATGTCTCAGCCTGTTCTTGTTCTGTTTTTAGCTTCTTCTTTTTTTTGCATTGTTTTATCTTATTTAAGGTGACAACTTGGTCAAAGGTCAAGGCTCCTTGGTCAACTAACTTAAAATTGGTCAAATTGACTTATTTTTATGCATTTTAAGCTAAAATAACTATCACCAAAATTAATTCTAGCTAACAACAAATAAAATAAAAATTTAAGACACCAAAATACTAGTTTCACTATTTGTTGAGGACTAAAAGTCACCCTCTAACTATCGCTCTCGAAATGCAATGCATTTTGCGACAATAAAGAAATAACAATTAAATTTCAAAGAATCTAAGAAAATATAATTTTCAAAATAATAAACAAGAAAATCTCACATTCTGGGCTCGGGTATTACACCCTCTCCCCCTAAAAACAATTGCGCCCACGCAATTCTTACCTGGTCAACAAACAACTCCGAATACTAATTCCGAACTTGGTCATCTCTTTCCCAAGTCGCTTCCTCAAACCCATGATGATTCCACAGAACCTTTACTAACGGAATACTCTTTCTGTGAAGCTCCTGAATTTTTCGATCCACAATTCGAATCGGTTTCTCTTCATAAGTCAACTTTTCCTCAATCTGCAAAGGCTCTGGTTCAAGTACATGTGAAGGGTCTGGATGGTATTTCCTTAACATTGACACGTGGAACACATCGTGCAGTCTCGACAAGCTCGGAGCTAAAGCTAATCGATAAGCCAAATGACCTACTTTTTCGGTGATCTTATACGGACCTACATACCTGGGACTAAGTTTCCCGCTCTTACTGTGCCGAATCAATCCCTTTCTAGGAGAAATCTTAAGAAATATCCAATCTCCCAATGCAAATTCAAGATCTCGACAGTGCTTATCTACATAACTCTTCTGACGACTCTGAGCAGTAAGCATACACTGGCGAATAAGGTGGACATTATCTACCATCTTAATCATCTCAGGTAACACAGTCGGAACAACTGTTCTCATCTCTCCAACCTCTTCCCAATACAATGGGGATCTGCATTTACGACCGTACAATGCCTCGTAGGGAGCCATACCTATAGTAGATTGATAACTATTATTGTAGGTGAACTCCGCTAAAGGCAAAAACTTCTCCCAATTTTTCCCAAAGTCTAACACACATGCCTGAAGCATGTCTTGCAAGATCCTAATGGTTCTCCTCAGACTGGCCATCAGTTTGTGGATGATATGCAGTACTGAAGCTCAATTTAGTTCCCATGGCCTCTTGCAACTTCTGCCAAAAACGAGATCTAAATCTGGGATCTCTATCTGACACTATACTCTGTGGCACACCATGCAGTCTTACAATATTAGCAACATAAAGCTCAGCTAGTTTATCAAGACTATCCTGTTTGTTCATGGAAATAAAATGTGAAACTTTAGTCAATCGGTCCACGACAACCCAAATAGAATCACATCCTCTCGAAGATCTAGGAAGATTGGTCACAAGGTCCATTGTTATATGCACCCACTGCCATTGCGGAATCGACAACGGTTGCGAAAGCTCGGTTGGCCTTTGATGTTCAACCTTAACCCTCTAACAAGTCAAACACCTGGATACATACCCAGCAATCTCCCTCTTCATATTGTTCCACCAGAAGTGTTGTTTCAGATCTCTATACATTTTAGTACTGCCCGGGTGAATCGTATATCTTGAATTATGTGCCTCGGACAGAATCTCATTCTTCAAAGTCGGATCACCAGGAACACACACCCTGTCCCTGAATCTAAAGATACCATCTGCATGTAATTTAAACTCGGACTCTCCCCCTTTTACTTTTTCTTGGATTTTCAAGATGTGAGGATCAGTCCTCTGTGCCTCTCTGATTTGTGCTAGCAATCCCGACTGAATTTGTAAGCTAGCAAATCGAATCCCTACCTCAGTAGCTTCTGGCTTCCATGAACAAATTTCCTCCAAAGTCTCCCAATCCTTGATAATTAAACTTGCAATAGTAGCCTTCCAGCTCAAAGCATCAACAACAACATTTGCCTTACCTGGCACGTAGTTTATAAAACAATTGTAGCCACTTAATAGCTCAAGCCATCTCCGCTGCCTCATATTCAAATCCTTTTGTGAAAATAAATATTTGAGACTCTTGTGGTCAGTAAAAATTTCAAATCTACTACCCCACAAGTAATGACGCCACTTCTTTAAAGCAAACACAACTGCAGCTAACTCCAGATCATGTGTAGGGTAATTGACTTCATAAGGTTTCAACTTCCTAGAAGCATAAGCAATCACCTTACCATTCTGCATTAAAACACAGCCCAAACCTTCTTTAGATGCATCACTGTAGACAACAAAGTTTTTTGTACCCTCAGGTAAAGCTAGTATAGGAGCTGTAGTTAGTCTCTTCTTCAGTTCTTGGAAACTGGATTCACACTTAGCATCCCAGTTGTAAGTTACTTTCTTTCGAGTCAACTGGCTTAAAGGTCCAGAGATTTTGGAAAAGTGTTTAACAAACCTCCGATAGTAACCTGCCAACCCAAGAAAACTCCGAATCTCTGACACCGTTTCAGGTCTCTTCCAAGATGAAACAACTTCAGTCTAAGCTGGGTCCACTGAAATTCCTTGATCTAAAATGATATGGCCTAGAAAAGATATTTGATTCAACCAGAATTCGCACTTTCTGAATTTAGCAAAAAGCTTGTTTTCTTGCACAGTCTGTAGCACAATCTTCAAATGTTGTTCATGTTTTGCCTCGTTCTTAGAGTACACTAACATGTCATCAATAAAGATTACGACAAACTGATCAAGATAGGGTCGAAAAACCTTATGCATTAAGTCCATGAATGCGGCTGGTGCATTCGTCAATCCAAACAGTAACACAACAAATTCATAGTGGCCATATCTAGTCCTGAATGCCGTCTTAGGTATATCGTCACTTCGAATCCTGAGTTGATAGTAACCCTGCCTTAAGTCAAATTTAGAGTAAACACTAGCACCTTGCAACTGGTCAAACAATTCTTCAATCAACGACAAGGGGTATTTGTTCTTAATCGTGACTTGATTAAGTCCCTTGTAATCAATACATAACCGTAGCGTGCCATCTTTCTTTCTCACAAACAACACAGGCGCACCCCACGGCGAAGAACTAGGTTGTATAAACCCTTTCTCAAGCAAGTTCTGAAGCTGAATTTTTAATTCCTGAAGTTCAGCCGATGCCATTCTATAAGAACTTCTAGAAATTGGCGTAGTGCCTGGCATAAGGTCAATCACAAATTCAATCTCCCTATCTGGTGGTAAACCTGGTAATTCCTCGGGAAATACACCAGGGAAGTCTTTAACAATCAGAACCTCATTCAAATTCAACTTATCAGTAGGTTGATTGATTAGATAAGCTAGGTAAGCTTCACAACCTTTATTCAACAACTTAGAAGCCTTGATCGATGATAAAAGAGGTATCCGGGAAGCCCTGCAGTTCCCAACAATCTCCAGTACCGGTAGGTCAGGAATCTGAAGATAAACAATTTTTGTTCTACAATCCAACTGAGCATAGTATTTCCCCAACCAGTCCATTCCCAAAATGATTTCAAAATCACGGAAGGGTAATATAATTAAATCAGCAGGAAATTTACGGTTCTCAATGCATATATCACAAGATTTGCAAATAGACTCAGTAACAAATTTCACACCCAAAGGCGTACTAACTTCAACTTCATGCAATAGTTTATCAATGCAAACATTCACAGATCGTGCACATGCAGGAGTTATAAACGAATGTGTAGCTCCGGGATCAATCAAAACTTTAACTGGCTGAGTATTGAGAAGAAAGGTACCTTCCACTATTGCGGTAGTATCGGGTAACTCCTCCGCATCTAGTGCAAAGACCCTAGCCTGCACCCTCTGTGCAGGACCTGCACCTGCAGCCCTATTTTGCACACCTTGGGCCCCAGTACGACCCTGAACATTCTTATTCTTAGGGAAATCTCTCACCCTATGGTCGTCACTCCCATAACCAGTGCATTTACCACTCTTCCTCCAGCAGTTAGCCTCAATATGCCCCGATCGATTACAAAAGTTACACTGCTGATTTTGCCTTACAACAGTGTTTCTCGTAGGTGTGGGGGCTCTTGCAGTAGTAAGAATTGTACATCCCTGCTGAGGTCTAGTCACAGTTGGCCTAGCCTGAATCTGATACTGTGGCTGATACAGACGTTGCTGAGGAACCTGCGCAAAAGTCTGATACTACATCGGCTGACTCTGGTTGCTCTGGCCCAGGTTTTGTCTCTTACTCGACTGACTCCTCTCAGCTATCATCTCAGCCTTCCGTTTCTCAAACTTCGAGGCTGCTTGGAATACCTCGTGAAAAGTAGTGTAGGTCTGCCCAGTCAAATGTAGCTGTATATCCATCCTCAACCCACGAACAAACCTATGAATCATCCTCCTAGCTGGCCGTACTAGCTCGGGCATATACCTCGACAAGCTGACAAACCTAGCCTCATATTGTGCAACAGTCATGTTTCCCTGCTTCAGGGCCACAAATTCATCTTCCCGCCTTTCCATAGCTATCTCGGGAATATACTTGTCCCGAAACTCACTCACAAAATCATCCCACAAATGCGGTACATCCTCACAGTCCCACCTCCTCCTGACAGTGTTCCACCACTGTTCGGCGTCGCCCTCTAACAGGAATGTCGCACAATCTATTCTTGCCTCATCAGTGTACCTCAAAGCAGTGAAAATTTTCTCAACACGATTAATCCATCTCTCGGCTGCCTCATCATCCGGCTCTCCAAAGAACTTACCCGGCTCATGCCTCAGGAATTTCTCTAACTGGTTATTCTCAGCTCTATACCCCTGTCCACCAGGATTAGCTTGATTTCCTTGGGGATTATTATTCCTGTCCTGTCTCTGCTCATGCAGTACCTGTGTAATCTAGTCAACTGCAGTGGTCATAGTAGCCATAAACTGCTCAGGCAACGGTTGCTGACCCTGTTCTGCTGCCTCTTCATCTCCCCCTTGACCTTGAATACCACGACGTTGCGGCATAGTAGCAACTCACAATAGCTGGCAGCATATAAAAGCAGTTTATAGACAGAAATATAGCACATAAGATTATATAACACTCAAGTCAATAACAATCAAATACCTTATCACACAATTCACGTAACACCAGATTGACATGCCAAACTAATTCACTTAAACACATATGCACTCTAAGTTCACAAAGTCAAGCTATAACACTTTTCCACTTAACAATCATACATTAA
Source organism: Ehretia macrophylla (assembly GCA_037974665.1). NCBI lineage: Eukaryota > Viridiplantae > Streptophyta > Magnoliopsida > Boraginales > Ehretiaceae > Ehretia > Ehretia macrophylla. The sequence continues at coordinate 52,221,945 of CM075782.1, forward strand.
CACTTTAGCATTTTAGACCTTTACCCCATAGACCGAGAAATATATCCCCTGTGAAACCCCACTTTCTTGCTTATCTCGTTTTACGTGCTATACCTCGTTTTCCGTGCATATGATCTGTTTATGTGCTATAGGACTTAGAAAGTTATAATTTTGATGTCAATACTTCTAATACGTGCTAAATGTGCATTCATGAAATTTTTATCAAAAACGGAGTCAAAAATTTTATCGTCGATTTTCAGTGAATAGTGTTTTCAAAACACGTCCGCTATAATTTTGAAACTGGTCTTTTTAACCCTTCTAGACCTAGTCCACGGACTTTAATAGACCTGTGTTTGATGAAAACGGTTTTAAAATCGGCTTAAGAATTTATTAGGGTTTTTACACCGACTTTTACGAAAATCGAGTTTTACGCCGACTCGGGTGGAATTCTTTGAATGTAAAACTTCTTGTCACCTAAAAATAATCCACTTGTGATATTTTGGGGGTTGCATAATTATTTTTAACTTGGTGAGCACTAAAATGCAATTAAAGTCATTAAAAACACAAAAATACCTATTAAAATAACTTTGACTTTAATTAATTAATTGACCATATAAGCTAATGTCACCTACACACACTCACACAACACAAAAACACCATCACACACACACACATTGCCGTCAGGTTGAGGAGAGAAAAAGAGAAGAGAAAACTCAAGCTTTTCAATCAATTTTTCAAAGAAAAACCTAGTTTTTGTCCGTGAAACTTCGCACCGACTTGGATTCTTCTTGTTGGGCACTCATAGCACGCATTCCTAGGCTTATATCGCATCTAAGGTGAGAGAAAAATTCTAGATCTCAAAATGTCATTTTTGTGTTTTTGCGTATAAATGAAGATTGAACCGTTAGAATTGAAATCTGATGTTAGATTATTGCTCCTTGCATGCTAGGGATCATTATATACTAATACTACGAGTTTCTGTCGGATATAGCATAATTTTTAATTTCCGGGTATTTAATTTTGAATAAAATGTTCAAAGTTGATTTAATTGAGTTGCGTTGCTCGAAATCGATTGCCGTCGATTTCTAAATACTTGATAATTACGTGTTAGCGCTGTTGTAATGCCGAATTTTCGATTACATTGTTTGTGTGAAAATCCGGAAAATCCAGCCATGACGTCATAGGATTTTAGGGTTATCGGGCATGATTTGGAGGTGTTATGGTGGATTTCCGAGAGGGCTAATGTAGTAGGTTGAATGGGTGAGTGATAGGAACTGATTTGGCAATGTTTGGATTAGTAGATTGTAAGTTAGGAATTTTTGAAGTTTAGGTTGTCATTCTTTAATTTCTTGAACGATGCCTTAGATGGTTGGGTAGTGTTCGAGTGATGAATGGTGAGTTGTTGTTGAGTAATTTAGAGTTTAATTATGTATATTATGCATGTCCGGTTAGATGGCCTACTTTGTCATCTAACTACGTTGTTTGTTGTTTAATTTAATATCGATGTTATATTGATGTTATTGATTGATTATTATTGAATGCGGGAATCGGGCACTCTTGTTGCTGATCTCCCAATTGATTGATTGATTTATGCTTGCATGATGATTGATGAATATGGAGTCTTGGTATGTGTGTGCCACCTCTCGGGCAGCGTCGGGCTGTCGGGTTGATAACGGCATGACTGCCATAGGCTACCCCCAGCTCGCATGACGGAGGTGTCATGGAGGGAGGGGCTAGTGAGGTACCTCGGGTGCGTGAGTAATGGGGAGTTATAAGAAGAACGGTTGAGATCGTGATGGCGTTTGGAGCTACACCAAATAGAGTATCCTTATTGATTGGTTATATAGTTATGTGATGATAGCTTTATTTATGTTATTATTGTTGTTGTGTGTTTACTTGCTCAAAGGACTAAATCCAAGGAGCGTAGTGAATACTGTCGAGATCTATCGGATCCTCACTAGGCTTATGTATATAAGCTCACTCTCTATTAATGCATGCTTACAGGTGTTGCAGAGCCAGATTACGGGTACGTGCCTCCTGAAGAGGAGAATGTGGAAAACGTGCCTTTCGTGGATGAGTCATATGTCCCTGAGTCTTATCCATGATTCTATATTGTTAAACGTCATGTATATTAGCTTAATAGACTCTTATATGCTTTACGGTTCTTAGTGTAATAGTTGTTGAAAAGATGATGATCCAAATGATGTTAATTTAGTGGCTTTCTTTCGTCTATGGTTAAGTTGTAGTTGTGTCTCAACTTACTTTTGAAATGTATGATAAAGTTGAGGTATTGTATGTCATGTTGGAACGGAGGCGTATAACGAAGATGTTTTATTGTATATTATGGTTGTGTTGTATGTTGTTGTTTGTATTGAGGAATTACTGGATGTATGATGTTTAATGAGGTTGGTTTAGAACCTCGGAAATCTGTTTACTGTCGTTATGCCGCCGAAATTCCGTTGCGTCCTGACTGATTATAGGTGGGGTCGAGTTGGGGCGTGACAGTTTAAGTGGTATCAGAGCTCATGTTAGTTGTCAGCCGGGGTATTCTCGGAATGTGGGTAATGGTCTTAGCATGAAATATGTATGAAAGGAAAGAAAAATGAAATATGTATTGGTATGATTAATTGATTAAGTGATTATGTGATTTAAGTGCTTATGTGATTATGTGATCAATTTGTTTATGTGTTTTATATGAGTTTGTTATTTATGTGTTAATAGTTGTTTATAACCTGTCTACGTGCTATAACTGTGCTAACTCTTTGATTAGTAGAATGGCCGGTCGACCGAGAACCAGAGGTAGGTCTGAGTTGGCTGATGAGACTCCGAGTAACGTGGCACTTTGAGATTGTGTATAGATTACTGTGGTTTGAATCAGGTGACTATCAAGAATAAATATCCTTTGCCACTGATTGATGAGTTGTTTGATCAACTTCAGGGAGCCAAAGTCTACTCTAAGTTTGATTTGAGGCAGGGGTATTATCAGCTTCGGATTCGTACGGAGGATGTTCCGAAGTCTGCCTTCAGGACTCGGTACGGGCATTATGAGTTTGTTGTTATGCCCTTTGGTTTGACTAATGCACCGGCAGCATTCATGGATCTTATGCATCGAGTCTTTCAGCCGTACTTGGACCAGTTCGTGGTGATTTTTATTGATGATATCTTAGTCTATTCTAAATCTGAATTGGAGCACGAGCAACATCTACGGCTTGTATTAGAGAAGTTGCAGGAGCATCAGTTGTTTGCCAAGTTCAGCAAATGTGAATTTTGGCTGCAACGGATTTCTTTTCTTGGCCATGTTATTACACAGAGTGATATTTCTGTAGATCCCACTAAGATTGAATCGGTGATGTCTTGGAAGCGGCCAGAGAGTGTTACTGATGTCCGTAGCTTTCTTGGCTTGGCGGGTTATTACCGTAGGTTTGTCAAGGACTTCTCAAAGATTGCGGGGCCACTATCTAAGTTGACTCAGAAACGGACTATCTTTAATTGGGACGAGAAGTGTGAGAGTGGATTTCAGGAGTTGAAAAAGAGGTTAACTACCGCTCCAGTACTTGCTCTACCAGATGGGACCGATAATATGGTCATTTACAGTGATGCATCCAAGGAGGGCTTGGGATGTGTTCTTATGCAGGATGGCCGAGTTATTGCCTATGCTTCCAGGAAGTTGAAGCCTTATGAGGTGAATTATCCGACTCATGATCTTGAGTTGGCAGCAGTTGTCTTCGCACTGAAGAAGTGGCGTCATTATCTGTGGGGCAGTAAGTTCGAGATTTTCACTGATCATAAGAGTCTTAAGTACTTATTCTCACAGAAGGAGTTGAATATGCGCCAGCGGAGGTGGATGGAGCTTCTTGGAGATTATAATTGTTCTATCAATTATCTGCCTGGAAAGGCAAATGTTGTGGCAGATGCTCTCAGCCGGAAGGCTAGTATTTCTTGTTTGGCTGTCAAGAAGTGGGAGGTTCTTGAGGAGTTTAGTTATTGGAGACCAGAGTTCACTCAGGTTGGGGTGATGTGTTCACATCTCCGTATTCAGCCTTTATTGTTGTCTCAGATCAGGGAAGCTCAGCAGCTTGATGTTAACCTTCAGAAGATCAAGGATCAGATCACTGATGATCAGTCTGACTTTAAACTGCATGAGGACGGTATTCTTCGGTTTTGGAACAGGGTTTGTGTTCTCGATGAACCGGGCTTGAGGCGAGGTATTCTGGAGGAAGCTCATAATTCTAAATATACTATTCATCCCGGTAGAACCAAGATGTATCGGGATTTGAAACAGCATTACTGGTGGAACAACATGAAGAGGGAGGTTGCTCAGTTTGTGTCTAGATGTTTGACTTGTCAGAGAGTGAAAGCCGAGCATCAACGACCAGCAGGTTTGCTTCAGCCGTTGGCTATACCAGAGTGGAAATGGGAGCATATTACGATGGACTTCGTCACTGGGTTGCCTAGATCACCGAGGGGTAATGATGCAGTTTGGGTTGTCGTGGATCGTTTGACGAAGACAACTCATTTTATTGCCATGAGGTTGGGAGATGAGGTTACAAAGCTGACGGATCTCTATCTGGATCAGATTGTTAAACTTCACGGTATTCCATCTAGTATTGTCTCTGATCGAGATCCTCGATTTACTTCTCGTTTATGGGAGAAACTTCAGGAGACCTTAGGTACTCAGTTGAACTTCAGTACAGCGTATCATCCACAGACCGACGGTCAATCTGAGCGGACTATTCAGATTCTGGAAGATATGCATAGGGCTTGTGTTCTGGACTTCGGGAAGAACTGGGAGAAACATCTACCACTTGCCGAGTTTGCCTATAACAATAGTTATCAAGCTACTATTGGAATGGCACCTTTTGCAGCTCTTTACGGTCGTAAGTGCCGTTCACCTTTATATTGGGACGAGGTAGGAGAGATGAAGACTGTTGATCCGACTATTATGCCAGAATTTCTTGAGAAGATTGAGAATGTTCAGTTAATCAGGCAGAGAATGATTACGGCGCAGAGTAGATTCAAGAGTTATGCTGATAAACGTCGTCGAGACTTGGAGTTTGTAGTTGGAGATCGGGTTTTCTTGAGATTGTCTCCTCGAAAGGGGTTTGTTCGTTATGGTAAAGGTGGTAAGCTGAGTCCGAGATTTGTTGGGCCGTTTGAGATTACTGGCAGGGTTGGTAAGTTGGCATATCGGTTGGCTTTACCGGAGAACTTCTCTAATGTCCACGATGTGTTTCACGTGTCTAATTTGCGGAAATACAATCCGGATCCTTCTCATATTCTTGAGCCAGAGCCGTTACAGCTTCGAGAGAATTTGACTTATGACGAGCGTCCGATTCGTATTCTAGATCAGATGGACCGAGAGTTGAGGTCGAAGAGGATTCCGATGGTTAAGGTGTTGTGGAAGCATCACGGCATTGAGGAAGCTACGTGGGAGAGACGAGATCAGATGCAGCAGCAATACCCAGATCTATTCCGTACATCAAGTAAGAATTTCGAGGACGAAATTTCTATAAGGGGGGGAGAATGTGAAACCCCACTTTCTTGCTTATCTCGTTTTACGTGCTATACCTCGTTTTGCGTGCATATGATCTGTTTATGTGCTATAGGACTTAGAAAGTTATAATTTTGATGTCAATACTTCTAATACGTGCTAAATGTGCATTCATGAAATTTTCATCAAAAACGGAGTCATAAATTTTATCATCGATTTTCAGTGAATAGTGTTTTCGAATCACGTCCGTTATAATTTTGAAATTGGTCTTTTTAACCCTTCTAGACCTAGTCCATGGACTTTAATAGACCTGTGTTTGATGAAAACGGTTTTAAAATCGGCTTAAGAATTTATTAGGGTTTTTACACCGAGTTTTGCGAAACTCGAGTTTTAAGCCGACTCGGGTGGAATTCTTTGAATGTAAAACTTCTTGTCACCTAAAAATAATCCACTTGTGATATTTTGGGGGTTGTATAATTATTTTTAACTTGGTGAGCACTAAAATGCAATTAAAGTCATTAAAAATACAAAAATACCTATTAAAATAACTTTGACTTTAATTAATTAATTGACCATATAAGCTAATGTCACCTACACACACTCACACAACACAAAAACACCATTACACACACACACATTGCCGTCAGGTTGAGGAGAGAAAAAGAGAAGAGAAAACTCAAGCTTTTCAATCAATTTTTCAAAGAAAAACCTAGTTTTTGTCCGTGAAACTTCGCACCGACTTGGATTCTGCTTGTTGGGCACTCATAGCACGCATTCCTAGGCTTATATCGCATCTAAGGTGAGAGAAAAATTCTAGATCTCAAAATGTCATTTTTGTGTTTTTGCGTATAAATGAAGATTGAACCGTTAGAATTGAAATCTGATGTTAGATTATTGCTCCTTGCATGCTAGGGATCTTTATATACTAATACTACGAGTTTCTGTCGGATATAGCATAATTTTTATTTTCTGGGTATTTAATTTTGAATAAAATGTTCAAAGTTGATTTAATTGAGTTGCGTTGCTCGAAATCGATTGCCGTCGATTTCTAAATACTTGATAATTACGTGTTAGCGCTGTTGTAATGCCGAATTTTCGATTACATTGTTTGTGTGAAAATCCGGAAAATCCAGCCATGACGTCATAGGATTTTAGGGTTATCGGGCATGATTTGGAGGTGTTATGGTGGATTTCCGAGAGGGCTAATGTAGTAGGTTGAATGGGTGAGTGATAGGAACTGATTTGGCAATGTTTGGATTAGTAGATTGTAAGTTAGGAATTTTAGAAGTTTAGATTGTCATTCTTTAATTTCTTGAACGATGCCTTAGATGGTTGGGTAGTGTTCGAGTGATGAATGGTGAGTTGTTGTTGAGTAATTTAGAGTTTAATTATGTATATTATGCATGTCCGGTTAGATGGCCTACTTTGTCATCTAACTACGTTGTTTGTTGTTTAATTTAATATCGATGTTATATTGATGTTATTGATTGATTATTATTGAATGCGGGAATCGGGCACTCTTGTTGCTGATCTCCCAATTGATTGATTGATTTATGCTTGCATGATGATTGATGAATATGGAGTCTTGGTATGTGTGTGCCACCTCTCGGGCAGCGTCGGGCTGTCGGGTTGATAACGGCATGACTGCCATAGGCTACCCCCAGCTCGCATGACGGAGGTGTCATGGAGGGAGGGGCTAGTGAGGTACCTCGGGTGCGTGAGTAATGGGGAGTTATAAGAAGAACGGTTGAGATCGTGATGGCGTTTGGAGCTACACCAAATAGAGTATCCTTATTGATTGGTTATATAGTTATGTGATGATAGCTTTATTTATGTTATTATTGTTGTTGTGTGTTTACTTGCTCAAAGGACTAAATCCAAGGAGCGTAGTGAATACTGTCGAGATCTATCGGATCCTCACTGGGCTTATGTATATAAGCTCACTCTCTATTAATGCATGCTTACAGGTGTTGCAGAGCCAGATTACGGGTACGTGCCTCCTGAAGAGGAGAATGTGGAAAACGTGCCTTTCGTGGATGAGTCATATGTCCCTGAGTCTTATCCATGATTCTATGTTGTTAAACGTCATGTATATTAGCTTAATAGACTCTTATATGCTTTACGGTTCTTAGTGTAATAGTTGTTGAAAAGATGATGATCCAAATGATGTTAATTTAGTGGCTTTCTTTCGTCTATGGTTAAGTTGTAGTTGTGTCTCAACTTACTTTTGAAATGTATGATAAAGTTGAGGTATTGTATGTCATGTTGGAACGGAGGCGTATAACGAAGATGTTTTATTGTATATTATGGTTGTGTTGTATGTTGTTGTTTGTATTGAGGAATTACTGGATGTATGATGTTTAATGAGGTTGGTTTAGAACCTCGGAAATCTGTTTACTGTCGTTATGCCGCCGAAATTCCGTTGCGTCCTGACTGATTATAGGTGGGGTCGAGGTGGGGCGTGACATCCCCGCTCATGCAAGACTATCATGCTCTGATACCACCTAATCTGTCACGCCCCGACCCGACCCCGCAAAAGGCCAAGCCCGGACCCGATACACGGGCGGAGTCTCCCCTGTACTGTGGACGATCCGAAAACCCTACAATCAATATAATACTTGCGAAAGCCATGATAAACATTTGAAACAAGCCAACTTTCTTTTAAAACATCCATTCTCTTATTAACCAACTTTGCAATCCAAAAATGTCATGCATACTACACAAGTATTTATGCCACTAAACAGTTAACTATTAGTATGCAATTCTCTACTAGTCATAAGTGTATAACTTTACAATTTTACAATCTTTAAACCTTTACAACGAAAGACCATAAAGGCCTCAAAATAGAACTACATACAAGGCTACAAGCCTCAAAATAAAGCGTTATCCAAGCAATATACATATCAAGCAAGGCTTGCACAAAAGTCTGGCAACCAACCACTAGCTAAGCAAAGAAGTGCTATCAAGGAAACACCTCCACTTGCTCCTCCTCCTCAATTACCTCAAGAGGATCAGCTTCAACTACCCCTGTAAAAATATGGTATAGAAAGGAATGAGCAAAAACTATTGCTCAGCGAGGGCAAATGGTCTCAAGGACGGAGATGAGATGAGAATGCAATGCAAATAGCCAAGCAATTCACTCAATTATCATATAAAGACAGAAACAAAGCCAACAATAAAACAAGACAAGCATTAAAACTATAAACACTCAATCAAAGGATACGATTCACTTTCCACGAGCAACTTTCAATCACAAATTCGATGACGACGCGCCGGCCCAAACCACCTTATAACTTCAGTTTGGAATATCCTGGAAGTATCCATCAATTCTACGACCCAAATCTCCCTGGGAGGCAATCCAAGCGAGAAAGGGAATAGGACACAGAGCTAGGGCAACCAACACTGGCAACCTGTGGCTACCCAAAGAGGCCCATCACACCGCCCTGACTCTGAATGCAATACAATATACAATGCAACAATCGAGCAATAAAGCCACACGTGGGAGAATAAAAAAATTGGTTACTCTTGCACGCAATAGCAACAGTTGATAGCCATTCCAATCAAAATCAACTCTAACAAGCTTATCAAGCTATTTTAAACATTGTATAGGCATAATATCAAGAAACAAGCAAAATCAGAAATCGGCCCCAACTATCAAAACGCTACTACTTCCAAACGAGCCACGAGTTCCGGAAACCGACTTCACCAATCCTCCTAGGTCACCATAAGGCACGTCTAAAGACCCCGAAACCCTACTTAACCCTAGAATTCACGCAAAGTTCCGATTTCCCCCTTTGCTCATTTGAACTACAACTACTCTAACCAAACACCCAACCAACACCATAACCACACCAAAAATGCTTCCATGGCCTCCCGAGACAATGTCATCACGCAAAACGAGAAAATGCTAAACTTGACCTAAACGACGCCGACTTTCACCAATGTATATTTCTCATTTTTTTAATTACGCAACCTAAACAAACCATATATTTAGGCATTCTAGCATAGCTAGCACCTTTTCACATCAACAGAAAGCATAACAACGCAACTTCATCGTTTCAAGGGTTTACTATTCACCTATTACTATTCAACTATCAATTTATATTGCAATCTTAATATTCAACCACATAAAATGTTAAACAGCTATAAATACATGTTCTATAATTGTCAAGGAATATTCTTTAAGCATTAAACGATTAAAACAACAATCTACGGATAAAATCTAAAAATCACAAAGTTGATACATATAACATTAAAATGCACAAATAACGTGCTTCCCTCACCTTAGGCACTCCTAGTCGCTAAGAAAACCTTGCTTGATGCCTCAGTAACAACCCCGCACAAGCTCACGAAAAGATTTGAAGATTGAAGATTTGAAATGTTTTTTTTTTCCTTCTATGTCTCGGCCTGTTCTTGTTATGTTTTCAGCTTTTTTTTTTTGCATTGTTTTAGCTTATTTAAGGTGAGAACTTGGTCAAAAGTCAAGGCTCCTTGGTCAACTAACTTAAAATTGGTCAAATTGCCTTATTTTTATGCATTTTAAGCTAAAATAACTATCACCAAAATTAATTCCAGCTAACAACAAATAAAACATAAATTTAAGACACCAAAATACTAGTTTCACTATTTGTTGAGGACTAAAAGTCACCCTCTAACTATCGCTCTCGAAATACAATGCTCTTTGCGACAATAAAGAAATAACAATTAAATTTCAAAGAATCTAAGAAAATATAAGTTTCAAAATAATAAACAAGAAAATCTCACATTCCGGGCTCAGGTATTACAGACTGGTTGGGAATAGGTCCTTAACAACCGATAGGATCTCACAAGGCTGCCTCTGTCTGTCTCACCCCAAGGCTATTTTCCATGCTGATGGATGTAAAGTTTTGAAAGGCCTTTTTCAAGGTTCCTTTCTCGATTGAAGGTAGAGGGTGGAAATGTGAAGCTTTCGACGATAACTCCTTTGCTTCTCTTTTTACTAGCTAGGCAAAGACTTTCTTTCCACTCTTAGAATGGCTGAAGGCGTGACAAGAGTACAACTTCTATCTTGCTTCCCGGCTGGTCTATCTTTTCTTGCTTTTTGCCATTGGAGCACACTCCCGCATGGACTTCTTGCATTGCTCTGGATATTCATTCTTTGGCTGGCTATGCACTTCATATAGATCCCATCAAGCGATCTCTTATAGAGGGCATCATTCTACATGATGAACTTAGTCGCACACCTTCGTACTTCGGCCCGTTTAGCTCGGTCTTCAGGTAGCCTTCCTTGAGGTAGTTTAGAAGGGTTCTCGCCAATCTTCCCTGCTGACCGATCTTATCTAAAGCATGCCCATTTGGGTACACTGATAGGGATTACCTTATCGCAAGTGAATCACTACCTTTCTTATAGAATGCCCAAGTGGGTACGACCCTCTCCTTTAAAGGAGACTATCTCGTAGAGCACTAAGGGGCTTGAGAACGATTTCTACCGGATATTGCTTGAGCTCACTTAGCCTTGGTCGAGGGTACAGACCTATGGAAAAGCACTTTTCTAGCTTAATGAGAGAAGATTGTTTTCAATGCTGGCGTGAGCCATTCAAGTTCGGACTTTCTCCCTTTCTCCCTACCATGGGAAAAAATAGCTAAGAAAAAGGTAAAAGGGGGATCAAAAACTGAACATCTTCTTTCTTTGAGTCGAGTTTACACCTACTAACATAAGAGTGCTTCTAAGGGCTAGTGAACATGTAGAGAGAGGTTCGACAGAAAGTCATTCGTACTAGAATAAAGTGCTTCAGAAAGTACATCAAATAGGGAATCCACTCCTCCTCTGAGAGTGGGTTACACACCAGAGGCACTATTTTCATCAGAAAGCAATGGCGTAGATACTTCCAATTGTGATTCTTTAGTCGACACTGCCAATTTCTCCCAAATAGAAGTTGAAGCATTCTAAGTTTTCCCATGATGCAAGCAGATACTTACCATTTTGTTTGGGTCATACGGTAGTCTCCCGTATCGGATAAAGGATGAAATGAGATTCCCACTTCGTCAGCCGTTATTCAAACCGAACGTCGATTTCATTCCAAATCAAGAAATTGCGTAGGTAAAGAAAGAAACCTTCCCTAAGTTAAGCCTACCGATCTTCCTCTCCTTATCAGTCGACTTACTTCATACCTTATCCCTTTCCTTGTTGCTTTGTTGACTCCTAAATTCCATTTAGGCAATTCTTTCTTGCACCGATCTACTCTCTATCTATTTCACTCATTTCTTCCTGAACCTTCGCCTCATCTTCGTCTTCGCCTCATCTTCACCAAGCCAAGTGATAGAGTGACCAAGCCAAGTATAAGGACTTCACCCGAGAGGAAGATCTAGTAAGGGAAAGAACCCGCGCTTATTGAAGATTTGATTGAAGGGGGACATTTAGACTAGGGAAAATCATGTTTCTATGGGACTGATAGGGCTCCTTCTCTCTTTCAATTGAAAGCATGAAAATCTCGTCTTTTAGCCGGAGATAATCTATCTATTCTAGATACCTTACCGCCTACCTTCATCTCCTTATCAGTCGACTTACTTCATACCTCTACTCCGGAAAGTGTTCTATCCGAGGTGCGCTCAACCTTGCTACTAGTCTCTGTAATCACTTACGTAATTACAGTAATAATTATTCAATTGATTGAGCCAGCCATCGTCGGATTCGAGTACCTTTTACCGGTTTGCTAATCACATGCTGGTTATCAGAGTAGAAGCAGCATCACTAATCGTAGATGTTTGGACATCTTTAGGAGTTGAGTAACTGCCCACCATCTCTTTCTTCCATGAGAGTAGGTATATTAGAAGCACAAAAGCTTGTGAACGCATTCAACCAACCAAAGAGGGGACAAGCTAGCTAATCCAATAGAATAGGTAGACAGTGTAACACCCCGATCCCTCTCGAGACCGGGAGTTCTATCAATCGATCTAATCACAACCCAAATCCAAACCCAGGAAAAATTTTCAGGGAAAACGGATGGAGTCTCCCCTGTTTCTAGGCGAAATGTAAAACCTGTAATAGCATATAAATGGACCACTACCGTGTCCAACCATACAAAACTTCCTCAAGGCCATCCGAGCCTCAGCTCTCAACAATTAAACTCAGCAAGTATACATACATTTCCAATTTAAAAGCTAACCTATCTCTTTTCATTTTTGACAAGTACACTCAAACTTGAAAATTAAACCATACTAAGCTACTGCATAAAATAAACTATCATGCCATTCTAGCTCTTTTCCTTTGGACATTACAACTGCATTGAAGTTAAGCTATGCTAACTGATTACATAAACTAGCTTATTAATTTACCTCAACTAACTCGCTAGATTTAAATTGCATTTCTTTTAACAATAAATACATACAACATATGAAAGCATATATCTTTACAACTTCGACACTCAAGCCGCATAGGCACGCAAGACAACTCTTCAGGCACGAACTTTCACGAAATCACGAACTTTCCAACTAACATGGCATTTCCTGAAATGTGGTGGTGAGGAGTGAGTATACACAACACGTATACTCAGTGAGGGCGGGACAGATATCGAGTTGGAGAGAAAGAAAGTCGTGCAATGCAAATAAGACAGTTAAGCAACATAACGGATAAATAAGCAATCAAGACAAACAATCAATACAATAAGCAATTACTGAAAGCATTAGCACAACCATTCAAAGCTATACCACACTCTGAAGGCTATGGTTCACTCATACGAGCAATATACTATTTCACGAGCAATACATCAATCTCGAGCTTGATGTTGACAACGATGACAATAAGCGTGCATCCACCTTATAACACCAGTTTGGAATACCCCAGAAGTATCCATCAATTCTACGACCCAAATCTCCCTGGGAGGCAACCCAAGCGAGAAAGGGAATAGCCACAGAGCTAGAGCAACCAACACTGGCAACCCGAGGCTACCCAGAGAGGCCCATCACTCATGCGCTGGACACTATGCAATGCAAGACTCGATACAAGGCGATAAACGAGCGATAAACAAGATATCAAGCATTATCAACAATTGATAAACATTTCAATCAATAATCAACTCTAACAAGCATAATAAGCATTAACAAGCATTTATAATCAAACAAGTAACAAGAACAACAGCAATTAACCTTATCAAGCAATAACAACTATCCTATAGGTATTATAAGCATTCTATAACTAATATAAACATTCTATAAGCATTATAAACATTATATAAGCATTATAAACATTCTATAAGCAATATACTATGAAATCACACAAAATTCCAAAAGTGACCCCAACTTTTAAAACGCTACTACTTTCAAACAAGCCACGAGCTTTGGAAACCGACTTCACCAATCCTCCTAGGTCACCATAAGGCACGTCTAAAGACCCCGAAACCCTACTTTACCCTAGAATTCATGCAAAGTCCCGATTTTTCTCTTTGCTCGTTTGAACTACAACTATACCAACCAAATACCCAACCAACGCCATAATTGCACCAAAAGTACTTCCATGGTCTCCCGAAACAATGCCAACACGCAAAACGAGAAAACACAAAACTCGACCTAAACGACCCCGACTTTCACCAAGGCATAATTCTCGTTTTTTCTATTACGCAACCCAAACAAACCATGCATTTAGGCATTCTAGCATACCTAGCATATTTCTACATCAACGGACAGCATAACGGAGCAACTTCATCGTTTCAAGGGTTTACTATTCATAAAATACTATTCATTAATCCATTTAAATTGCAATTTCGATTTTCAACCGCATAAAATGCTAAAAAGCTATAAATACTTGTTCTACAATCAACAAGGAACATTCTTTAAGCAACAAAACGATTAAAACAACAATCTACGCATAAGTTCTAAAAATTAAAGTTTAGACATACATTTTTCAAATGCGCAAATAATGATGAAACCCTCACCTTAGACGCTCGTAGACGCTAGGAAAACCTCGTAGAGTGCCTTGGAAACCACCCCGTGCAAGCTCACGTAAAGATTTGGTGATTTGTAGTTGAAATTTTCTTTTTTTTTCTCCTTCTTTTCCTCATGGTTTCAAGCCTTTCTTCTCTGTTTTTTTCGTTTTCACTCTGCTTATTTAGAAAAAAAAATGACAAGAAGTCAAAGGTCAAAGTTCGGTCAACCCGCTAAACCAAAACAGCTATGCGCGACCTTACGAAAACAGCCATAACTTATTCTAGAAAAGTTCAATTCAGGAATGGTTTGAAGTCTCATAAACTAGACTCATAGAGCTTTCCAACCATATATAATTTGCTACCTAACTCTTCCCCAATTGGTTCAGATTTAATTCCAAAGTTGACCCAAAATTTGACGAACTTAACATTGCATTTTTTTATTTCTAATCCCAAGTTTGCCTTTTATTAAACATTTCAAAAATTCCCACCTTGTCCTAGTTGGTCAATGTAGATGAAAAGTCAACTAGTTTGGTCAAAGAAGGTGAAAGGTCAATAAAATGCAATTTAAATGAACTTTAAATGCTATTGAATACATGCCAGGTTCGGGTTATCACATCCTTTCCCCCTTAAAACAATTGCGTCCTCGCAATTCTTCTTCCAATAGAACTCAGCATCATCTGAAATCCAATTCTGACTAATCTTCATCGGTTGAAGAATCCCGTTAACACGAATATCGAAGAAGAATAAAGTTCCAACCAAAAGCGCCGAGATAATACCAATAAAGACTAAAGCAAAGATACTGTAGATAAAATCACATCACATATTAATGACAAGAAGAATACCGAATGAATACCCCATACACGAATCTCGAGTAGAAGTTCAACTATTACTGCCCGAAAATTCCCAAACAAGAAGCCAAATAAAGGCTCAAACAAAGGTTCCATCCAGAGGTCCAAATAAGTACCCCACTGGTCATAAATTTCATAGAAGAATTCCCTGATAAGAGTGCGAAGAAAATACTAAGAAATCCAATCAAATATACTTCAAAAGTTCCAAAGAAGCCTTCCAAATAATAACCTCATAGGACAACCCATTAGATTCCGAGTTTCGCTATCAAATGCTGAGAAGAATGTCTAAGGAATAGCAAAGAAAATATAATGTGCCCAATAAGACAATCAAGTTGAATAACAAACATAGCTTCCCAGATGGATGAAAACTCCAAGGATAAACACCGAACTGGTGAACAATATACCGAAACCAAACTCTGAGGCCTCTTCATTGTTTGCCAAGTTAGAACTTCATACAACCTTGCTAATAAGGAAAATACCAATAGAACACCCAATAAGAATTTCAAAGAATACCATAAGTAGTATTATACAATAAGTTTGATAGGAACTCCAAATACCAAACCTACTGAGGAACACTGAAAAAAGATATCCAAAACAATGCTCCAATAAGAAAGTATCCAAGTTTGCCCAATAAGTAAATACTAAATAATTGGCCACTGAGAATTCCATAAAATACCATTGAAGAATTTCCAATCAGGAATGCCAGTATCACACCAATAAAGACCAAGACTCATATGCCATAGATAATACCATACAGTAAGTCCGATTGAGATCCCAATAGCCAAGTCCACCGAGAAGTGGTAACAGAAGTCCAAAGAATACCCATTAAGAAAACCAAAGAATGCCCCAGAGAACAATCAAATAAAACCCCAAGAGAAAGCTACTCTTCACAACTGTTAAACACAGAGGAAGACCTTAGAGATTCGCCAATAACTGAGCTCCAAAAGCAAACACCAACTCCCAAATAAAGGCTAATTGAATGCCATTCATTTCCTGCCAACCCATACACCTTGAGAGGCTAGTTGTGAACCACTTTCTTCAGGGGAGGAAGAGGACTTACTTACCATTTCTACGGAACATGTATGAATGCCAATATATCACAGTTACACATATGCCTTAAGCTATTATGCCAGCAAGTTTACAAAAGAGTTTATTCAACAAAGTCGCTCAAGCATAACAATCAAGTCAAGCACAACATAATCAATTCAAATCACGGCACAACCAATTCAAGACATTCCAATACACACATTACAAGCAATACTTCAAGCAAATAACAATTCACGAGGTAGAGTCGATAGGTCAATTCAATGCACAACTAGACACTTCTCTTGACTTGAGAAACATTTAACACATAACACATAACTATATCACATAGGGGCATACTTTCAAGTCAAGACATACAATCTCACATACATGCATACACTTTCAAGACACACTCAACAAGCACACATTCAAGGACCACTAACCACCAGACCGAGGACCCTGTCCCGACTTATAAGCTAAACAAGCTCTGATACCACCTGTAACACCCCGATCCCTCTCGAGACCGGGAGTTCTATCAATCGATCTAATCACAACCCAAATCCAAACCCAGGCAAAATTTTCAGGGAAAACGAGTCTCCCCTGTTTCTAGGCGAAATGTAAAACCTGTAATAGCATATAAATGGACCACCACCGTGTCCAACCATACAAAACTTCCTCAAGGCCATCCGAGCCTCGGTTCTCAACAATTAAACTCAGCAAGTATACATACATTTCCAATTTAAAAGCTAACCTATCTCTTTTCATTTTTGACAAGTACACTCAAACTTGAAAATTAAATCATACTAAGCTACTGCATAAAATAAACTATCATGCCATTCTAGCTCTTTTCCTTTGGACATTACAACATGCATTGAAGTTAAGCAATGCTAACTGATTATAGAAACTAGCTTATTCATTTACCTCAACTACCTATCTAGATTTAAATTACATTTCTTTTAACAATAAATACATACAACATATGAAAGCATATATCTTTACAACTTCGACACTCAAGCCACATAGGCACGCAAGACAACTCTATAGGCACGAACTTTCACGAAATCACGAACTTTCCAACTAACATTTCATTTCCTGAAATGTGGTGGTGAGGAGTGAGTATACACAACATGTATACTCAGTGAGGGCGAGACAGATATTGAGTTGGAGAGAAAGAAAGTCGTTCAATACAAATAAGACAGTTAAGCAACATAACGGATAAATAAGCAATCAAGACAAACAATCAATACAATAAGCAATTACTGAAAGCATTAACACAACCATTCAAAGCTATACCACACTCTGAAGGCTATGGTTCACTCATACGAGCAATATACCATTTCACGAGCAATACATCAATCTCGAGCTTGATGTTGACAACGATGACAATAAGCGCGCATCCACCTTATAACACCAGTTTGGAATACCCCGGAAGTATCCATCAATTCTACGACCCAAATCTCCTTGGGAGGCAACCCAAGCGAGAAAGGGAATAGCCACAGAGCTAGAGCAACCAACACTGGCAACCCGAGGTCACCCAGAGAGGCCCATCACTCACGCGTTGGACACTATGCAATGCAAGACTCGATACAATGCGATAAACGAGCGATAAACAAGATATCAAGCATTATCAACAATTGATAAACATTTCAATCAATAATCAACTCTAACAAGCCTAATAAGCATTAACAATCATTTACAATCAAACAAGTGACAAGTACAACACCAATTAACCTTATCAAGCAATAACAAGTATCCTATAGGCATTATAAGCATTCTATAAGCAATATAAACATTCTATAAGCATTATAAACATTCTATAAGCATTATAAACATTCTATAAGCAATATACTATGAAATCACACAAAATTATAAAAATGAACCCAACTTTCAAAATGCTACTACTTTCAAACGAGCCACGAGCTTTGGAAACCGACTTCACCAATCCTCCTAGGTCACCATAAGGCACGTCTAAAGACCCCGAAACCCTACTTAACCCTAGAATTCACGCAAAGCCCCGATTTCCCCCTTTGCTCGTTTGAACTACAACTATACCAACCAAGCACCCAACCAACGCCATAATCGCACCAAAAGTGCTTCCATGGCCTCCCGAAACAATGTCAATACGCAAAACGAGAAAATGCCAAACTCGACCTAAACGACCCCGACTTTCACCAAGGCATAATTCCCATTTTTTCCATTACGCAACCCAAACAAACCATGCATTTAGGCATTCTAGCATACCTAGCACATTTCTACATCAACGGACAGCATAACGGAGCAACTTCATCGTTTCAAGGGTTTACTATTCATAAAATACTATTCATTAATCAATTTAAATTGCAATTTCGATTTTCAACCGCAGAAAATGCTAAAAAGCTATAAATACATGTTCTACAATCAACAAGGAACATTCTTTAAGCAACAAAACGATTAAAACAACAATCTACGCATAAGTTCTAAAAATTAAAGTTTAGACATACATTTTTCAAATGCGCAAATAACGATGAAACCCTCACCTTAGACGCTCCTAGATGCTAGGAAAACCTCGTAGAGTGCCTCGGAAACCACCCCGTGCAAGCTCACGCAAAGTTTTGGTGATTTGTAGTTGAAATTTTTTTTTCTCCTTCTTTTCCTTATGGTTTCAAGCCTTTTTTCTCTATTTTTTTCGTTTGCATTCTGCTTATTTAGAAAAAAAAATGACAAGAAGTCAAAGGTCAAAGTTCGGTCAACCCGCTAAACCAAAACAGCTATGTGCGACCTTACGAAAACGGCCATAACCTCTTCTAGAAAACTCCAATTCACGAACGGTTTGAAGCCTCAGAAACTAGACTCATAGAGCTTTCCAACCATATATAATTTACTACCTAACTCTTCCCCAATTGGTTCAGATTTAATTCCAAATTTGACCCAAAATTTGACTAACTTAACATTGCATTTTTTTTTTCTAAACCCAAGTTTGCCCTTTATTAAATATTTCAAAAATTCCCACCTTGTCCTAGTTGGTCAATGTAGATGAAAAGTCAACTAGTTTGGTCAAAGAAGGGGAAAAGTCAATAAAATGCAATTTAAATGAACTTTATATGCTATTGAATACATGTCAGGTTTGGGTTATCACAGACAGCTTGGATAAGCGATCGATCCGGACCGGACAAAAGCTATCCACTAACAATCACTTAGAAAAGACATGCACAGCCGACTTCTATAGCAATGGCATCTCTTAAATGATTGAATTGGCTCTATCCAATCTGACTGCAGCATTGACAGATCCATTCTCGTACTAGCTTCATCCTTAGTAATCTCAGGCAGTTCAGTTAGATCTGACGGCGAGCATCCTTGTCAGTAACTCTATTACTGTTATCCGACATAAAGGTCATGAAGGTTGGATGGCCGATTGAAGGCATCCTACATCTAGGTTTTGTCTTGCTAACGGATGAGAAAAGGACACCCCATTTGATGGTCTTGGAGGAAGAACTTCCACTACTACTTGAGCTTGAGGTGGGAGGATTTTAAGAGTGGAAGAATGCCAATAGAAGTCATCTCTAGCATAACAATGAATCAACTAGACTGATGGCCCTCAATCGCTCTATCTATCGGAAGGATCCACCATCTCAGAGATATAGGGAAGAGAATAGAAGATGGAAGTGGTTTGGAAATGGGGAAGTCAATATTTCAAGGGATTCCTCTTTGGATAGGGCCAGTCATAGATGGAATGGTCTAGCGAATGGAACGTCAGAGCCAGCAAAAAGCCTTATGTCGGTCTCTCAAACTAACTGACGATACAAAGCAGCCTATTCATTGATGAGAATAGTATAAGCATAATAGGGTAGAGCGAGAATCTAACTCATCTTTTGCACCTATTTGTATCTATTTAGTGATCGGTCCGCTAGTTTTTTTGATCCCACTCGGGTTTCAGGAAATAATTCAAAATGGAATAAAAGTGACCACCTCATATAGATAGTATATATGATAGTGAAGTCACTTTACTGGGTTCTCTCTCGGCCGACACGCTGCTCGGCATCAGCGCGAACAGTGGTAAAGCTGCGATTTTACTACGATCTTGTACATGCAAGCCGTGAGTCGTCTTCTCATGGACAAGGGCTGATACGTAAACAACGAATAAGATGTCAACAACAAATATTACCCTTCGATCGTCATTGCTTATTCAATAGGAGAGATTCATACTGTCTTCTCATATGAAATTTCTAGTTCTTCTGTGCATTTGTCCTTGAGACCTAGACTAGTGAAATCAAATTAGTTACTTCTTTGCCTTCCCACTTGCCTTAGTTGGGGTACGAATTCTCCAGTGAGTATGATTTCCAGCTGTTCAAGGATTTGATGCTCGCTATGCCCCTAAGTCCATTAATGTTGTCTCCTTCCTCTACTCTTAGTTCAGTTCCTATTTAGGAAGATTCATTTTCAAATTGAATTCATATTATCTCTCGATTCAAAACTCATTGATAGAGTCAGATTCTGGATCTTATTATACGATTGCACTAGCAAAGGCAAAGCCCTTCTTCTTGCAAGAGACCATTCCCTCACAGTTGAGTAAAGGGATGCCTATTCTATGTATTCGATGCCATCTTCGGGTTCTCGAAAACCGATTGAAATCGATACACTTTCTCTGTTCCTTGAGATAGATGTCCTAAATATAATTTCCTTTCCCAAAGAATCCCCAGAATAAAATACCCTTAGCCTAGGCAAAAAAAAATTACCTGCTTACAGTGCTAAGACCAAAATCGGCTTTATTCAGAGTTTAGTGAGCTTGCTTGAAGCTCTGTCAAAGAACCCCTTCTGATTAACTTTCACAATCCTCCCTAACAGCCTATTCGATAGCAGTTCCTTCTGTGCCTCTTCTTATACTATTAGAGAACCTCCTCGTGGGTATTTTACTCAAGGCATTCTAGCTGCCTATTTGTCCACGAAGGTTAATCCCTTAACTGGCCTTTGGCTTTCTTCCTAGTACTAAGCCTTATATGTATGCCCCATCTTCTTCTGATTTAATTCATCTGTAGAGGACATTCGTGAATAACCTATAGATTCGAATTAGTGACAAGGGACCTAGGAGCCTAGGGCATTAGGACTTCTTCTTGACTTCTATAGTATTATTGCTAAAATGCCTTTTGTTGTTGTCACGTCTTAGGGTCTTATTGGCTTTGAGGCAGGTAACCTTCTCCGGTCTATGATGGAAGCAATTCCTAGTTGGTCTGTGATAAAAACAATCTCTCTTTTCTCTTCCAATAAGAGTATGCTTACTAGATGGAAGGCTTACTAAGGGAAGGAAGTAAGTAGTATCTTGCGAAAACTTCCCGAATAGTGTCCTTCATGTGCGATACAATATTGATCCAGTTTACGGCAGCTTTAAAGCAGGAAAGTCATCAAGTTTCAAAGGTCTTTTGTTGGCAGGTCAATAATAGCTTCTTATGTGGCATTTGGCATTTGTCCATCAATCCTATTCTATGTCTATGCTATCTTATTTACTATTTCCTATGGATTCAACCTCTCGATGCTCTCCTTGTCCTTCCGGGATATCGAAAGCTTTAGTCAACACAGTTGAGATACCAAAGAAAAAGGAAGATTGACCACCATCAATTCCTAGATGCTTTTCATACTGAGGTTGAGGTTGTAGGCCCCCCGTGTGTAAACTTCTTCAACATGGGGAAGGAAATGAAGAGTTCTGGCTATGAAGAACAGGCCCTATCCCAAGGGAATGAAAGAAAGCATGATAGTAGTGATCACATTCGATTGATAGTTATCACATTCTCTCCTATCTGAGCTTAGGTTAGCAATCCAAGAAGTCATCTCCGACAAAGCAAAGGAAAGAAAAGAGGGGTCGGACAACTAAAGGTAAGGGTGAATGTCTGAGGCCGAGGAATGCGCTACAAGACTGATTCTTATTGAATGACATCGGCATAGAGTGGAATGGGTTAAGCAAGGCATCTCTTTCTGTCTCTCCTTGGGAAATTACCTACCCGGCGAACATGAGGCCCCAATCACTATTCATGACAAGAAAAAAAGGGACCACTAGCCAAGAGACTCAAATAGGGAATAGGCCATGAGTTCACCCGCTTCCCCGAAGGTGAAGGGGCAGAAAAGGATGCTAGGGATAGAGTAATCTTACGGTTCATTTCATGCCCACATAAGGAAAGACGGAAGAGAAGCTTTAAGGGCGAGAAAATTTTGAATAGGGAAAGTAGCCATCCGGAGGGAAGAATAGAAGAACCAACCATGATTTATAGGAAAATGCCGGATTAATGCCTTAGGAAGGTAAGCCACAAGAGTGGAGAGAAAGCGGGAAAAGAAAGATGAAATGAGTTTTCCCATTCGATTGATCAATTCAGAGTTCCGAACCGAAGCCCATACTCTGACTAGGAGAAGTGGAAGTTCCAACCCTAGGAACATTGACATACGATCTTTCCGGATTAGGGAGCAGAGTATGCAAGCTATTATTAATTATGCTTATCTTCCTCTTTTTTATGTAGCGTAAATGCTACCACTTTTGATGCCTAGGAAATTCATTCATTCATTAGAAAGTTGGGTCTACCTTCTTCCTTAGTTGATTAGACTAATGTGATAGATAGGTAGACATTTCTCGAACAAAGCTCAGTCATTCGTCATCAATATATTGGTATAAAGGTCTTTGCCAGTCAGTTCCCTTCTCTTTTGAAAGCCAATCGTAGGCCCGAAATGGAATGTAAAGCTTGCCGAGATAAACCTCTCACTTAACCTTTGAGCTAGGGAACTGGTTATTAAGTGCTTTCTGTCTCACCGGAAGTGTGAAAGCCTATTTATTGCTTCTAATACGAGATCAGAATAAGCCTATAGAAAGGCACATTCCTCTTCCTTTGTAGAGTAAATTGTCAGCGGTGGTACCAAAATAGAATGAAATGGAAGAGTTCCCCCAAAAGAACAAGGTTGGTAGTAAGTAGGGAGGAAATCTAGAAGGTTGGGATTGATCGTTTCAGTTGGAATGCCAAATCATTAGCGACTGACGTTGTCTTAAACATAAAGAAGTACCATTAAGGTATTTGTAGAAGTAGGGTCAGGTTAGGGCTTCTTCTTTTGTACATAGCTGGGCTGAAGCTCAAACCAAACAATGACATGGGATGATTTCCCAAGCAATTGGTGTAGAGTTCTGTCTATCTTTGCCTGAAGCTCTCTTCCTTGATAGTTTGGACCAAATCTGGAATAGAAGCTGGAATTAATGGCACTAGTCCTGATGTCTTGTGGGAACACCTGCTACACTTCTCTATTACTATATCTAACCATATCTCATACCAAGGCTAAAACAATACCAAGATAAACCAGAAGTAGAGGGAAAGACTCCTACTCAGCTCTTCATTGCCAGCTAGCGCAGACTAATAGTTAGACGCTTCATTTGTATGGCCTTACCTTGCATTATATACCACGTTTCATTTTCATAGCCCCACCCACAAGAACTTCCACATCCGTTTTCCTTCCTAAAGGTAGCCTTCCACTTCAGACGATTATGCTCTTCACGGGTTGGATTTCATTTTTTTTCATAATCCCTAGAAAGTCTTGTCGCGAGCCAAGTTGAGTGTAGAACATTGACAGGGAACCGCGAGAAGAATTGCGCCTAGGGCTCGATCTAGAGCTGTCAAGCTTTCCCATTCGCATGCCTTAGGCAGGAGGTCTCACCATTCGATCTTTGTTTATTCAGAACGAGGTCAGAAGAAACGCGGGAATAAAGGCAGCACTTCTTTAGGGTAGCCAAGCGAGCTTCACGAATTTCATAGTTTCATTGGGGTCGTCATGAGTTGAGTTAGTATCAAACGGGCCATCTTATGAAGCGAATCTTCGGCTACGGGGGACAGTTGGCCATTTGACACTTCTGCTATAGCTTAGTGCTTCTTTTGCTACTCCACAATGTTCTCTCCAAAACAAAAGTGAGTGAAAGAAGCCTACTTGCCCACACTTCTTTCCCCCTATCGCTAGCGGCCTCGCCTTTCAGCTACATTTGATTCTAAAAAGGGGTAAAGCCGCAGCCTACCTTTTAGTTCAGGAATCGACCTCTCTAAAAAAGTACACCCAAAAAGGGATCAAGTCGCACTACGTTCTTTCTCTCTTACGGACACAGCAAACATTAGGAAAGTACGAGTTTCTGTTAAAATCTTCCTGATTCAACTTAATCAATTATATTAGAAGTGGTAACAGCATTAAGCATAATTCCCATCAAGGCAGAAGCCAGGGCGATCGCAAAAGCATTAGTTCTAGCCTTTGCTCTTGCTTCTTCTGTGAGCCCCAAGCTCCTTTGTTGGAAATCCTCGGCAATTTGGTTATGGACTGGATTCTCAGTGCATGTACATATGCTCCCATCAAGCACATCTAGCGATTGACACCCTTGATGCAGTATCACCTTCTTGAGGATTTGTACTTTCTCAAGTTGTAAGACTAGAGTGGGGTCAAGTTCTAGGATAATCTGCAGGACCATTTTCCAGAAAGCAATGACACCTAACACGAAAGAAATGCTAAGCATGAGTTCGAGCGAGTTCTTGTTGTTTGAGTTCATAAGATCTCTCACTCAAAAGTCAAGAAGGGACGCTAGTCCTCTGTTTGGACTACTTAGCGTGAACATCGATCGCCTACTCCTGGGTGCCCCGAGTATGCTTAAGGCACTCATTATATCCCCTGGTCACCACTTTCATCCCTTCTTTGGTAATAAATAAGAATACCTATGTAACCATTGGATTGCCAAGTTAACACCCTGCTCTATATCCAGAAAAGTTTTGTGCCACTTGTTGGCATGCCACTGCATGCTGACGAAAGCAATTAACCATTGCATGTAAGTTCGTTTCCTAAAACTCTCACTTCTCACATGAAATGGTAACATATGAATATCTCTTTCCATTGTATGAACTCCCCTAATTGTTTTCCTATCACTACATTGAACCCCCAGCCACAACTCATTCGCAGATTCATCAACATCAGTCGGTTCGGACCTCCACTTAGTTTTACCCAAGCTTCATCCTGGTCATGGACAGATCACCCAGGTTCGGGGCCATATGCTGTGACAATTGTCCTATGTAGACTCGCTTTCACTACAGCTCCGGTGGGTTCCCTTAACCAAGCCATTGCCTATGAGTCACTTGCTCATTCTTCAACAGGCACTGCGGAATGATCCTAGAAAGGACAAAAATTATAGCGACCGCTAATAGGCTTAATTGCCTTCACTTAAACGAAGCACTATTTCCATCCCCGCACTATATCATGGACTCACAGACTTTTTCCTTTTAGTAGTGAAAGTAGAAGTAGGCCGCGCTGCTTGCAGTATGAAACTTTTAGCCAAGGTTAGTTTGAATAAATACTAACCTTAATCATATTGGTCAACCTTTTCTATTAAAAATCAAGGATAGGACCATGGTCTATATATAACATTTGAATTACTTTCTATATTTTATCAAAGGGCCTTTTTCTTTCGTTTATCCCCTTTATTAAAAAAGTGTTTTCTCTACAACATGGGAAGGTGTTTGCCTCGCAGTTGTCGATCCCCTTAGCTAAGTAAATTCCAAGAAGAGATTCATACAAAACTCTAATAATAACAGAAGATGCCAATTTTCAAGATTTAATGGCTTTAGCCACCCCCGCTGGTCCAACTGCCCTTGCAAATCCGTATGAAACAAGTAAGTCAACTCATTCAATGGACGCGTATCCCGCCTTTAAAGTTGGCCTGGGATTTGAATACGGAAGGGGCATGCATCGGACGAGTTGATTAACTGAAGAACGTTACACTATAACATGAGGATGGGGATTTTGGAACACTAAGTATCGATTTTGTTGAACCATTCGCTGCCGTCGACGTGTTCAGTGATCTCCTCATCATAGGAAGCACTGCCATAGACCTATCTATGGGAACCACTACCATACATCAACGTCCTAAACATGTCTTCATCTGTGTCCAAGCTCTCTAGTTCAATTTGCATCTTATCTTGGATGCCCGGATTGATTCTACTAGTCCCTAACCTATTGATCGAAGTTCCACTCTCTCTTTAAGTCTTCCTTTCATAGTAGGTATGGATATGCTAAGGTGTCTAACTCTTCTTGGTCTTCCGCTTTCGAGGCTTTACTACAACTTGGTTTACTCGCGACTCTCGACCTTAGTTTGTTCTGCCTACACAGTACCAACCTTGCCTTTCTTACTCAGTAGTTAGCTGCTTGTTGACTTTCAACGTAGGTCGGTAACAGATGCTAATTCCCAAGATTCAGTAGGCTTAGCTGTGAGACCCCATATTTTGCCTAACCTTGATTTGTGTATTTTGCCTCGTTTTGCGTGCTTTGACGTGTTTATGTGTTATATGAGTCAGAATGTGTTAAAAATGTGATTTATATTCCTAATATATGCTATATGTGCATTCATGAAATTTTTATAAAAAACAGAATCAAAAATTTTATCACCGGTTTTAGTGAATAGTATTTTGAGAACCTGTCCGCTAAATTTTTTTTAAAAATGTTTAAAAACCTAGTCCTCGGGTATTAATAGACCCGTGTTTGATTAAAACGGATTTGGAATCGGATTTCGAATCGGTTTTGGAATTTTAAAGGTTTTTACACTTTCTTTTGCAAGAAATTGGGTTTAAGCTGACTCGGGTGAAAATATTTTAATGTAAAACTCTTTGTCACCTAAAATATAATGTCTAGAATTAATTTAGGTGTCAATTTAATAGTTGAGCAAGGAAATAGTCAATAAATGAATTAACAGACTAGAAATAATTAAAAGACTAAATAAAACTACTTTGACCTTATTTTAATTTGTTTGACCTCTAGTTAATATGCATCAACACACACTTGCAAAGCACAAAAACATACTCACACACACACACATGGCCGAGAGCCATTAGTGAGAAAAATAGAAAGAAACTCAAGGTTTTTCAAAGAGATTTTTCAATAGAACTTGCAATCCAAGGCCAATTTCCATCAACCATAGCTTGATTCCACCTCTTGAGCATCCATTGAACATCTTTGTAGCTTGAAAACACATCAAAGGTGAGAGAAAAATTCTTGATCTCAAAATGTAATTTTTATGTTTTTGCGTATACTTGCATTTTGAACCGTTATAAAGTTGAATTGATGTTATATTATTGGTCAGTGCATGCTAATGATCGTTTATATACGTTTATATAAGATTTGAACTGTTGTAGCAATAATTTTTATTTTAGGGCATTAAAAGTTGAGTTATTAGCTATTTGGTTATTATTTTGAGTTGTAGTGGTTGGAATCGATTGCCGTGGATTTGTAAAAGTTTGTAAAATACGGGGTAGTGCCGTTGTAATGCCGAAATTTTGATTGAGATGTTGGTGCGAAAATTCAGAAATTTCAGCCTAGGTACATTGAGGTTTTAGGGTTGTTGGGCTTTGTCACGCCCTGACCCGACCCCGCAAAAGGCCAAGCCCGGACCCGACACACGGACGGAGTCTCCTCTGTACCGTGGACGATCCGAAAATCCTACATTCAACATAATACTTGCAAAAACTACAATAATCATTTGAAACAAGTCAACTTTCTTTTAGAAACATACATCTTCTCATTAACCAACTTTGCAAACCAAAATGTCATGCATACTACACAAGCATTCATGCCATTAAACAGTTAAACCATTAGCATGCAGTTCTTACTAGTCACGTGACTATATCTTTATAACTTTACAACCTTTCAACTTTTACAACATAAGACCATAGAGGCCTCAAAATAGAAACTACATACAAGGCTACAAGCCTCAAAATGAA
Organism: Ehretia macrophylla; assembly: GCA_037974665.1. NCBI lineage: Eukaryota > Viridiplantae > Streptophyta > Magnoliopsida > Boraginales > Ehretiaceae > Ehretia > Ehretia macrophylla. Next base: position 52,249,924 of record CM075782.1, read on the forward strand.
GCGTCAACTAAGCAATATACACATCAAGCATGGCCCGCACAATAGACTGGCAACCAACCACCAGCTAAGCAAAGAAAGTGCTATCAAGGAAACACCTCTACTTGCTCCTCCTCCTCAACTACCTCAATAGGATCAGCTTCAACTACCCCTGTAAAAATATAGTATAGAAAGGAATGAGCAAAAACTATTGGTCAGCAAGGGTAATTGGTCTCAAGGACGGAGGTGAGAGGAGAATGCAATGCAAATAGTCAAGTAGATCAGTCAATTATCATATAGAGATTCAAACAAAGCCAACAATATATCAAGACAAGCATTAAAGCTATAACCAATCAATTAAAGGTTACAATTCACTTTCCACGAGCAACTTTCAATCACGAATCTGATGACGACGCGCCGGCCCAACCACGTTATAACTTCAGTTTGGAATACCCCGAAAGTATCCAATCAATTCTATGGTCCAAATCTCCCTGGGAGGCAACCCAAGCAAGAAAGGGAATAGGACACGAAGCTAGGGCAACCAACCCTGGCAACCCAAGGCTACCCAGAGAGGCCCATCACACCGCCCCTGACTTTATGAATGCAATACAATATTCAATGCAACAATCGAGCAATAGAGCCACACGTGGGAGAATAACAAAGTAGGTTACTCTCGCATGCAATAGCAACAGTTGATATACATTTCAATCATAATCAACTTTCACAAGCATAATAAGTAACAATAAGCATTCTACAAGCATATCACTATGAAAACCATCAAAATCACACAACGACCCCAACTTTCAAAATGCTACTACTTCCAAATGAGCCATGATTTTTGGAAACCGTCTTCACCATTCCTCCTAGGTCACCATAAGGCACGCCTAATGACCACGAAACCCTAGTTTACCATAGAATTCCCGCAAAGCGCCGATTTCTTCCTTTGCTTGTTTGAACTACAACTACCCTAACCAAACACCCAACCAATGCCATAACCACACCAAATGTGCTTCCATGGCCTCCCGAGACAACGCCATCATGCAAAATGAGGAAACGCTAAACTCGACCGAAGCGACCCCAACATATACCAAGCCATTTATCTTCGTTTTTACATTACACAATCCAAATAAACCATACATTTAAGCATTCTAACATATCTAGCATATTTCCACATGAACAGAATGCAAAACGGAGTAACTTTTTCAAAACGGGGGTTTACTATTCATAATTTACTATTCTATTCGCATTTTAAATTACAATTGCTATATTTAACCGTAGAAAATGCTAAAAAGCTACAAATACATATTCTACAATCGTCAAGGAACATTTTTCAAGCATCAAAATAAATAAAAGAACGATCTACGCATAATTCCCAAAAAATAAAAATTGTATATCATTTATTCAAATGCGCAAATAAAGATGCTTCACTCACCTTAGACGCTCCTAGATGCTAGGAAAACCACGTTGGAAGCCTCGGAAACAACCCCGTGCAAGCTCTCGCGAAGATGTGAAGATTTGGCTTGAAAATCTTTTTTTTTCTTTCTCCTTGGACCTCTCGGTTTTGCCTTCTTTTTTTTTCAGCTTCTGTGTTTTTTTCTTATGTATTATGCTTAAATAAAATGACAACTCAAGGTCAAAGGTCAAGGTCTTGGTCAAACTAATTAAAATTGGTCAAGCAAGGTTATTTTGTAGGCAAATTAAGCTTAAAACAAGTCAACAATTGCAATTGAATTAAAGCTAACTAACAAGAAACACTAAAACTCTAAAAATATTATTTTTACTATTTGCTGAGGACTAGAAATCATTTTCTAACTATCGCTCTCAAAATGCAATGCACTTTTCGACGATAAAAAAATAACATTTAAATTTCAAAGAATTTAAGAAAAATATAATTTTTAGAAAAATAAACAAAAAATATTTCACGTTCCAATCTCGGGTATTATAGGCTTGATTTGGATGTATTTTGGTTGGTTTCCGAGGGGGCTAATATAGTTGATTGAATGAGTGAGTGATAGGAATTGCTTTGGAGTTGTTTGGATTAGTAGAATGTAAGCTATGATTATTTGAAGTTTTGGTTATCAATTGATATTGTGTTGTTGTAATGTTATTAATTGATTGATGCATTATTGATTATTGATTATTGAATATTGATTATTGATGAACCGAGAGGTAGTCAACGAAAAAGTTTGTCCTCCTGTGATTGATTGTTTATTACTATTGCTGAGTCTTGATATGCGTGTGCCATCTTTTAGGAGGTATCGGGCCATCGGGTTAAAAACGGCATGGCTATCAGAGGCTACCCTCATCTCGCATGGGCGGAGATGCCATCGAGGGCAGGGCTAGTGAGGTACCTCGGGTGTATGTGTCATGGGCGTGACAAGAAGTTGGTTGAGATCGTGATGGCGTTTGGAGCTTCACCAACTAAAGTATCCTTTATTGATTGGTCATTATAGTTATGTATTTATATTGTTATTGATGTTTTATTGTATGTTTACTGCTCAAAGGATCATTTCCAAGGAGTATAGTAAATACTATTAGAGATCTATCGGATCCTCACTGGGCTTGTTTTATATAAGCTCGCTCTCAATTATTGTATGCATGCAGGTGTTACTGATTCTGACTATGGGTACGTGCCTCTTGAAGAGGGAAATGTGCCGTATCTGGATGAGTCTTATGTGCATGAGTCATTGCCATGAGATTATTTTAGTTGTTGTAAACAATGTATTGTATAACCTATCTTAATATAAAGAGATGTGTATGATGATTTAGTTGTTTTTATTTTGATGATGATTAGGTTAGTAAGTTGGTTTTAATCTATTTTGAAATGTATGTATAGCCTATGTACTAAGTGGGAATGGAGGCGTATAACTATGAATGGGTTGTTGAAGGAATGGTTATTGTATAATATGGTTATGTTGTATGTTGTTAATTTAATTGAGGAGTTGATTGTTGAATGGTTTATGGAGTTAGTTGTATGATATTGATAAGAGGTTGGTTTAGAGCATCGGTGTCTTAATTACTGTAGTTATACTGCCGAAATGCCGTTGCGTCCTGACTGATTGTAGGTGGGCTCGAGTTGGGGCATGACATTAGCTACCTCTTTTAGTGCGGCTTCTGTTCCAGTTGTCTCTACAGATCTAAATGAAAGAGGTGAGGTCAACTCATCCAATAAAGGTGCCTCAGATGGCTGAACTGATTCTATAATTGCCTATCCTGTTGGTCAGAATGCCCGAACTGAGGAAGAAGCGTACGAGGAGCAAAAAGGAGATTCCTAGCGAACAGAGTGGCTACAATATGTGTTTCCCTATTTTCTAGGAGAGAGCGCGCTATGCTATTTCTCCTTGCGAGTGGTATCGGTAGGTAAGAGCTAGGTAAAGAATTTTGGATGAGATAGTCAAACCTTTTTACTTTTTCGCTACAGCTTATATAGACGATATGAGACCCCATATTTTGTCTTTATCTCGATTTGCGTGTCTTTACCTCGATTTGCGTGATTTGACATGTTTATATGTTATATGAATTAGAATATTCTAAATATGTGATTTATATTCCTAATACATGCTATATGTGCATTCATGAAATTTTCATCAAAATCGGCACCATAAATTTTATCGCCGGTTTTAGTGAATAGTATTTTGAACACTTGTCCGCTAAAATATTTACAGGGGTGTTTTAAACATTTTAAAATCTAGTTCTCGGGTTTTAATAGACCCGTGTTTGATTAAAATGGATTTGAAATCGGTTTTGGAATTTTAAAGATTTTTACACTTTCTTTTGTAAAAATCGAGTTTTAAGCCAGCTGGGGTGGAAATGTTTGAATGTAAAACTCTTTGTCACCTAAAATATATTATCTAGAATTAGTTTAAGTGTCAATTTAATGTTTGAGTAAGAAATAGTCTAAAAATAGAATTGAAAGACAAGAAAACACTAAAAATAATTAGTTTCCACCTTTGACTTTCTTTTAATTGTTTGACCTTTGCTTAATATATCACCAACACCTACTAACATAACACAAAAACACCTAAAATTTCACACACATGGCCGAGAGCCATTAGAGAGAAAAACAAAGAGTTTTCTTCAAGTTTTCAAAGAGATTTTTCATTAGAAATTACATTTGAAGGCCAAATTTCATCAACCAAAGCTTGAATTCACTTGTTGTGCATTCATTGAGCATCTTTCTAACTTCATAACACATCAAAGGTGATAGAAAAATTCTAGATCTCAAAATGTCATTTTTATGTTTTTGCATATAATTTAATTTTGAACCGTTATAAAGTTGAATTGATGTTACATTATTGCTCAGTGCATGCTAAGGATCGTTTATATGTTTTTATATAAGATTTGAACCGTTGTAGCATGAATTTTATTTTTCGAGTATTAAAAGTTGAGTTGTTGGCTATTTGTTGAATATCTCTAGTTGTGGTGGTTGGAATCGATTGTTGTTAGTTTGTAAAAGTTTGTTAAATACGTGGTAGTATTGTTGTAATGCCGAAATTTTGATTGCAATGTCGGTGTGAAAGTCCAAAAATTTCAGCCTAGGTGCATTGAGGTTTTAGGGTTGTTGGGCTTGATTTGGATGATTTATGGTTGCTTTCCGAGGGGACTAATGTTGTTGATTGAGTGGGTGAGGGATAGAAATTGGTTTGAAGGTTATTGGATTAGTAGAATGTAAGTTATAACTTTTAGAAGTTTGTGTTGCCTTTCTTTAAAATCTTGAATTATGCCTTTGGTTGATTTGGTGGTGTTTGAGTGCTTGAATTGTGAGTTGTTGATGGTTAGACTAGGGTTTTGTTGTGTGTTTAATGCATGTTAAGTTGGATGGCCTACTTTGTCATCTAACTTAGTTGTTTGTTGTTTAATTGATTAGTTGTTGTTATGTTGTTGAATTGATAAATATTGATTGATTATTGTTGAACCGGGAGATAAGCAACCTACTTTATTGTCCTGCTGTGATAATTGATTATTGATGAACCGGGAGATAGTAAACGTAAAAGGTTGTCCTCTTGTGATTGAATGTTTATTATTATTGCTGAGTCTTGGTATGTGTGTGCCACCTCTAGAGCAGCATCAGGCTGTCAGGTTGAAACCGGCATGACTACCATAGGCTACCCCCAGCTCGCATGACGGAGGTGTCATGGAGGGAGGGGCTAGTGAGGTACCTCGGGTGCATGAGTAATGGGGAGTTACAAGAAGAACAATTGAGATCGTGATGGCGTTTGGAGTTACACCAACTAGAGTATCCTTTATTGATTGGTCATTATAGTTAATGTGCTTATATTATTATTGATGATTGTTGTGTGTTTATTACTCAAAGGATGATTTCCAAGGAGTATAGTAAATACTGTTAGAGATCTATCGAATCCTCACTAGGATTGTTTTATATAAGCTCACTCTCAATTATTGCATGCATACAAGTGTTACCGATCCAGATTACAGGTACGTGCCTCCAGAAGAGGATTTTGTGCCATATATGAATAAGTCCTACGTGCCAGAGTCTTGGCCTTGATATTTGATGATGTACTTTTTGTTATCTTATATATTAAAACTAGTTGGTATGTATTTATTTAGAAGTTTATGATATATAAGATGTTGTAATGATAATGGATTAAAAGTTGCTAGTTTAGTGGTCTTGTTTTGGAATATGATTAGACTACTTGATTGGTTATAATCTATTTTGGGAATGTATGTTATATAGTAAATGTATGATGTTGGAACGAACGCATATAACTTATGGATGCAATGGTAAAGAATGTTTATTGTATATTGTGGTTGTGTTGTTAATTGTTGAATTATTGTGGAGTTGGATGTATGAGTTTCGAAGAGGTTGGTTTAGAGCCTCGGTGTCCTAATTACTGTCGTTATACTGCCGAAATTCCATTGCGTCCTGACTGATCATAGGAGGGGTCGAGTTGGGGCATTAAAGAAGATGTCCTAATCTTTGAAACGTAACGTACGTTATCATTCGTACTCATTTGTACTAGAATCAAGTCCTTCAGAAAGTACATCAAATAGGGAATCAACTCGGGAATAAAAGAAAAAGGTCGAAACACTTCCAGGAGGGTGAGCATCGATATAGGGATTTCATCTATGGGGTAGTAGGATCCCCCCCGGCCAGATGAACTTTGATTATTGACACGTCTTCCTGCTTTCGGTAGCCGCGGATTCAAGCTTTTCTCTTCCCCCCGCTCGATCGACTATAGTATGCGGACAGGAGAAAGATATGCCATCATTCGAAGCACAACGAAGCCTTTTCTTCCTATCGGCCAGAGGAGGCAGGTTTTCCAGAACTACTCTTCATTGGTCGGGCGATAGTTAGGTTGAGTCGATCAATAGGCTTTGAACCAATAAAATAATAGATTCTAATATAACATATAGGAGATCGGTTGAGGGAGGGAGAAGTGAGGGCTCTGAAGGATCTCATATATTTAGAGCTATAAACATCATCTAGCTAAGAATCGAGCGGAAGCAAAACATGACATTCAAAAATTTATAGAATTCAAAGCATGATGTTCATATGAAACTCTAATCTTGATATCATGTGATTAACATATGCAAAACATATATATAGCAAATATATATATATATATATATATTGACAAGTGATAAAAGAAGAGGATACCTCATGTATACAACTCATAGAAGCTACAAATCTGAAATTTTGTTCACTTGATGGAAGACACAATCCTTTGAAAGCACAAGAGCTCTAGTCCGTCCACACAAGCAATGAATGGCTTCTCCATTTCCGTGGTTGTTTTGTGCTAGATCTACCGTGAAAGATTTATGAGCTTGTTGGTGAAGAAGAGAGCAAAACCACTTCTTTTTTCTTCCTTGTTCATGGCAACGTTTTTGGTGAAGAAGAAGAGAAGACAACTTCATCTCTTTTGCTTCATTTTTCAGCCATATATGATGAAGATGATGAAGAAGAGAAGACTTCTTCTTCTCATTATTTGCTGCGTTTTTCTCTGATTTTCAGCCATGGAGGCTTGAGGGAAAAAGTGAAGAAGACAACTCTTTTCTTGGTTGAAGAAGAAAACAATTCTTCTTCATCATTTTCTTTCTCCAACGTGTGGAGAGAAGAAAATGTGACAAGCCTTGTCATCTTTTTCCTTCTTTTCTTGTTCTTGTCTCCTTTTGAAATAAAAGAGAAGACAACCTTCTTTGAATTAAGGTGTGTTGTTTTGTCTCTTTGTTAGAAAAAAATGATGACAACTTTGTCATCTTTTGTTTCTTTTATTATAGTATTTTTCCACTAATGTATTTAAATATTCAATCTAATCACAATTAGTTGAAATTATGAAAACAACATTTTTATATTTTCACATTAGCCCCAACACTTAATAATAATTACATATTGACCTCAATAACTTTTAAAAGGTCAATTACACAATTGTTAACTCCTTAACAATTATACAATTGTTAACTCCTTAATAATATAATAGAAACAAAATATAATTGTTAACACTTTAACAATTCAAGAGAAACTAAATGCAATTATTAACACTTTAATAATTCAAGAGAAACTAAACGCAATTGTTAACACTTTAACAATTCAAGAGAAAATAAATGCAATTGTTAACACTTTAACAATTCAAGAGAAACTAAACACAATTGTTAACACTTTAACAATTTAAGAGAAACTAAATCAAGCTCAATAGCAAAAACATTCACCATGTTCTATTGTGTGTGACTTTCTAGATTCACTACTATATAGCACTGAAGAAACATTGGACACTTTCAATGTTAATCGAGCTATTCGATTTGTTTAGAGAATGTCTCCCGTCATTCAAAATACCCTCAGAGTTCTTGAGTGACATTCTTGCTACCAACGTATCAAGACAATTTATAAAGCAATGAAGTCTTATTCAAGTGAATCTATTAATGGTCGCCGATTATCGTGCAATCCAATCCTTCCATTAATTGTCCCGTCGAGCAAGAACCATGATTTGATTAAGTTCATAAACTCAATACCATGCATAGATCTAATTGGTGTAATCAGAGATGACATATGGAAAACCCTTTCTCCATCATTCATACCTTGGCTAAGGATTTCCTCATTAAACAACCAATCTTAGATCGCATAAGACATCGCCTCACGACGGAGGTTAACGGATCCTCTCTTGACCACAACTTGTCAATCACTATACCAGATGAATGAAACTGTGAGATGACGTATCTCATCTTGTTTGTTGAAACAATCATTGTCCAAACGCTAGAATCAAACACCAATACATATGACAACCGTAATGTCTCAAGTCTAAGGATTACATGCACAATCGCAACAAATAACAAATTATTAATCCAAAGTCATGTAATTTGTTATTCACGTCACATTCAATGATCTATTCAACTAATATTCATCCACATGTTTGTTAGTCGCATCGCTATGCTGTTATGACACGTGGCTCACCATCATTTATCATTAACATCTCTATATTAATCAAAGGTAACAACACATGTGATAGTCCGTAATTGATTATTAAAGTCCCGATCAAATAATCTAAGGACTATGAACACTTTAAGTATTTATCATATTAAGGAAATACACCAACATATTCTAAACGGTTTAGAATACAATCCTATAATGAAAATACTAGGGACTCATTCATACACGTAAAGAAGGAGAATATGAATGTCCTAATTTTGTCAATATGTAAACGAACATATAACCACTAATGCCGTAAGTAAATGTCAAAATGCCCCAATATATGTCATCCAAATATGTAGCATTATGGCATATCTCTAACAATCTCCCACTTGCACTAATGCTATGAAACATAGTATTAGTACAACAAACAATGATATCGTATACTTATCTTCTCAAAACGAGGACCTAGCTGTGACTGATTCATAGCTACGATAAGTGGGTCAGCTACATCAAGAGATGAGGCCGTTTTCTACAATGACATATCTCAATATGAACACATGAAGATGGAAACACTTTTCCAAATGTTTGGACATACAGTGAGACCTTGGTTCCACTAGCTTATGCAGTAGCTCTGTATAGTCGTAACAATAAAAGCATCACAACTTAACGATAGGAACCATAACCAATTCGTATGATTTCCTCGATCCAAACAACTTCTTTCGTAATATTACATTTCACAAAAAGACATAAGTTATGTAATGGAATCTACAGTTTTCTCATAACCTTTCTAACTTATTGAGCTCTCACTACAAATAAACGTGAACCCTAGCATAGACAATCTATTATAAGATTCAGATTAAGAATCTGAACTAGTAAATCCATCACTATGGAATTTACTTCCTCCATGAACTAAAATATATATCTTTAGTACTTCCCAAGCACTTAAGAATATACTTCAATTCTATCAACCATTCCCAAACTTGGATTGGACTAATATTTACTCGTAACACTTTACAGTTTACGCAATATCAAGTCTTGTACATAATATAACAAATATGAAGGTACTATAACTTTGAATAAAAATTTGTTATGCAACTAGAGTTTCTTGAACACTTTCAAAACCACTTTTATGTACAATCTAAGGAATATGTCGAGTAATATATTTTTACTATCATTATAGCTACAAATTCACAAGATACGAACGACAAGTTCTAAATGGAGAACATTTAATATGACTAGACTATAATTAATATCACAACACACACATCATCACCTATGCTATTGAAGTCATCATTATTGCAATCATAGAAAAGTGGATGTGCTCCCACTATTCTTTTGCAATCATAAGTTTCATCTATATTTTAAATCAAATCTAACTCTTTAATCTTATTTGAAATAGGTGAAACATTTCCAAGGAATTCACTTAAAAATCCACAAGTGGATTTATCAAGTATGTACATATTACTCATATCAATAGATCAGAATCATCAATATAGTAATACAATGTGCTATAATGACTAGCATAATACAACGAGAGTAAAGCACAATAATTGATAAAAGGATTTCATCATAGCAAACACTTTGGCTTTGATGATATCTTTTAGAAACCAATATAGCTATAAAAGGTAATGACCTTTTTCTATTAACTTCAACCTTTATCTCAAAGATCAATATCCAGATTAAGCTAAAGTATATGAAGTCTCATTATTATGCTTTGCATTATATAGTTTCTTGGAATCGATATCAAATATATCATTTCTCTGTAGATCGTAGGATCAACTAATTGATAATTATCTCAAATACACAAACAATGTTTGTGCTTCCAAAAGGATATCCCTATATTCTTTTAAAGAATGAGATACACTACTAGTTTTTCAAAAATCTTGTGTGATGACTCATCATGGACCTTATTGAATAGATTCATTACTTTGGTCTAGGTGATTTTATAGCTTTAGAGGATACATCCTCATTTTATATTTTATTATAAAGTAACATCTTCTTGAACAAAACCTTTTCTTCAAGAAAGATTACAATATAATAGATCAATAGACATTGATCACTAAATAGAAATTATATCCTACAAAACTAGGATATACTATAAAATTACCTTTAACCAAAACTCCCACTAGTCCTTTAAAAAACTTTTCAATAAAAGTAGGACAAACCAAAATTAACACATTTAATACTTGGTTGACATCCAACTTATGTCAAATATAAAGTTCTAGCAATAGTAGGTAGTTACTATTCAATATAATATTAAATTAAGGAAAGCATGACCCACAAATAAATAGAATGATTAGTCAAACTAATCAACAACTTTATTATGTCCAACAAAGCATGGTTTCTTCACTAAGAAAACCCTATTTATTTGTGGTACACCGGGCATTATTAATTTTGATACTATATCAAAATTTTAGGATACTCAAATAAAATAATACTTAAGTATTTTGCCTTCATGATCTAATCATAAGGCACTAATACATTTTTCTATACGAGCCTATTCTCAAATAGCTCTAAATACATCAACATGTACTAATCCAAATAAGCTAATAGTTTTAATCCATTATCAAACAAAGGATGACTTGGTTACCTTTATAATAAATAAGATGTATAAGTTGATCAAACCAACTTAATCATTATCTTATTTTTAGAAAAACCTAATCATGTAGAAACTACAATTAATTTAAATTATTTGAGTAATCTTAAAATTTGGTGGATGGTTATAACGATTGATAATATGTTTGCAATACATTCTTTCGTCCATATCAAGATAATAAAGACTACACCATAATGCACTTTTACAAGCTTTAGGAATATACATTTTATTCCTAATATCATTTAGGTATAAACCTTAAAATACAAAATATGTCCAGAAGGCATCCAAACAAATTGTCTTTAGCTAACGCAATAATCTTTGTTTCATTTGCTAACACTTAAAACATTCCACACTTCCAAAAGCACACTACTGAGATTAAGATTCTATCCTTGAACACATTTACTAATGTTTCACTAGAATCCATAAAGTAGTACCAATCACAATGAAAGAAGATTTATAATTCATAGTAGCTTTACAACCTTGACATTCAAGCTATAAAGATACTTTGGATTAAAACCTCTTTTAATGTCCGATTTTAAGGCTATGAAAACATCATTTACACATGCCTATTCAATCCTTAATATTCTTCTTAGAATGCTTCCACTAGCTAATAGAAATCATCTATATTTGTCTTTCTTCTTTGCATTACCACTAACCAAAGAGGAAATACGAATATGAGAATGAATTTCATTTATATCTAATATCATGCATTAAATATGATTACCACAAAACCATTTGCTAGTTTAGAATTATATTCTTTACATCTTGCATACCCTTATGTAAACTATGAAAGAATACAATTCTTTAGCATATTTAATTTGTTTTACTTATCAACCATAAGTACTACAACCTTTTATTTTGATACTTTATCAAGATAAAAATAACGGAGTATATAACTCTAAGACTTTATTAAGTTTCTAAGAACTATTCTTAGATGATAACGTTAATCAAAAAGTTTGGTCCAATTGCGCGATATAAAGTCTAGTTAATTAAAAATGACGGGTTCATTGTTGTAGCCATAAACGTATGCAGAAAATAAGATCGCTAGTTGACATAAACTTGTTAAAACATTTAATTTTGCCTTTAATTAAATGATACATCCCACTAATTTTATCAAATCTCACACTTCCTAAATGAGATCGTGAATCTAATTAAAGACTCATTAGTATGTGACCATGATTCTCTTTAATATGAATACCCCTCAGCTTTGGTGCATTATCGGAATATATATACAAAGAGTTAGCAACGATTACTATCTATATCACTATATAGGATATGGCCATTTTGCCCCTAAATCACCGTAACCTCAGCTTTGGTACATTATTGGAAACGTGATCTAGTTAGATTACACCTACCATCACAGTGTTGCGACAATTTGAATCCCAGACCTCAGCTTTAGTGCGTTATTGGCCTCGCGATATTTGAACAACACAACATCACTATGCTTGCTAGGTAAATATAATACTTTCATGGAATATGTCTTCCTACCTTTGGGTTAGCCAAGACATACCCAACCGAGAACATATAACCTAGGATAGTGGAGGGAAATGATAAACACTTTTACCGCTTTACAATCTAATATGTTTGCACGTAGGAAGATTTTGAATTTAATTAGGTCTCACTTTGCATATTAGTTCATTTACAAGCATACATCACATATAGGCAAATAAATAAACAAACATACAAAATCATACATCATGGTAGATCATGGACTTGGACTATGAATTAAATCAAGACAAAAATAAAACCTAAACAAACACATCAACATGTCTTCTTTGGTCTTGTCTTCTTGAATTCTTCAAAGATCCAAAGCACCTCCAACTCCTTGAAAGTCTCCAATGGTCTTCTTGCAAACTTCTTGTAAAAATTAAATACATTATGTCTCACTACAAATTTCTCTCAATTGCAAGAAAATAAAACGAGACTTATGTCTCAATTACATACTAATGAATGATATAATTAGTTACAACGTCATCTAATGAAATTACAACTAATTATCCATTCATTAACCAAGTCCATGATCAAATTCATCATTTATCATCCAATATCACAATGTAAGATAAAACTCATAAAGCGTAGAATATGCATCATATACATAAATAATAATGCTAAACAAGCAAGCAAACAAACTAATGTATCCAATACATTAAATAAATAAAAGGCATGTTTGCAATAAGTTTTATATCTTGAGATTTTAGCATCTCATGTCAAACAACACAAAAGAACTAGATAAAATCAATTTTAAGTCTATACTTGTTCAATAAGGCCCAATGCAAATCCTTTGTTAATTTTATGGCCCAATTTGAGTTCCAAGGCTCATATTAATCTTCACTAAGAAAAACGATCTCATCTAATCTTATTAGACTCAAGCCCACTGATTTTTAAGCCCATTGGACTTAACCAAAGTCAAACCAATTAGTCATGGCTTTTAATTTATGACCCATCATAAATCTGCTGCACATATACCAAATATTTTGACTCGTTTAGCCTACCTACAGTTCTCCAAAAAATATGAAAATTTTCAGAGACGTAGCTCTTCAAGTGTAGATAGTTTTAGAATCAAACAGAACTCAATTCGGAGTTAAATTTACTGAGTTATGCCTTCGGAACACAACTGCACAAACTGCCCAGCTTTACGCGAGAATAACTGAACCTACTGATTTTGATTTTTTTGAAACCCTTAGCCACGAAATTAGGAGATGCATATTAGAGGATGAAACGTTCTATTATCTCTATAGCATAACATATCCAAAAAACAGCCAAACCTAACAACATTTACTATGCAAAAACAGTCACGCAAAAACAGTGAACATAAACATTTTCAGAAATGTTGAAACTCTTTCCTTGTTCTTTTGTGCTAAAGACTTTAGAAACTTTAAGCAAACACATATGTAATCACATGAACATCAAGTCCTTGCTCTGATAACACTTGAAGGATCTCATATATTTAGAGCTATAAACATCATCTAGCTAAGAATCGAGCAGAAGCAAAACATGACATTCAAAAATTTCTAGAATTCAAAGCATGATGTTCATATGAAACTCTAATCTTGATATCATGTGATTAACATATGCAAAACATATATATATAGCAAATATATATATATATATATATATATATATATATATATATATATATATATATATATATATATATATTGACAAGAGATAAAAGAAGAGGATACCTCTTGTATACAACTCATAGAAGCTACAAATCTGAAATTTTGTTCACTTGATGGAAGACACAATCCCTTGAAAGCACAAAAGCTCTAGTATGTCCACACAGGCAATGAATGGCTTCTCCATTTCCGTGGTTGTTTTGTGCTAGATCTACCATGGAAGATTTATGAGCTTGTTGGTGCAGAAGAGAGCGAAACCATTTCTTTCTTCTTCCTTGTTCATGGCAACGTTTTTGGTGAAGAAGAAGAGAAGACAACTTCATCTCTTTTCCTTCATTTTTCAGCCATGTATGATGAAGATGATGAAGAAGAGAAGACTTCTTCTTCTCATTATTTGCTGCGTTTTTCTCTGATTTTCAGCCATGGAGGCTTGAGGGAAAAAGTGAAGAAGACAACTCTTTTCTTGGTTGAAGAAGAAAACAAGTCTTCTTCATCATCTTCTTTCTCCAATGTGTGGAGAGAAGAAAAGGTGACAAGCCTTGTCATCTGTTTCCTTCTTTTCTTGTTCTTGTCTCCTTTTGAAATAAAAGAGAAGACAACCTTCCTTGAATTAAGGTTGTGTTGTTTTGTCTCTTTGTTAGAAAAGAAAAGATGACAACTTTGTCATCTTTTGTTTCTTTTATTGTAGTATTTTTCCACTAATATATTTAAATATTCAACCTAATCATAATTAGTTTAAATTATGAAAACAACATTTTCATCTTTTTACATTAGCCCCAATACTTAATAATAATTGCATATTGACCCCAATAACTTTTAAAAGGTCAATTACACCATTGTTAACTTCTTAACAATTATAAAATTGTTAACTCCTTAACAATTATACAATTGTTAACTCCTTAACAGTATAAGAGAAACAAAATATAATTGTTAACACTTTAACAATTCAAGAGAAACTAAACGCAATTATTAACACTTTGATAATTCAAGAGAAACTAAACGCAATTGTTAACACTTTAACAATTCAAGAGAAAATAAATGCAATTGTTAACACTTTAATAATTCAAGAGAAACTAAACGCAATTGTTAACACTTTAACAATTTAAGAGAAACTAAATCAAGCTCAATAGGAAAAACATTCACCATGCTCTATTGTGTGTGACTTTCTAGATTCACTATTATATAGCACTAAAGAAACGTTGAACACTTTCAATGTTAATCGAGCTATTCGATTTGTTTAGAGAATGTCTCCTGTCATTCTCAAAACACCCTCAGAGTTCTTGAGTGACGTTCTAGCTACCAACGTATCAAGACAATTTATAAAGCAATGAAGTCTTATTCAAGTGAATCTATTTATGGTCGCCGATTATTGTGCAATCCAATCATTCCATTAATTGTCCCGTTGAGCAAGAACCATGATTCGATTAAGTTCATAAACTCGATACCATGCATAGATCTAATTGGTGTAATGAGAGATGACACATGAAAAACCCTTTCTCCATCATTTATATCTTGGCCAAGGATTTCCTTATTAAACAACCAATCTTAGATCTCATAGGACATCGCCTCACGTCGGAGGTTAATGAATCCTCTCTTGACCACTACTTGTCAATCACTATACCAGACGAATGAAACTGCGAGATGATGTATCTCATCTCGTTTGTCGAAACAATCATTGTCCAAACGCTAGAATCAAACCCCAATACATATGATAACCGTAATGTCTCAAGTCTAAGGATTACATACACAATCGCAACGATTAACAAATTATTAATCCAAAGTCATGTAATTTGTTATTCACGTCACATTCAATGATCTATTCAACTAATAGTCATCCACTTGTTTGTAAGTCGCATCGCTATGCTGTTATGGCACGTGGCTTACCATCCTTTATCATTAACATCTCTATATTAATCAAAGGTAACAACACATGTGATAGTCCGTAATTGATTATTAAAGTCCGGATCAAATAACCTAAGGACTATGAACACTTTAAGTATTTATCATATTAAGGAAATACGCCAACATATTCTAAACGCTTTTAGAATTCATTCCTCTAATGAAATACTAGGGACTCATTCATACATGTAAAGAAGGAGAATATGAATGTCCTAATTATGTCAATATGTAAACGAACATATAAACACTAATGCCATAAGTTAATGCCAAAATGCCCCAATATATGTCATCCAAATATGTAGCATTAGGGTATATCTCTAACAGGCTCAACTCTTACACCAGGAGAGCGGCGAGAGATGCCAAATCTTGAAAGTGTGTCGTGAGTGCTTGGGAGTAAACTAAGTAAGCTAAATGCCCCAGCTTAATTACCACTATCTTATATATATAAATAGTCATCTCATCCCATAGAAAGCACTCGTTCCCGCAGCCCTTGTTGCAGCTGATAGACTCTAAAGTAAGGGCACGAAAAGTAGTCTTAAACAAAAAACCTTCATGCCGATAGGGAAATTTCTTTGAAAGTGCTTTTGCCAGCGTAGATGAATGTTATACCGGGTATTATTTCGATCCGGATCTAATATCTGATTGCGAACATTATTGAGGTTAGTCTTTTCAGATTACGGGTGACAGGCGAATGCCAAAGTCCGAAAGGTATAAGCATTTTCCACTCTGCTTGTACTGAATACAGGTAATTCGCCGCCATTTGCCCAACATTTTAATAGAGGGGTAGCCAACGGTAAGGCCATTGGACCAATAAACAATAGGCGCAAGTAGCTTGAAATAAAAAAGATTGAAATCTGGGGCTCAAATCTCCCTTTTCAGCCCGAGTTAAGACAAAGGAATGGTCTCACTCAAAGGGAATGGGCCTTCATTAAAAAAAAAAAGTTGAGCGATTGACATTGAATAAGAGTCCATCCACAACATGAGAGAAGTGATCCAATTCTATTATATTAGGGGTCCCTGGACCTATCCTTTCTTTTTTATCAAAAAAGTCTATGGACCCACTAATGATACTCGGGAGAGAACCGACCTACTGTCTTGATCCCATTCTATGCGCATGCAATTTTTATAGTAACAAGGTAACAAGAAGCGAGCTAAAGCCATAAAAGGGAGAGAAGATTTATCGATTAGGTGGCATCAAGGTTTGTGACTCTTTGATCTATCGGTTGACTCTGTCTTTTTAAGATCCTTGATCTTGATCTGTTTCTAGGAGCAAAGATGGAATGAAATAAGCAATCAAGTCTGTCTGGACTCCCCCTATGACAGCACTCAACCAACTTCCATCTTAAAGCATTAAAAGAAAGGCAGGCTGCTTTGTCGAGTTTCAGAGGTGACAAATGTCACGCCCCGACCCGACCCCGCAAAAGGCCAAGCTCGGACCTGACACACGGACGGAGTCTCCTCAGTACCGTGGACGATCCGAAAACCCTACATTCAACATAATACTTGCGAAAGTCATAATAAACATTTGAATCAAGACAACCTTCTTTTAGAAAATATACATCTTCTCATTAACAACTTTGCAAACCAAAAATGTCATGCATACTACACAAGTAGTCGTGCCACTAAACAGTTAAACCATTAGTATGCAATTTTTTACTAGTCACAAAAGTATATCTTTACAACTTTACATTCTTTCAACTCTACAACATAAGACCATAGAGGCCTCAAAATAGAAACTACATACAAGGCTACAAGCCTCAAAATGATGCGTCAACCAAGCATTAAACACATCAAGCATGGCCCGCACAAAAGTCTGGCAACCAACTACCAGCTAAGCAAATAAGTGCTATCAAGGAAACACCTCCACTTTCTCCTCCTCCTCAATTACCTCAATAGGGTCCGCTTCAACTACTCCTGTAAAAATATGGTATAGAAAGGAATGAGCAAAAACTATTGCTCAGCGAGGGTTATTGGTCTCAAGGACGGAGATGAGAGGAGAATGCAATGCAAATAGTCAAGCAATTCATTCAATTATCATATAGAGATACAAACAAAGCCAACAATAAACAAGACAAGCATTAAAACTATAAACACTCATTCAAAGGATACGATTCACTTTCCACGAGCAACTTTCAATCACGAATTCGATGACGACGCGCCGGCCCAAACCACCTTATAACTTCAGTTTGGAATACCCCGGAAGTATCCATCAATTCTACGACCCAAATCTCCTTGGGAGGCAACCCAAGCGAGAAAGGGAATAGGACACGGAGCTAGGGCAACCAACACTAGCAACCCGAGGCTACCCAGAGAGGCCCATCACACTGCCCCTGACTCTAAGAATGCAATACAATATGCAATGCAACAATCGAGCAATCAAGCAATAGATTCACACGTGGGAGAATAACAAAGTAGGTTACTCTCGCACGCAATAGCAACAGTTTATACACATTTCAATTAAAATCAACTCTAATAAGCATAACAAGCAATAACAGGCATTAGCAAGCATTCTACAAGCAAAATTATATGAAAACCATAAAAAACACAAAACGACCCCAACTTTCAAAACACTACTACTTTCAAACGAGTCACGAGTTTTGGAAACTGACTTCACCAATCCTCCTAGGTCACCATAAGGCACGTCTAAAGACCCCGAAACCCTACTTTACCCTAGAATTCATGCAAAGCCCATCTCGAACATTTACCCAAGGAAAGATGGAGCAGCCCGTTACGAAAAGCTAGCTTAATCACGAGTAGGCCCCTTTGCTCGTTTGAACTACAACTACCCTATCCAAACACCCAACCAATGCCGTAACCACACCAAAAGTGCTTCCATGGCCTCCCGAGACAATGCCATCACACAAAACGAGGAAACGCTAAACACGACCTAAACGACCCTGACTTTCACCATGGCATTTTTCCCCGTTTTTCCATTACACAATCCAAACCAATCATGCATTTAGGCATTCGAGCATATCTAGCATATTTTCACATCAACATAACGCATAACGGAACAACTTCATCGAATCAAGGTTTTACTATTCAACTAACAATTTAAATTGTAATCTTAATATTTAACCGCAGAAAATGTTAAAAAGCTATATATACATGTTCTACAATTGTCAAGGAATATTCTTTAAGCATCAAAACGATTAAAACAACAAACTACGGATAAAACCCAAAAATCATAAAGTTGATATACATGATATTCAAATGCGCAAATAACGTGCTTCCCTCACCTTAGACACTCCTAGTCGCTACGAAAACCACGCTGGATGCCTCGGAAAACACCCCGCACAATCTCACGCGAAGATTTGAAGTTTGGAAGTTGAAAATCTTTTTTTTTCTCTTTTGGAGTTTCGGCCAGCTCAAGGACTGTTTTGTGCTTTTTTAATTATATTTTGCTATGTTATAACTATTAAAAGATGAAAAGCTTTGGTCAATGGTCAAGCCCCTTGGTCAAACTAACTTAAGTTGGTCAATTTGCCTATTTTTATGCATTTTAAAGCTATAACAACCATCACCAAATTAATTCTAGCTAACAACAAATAAAATATAAAATATAAGGCACCAAAAATACTAGTTTTCACTATTTGTTGAGGACTAGAAAACACTCTCTAACTATCGCTCTCGATATGCAATGCACTTTGCGACAATAAAGAAGTAACAATTAAATCTCAAAGAATTTAAGAAAATATAATTTTCAGAAAGATAAACAAGAAAATTCCACATTCCGGGCTCGGGTATTACACCCTCTCTTGCTTAAAATAATTGCGTCCACGCAATTCTTACCTGGTCGACAAACAACTCTGGATACTGACTCCGAACCTGGTCCTCTCTTTCCCAAGTCGCTTCCTCAAACCGATGATGATTCCACAGAACTTTTACCAACAGAATACTCTTTCTGTGAAGTTCCTGAACTTTTCGATCAACAATTCGAATCGGTTTCTCCTCCTAAGTTAACTTTTCCTCAATCTGCACAGGCTCTGGTTCAAGTACATGTGAAGGATCAGGATGGTATTTCCTCAACATTGATACGGGGAAAACATCATGCAGTCTCGACAAGCTCAGAGGTAAAGCTAACCGATAAGCCTAAGGACCTACTTTCTCGGTGATCTCAAACGGACCCACATACCTCGGACTAAGTTTCCCACTCTTACCGTGCCGAATCAATCCCTTTCGAGGAGAAATCTTAAGAAACACCCAATCTCCCAAAGCAAACTCAAGATCCCGATAGTGCTTATCCGCTTAACTCTTCTGAAAACTCTGAGCTGTAAGCATACGCTGGCGAATAAGGTGAACATTATCTACCATCTTAATCATCTCAGGTAACACAGTCGGATCAACTATTCTCATCTCTCCAACCTCTTCCCAATACAATAGGGATCTGTATTTACGACCGTACAACGCCTCGTAGGGAGCCATACCTATAGTAGATTGATAATTATTATTGTAGGCGAACTCCGCTAAAGGCAAAAATTTCTCCCAATTCTTCCCAAAGTCTAACACACATGCCTGAAGCATGTCCTATAAGATCCTGATGGATCTCTTAGACTGGCCATCAGTTTGTGGATGATATGCAATACTAAAGCACAATTTAGTTTCCATGGCCTCTTGCAACTTCTGCCAAAAATGAGATCTAAATCTGGGATCTCTATCTGACACTATACTCTGTGGCACACCATGAAGTCTCACAATTTTAGCAACATAAAGCTCAGCTACTTTATCAAGACTATCATATTTGTTCACGGGAATAAATTGTGAAACTTTAGTCAATCGGTCCACAACAACCCAAACAGAATCATATCCTCTCGGAGATCTAGGAAGATCGGTCACAAGGTCCATTGTTATATGCACCCATTTCCATTGCGGAATCGACAACTGTTGCAAAAGCCCGGCTGGCCTCTGATGCTCAACCTTAACCCTCTAACAAGTCAAACATCTGGATATATACCCAGCAATCTCCCTCTTCGTATTGTTCCACCAGAAGTGTTGTTTCAAGTCTCTATACATTTTAGTACTAGCCGGGTGAATCGTATACCTTGAATTATGTGCCTCGGACAGAATCTCATTCTTCAAAGTCGGATCACCAGGAACACACACCCTATCCCTGAATCTAAAGATAACATATGCATGTAATTTAAACTCCGACTCTCCCCTTTTTGCTTTTTCTTGGATTTACAAGATGTGTGGATCAGTCTTCTAAGCCTCTCTGATTTGTGCTAGCAATCCCGACTGAATTTGTAAGCTAGCAAATCGAATCCCTACCTCAGTAGCTTCTGGCTTCCATGAACAAATTTCCTCCAAAGTCTCCCAATCCTTGATAATTAAACTTGCAACAATAGCCTTTCGGCTCAAAGCATCCGCAACAACATTTGCCTTACCTGGCACGTAGTTTATAGAACAATTGTAGCCACTTAATAGCTCTAGCCATCTTCGCTGCCTCATATTCAAATCTTTTTGTGAAAACAAATATTTGAGACTCTTGTGGTCAGTAAAATTTCAAATCTGCTACCCCACAAGTAATGACGCCACTTCTTCAAAGCAAACACAACTGCAGATAACTCCAGATCATGTGTAGGGTAATTGACTTCATATGGTTTCAACTTCCTAGAAGGATAGGCAATCACCTTACCACTCTGCATTAAAACACAGCCCAAACCTTCTTTAGATGCATCACTGTAGGCAACAAAGTTTTATGTACCTTCAAGTAAAGCTAGTATAGGAACTGTAGTTAATCTCTTCTTCAGTTCTTGGAAACTGGATTCACACTTAGCATCCCAATTGTAAGTAACTTTCTTTCGAGTCAACTGGCTTAAAGGTCCAGAAATTTTGGAAAAGTTTTTAACAAACCTCCGATAGTAACCTGCCAACCTCAGAAAACTCTGAATCTCTGACACCGTTTCAGGTCTCTTCCAAGACTAAACAACTTCAATCTTAGCTGGGTCTACTGAAATTCCTTGATCTGAAATGATATGGCCCAGAAAATATATTTGATTCAACCAGAATTCACACTTGCTGAATTTAGCAAAAAGCTTGTTTTCTTGAAAAGTCTGTAGCACAATCTTCAAATGTTGTTTATGTTCGACCTCATTCTTAGAGTATACTAAAATGTCGTCAATAAAGATTACGACAAATTGATCAAGATAAGGTCGAAAAACCCTCTGCATTAAGTCCATGAATGCGGCTGGTGCATTTGTCAATCCAAACGGTAACACAACAAATTCATAGTGGCCATATCTAGTCCTGAATGCCGTCTTAGGTATATCGTCACTCCGAATTCTGAGTTGATAGTAACCCTGCCTCAAATCAAATTTGGAGTAAACACTCGCACCTTGCAACTGGTCAAACAATTCTTCAATCAACGGCAAGGCGTATTTGTTCTTATTCGTGACTTGATTAAGCCCCCTCTAATCAATACATACCCCTAGCGTGCCGTCTTTCTTTCTCACAAACAACACAGGCGCACCCCACGGCGAAGAACTAGGTTGTATAAACCCTTTCTCAAGCAAGTTATGAAGCTGAATTTTCAATTCCTGAAGTTCAGCCGATGCCATTCTATAGGGACTTCTAGAAATTGGCGCAATGTCTGGCATAAGATCAATCACAAATTCAATCTCCCTATCCGGTGGTAAACCCAGTAATTCCTCGGGAAATACACCAGGGAAGTCTTTAACAATTGGAACCTCATTCAAATTCAACTTATCAGTAGGTTGATTAATCAGATAAGCTAAGTAAGCTTCACAACCCTTATTCAACAACTTAGAAGCCTTGATTGATGATAAAAGAGGTATCAGGGCAGCCCTACAGTTCCCAACAATCTCCAGTACCGGTAGGTCAGGAATCTGAAGATAAACAATTTTTGTTCTACAATCCAATTGAGCATAGTATTTCCCCAACCAATCCATTCCCAAAATGATTTCAAAATCACGGAAGGGTAGTATAATTAAATCAGCAGGAAATTTACGGTTCTCAATGCATATATCACAAGATTTGCAAATAGACTCAGTAACAAATTTCGCACCCAAAGGCATACTAACTTCAACTTCATGCGGCAGTTTATCAATGCAAACATTCACAGATCGTGCACATGCAGGAGTTATAAACGAATGTGTAGCTCCGGGATCAATCAAAACTTTAACTGGCTGAGTATTGAGAAGAAAGGTACCTTCCACTATTGTTGTAGTGTCGGGTAGTTCCTCTGCATCCAGTGCAAAGACCCTAGCCTGTACCCTCTGTGCTGGACCTGCACCTGCAGCCCTATTCTGCACACCTTGGCCTCCAGTACGGCCCTGAACATTCTTATACTTAGGGCAATCTTTCACCCTATGATCATCACTTCCATAATCGGTGCATTTATCACTCTTTCTCCAGCAATTAGCCTCAACGTGCCCCAATCGATTACAAAAGTTACACTGTTGATTTTGTCTTACAACAGTGTTTCCCGTAGGTGCGGGGGCTCTGGCAGTGGTAGGAACTGTAGCTCCCTGCTGGGGTCTAGTCACAGCTGGCCTCCCCTGAATCTGATACTGAGGCTGATACGAACGTTGCTGAGGAGCCTGAACAAAAGTCTGATACTGCCTCGGCTGACTCTAGCTGCTCTGGCCCAAATACTGTTTCTTACTCGGCTGGCTACTCTCAGCTATCATCTCTACCTTCCGTTTCTCAAACTTTGAGGCTGCTTGGAATGCCTCGGGAAAAGTAGTATAAGTCTGCCCAGTCAAATGCAGCTGAATATCCATTCTCAGCCCACGAACAAACCTATGAATCATCCTCCTAGCTGGCCGTACCAGCTCAGGCATATACCTCGACAGGCTAACAAACCTAGCCTTATACTATGCAATAGTCATGTTTCCCTGCTTCAGGGCCATAAACTCGTCTTCCTGCCTTTCCCTAGCCATTTCGGGAATATACTTGTCCCGAAACTCACTCACAAAATCATCCCACAAATGCGGAACATCCTCACAATCCCACCTCAACTTGACGGTGTTCTACCACTGCTCTGCGTCGCCCTCAAATAGGAATGCCGCACAATCCATTCTTGCCTCATCAGTGTACCTCAAAGTAGTGAAAATTTTCTCAACATGGTTAATCCATCTCTCGGCTGCCTCATCATTCGGCTCTCCAAAGAACTTACACGGCTCGTGCCTTAGGAATTTCTCCAACTGATTATTCTCAGCCTTGTGCCCCTGTCCACCAGGATTGGCTTAATTTCCCTGGGGATTATTATTCCGGTCCTGCCTCTGCTCATGCAATACCTGTGTAATCCGATCAACTGCAGTGGTCATAGTAACCATAAACTATTCAGGCAACGGTTGCTGACCTTGTTATGCTGCCTCTTCATCTGCCCCTTGACCTTGAGTACCATGACGTGGCAGCATAGTAACAACTCACAATAGCTGGCAACATTTAAAAGCAGTTTATAGACAGAAATATAGCACATAAGATTAGATAACACTAAAGTCAATAACAATCAAATATCCTATCACACAATTCATATAACATAAGATTGACATGCCAACCATTTCACTTGAACACATAAGCACTCAAGTTCACATAGTCATACTATAACACTTCAGCATTTTAGACCTTTACCCCACAGACCAAGAAACATATCTTGGCTCATGCAAGACTATCATGCTCTGATACCACCTAAAGATTTCACGCCCCGACCTGACCCCGCAAAAGGCCAAGCCCGGACCCGACACACGGACAGAGTCTCCTCTGTACCATGGACGATCTGAAAACCCTACATTCAACATAATACTTGCGAAAGCCATAATAAACATTTGAATCAAGACAACTTTCTTTTAGAAAATATACATCTTCTCATTAACAACTTTGCAAACCAAAAATGTCATGCATACTACACAAGTATTCGTGCCACTAAACAGTTAAACCATTAGTATGCAATTCTTTACTAGTCAAAAGAGTATATCTTTACAACTTTACATTCTTTCAACTTTACAACATAAGACCATAGAGGCCTCAAAATAGAAACTACATACAAGGCTACAAGCCTCAAAATGAAGCGTCAACCAAGCATTAAACACATCAAGCATGGCCCGCACAAAAGTCTGGCAACCAACCACCAGCTAAGCAAAGAAGTGCTATCAAGGAAACATCTCCACTTGCTCCTCCTCCTCAATTACCTCAATAGGATCCGCTTCAACTACTCCTGTAAAAATATGGTATAGAAAGGAATGAACAAAAACTATTGCTCAGCGAGGGTTATTGGTCTCAAGGACGGAGGTGAGAGGAGAATGCAATGCAAATAATCAAGCAATTCATTCAATTATCATATAGGGATACAAACAAAGCCAACAATAAACAACACAAGCATTAAAACTATAAACACTCATACAAAGGATACAATTCACTTTCCACGAGCAACTTTCAATCACGAATTCGATGACGACACGCCTGCCCAAACCACCTTATAACTTCAGTTTGGAATACCCCGGAAGTATCCATCAATTCTAAGACCCAAATCTCCCTAGGAGGCAACCCAAGCGAGAAAAGGAATAGGACACGGGGCTAGGGCAACCAACACTGGCAACTCGAGGCTACCTAGAGAGGCCCATTACACCGCCCTTGACTCTATGAATGCAATACAATATTTAATGCAACAATCGAGCAATCAAGCAATAGAGCCACACGTGGAAGAATAACAAAGTAGGTTAGTCTCGCACGCAATAGCAACAATTAATAAGCATTTCAATCAAAATCAACTCTAATAAGCATAACAAGCATTAACAAGCATTCTACAAGCAAAATTATATGAAAACCATCAAAAACACAAAACGACCCCAACTTTTGAAACACTACTACTTTCAAACGAGCCAAGAGTTTTGGAAACCGACTTCACCAATCCTCCTAGGTCACCATAAGGCACGTCTAAAGACTCCGAAACCCTACTTTACCCTATAATTCACGCAAAGCCCCGATTTTCCCCTTTGCTCGTTTGAACTACAGCTACCCTAACCAAACACCCAACCAATACCCTAACCATACCAAAAGTGCTTCCATGGCCTCCCGAGACAATGCCAGCATGCAAAACGAAGAAACGCTAAACTCGACCTAAACGACCCCGACTTTCACCATGGCATTTTTCCCCCTTTTTCCATTACACAATCCAAACCAATCATGCATTTAGGCATTCTAGCATATCTAGCATCTTTTCACATCAACAGAACGCATAACGACACAACTTCATCGAATCAAGGTTTTACTATTCATAATTTACTATTGAACTAACAATTTAAATTGCAATCTCAATATTCAACCGCATAAAATGTTAAAAAAAACTATAAATACATGTTCTACAATTGTCAAGGAACATTGTTTAAGCATCAAAACGATTAAAACAACAAACTACGGATAAAACCCAAAAATCATAAAGTTGATATACATGATATTCAAATGCGCAAATAACATGCTTCCCTCACCTTAGACACTCCTAGTCGCTACGAAAACCATGCTGGATGCCTCGGAAACAACCCCGCACAATCTCACGCGAAGATTTGAAGTTTCGAAGTTGAAAATCTTTTATTTTCTCTCTTGGAGTTTCGGCCAGCTCAAGGACTGTTTTGTGCTTGTTTTTTTTTTATTTTGCTATGTTATAACTATTAAAAGATGACAAGCTTTGTTCAAAGGTCAAGCCCCTTGGTCAAACTAACTTAAGTTGGTC
Source organism: Ehretia macrophylla (assembly GCA_037974665.1). Classification (NCBI taxonomy): domain Eukaryota; kingdom Viridiplantae; phylum Streptophyta; class Magnoliopsida; order Boraginales; family Ehretiaceae; genus Ehretia; species Ehretia macrophylla. The sequence goes on from CM075782.1 coordinate 52,276,569, forward strand.
AATTTGCCCATTTTTATGCATTTTAAAGCTATAACAACCATCACCAAATTAATTGTAGCTAACAACAAATAAAATATAAAATTCAAGACACCAAAATACTAGTTTTCACTATTTGTTGAGGACTAGAAAACACCCTGTAACTATCGCTCTCGATATGCAATGCACTTTGCGACAATAAAGAAGTAACAATTAAATCTCAAAGAATTTAAAAAAATATAATTTTTAGAAAGATAAACAAGAAAATTCCATATTCCGGGCTCGGGTATTACAAATGAGGTCAAAAAGGGAGTTCTATCGCTCTCACATAAATACGGAGTCAATGACTGTCACGCCCCAACTCGACCCCACCTACGATCAGTCAGGACGCAACGGAATTTCGGCGGCATAACGACAGTAAACAGATTTCCGAGGTTCTAAACCAACCTCATATAAACATCATACATCCCGTAATTCCTCAATACAACAACAACATACAACACAACCGTAATATACAATAAAACATCCTCGTTATACGCCTCCGTCCCAACATGACATACAATACCTCAACTTTATCATACATTTCAAAAGTAAGTTGAGACACAACTACAACTTAACCATAGACAAAAGAAAGTCACTAAATTAACATCGTTTGGATCATCATCTTTTCAACATCTATTACACTAAGAACCGTAAAGCATATAAAAGTCCATTAAGCTAATATACATGATATTTAACAACATGGAATCATGGATAAGACTCAGGGACATATGACTCATCCACGAAATGCACGTTTTCCACATTCTCCTCTTCAGGAGGCACGTACCCGTAATCTTGTGAAAGTACACCTGAAACATGCATTAATAGAGAGTGAGCTTATATACATAAGCCCAGTGAGGATCCGATAGATCTCGACAGTATTCACTACGCTCCTTGGATTTAGTCCTTTGAGCAAGTAAACACACCACAACAATAATAACATAAATAAAGCTATCATCACATAACTATATAACCAATCAATAAGGATACTCTATTTGGTGTAGCTCCAAACGCCATCACGATCTCAACCGTTCTTCTTATAACTCCCCATTACTCACGCACCCGAGGTACCTCACTAGCCCCTCCCTCCATGACACCTCCGTCATGCGAGCTGGGGGTAGCCTATGGCAGTCATGCCGTTATCAACCCGACAGCCCGACGCTGCCCGAGAGGTGGTACACACATACCAAGACTCCATATTCATCAATCACACACAAGCATAAATCAATCAATCAATTGGGAGATCAGCAACAAGAGTGCCCGATTCCCGCATTCAATAATAATCAATCAATAACATCAATATAACATCAATATTAAATTAAACAACAACAACGTAGTTAGATGACAAAGTAGGCCATCTAACCGGACATGCATAATATACATAATTAAACTCTAAATTACTCAACAACAACTCACCATTCATCACTCGAACACTACCCAACCATCTAAGGCATCGTTCAAGAAATTAAAGAATGACAACCTAAACTTCTAAAATTCATAACTTACAATCTACTAATCCAAACATTGCCAAATCAGTTCCTATCACTCACCCATTCAACCTACTACATTAGCCCTCTCGGAAATCCACCATAACACCTCTAAATCATGCCCGATAACCCTAAAACCCTAAGATGTCATGGCTGGATTTTCCGGATTTTCACACAAACAATGTAATCGAAAATTCGGCATTACAACAGCGCTAACACGTAATTATCAAGTAGTTAGAAATCGACGGCAATCGATTTCGAGCAGCGCAACTCAATTAAATCAACTTTGAACATTTTAATCAAAATTAAATACCCGGAAAATAAAAATTATGCTATATCCGACAGAAACTCGTAGTATTAGTATATAATGATCCCTAGCATGCAAGGAGCAATAATCTAACATCAGATTACAATTCTAACGGTTCAATCTTCATTTATACGCAAAAACACAAAAATGACATTTTGAGATCTAGAATTTTTCTCTCACATTAGATGCGATATAAGCCTAGGAATACGTGCAATGCGTGCCCAACAAGCAGAATCGAAGTCGGTGCGAAGTTTCACGAACAAAAACTAGGTTTTTCTTTGAAAAATTGGATTGAAAGCTTGAGTTTTTCTCCTCTCTTTTCTCCCTCTTTTCTCTCGGCAATGTGTGTGTGTGTGATGGTGTTTTTGTGTTGTGTGAGTGTGTGTTGAGGACATTAGCTTATAAGGTCAATTAATTAATTAAAGTCAAAGTTATTTTAATAGGTATTTTTGTGTTTTTAATGCCTTTAATTGCATTTTAGTTCTCACCAAGTTAAAATTAATTATGCAACCCCCAAAATATCTCAAGTGGGTTATTTTTAGGTGACAAGAAGTTTTATATTCAAAGAATTCCACCCGAGTCGGCTTAAAACTCGATTTTCGCAAAAGTCAGTGTAAAAACCCTAATAAATTCTTAAGCCGATTTTAAAATCGTTTTCATCAAATACAGGTCTATTAAAGTCCGTGGACTAGGTCTAGAAGGGTTAAAAAGACCATTTTCAAAATTATAGCGGACGTGTTTCGAAAATACTATTTACTGAAAATCGACGATAAAATTTCTGACTCCGTTTTTGATGAAAATTTCATGAATGCACATTTAGCACATATTAGAAGTATTGAAATCAAAATTATAACTTTCTAGGTCCTATAGCACATAAACAGGTTATATGCACGCAAAACGAGGTAAAGCACGTAAAACGAGATAAGCAGGAAAAGTGGGGTTTCACATTCTCCCCCCCTTATAGAAATTTCGTCCTCGAAATTCTTACTTGATGTACGGAATAGATCTGGGTATTGCTGCTGCATCTGATCTCGTCTCTCCCACGTAGCTTCCTCAATGCCGTGATGCTTCCACAACACCTTAACCATCGGAATCCTCTTCGACCTCAACTCTCGGTCCATCTGATCTAGAATACGAATCGGATGCTCGTCATAAGTCAAATTCTCTCGAAGCTGTAACGGCTCTGGCTCAAGAATATGAGAAGGATCCGGATTATATTTCCGCAAATTAGACACGTGAAATACATCATGGACATTAGAGAAGTTCTCCGGTAAAGCCAACCGATATGCCAACTTACCAACCCTGCCAGTAATCTCAAACGGCCCAACAAATCTCTGACTCAGCTTTCCACATTTACCATAACGAGCAAACCCCTTTCGAGGAGACAATCTCAAGAAAACCCGATCTCCAACTGCAAACTGCAAGTCCCGACGACGCTTATTAGCATAACTCTTGAATCTACTCTGGGCCGTA